>OX578153.1:51307019-51954519 GCA_951213105.1 Amaurobius ferox
AATTGTTAACGATGAAAAGAATAAGTCCAACTCTATTACAAAGAATAAGTCCAACCCCATTACAATAGGACTAGCCTTTCTCGAGATATTTTAGTTTTTTCCCTACGCCATCTTTGAAAATAAGTCCAGTTACCAAATGAGAGCGAAAATTGAATTAAAAGTGAATTAAATTTAATTAAAAAAGAGAACGTGACTATAAGTCTGCAGGGAAAGTCATGTGCTGCCCACATCATATTTTTTTCTATCATGATAATAACAAAATGATTTTGTATTTAGGGCATGCCATGTGTGAAGTCAAAATATTAATTTTAAATTACACACTAAATACTTGGTTATATTTATTTATGTATTATCCCAAATACATAATACGTGTTTTAGAATCCTGAGAAACCATTACATTGAGACAGGTTTCCACTCTACAATCTCCTAAAAATATCTCTGAATTTATATAAATATAGCCATTGGTCGACGGCTGTAGTAGGCAAGAGCTCTGGGCAGAACGGTTTGACTATACACATTTATGAAGACAGATATCAGTTTCCCTCTGATCCAGACAAATTGGAGTCCCTATACAAAGAGGAAGATATAAAAATTTTTGGATATATTGTGAAACATCCAACCGTCAGGGATTTTTCTTTTTGTCTAAGTACAAATTTTATTATTTTTTTATATACATAGTATAATGTGTGAGGAAAGTATTGTGATAGGGTCGAAAATTCGAATTCAAGTTTTCGACGTTAAAGCACGTTTTGTTTCAAACATCCCAGAACACTTGTGGTATCACCAACTTGGCCATATATTTCGCCCCAGATTGACGATATATCGTCAAAGTTAATGAAAATGACGTCAAAATGATGAATTTATTATTAAAATATACTGATATAGACTTGAGAATCAGTATATTTTAATAATAAATTGTTTATTGAGAATGCTATCAATGTTAATAATTGTTAATTTAGAGTTGCATGAAATATAAGTTAATTGGGTATTTTGAAATAGTATTACATAATTCATTTTTAGCATTTCACCTTTCGAACGTTTTCCTGTAGAGCACCTCTTAAATGAACACTTTTGAAAAAACATTCTTCTTGGGGGTTTTATCAGGTGTTTGGCCCATATATCAGATATCAAGCCTCAATCTCATTATGAGGGAAGCGTTTCTCATTTATTCGCAAAATCAAACATTTTGGTGTGCAGCACCCCTTAAAATAGAAAACATTGGAAAACTGAATTTACACATTTTCTTCCCTTCCAACTATCTACCCGTACACCACATTTGAAATCTTGTATATCTCATGTCAAAACATGCTTTTTCTATCATTTCACCTTTCGAGTGCTTTGTGTGGAATAACCACACTCCTTGAATAAATATTTTAGACTTTGTTCATTCTATCTGTCTGTCTGTCCTTTCGCACGATAGCTGCCGTAAAAATGACTTTTTCAAAATTAAATTTTAGTTTGTTATTGATACGGTCTGTGGGACATATGGGAATGTAAATGAATAATTTCACCCAATTAGTTTTGGATTGAACCTAGGTTGAGAAAATGAAATATATTGAACTGTATGGGACATAATTTTTCAAACATTTTTAAGCGAAGTTCAAATTCCCAAATTGCTTCAAAAATTTTAAGAAATACGTAAGTTATCCCGTAAAATATATAAAAAAAATTTCAGCCAAATATGTTTGGTAGTTTTTAAATAAAAATTAAAATAATAATTACACTCATATTATATGAATAAATCACGTGACCCACTTCAAAATAAAATATAGCATTCAACTTTTTTTTTTCAGTGTCAAAATCGTGATTTTAAAAAGTATTTTTAATTTATATTTAGTGTTGCATCCGTCCTAAAACCGCTTAATTTTTGCGTATTTTCTGTGCAGGTATATTCTGTGCCAAAGCAATTGCAATATTTTCGAGTTTACATGATCATCAAACTTTAATTATTTCTACAGCGAAGCCTAATTTTAATGTAAGCAAATGATTGTAAGATGATTTGTATAAGAATTGTTCCTCTTCTTCTTCTTTGACCCAGACCGTCCGACCTACCAGAAGGGTATAAGCTATCTGTTTGGATGGCCGGGAAGTGCCACTCAATTTAGATCGGAACCCGGTGGGGGAGGCATCCACAGGGACCGTGCTCGCTTTCCCCTACCACCAATATTTCGGAAGGACTTGCGGATCGACATGTTTAACGTGATCGTACTCCGCGTGAACGCTCCGGCAGTTTTGGCAGTGGCGGTAATCGAACCCTCGCCGACCGAGTGCAACTCCCGCGAACTAACCACTGGGCTGGCGCGCCCCGTATAAGAATTGCTGTAAACCCAGGTTTTGGCACCCGCCATGAATGGCACAGTGTCCTTTAAGCCCAAGGTCAGGAAAAAATTAATATATACAACTCATGATACCATAACAAAATTAATAGCCAGGCCAGGACGGTAACAATGGCCTACAGGAACGTCCACTACAAATAGTGGGTAAAATAAAACTAAAAATTATCCCAAGCAAAAGCCTTAGATTTATACAAAATAAACAAACAATAAAATTATTAAGGTCTACCACATCTAATACATACAACAATCAATTATCAAAAACCATCCAATAACCCAAACAATAATAAATCCAACGTAAATAGAAACTTCCTACACAACAATTCATAACATGATCCCAAACAAACTTCCCAACTATATAAAAATAACCATTTAATAAAATTTATTAAAATCTACTTAAAACAAATATTCACCACAAACAAATATCAATAATCATAATTTTAAAACAATAACTTCTCAAAGAGAACAACATGTTCATACTGAGAACTTTCCTCCTCCTTACTCCAACCAAAAGGCCCTGACGGACACCAAGACCATCAAATTCTAATTAAATCCAACTATAGCTAAACAAATTAACAAAACCAGGATCTCAGGGGAACAAAGAGTGAGTATGAAATGCACTTTCCCCCCCAAGCAATCCATCCTGCAAGTCCTTGACAGACAACTAAACACTTATACATTAAAATGACACAACTATTAAAAGACAAATTAACAAAACCCGGAACTCCGGTGGATTCCCCGGAAAGGGTACCCAACCAATAAACATATCTATATAATAAAAGGTTATGTCTCTCTGTGTGTGTGTGTCTGCCTGTGTATCTGTCTTATACACTATAGTACTATACGTTCTGCGACTGCGGGTCGGACAGCTACGAAATTTGGCAATCGGAGACCCGGGGGGTGGGAAGGGGACAAGTGAATACCGATTTTTTAAATTTTAATTATTTTTTTTTGTTGTTATTTAATGTTTATGCGATTTCGACCGTTTTTTGCCCTTTTTTCTCCACGATCCAGACGTCGTAGAAAAAAACGATTCCCACCACCGGAAAGAGCAGACAATTGCGAGTAAAAATATATCAATTTCAAATCTCAATTTCGATTTCTAATATTTTTTAAAGATTTTAATACAAAAGTCACTTTTGGATCAAAAAAACCAACTTTCGTTTTTAAATCCTCCCATCGTAAAAACTACTCATAATTTCGACTAATAATTTACATTTTTAGAAAGGTCAAAGATCTGGCATTCTTACAAGTCCAATCTGGTCAAGAAATAATGAAAATTGCTTGCAGGATCGGAGTTTTAAAGACGTCATGATTTTATATTTCTCGGCAATCCTCTAAGTTCTTCAACGGCATTTTCCCAGTAGTTTTTTACCGTCTCCATGAGGACCGGGCTTTCGGTTTTAAATGAAAGCTTAGCATATGTATTGGGAACATCGGGTGAAATTATTATATTTATATGATATTTTAAATGGATATTTTAATTTATGGATATTTTAAATATTTTAAATGATTGAATTATGGTGGTTTGAATTGTGGTGATGTATTTGAAATTATTATAGTTATGGATTAGTGGAACGATATGGATTTTTTAAATGGATATTTTAATTTATAGATATTTTAAATGAATATTTTAATTTTATGGATATTTTAAATGATAGAACGTTGGAACGAGGATGATGTAATTAAGAACTTAATTATAAAATTTAAATTAGCGCGCGAGAATTGCACTCGGTAGGCCCGGTTTCGATTCCCACCACTAACACGGAGTATGATCACGTTAAACAAATGGGTCCGTAAGTCCTTCCGAGAGGTTGGTGATAGAGGAAGGAGGGTATGGTCCCTGTGGATGCCTCCCCCACTGGGCTCAGGTCTAAATTGGATGAATAAAAAGAAAGTTATGGGGATTGTCGCGGAGAGCGCGGTAGCCCAGTGGTTAGCGTGCGGGAATTTCACTCGGTAAGTCCGGGTTCGATTCCAGACACTGCCAAAACTGCTGCCGTGTTCGCGCGGAGTACGATCACGTTAAACATGTGGATCCGTAAGTCCTTCCGAGAGATTGGTGGTAGGGGAAGGAGGGTACGATCCCTGTGGATGCCTCCCCCACTGGGTTCCGGTCTAAATTGGGCGAATAAAAAGAAAGTTATGGAGGTTGTCGCGGAGGACGCTGCAGTCCAATGTTCAGTGCGCTGGAATTTCACTCGGTAGGCCCGGGTCGGATCCCTCCACTGCCAAAACTGCTGCCGTGTTCACGTGGAGTACGATCACGTTAAACATGTTGGACCGTAAGTCCTTCCGAGAGGTTGGTGGTAGGGGAAGAAGGGTGCGGTCCCTGTGGATGCCTCACCCACTGAGTTCCTGTCTAAATTGGGTAGCACTTCCTGGCAGTTCAAACAGTTACCTTACACCTTTCTGGTAAAATTTCAGAATTTGCCACGGTCAGAATTTTCAAGGGTAGCGAACAGGCTGGTCGCCAAAGGCGGCTAGTACACAATAAAACACAATACATATCCAAAATTCACAATGTATATAATATACACAATACATATACAATAACCCTAGACATATACAATACATATATAATAATATAACTATATACAACACTATCCCTGTATACAAAATCCCTATGTACGACAATTCCATATATCAAATTCCTATATTCATATGCAGTATACCAACATCAAGAAACATACTAATTATTAATCCCTTCGTCCATAATCGATATGTTTTTTATACTTATTCAATTTCACCTTGAACGATTCACAATTATTATCACGACATGAATGTTTAAAGTCCTCGACTCCTTGTACTTCTCATTAAAATGAAGACAATTTATACACTTATAACAGTCTTTAAAAACAGTACCTGTATGCAACTCGGAGCAGTGAATACAGCGCTCAGCATTGCTACAATGGCCCTTGGTATGTTTTCTACATTTCGTACATTTTAAAACAGCAAAGAATTCTCTACTCCATATTCGGTGCCAACAAAATAAACAAAACGCTGCGACAAAATTGCCTAGAACTGGGATTCCGTCTTTGTCTTAATCTGGAAATTAAAAATGAAGGCTACCCTTTGGTCCTCTAAGCAAGTATTCTGATCCACAATATCATTGACAAATTTCCCTTTATTAATACCATCTGGTACATTAAAGAAGATCAGCTTAGGCGACCTCTTAATAAACCGTTCAACAACAAAGTTCCTGGTGAAAACAGGGTCCTTAAGTAATTCATTTCGAATTTTTCCTGCTCCCATCCCCCCCCGGGACCTCTAACATAACTGTGCCATCGGGCAAGGAGAAGAATTTATCTACTCCTATGCTTAATTTAATAGGAGACACAACTGAGTTATAGATAGACTTTTTTGTCTCTTCAGCCGAAGAAGAGGCGACAGGCCTAATAATAATAGTTTTCGAGATCACTGATAGGGCAGCACAGACTAATATATACAGATGTTTCACTCGACCGCAGCGTCCTCAACAGCGAACCAAAATTAAATCCATTATCAAGGTTGGCACGCTTGGCGATGGTCTGTGACGGTTTTCGCCAAGACGTTCTGCTAATATAGCCCTACTTGACACTAAACGAAACACTTGGAAGAACTTTGTTCTATCATCGCATGATCACACGTGGAAAAGATACTTTCGCTGCTATTTTGGATTTTATAATCAATTATTTTATTTTTTGTGGATTACCAAAAGAAAAGGGATTAAGTTTATTGGTTTGTAATTTATTTTTATTTAAATAAAAAGATTATTTGTTATCCATCCCATATTTCATCCTATGCACGTGTTCATCATAAAAAATTGGTGCAGTATTATCACTATCGACTAAACTAAATTCTAAGAAGCAGTGGCATTATTAGTTAAAAAACCTTTTCCGTATTTATATAAAATGTATAAAAATTGATATTTGGCGATAGCTTTTTCTAGAGTAAGTAGAATACGATATTGAATGTGAATATATTTTACATGCTTTTTACTAACTGCCGTAATGTAGAAAATAATCCCCCCCTTTGTAATTAACGATTGAGTTCGACACCTTTGATAATGCATTTATGTAAATTTGTTATCTATTATGATAATATTAGTGTATTTAAAAATATATATACATTAATAGCATCCTAGAATAAATTAAGAACTAAGCAATTTAACAATCAGCACGCTAGTATACTTTTTAGGCTGAAAATATTATATAATATTTCAGTCTTTTGGGTATGTCAGCTTGTAATTTTTGGTGTATAATGATTTACAGTGATGCAATGCGTCAATTTTTTTATTTAGTTTATGATTGCATGAATTAAATATATATATATGTTTATTTATTTAAGTTTACACATATTACAGATAAAAGTATTTTTAAATGCTGATCATGTTTATAGTTTAAAAAATTATAAAAGATCAGTTCCGTAAGTTTTTTAGCCGCATTAACATAAAATCGCTAATTGAGGGATAGTCGCCAAATCTAGCAGTCGAGCTTTTTTTAAGTCATAGCTGAGATGGTTGGCTTCGCTAACGCTAGTGTCTATGCGAAATCCTATGTTTTTCGCATAGGCTCCTATGGGAGTGAACCTTCTGAATATAGTATTCTTTGGGGCTGAGGAACCCCTAGATGGCATCACAACAGTATCTTCTCCCTGAGGAACAGTGGGAACAATCAAACTCTTCACAATATCTTTTATCTCTCCCACAAGAAAGCCATCAATCTATCCTCTTAGACAATTAAAACTTTTCTGGAACAGAGAGTTCGCGGTTTGGAATTCCTTTAACTTAGCTTTCAGGCTAGCCTCAACAATCTCAGAAACCCTAGATTGGTCTATATCCTCAACTTTGGTCCGCAAGTTGGAAGCTAACCTGAGAATCCCATGTTAATCAATGGAGGACTTAAAATAGCTAAATATAACATTGGATTTTGAGATTTTTTCCTGGAATTTTTTTATCAAAACGTAGAATTAGACTATAAGCAATTGAGACGGTTTTAAAATTATTTTTAAATTCATTAGAAGTATTTTTAAAATTAACGCGAAGTGCAAAAATAAGTGCAAAAATTTGTTTTTCTAAATTTGCTCATCGATAGAAAACGTTTGAATCAAGTTAAAAAATATTTCAAAAATCCTGCAGAAAGATTGAAGATTTTACTTTTTTATGCAAAAAGAAAATATGAGCTATGTTGAACCCAAATTTTATAATTGGTCAAGCTTTGAATAGAGGCAAAATAAAATAAAAGATATTCAATCTTTGCATGATAGCGCCATCTCAAGGTTTGACATTGATAGATCGATAACAGGTGGTCGCAGAAATTTAGCTCTGCCTTGATTTGGGACTCATTTGTGTCATCCCTTCCCCATAACGGTAACGGACCAAACGGGTTAAGGTTTTCGTGGTCACAATTTCTTGGATTTCGACGTTTTATTTTGAAAGCAGGTCTCACAGTGAAAAATCCGACTATATTGCCGAAATGAATGGTCGGCCATTTTAAATTCCCCTACAATGAAAAATATATGTAAAGGAAAAATATGATGAGTCAAATATCCGATTCTTAAGTTTTGATGGATCTGAATGAACATTTTGAGCATTCTTTAAACGAATCGACCTTTTTTCAATGATATCTGTGGATATGATAACTCTAATTTAAATTATGTTTCTAATTTTAATTTTGTTTCTAATTTAAAATGTAAAAATTTATAAGAAACAAGAAATTAATCAAGAAATCTTTATAGGGTGGCAAATGATGTGCATACTTTATTTTTGATGAAACTATTAATTTAATTATCTCCTACAAATTTCGAACAGTCATGCCAATGTTCGGAAAAACCGGACATGACATCTCTAAGAGCGTAAATGAAAAATCCTTCCTTCGTGAATTCCCAAACCCCTCCCAGAATTTTATGCTGACTCCATATCAGTTATCATCTAAGCTCAACCGATGGCTAATTTTGAGAAACAAATGTTTCAAAGAATGTTATAATCTGAAGTGTAAAAAAGACTGGAAAAAGTAATCTTTAGTGAACACCTGTCCTTTCCTAAACTTGATATTGAATCCATATCAGTCATCATCTAAGCTACCTATATCTATAACAGATTCCGATAAGTTAATGTTTCAAGTAAAATTTTTGAAATGAAATTAGAAAAGAAACAGTACAAATCTTTAGTGAGCTACCCTATACCTCTTCTAGAATTTGATGCTGAATCCTTATCATTTATCATCTAAGCTATCATTTATTATCTAAGATTTTAAAAGAGATGGAATCTTTTCTTGGAATCTTTTTGGAATTAAATCTTTTTGGAATATAATTATTTAATCTTTTTGGAATATAATTATGCTGGAATTGATACAAAAATAACTGTTCAAGACGCGGATAACGGCACATGTCATCGTTTCAGAAATTAAGTCATTAGCTTTTAAATAATAAATTACATATAATAACTATTTAAGTATTGCACTTTATAGCATAATTATATTTTATAATGCTTTTGCAATTAAAAAATTCTGAGAATTTTAGGGGCATACGTACGTAATTTATCGTACTAAATTTCATTCGATTTATTTAATGTATAGAGGGATATAATGTTCCATCGTGAAAAGTGAAATTCCCAATATCTCGAGAACCGCTCCTGTTAATAGTCTTTTATTCCGAATTGTACCTAAATCTAATCAGCACCTGGGTAACCCACCTATAAAATTTTATAGAAATTATGTCAATTAGTTTTGAGTTAGAGTGGATATATACATTGCATACACACAGAAACGTCACGTTAAAATAGTTTTTTCGTTTTCTAGAGGTTCCAAATCCAAATCGTGTAAATCCGTCGAAAACTGAAATGGCTGTTTCTGACACGATTCCAATACTTTCCCTATACATTAGCATGTATTGTAGGGAAAGCAAAATTGTCTCCTATATGTGCATTACCTAAATGTATGTTAGCACACAATATACTGTCGATAAATTGTCAAAAGCTTGAGAAAACGATGTGTTCGCAATAAATTTAAATATTTGGGGAACGAACTATTGTAAATATCGTTTTATATTACTTCTATCTACAGCAGCAGCCAACTCTGCTCCTGCCAAAACATCGATTGAAAATACTAGGAATCAGTACCCGAATTATAAACACCAATTTCTACATATCTAATGATAATCCGGATACATTGGATTTTTAGAGTAAACATCTGCTTATCCATATACAGTAAAAGCACGTTATGACGAAATCAAAGGTGAAACTAAATTCCTTCTTTAGATGGTATTTTCAACGAAAGTACGTTATATAGATTCTCAGAGAATTTAGCTATTAGAGCTATTGTAATGTTACGTAACTAATTATTTCTTACGTAATTTTTCATTAGAAAACGGACACAAATTACACGCTAGCACGAAACGTTCTTGAGATATTGTATTTTATTAAATTAAATTTATCAAAAAATAGAAAAATCACATAAAATAATAAAAAGTATTAATTATTGTGAAATATATTCACTTTCCACATGTAATGTTATGCGATGAATTTGTTAACATCGTTCTCGTGAATCTAGTTCTATTCACAAGAGAAGATACTTTGCGTAATAGTTTTGTATTTTGACGTCTTAGAATTCACCAATCAGGGGCAGAATGGTTGGGCTGCTATGAATGATTTGGGTCGATATCTGGGAATTATATTGATTAAAAATGATGTTTTAAAGTGACTGAAGTCAAAAATCATATAACCTATATTAAGTAATATCATGACTTAAAATATTGTATTGTAGAAGCTTTTTACTTTCCTTATATACATAATGTATAAGGAAAGTATATTGTGACGGGGTCGAAAATTCGAATTCGAGTTTTCGACGGGAGAGCACGTTTCAAGCATCCCTGATCACGAATCAAACATTTTTGAAGTGATGTCTGTGTGTGTGTGTGTGAAAGTATGTGTGTGTGTGTGTGTGTCAGTGGGTCTGTGGAGACGATAACTGACGAACGAATGGACCGATTTGAACCAAATTTGGTACAAAAATCTCAATCCGTAAACACTGGATGCCTATTGTTTTTATACGCAATCGAATGTTCAGAACCCCCCTAAATTTTCGAATGAAATTTTGAAAAAATAGTCAAAAATTCAAAATCACTAATAAAGTTACGCAAATAGACATTTCTTATTGTAATTTTTCATTAGAAAACGATTGACATAAACTTTAGAACACTAACACGAACCGTTCTCGAGATATTGTACATTTTTTAAAAAAAATATCAAAAAGTCATATAAAATAAAAAAAAATATTTCCTATTAATAAATATGTTCACTTTTCATATGTAATACCATGCGATAAATTGGGTGACATCATTCTCGTGGATCTAGCTCGTTCCATTCATGAAAAAAGATGCTCTGAGTAATACTTTTGTATTTGAACGCCAATAGTCATATATCTGCTGTAAGAATAACTTATTTCTTAGTGCATAACGCTTGGCGAGATTTTGGCGACGAATTTGGCGGAATGTCGCCAACTTGGCGACTTTTTGAAATGTTGCCAAATTAACGAAAACCGCGCCAAATGGATAAAAATGACGCTAAATCAATGAAAATGACGACTCATTGTCGAAAATTCAATGTCTTGGAAAAAATATTAGTATCTACTATAAGAAAAACGTATTTATTTTACTGTAAAAGTAGTAAATTCATTACATTATATAAGGAAAGTCATGTGTTGCCCACATCAGATTTTTTTAATAGAATTGGTAATAAAGTTTGAACTAGTGGTTTGTGAGAATGATTTTATGTCATTTATAAATGTACATCATTTTCATAGTAAAATGTTTTGCACAATTGCAAACGGTTGAATAAATATTAAAATCATAGATGTTACTGGATTCTAAATACAATTTACGACTTTCAGTAACCCTAATTAAATTTCGACATCACTTTTTTAGATTCAAAAAATGTTTATAAATTTAATAAGAAATATTCTGTTCTCATGAAATTGAGATTTCATTTCTTTATTTTGTTACTATCGAACTTCTCATGCGGCTAAATTCTTCCGAAATTTTCTAAAGCATGCAAGATTGAATTTAGTCAAAAAATTGCAGTGTACGTGTATGGACGTGAATATGTGTATGTTAGAGATAACAGCTAAAATTTCAGCAACTGATTTTTCCACGTTCAGCACCTGGCGTGTTTCCATATACGTGAAACTCCGTCTTTGCACCTCTGACAAATTTCTGATTCTGTATCTGCACCGTTTTTCAATCACACACATAAAAATGGTTTGGTGGGCATCACTCTAAAAAGAGTCGAAACGTGTTCAAGAGATCCTAAAACATATTGGCCTCAAAATCGAAAATTCTCGTGAAAATAGTACTAGAAAGTAAAACGTGATTGATATAAAAATAAAACGTGATTGAAGGAATTTCTATAACGATTCATTTAGGTAACTCATCATATCTACAAACTCGTGTTAGAAAGCATTTCAAAGAGTGGAATAATAATTTGGAATGTGAACTTCAGAATTATACTTTGCTGTGCTGCAACAAACATCGATAGAGCGGATTCGCTTTTGTTTGAGCTCCTCAGAAAATTTTATCCAAAAACTGCACTGGTAGATAGAAAGCAATTTGCAATTTTTTGTGCTTCTATGGTCTATATACTTCCGTGGTCTATATATCAAAGTCTATATACTGGCATTGAATTTATAAAAAAATGAATTTCCCGAACACATGATAACGTCGGGATTTGTTATTATGAACCTGCTATTGAAATCTTATTTAGTTCGAGCTTGATCTTGAATAAACTCCATGCCAATTAACTAAGATACAAAGGTTTATAAAATAGCGGCTTTATAGAACATTTTCTGGCTCCTGGTGACGGTTTCAGTTAGTGTATATTAAAGATATCCTTGATATATGAATATCAGATTTCCTGTTTTATTAGAATTCAAGCATTTATACATTTAATATGCCAAGATACGTTAAATTAAAAACAAGTAAAAAAAAATCTGATGTGGGCAACACATGACTTTCCTTATATAATGCAATGAATTTACTACTTTTACAGTAAAAAAATAGGTTTTTCTCATAGTAGATACTTATATTCTTTCCAAGATATTGCATTTTCGACAATTAGTCTTCATTTTCATTGATTTAGCATCATTTTTATCCATTTAGCGAGAATTTCGTTAATTTGACAACATTTCAAAAAGTCGCCAAGTTGGCGACATTCTTCCAAATTCGTCGCCAAATTCTCGCCAAGCTTTACTGACGGAGAAATAAGTTATTCTTATAGCAGATAAATCACTATTGGCGTTCAAATACAAAAGTATTACTCGAAGTATCTTTTTTCATGAATGGAACGAGCTAGATCCACGAGAATAATGTCACCAAATTTATCGCATGGTATTACATATGAAAAGTGAACATGTTTCTCAATAGGAATTTTTTTTTATGTGACTTTTTCAAAAATTTTTTGAAAAATGTACAATATCTCGAGAATGGTTCATGGTAGCGTTCTAAAATTTATGCCAATCGTTTTTTATTGAAAAATTACATAAGAAATGTCTATTTGCGTAACTTTATTAGCGGTTTTGATTTTTTGACGATTTTTTCAAAATTTCATTCGAAAATTTAGGGGGGTTCTGAACATTCGATTACGTTTAAAAACAGTAGGCTTCCAGTGTTTACGGATTGTGATTTTTGTACCAATTTTCGTTCGAATCCGTCCATTCGTTCGTCAGTTATCGTCTCTACAGACTCACTGACACGTGCTCTCCCGTCGAAAACTCGAATTCGAATTTTCGACCCCGTCACAATACTTTCCTTATACATTATGTATATAAGGAAAGTAACAATGTATAAGATCCACGGCGCCGTGTTTTTATCGTTGAATTGCACATTTGGCGATTTCTCGGATGACAACATGTAAGGCTATTTCAAAATACTCAATTAACTTATACTTCGCGCAACTCTAAATAGACAATCGTCAATATTAATAACATGCTCAATAAGCGATATAGTCCACATATTAAAATACTTTAATAATTAAATCATCAATTAAGCGTATATTTCATTAATTTAACGTAATTATTTTCAAATTTGACGATATTTTTGTCAATCTGGACCGAAATATCGCCAAGTTGGCAATATTTTACTAAATTATTCGCTAGGCTTGTAAAATGCATCACCAAGTGTTACCTACTGACAAACGGAGAGAAACGCATTTCTTATATACTAAAGGTATGCCCGTCATATGAGGAAAATCAGAATTTTCGAGACATTTCTTCCCATTTGGCGTCATTTTTATTAATTTGGCGACATTTTTGTCAATTGTCAAATTAGCAATATTTAAAATAGTCGTCAAGTTGGCGACGTCTCTCCAAATTTCTCGCCAAGCGTTACGGACGGACGGGAAAATGTGTTATTCTTACAGCATACGCTTGTGTTCTTTCCAAGATATTGAACTTTCATCATCTAGTTGTCATTTTAATTGATTTAAAGTCATCATTACTTCCCATTTGGCGTCATACGATAGGGCGATCAATTTGGCGGCATTCCGCCAAAATCTTGCCAAGCGTTATGAACGGAGAAATAAGTTATTCTTGTAGCAAATAAATGACTATTGGCGTCCAAATACAAAAGCATTTGGACGAATGATCCACACACACAGACATCATCTCAAAAACGTCTGATTCGTGTTCAGGGATGCTTGAAACGTGATCTCTCGTCGAAAACTCAGATTCGAATTTTCGACCCCGTCACAATACTTTCCTTATACATATGTATATAAGGAATGTATATAAAGATATATATATATATATATAAGGAAAGTATGTATATGTATATAAGGAAAGTAATAATCAATATTATAAATGCGTTGCCACAGCATTTAGATATATGAATAATACGAAAAAATAAACTGATTTTATGATGATTGCAACACTAAAAAATCTGATGTGGGCAACACATGACTTTCCTTATATAATGTAATGAATTTACTACTTTTACAGTAAAAAAATAGGTTTTTCTTATAGTCGATACTAATATTCTTTCCAAGATATTGAATTTTCGACAATTAGTCGTCATTTCCATTGATTTAGCATCATTTTTATCCATTTGGCGAGATTTCCATTAATTTGGCAACATTTCAAAAAAGTCGCCAAGTTGGCGACATTCCGCCAAATACGTCGCCAAAATCTCGCCAAGCGTTATGCACTAAGAAAAAAGTTATTCTTACAGCAGATAAATGACTATTGGCGTTCAAATACAAAAGTATTATTTAAAGTATATTTTTTCATGAATGGAACGAGCTAGATCCACGAGAATGATGTCACTCAATTTATCGCATGGTATTACATATGAAAAGTGAACATGTTTCTCAATAGGAATTTTTTTTTATGTGACTTTTTCAAAATTTTTTTGAAAAATGTACAATATCTCGAGAATGGTTCATGGTAGCGTTCTAAAATTTATGCCAATCGTTTTCTAATGAAAAATTACATAAGAAATGTCTATTTGCGTAACTTTATTAGCGGTTTTGATTTTTTGACGATTTTTTCAAAATTTCATTCGAAAATTTAGGGGGGTTCTGAACATTCGATTACGTTTAAAAACAATAGGCTTCCAGTGTTTACGGATTGTGATTTTTGTACCAAATTTCGTTCGAATCCGTCCATTCGTTCGTCAGTTATCGTCTCTACAGACTCACTGACACGTGCTCTCCCGTCGAAATCTCGAATTCGAATTTTCGACCCCGTCACAATACTTTCCTTATACATTATGTATATAAGGAAAGTAACAATGTATAAGATCCACGGCGCCGTGTTTTTATCGTTGAATTGCACATTTGGCGATTTCTCGGATGACAACATGTAAGGCTATTTCAAAATACTCAATTAACTTATACTTCGCGCAACTCTAAATAGACAATCGTCAATATTAATAACATGCTCAATAAGCGATATAGTCCACATATTAAAATACTTTAATAATTAAATCATCAATTAAGCGTATATTTCATTAATTTAACGTAATTATTTTCAATTTTGACGATATTTTTGTCAATCTGGACCGAAATATCGCCAAGTTGGCAATATTTTACTAAATTATTCACTAGGCTTGTAAAATGCATCACCAAGTGTTACCTACTGACAAACGGAGAGAAACGCATTTCTTATATACTAAAGGTATGCCCGTCATATGAGGAAAATCAGAATTTTCGAGACATTTCTTCCCATTTGGCGTCATTTTTATTAATTTGGCGACATTTTTGTCAATTGTCAAATTAGCAATATTTAAAATAGTCGGCAAGTTGGCGACGTCTCTCCAAATTTCTCGCCAAGCGTTACGGACGGACGGGAAAATGTGTTATTCTTACAGCATACGCTTGTGTTCTTTCCAAGATATTGAACTTTCATCATCTAGTTGTCATTTTCATTGATTTAAAGTCATCATTACTTCCCATTTGGCGTCATACGATAGGGCGATCAATTTGGCGGCATTCCGCCAATATCTTGCCAAGCGTTATGAACGGAGAAATAAGTTATTCTTGTAGCAAATAAATGACTATTGGCGTCCAAATACAAAAGCATTTGGACGAATGATCCACACACACAGACATCATCTCAAAAACGTCTGATTCGTGTTCAGGGATGCTTGAAACGTAATCTCTCGTCGAAAACTCAGATTCGAATTTTCGACCCCGTCACAATACTTTCCTTATACATATGTATATAAGGAATGTATATAAAGATATATATATATATATATAAGGAAAGTATGTATATGTATATAAGGAAAGTAATAATCAATATTATAAATGCGTTGCCACAGCATTTAGATATATGAATAATACGAAAAAATAAACTGATTTTATGATGATTGCAACACTAAAAAATCTGATGTGGGCAACACATGACTTTCCTTATATAATGTAATGAATTTACTACTTTTACAGTAAAAAAATAGGTTTTTCTTATAGTAGATACTAATATTCTTTCCAAGATATTGAATTTTCGACAATTAGTCGTCATTTCCATTGATTTAGCATCATTTTTATCCATTTGGCGAGATATTCATTAATTTGGCAACATTTCAAAAAAGTCGCCAAGTTGGCGACATTCCGCCAAATACGTCGCCAAAATCTCGCCAAGCGTTACACATGCACTAAGAAAAAAGTTATTCTTACAGCAGATAAATGACTATTGGCGTTCAAATACAAAAGTATTATTCAAAGTATATTTTTTCATGAATGGAACGAGCTAGATCCACGAGAATGATGTCACTCAATTTATCGCATGGTATTACATATGAAAAGTGAACATGTTTCTCAATAGGAATTTTTTTTTATGTGACTTTTTCAAAATTTTTTTGAAAAATGTACAATATCTCGAGAATGGTTCATGGTAGCGTTCTAAAATTTATGCCAATCGTTTTCTAATGAAAAATTACATAAGAAATGTCTATTTGCGTAACTTTATTAGCGGTTTTGATTTTTTGACGATTTTTTCAAAATTTCATTCGAAAATTTAGGGGGGTTCTGAACATTCGATTACATATAAAAACAATAGGCTTCTAATGTTTACGGATTGTGATTTTTGTACCAAATTTGGTTCGAATCGGTCCATTCGTTCGTCAGTTATCGTCTCCACAGACTCACTGACACACACACATACTTTCACACACACACACACACACACACACACACACACACACACACACACACACACATACACACACACAGACATCACTTCAAAAAGGTTTGATTCGTGATCAGGGATGCTTGAAACGTGCTCTCCCGTCGAAAACTCGAATTCGAATTTTCGACCCCGTCACAATACTTTCCTTATACATTATGTATATAAGGAAAGTAAAAACAAGTTTCAGGAGTCAGACTTTTATTGAAAAATACAACAAAAACAATTGTTCTCACACTTTTTAGTTTCCTTATATACATAATGTATAAGGAAAGTATTGTGACGGGGTCGAAAATTCGAAATCGAGTTTTCGACGGGAGAGCACGTTTCAAGCATCCCTGATCACGAATCAAACATTTTTGAAGTGATGTCTGTGTGTGTGTATGTGTGTGTGTGTGTGTGTGTGTGTGTGTGTGAAAGTATGTGTGTGTGTGTGTGTGTGTGTGTCAGTGAGTCTGTGGAGACGATAACTGACGAACGAATGGACCGATTCGAACCAAATTTGGTACAAAAATCACAATCTGTAAACACTGGAAGCCTATTGTTTTTATACGTAATCGAATGTTCAGAACTCCCCTAAATTTTCGAATAAAATTTTTAAAAAATCGTCAAAAAATCTAAATCACTAATAAATTTACGCAAATAGACATTTCTTATGTAATTTTTCACTAGAAAACGATTTACATAAATTTTAGAATGCTAACATGAACCGTTTTCGAGATATTGCACATTTTTCAAAAAAATTATTAAAAAGTCATATAAAATGAAAAAAAAAATTTCCTATTGAGAAACATGTTCACTTTTCATATGTAATACCATACGATAAATTGGATGACATCATTCTCGTGGATCTAGCTTGTTCCATTCATGAAAAAAGATACGTTGAGTAATACTTTTGCATTTGAACGCCAATAGTCATTTGTCTGCTGTAAGAACAACTTATTTCTTCATCCATAACGCTTGGCGAGATTTTGGCAACGGATTTGGCGGAATGTCGCCAACTTGGCGAGTTTTTGAAATGTTGCCAAATTAACGAAAATCTCGCCAAATGGATAAAAATGACGCTAAATCAATGAAAATGACGACTAATTGTCGAAAACTCAATATCTTGGAAAGAATATTAGTATCTACTATAAGAAAACCTATTTTTTTACTTTAAAAGTAGTAAATTCATTACATTATATAAGGAAAGTCATGTGTTGCCCACATCAGATTTTATACATAATGGATAAGGAAAGTATTGTGACGGGAAAGAAAATTCGAATTCGAGTTTTCGACGGAAGAGCAAGTTTCAAGCATCCCTGATCACGAATCAAACATTTTTGAAGTGATGTCTGTCTGTGTGTGTGTGTGTGAAAGGATGTGTGTGTGTGAAAGGATGTGTGTGTGTGTGTGTAAGTGTGTGTGTCAGTGAGACTGTGGAGGCGATAACTGACGAACGAATTGACCGATTTAAACCAAATTTGGTTCAAAAATCACAATCCGTAAACACTGGAAGCCTACATTCGATTACGTTTTTATACGTAATCGAATGTTCGGAATCCCCTTAAATTTTAGAATGAAATTTTGAAAAAATCGTCAAAAATTCAAAACTACTAATAAAGTTACGCATATAGACATTTCTTATGTAATGTTTCATTAGAAAACGATTGACGTAAATTTCAGAACGCTAATATGAACCGTTCTCGAGATATTGCACATTTTTCATAAAAATTATCAAAAAGTCATATAAAATAAAAAAAAATTCCTATTGAGAAACATGTTCACTTTTCATATGTAATACCATGCGATAAATTGGATGACATCATTCTCGTGGATCTAGCTCGTTCCATTCATGAAAAATATACTTTGAGTAATACTTTTGTATTCGAACGCTAATAGTCATTTATCTGCTGAAGGAATAACTTATTTTTTCATCCATAACGCTTGTCGAGATCTTGGCGACGAATTTGGCGGAATGTCGCCAACTTGGCGACTTTTTGAAATGTTGCCAAATTAACGAAAATCGTGCCAAATGGATAAAAATGACGCTAAATCAATGAAAATGACGACTAATTGTTGAAAATTCAATATCTTGGAAAGAATATTAGTATCTACTATATGAAAAACCTATTTACTTTACTGTAAAAGTTGTAAATTACATTATATTATGCCCACATCAGATTTTTTTCAAAGGTGGCGTAGAGAAAATATGAAAAAACTTAAATATCTCGAGAACGGCTAGTCCTAGTGTAATAGGGTTGGTCTTATTATTTTCTTCGTTAAAAATTACATATAAAATAAGCATTTAATGGATGTATTTGAGTATACGTAGTTTTTAATTTTAGGTTTTGGCGATTTTTGCTGGCTATTTTGCATAAAAAGGCAGGTTACTTTTTTCCGAATCGTACCAAAATCTAATCAGCACCAGAGTGCTCCACGAGTAACTTATCTACCGAATTTTGAAAAATTCGGTCTATTAGTTTTTCAGCTAGAGTGGATACAAGCTTTTGCGGGCCAGTTCGCAAAAAAAGGCGGGTTCTTTTATCCTGAATCGTACCCAAAACTAATCAGCACCAGATTCGCCCCCAAGTGACTTACTTCCAAATTTTATGAAATTCGGTCCAATAGTTTTTTAGTTAGAGTGGATACAAAATCTGCACAGACAGACAGACACACACACAGGCGTCACACTAAAAATAGTTTTTTCCTATTCTAAAGGTCTCGAAACGTGTAGATCCGTATGATCCGTATGATCCCGTGTGATTCCAATACTTTCCCTATATATTACCATATATTGCAGGGAAAGTAATATATCAGCCCTGAATGCATCACAGTGTAGAGATGTTTATAATAAAATTGCATTTCAGTTGGAAATGTTTCCATAATCAATGCTTATGCATGATTGATCTTTCTTGCTTATTAAGAAATTACTCACCAATTAAATTGATTGTGGTGCACTTTTAAATGTCATCCATATTCATGCTAGCAAGCCTAGCTGAAGGTGCCATATGTTATTTCACATTCCAGCTAAGTTTAATCGCAATTTTTTGAAAAACTTTTCTGTTTTTAAATTTTATACATTATTTAATTTATGCTGTAATACTAATGATTTGTTTGCTCTGCCTGAATTTTTTTTTTTTTAAATATATGTTTGAAGATTTTGCTTTGATTTCCTGTACTGTGATTTTTACTTTCCCTGCAATACATGGTAATGTATAGGGGAAGTACTGGAATCATGCCGAAAATCGCAACTCGAGTTTTCGACGGATCTAAACGTTTCGAGACATCTAGAATGCGAAATAACTATTTTTAGCGTGACGTCTGTGTGTGTGTGTCTGTCTGTGTGTCTGTCTGTCTATGCAGATTTTGTATCCACTCTAACTAAAAAACTAATGGACCGAATTTCACAAAATTTAGTAAGTCACTTGTGGGCGAATCTGGTGCTGATTTGTTTTGGTTACGATTCGGAATAAAAGAACCCGTCTTTTTTTGCGAAATGGTTTGCGCTTGTATCCACTCTAACTGAAAAACTACTGGACCGAATATCACAAAATTCGGTAGATGAGTCACTTGTGAGTCACCCTGGTTCTGATTAGATTTTGGTAGGATTCGAAAAAAAATAATCTGCCTTTTTTTTCAAAATGGCCATCAAAAATCGCAAAAATCTAAAATTAAAAGCTGCGTATGCTCAACTATTAAATGCTTGTTTATTACTTATTTTTTACTTATTTTTTTAGCGAAGAAAAGAGTAAGACCAACCCCATTACACTAGGACTAGCCGTTCTCGAGATTGCAACTCGAGTTTTGAACAGATCTGCACGTTTTCGGACCTCTAGAACACGAAAGAATTGTTTTTAGATTGACGTCTATGTGCGTGTGTGTGTGTCTGTCTGTTCAATGTATGTATCCACTCTAACTGAAACAGTAATAGACAAAATTTCACAAAATTTGGTAGATAAGGCACTTGTGAGTTACCCTGGTGTTGATTAGATTTCGGTACGATTCGACAAAAAAAGAACCTGTCTTTCCTGCGAAATGGCCAGCAAAAAATGTTAACATCTAAAATAAAAAACTACGTATGCTCAAATATATCAATTAAATGCCTGTTTTATACGCAATTTTTGGAGATGAAACGCACAAGACCAACCCCATTACTCTAAGACTAACCGTTCTTGAGATATTTTATTCCTTTCGCATTTTCGCAAAAACACTTTTGAAAATAATCTGTTGCTAATATCTGTTGCGATAATTGAATTAAAACTGTAAAAATTCAGTTTAATTTTAAATAATTACGCGTGTTATTTTGAGGTGTTAAACTTTTGAACAGTAAAGAGAGCTTGAATATGAGTCTTCGGGGAAAGTCATCAGATTTTTCAAATGTAACAAATAAAATTTCTGGATTTAAACTTACTACCAGTTTTATCTACCATTTTTAAAAAATAATTACAAAAATATCATATATATAGAAGACATGTATATATACATATGTATACACAAATTAGTAGAACATATCTGATCCTTTACCGTAAAGTTACAATTTCTGATCCACTAGGATGCGTCCAATCGGAGGTGGAGACCAATCTAGCGGGGAGCCGCTCTAATTTAGCTTCTATCCCCCTAGAGTCGAGCGTCCTCTTCGGCTGGAGACCGTCAGATGATGATATTGAAGTTATGCAACTACATTGCATACTCACTAGAGTCGAGCGTCCTGTTCGGCTGGAGACCAACCTAGCTGATGTTGGAGTTCAAAGAACACCGGATTCACTTTGTCAGAGTCCAATCGGATGGGAGACCAATCTAGATGTTGTTTGTGCAATGGACGTTGCAGGCTTTTCGGTGCGGGAATGGATTTCTAAAGAATTTGGGTAGAATATTTTTGTTTAAAGCAATTGGCTCCATTAGTTTCTTTGTCCTACCTATTGTAATGTGTCGAAAAATTTATAAATGAAGACAAAAATTGGAATTCATTTTTACAATGAATTTAGAAGTTTTTTCTTTAATTTCTGTAAATTATACAATAGCCTGCCTGATGATTTCGATATTTTTTTTTCATTAACAAGTTTTAAAAATGATTTATTGTAATTCTTTTGTGTTTTATTATTTTTTTTTTATAGACTTACAAATATTTATTTGCTGTCGGTGTTTTTACTTTCCTTATATACATAATGTATAAGGAAAGTATTGTGACGGGGTCGAAAATTCGAATTCGAGTTTTCGACTGGAGAGCACGTTTCAAGCATCCCTGATCACGAATCAAACATTTTTGAGGTGATGTCTGTGTGTGTGTGTGTGTGTGTGCGTGTGCGTGTGCGTGTTTGTGTGTCAGTGAGTCTGTGGAGACGATATCTAACGAACGAATGGAGCGAATCGAATGAAATTTGATACAAAAATCACAATTCGTGAATATTGGAAGCCTATTGCTTTAAATGCAATCGAATATTCAGAACCCCCCTCCCCTTAAATTTTCGAGTGAAATTTTGAAAAAATCATCAAAAAATAAAAACCTTTAATAAAGTTACGCAAATAGACATTTATTATGTAATTTTTCCTTAGAAAACGATTAATAAAACCTTTAGAACGCTAGCATGAACCGTTCTCGGGATATTGCACATTATTCAAATAAATTTATCAAAAAATCCCATAAATTAAAAAGAAATATTAACTGTTGAGAAACATGTTCACTTTTCATATGTAATATCATGTGATAAATTTGGTGACATCATTCTCGAGGATCTAGCTCGTTCCATTCATGAGAAAAGATACTTTGAGTAATACTTTTGTATTTGAACGCCAATAGTCATTTATCTGCTGTAAGAATAACTTATTTCTCCGTTCATAACGCTTGGTGAGATTTTGGCTACGAATTTGGCGGAATGTCGCCAACTTAGCGACATTTTTAATGTTGCCAAATTAACAAAATTCTCCCCAAATGGACAAAAATGACGTTAAATCAATGAAAATGAGGGCTAATTGACGAAAATTCAACGTCTTGGAAAGAATATAAATATATACTAAAAAAATAACCTATTTTTTTACTGTAAAAGCAGTAAATTCATTACATTAGATAAGGAAAGTCATGTGCTGCCCACATCAGATTTTTTCTCATACAATAAAAGTGGTTAGATAGAAATTAAACAAGAAAGATCAATCATCCATAAAGCATTGATTATGAAACACTTTCCAGCTTCAATGCAATTTCATTTAAACATCTCTAAAATGCGATACATTCCTCGGTAATATTTTAATCATTTAAACATCTCTAAAATGCGATACATTCCACGGTAATATTTCAAAAATTATCACAATATTACATAAATTTATTGTATTTGAAAACTTCAAAGTTCATCGAAAAAAATAAACTTCATTCAAATGACATCAATTAAATATAAATCGCCTGGCTCCTTGGTAATGTTTTTAACGTTATCATAATACTACAATAATTTAGTATATTTGAAAACTTCATCAAAAACAGCAGAAAATTATTCAAATGACGCCATCGAAATGTAACACGTCTGGCTCTCTCTATAAAAGCAGCATTCCATTCATAAGCATTTTTCCATTCATTTCATTCATTACAATACTATAATAATTTATTTTATTTAAAAACTTAAGACCATGGAGTTACAAGTAATTAAACTCTATGCCTAAAACTTCATCGAAAAAAATCGTCCTTCTCTCTGTAAAATCAATGAATATTTCATTCATATTAGCTATGCAGACTCCATGAGCTAAATAATTTTGCGTTAAAGAAATACAGCAATTCTTATGCAACTTATTCTACATATTTGGCTGTTTACATTTTATATAAGTGAAAAATAGGCTTCGTTGTAGACATAATCAAATTTGGATGATCATTTAAACTCAAATATATTGTAATTGCGTTGTTTCAGTATGTAGATGCACAGAATTTAAGCAAAAATAAAGAGGTTTTATTACGGATACAACACTCAATATGAATTAAAAGGGAATTTAAAATCACGATTCTGAAACAAGATGAATGTCATATTTCATTTTGAAGTGGGTCACGTGATCGCTTCATATAAGAGGTGTAATTACTATTTTAATTTTTATTTAAAAAACTACTGAATATATCTTGCTGAAAGTTTTTTTATATATTTTATGGGATAATTTGAATATTACCTAAGATTTTCGAAGCAATTTGTGAATTTTGAATCCGCTTAAAAAATGTTTGAAAAATTAGGTCCTATAGGGTTCAACGTATTTCATTTTTTGAACACGGGTTCAATCCAAAACTAATTGGGTGATATTATTAATTTATATTCCCATAGGTCTCACACACCGTCTAAACAACATACTAAAATTTCATCTTGATTAAGTCATTTTTACGGCAGTTATCGTGCTAACGGACAAACAGGCAGACAGAATAAACAAAGTCATAAACACTTTTCTACTTTGTTGTAAAGTGTTAATAAAACAACTATTTAATCGAATATAAATATGCTTATAAGTCTAAAATAACATAACTCAATTTATGTAATCATTGATTTTATACATGAGTGATAATCTATATAATTAAAATTGAAAATCTGTCTGTGTGTGTGAATTTTTGTCTCAGCATCAAAGAAGCTGCATAGATTTTCATGAAATTTTGTGGTAACCTTGAAATAGCCCCACCTGAAACGTAACTCATGTTTCGAATTTCTGGGACCAGGGGATGCCAATATATTCAGAAACAAGAAAGATCAATCATGCTTAAAGCATTGATTATGAAACACTTTCCAACTTCAATGCAATTTTATTTAAAAAAGTCGAAAATGCATTACATTCCTCGGAAATATTTTAAAACTTATCACAATACTACATTGATTTATTATATTTGAAAACTTAAACCTTCATTGAAAAAAATTAACTTCATTCAAATGACGGCATTGAAATATAAATTGCGTGGTTTAAATATCTCTAAAATGCAATACATTCCACGGTAATATTTTTAAATCTATCATAATACTACGATAATTTATTATATTTGAAAACTTCATCGAAAACAACTGAAATTAATTCAAATGACGTCATAGAAAAAATAACACGCCTGGATATCTCTATAAAAGCAAGATTTCATTCATAACTTTCTCCATTTCATTCATCACAATACTATAATAATTTATTTTATTTAAAAATTAAGACCATGGAGCTACAATTCATAAACTTTATGCTTAAAACTTCTTTGAAAAAAATCGTCCTTCTGTTTATAAAATCAATTAATATTTCATTCATATCAGCCATGCAGACTCCATGGACTGAATTATTTTGTGTTAAAGAAATACAGTAATTCTAATACAACTCATTCTACATATTTTGCTGTTTACATTTTACATAGGTGAAAAATAGGCTTAGTTGTAGAAATAATCAAATTTGAATGAGAATTTAAACTCAAATATATTGTTATTGTGTTGTTTTAGTATGTAGATGCACAGAATTTAAGCAGAAATAAAGTAGTTTTAGGACGGATACAACACTCAATATGAATTAAAAAGAACTTTAAAAAATCACGAATTTGAAACAAGATGGATGCCATATATCATTTTGAAGTGGGTCATGTGATCGTTTCATATCATGGTCACGTGATCGCTTCATATAAGATGTGTAATTATTATTTTAATTTTTATTTAAAAAACTACTGAATATATTTAGCTGAATTTTTTTTTATATATTTTATGGAACAATTTGACTATTACCTAAAATTTTCGAAGCAATTTGTGAATTTTAAATCCGCTTAAAAAATGTTAGAAAAATTAGGTCCCATAGGGCTCAATGTATTTCATTTTTTCAACCCGGGTTCAATCCAAAACTAATTGTGTGATATTATTTATTTATATTCTCATAGGTCCTACAGACCGTCTGAACAACATACTAAAATTTCATTTTGATTAAGTCATTTTTACGGCAGTTATCGTGCTAACGGACAGACAGACAGACAGACAGAAGCCAAGCCAAGACGCTTCGTTACGGGCTTCCATGGGACCGAAGGTCCCTTACGCCCACATCAGAATATATAAATGTCCACTGTTGATGATCTTTTCTGAATAGCAATATGGTGGTAATAGCAATCTGCCTCGTGGGGTTGCTTGGTTGAGATCAGAGATGGCTCGTGGAGTCCATCTTCATCTTGGAATGGCGAAGTACTTCGGCTGGTGGCACGCTGTAAGCAAGAAGGAGGTGGGCGGGGCCAAGGAGAGAGGACCAATAGAAAAAGTCGCAGTGTTGGGGCGGAGATCAGAGTTTGATCTACAATTTAGAGGTTAACAGGGGTAAATTAAGTCAAGTTTTATAATAAATATAAAATTTTTAAGAAGTTAACAGTTATAAATTAACTAGAAGGGGGTATACAATTACAAATGGCTAAAAAACACTGCGCTACAAGCGGAGGTTACAGACAATTTCCGATCGAGTTGCAAAGAAAAAAGGCCCTTTTCAGGGACACCGGTGAACAATTTTATAAATAAAATTTAAACTATGTCGAGAAGGTAAATACGCACAGGTAAAAGACCGGGCTGGCACAGCATAAATATAATCAAAGCATAAAAATAGTCAGGTTCCGAAAGGGAATACGTGGCATTGCCAGGTGAAATAATTAAGGGGAGGGTGCATCTGCGAGAGCATGATAGCTCTCGTAGATGAACCAGACCAGATCAATTTGCGTAGTCGCCGTACGCAGTTTGGGGAGCGCTCTTCTGAACGCTTCAAGTAGAAGATTTTTATCCAGTGAGTTTCTCATTTCAATAATGGTCGCAAAAAAGTCGGTATAGTTGATAGCATTGCCATCAGCTGGGCTTTTTGAATTTGGGTTGGCGACGGCTGGGACCGACGGTTTAGTAATTTGTCCGGAAATTTTGGAAATTAAGGCATTCTCGCTATTTGATGAGTCATCAGTTTCTTGTGTACCAGAAACTACATTAGCGAAGTTTTGGTTGGGCTTAATGCCAGCAGGTCGGAAAGAACGACTCTGTTTCCCAGGGTCTAATCCTGGGGGGGGGGGGGGTGCGCTGTGGCTGAATTTGGAGTTATACTGGGGTTTGTCCCTAATTCTCTTGGTCACAGGCGAGTTGCCCGGGTTTTTCGGGCAGCCCCGCCAGCTGGCAGCATGTGCGCCCCCGCAGTTGCAGCACAGCTTGAAGTCGGCTTTACAGTCGACTGCGGCGTGGGGCCCTGCGCATTTGACGCAGCGCAATGGCAGCCTACATGCCAGACTGCTATGGTAAAAACCATTGCATGAATGACATTGGCTGACAAAGCCTCTGCGCCCCATGTAGGGCTCCACGGTCACTCCTGTGCCCAAGAGCACAGATATTTGAAATAGTTCATCCGAGTTAGTCCCGGGAGCTAACTGAAGGTAGTATAAGGGAAGGGGTTGTCTGCTTCCTCTTTTGGTGAGTCTAGTGCAGCTGAGGACTTGAAATTCCATGTATTCAAGGCTGCGTGTTATTAAGTTCATATCCGTGGCAATGGGGAGTCCCCTAATGACACACTTTACAGGGAGGTCCTCTTTAAGAGAGAAAGTTTTGAAAGGAGCTCCGATCTTAGTCAGATACTCGATGCTGTTACGATATTCTTCGTTGTTTTGAACAACAATTCTAAAAAATTGGCGGTCAAGGACCGGAACAATTTCAGGTGCAACTCTTTTAAGTTTGAAGATGATGTTCGGCCATTGCGGGCAGGAAGCACTAATAAAAATGGGTGGAACAGTCGGGGGTTTCGGCACATTCGCCGCGTGGTCGTTCTTTCCACAACCGGTCGAGCTGTGATTGGATGTTTCAGAATCCATCGACAGCGTGCGTTTTCTGTTTGCTTTAGGAGCTTTATGGATAAATCCATCTGCATCCGTGTAAGTACGGGAGTTAGTAGCACTATTTATATAATTTAAGTTAGGATTTTGATTAGAGTTTGCTTTATCATTAAGATTAGTGCCGGTATTTGCTTCGGCAGAGTCAATTTCCATAGAATTATTTGCATGGCATGCAGCCAGATTTGAGTCAGAATTTACGTTTAAGTTTGTAATTTGAGTTGATTTTGAGTTAGAATTTAAATTTACTTCAGTAGATTTAATGTTTCTATCATTATTAAGGTTTGCATTATCAGTTTCCTGAGAAATAGTAGAAGAATCAGTGGCTTTATGAGCCTTAGTTTTAGGGTTGGGGGGGAGGGGGGGGGGGGTAGCAAAGACATGCTTACCATCCGAGTACTCCGCCATCTTGCCTGGCTTGGTCGTCTCATCAGCAGTAGAGTCGTCTTTTGTTCCAGAAATGGCTGCTCTTTTCGCCGAAATCTTCTTTTCCAGGTCGGCAATCTGTTGCTCTAAATAATTGCAGTTAACACTAGCTGTGTTGGAGTCGAAACACTCTTCCATATTGATCGAAGAATCATCACTCTTGCGTGATGAAGTCACGTTTTTCTTTCCCAACTTTGTTGTAAAGTGTTAAAAACGAATCTTCCATGGAGATAGCAGGCATGGAGATAGGTATAATTATGCGGTAGATGTAGACATAAAATAAATTTTA
Source organism: Amaurobius ferox (assembly GCA_951213105.1). Classification (NCBI taxonomy): domain Eukaryota; kingdom Metazoa; phylum Arthropoda; class Arachnida; order Araneae; family Amaurobiidae; genus Amaurobius; species Amaurobius ferox. The sequence goes on from OX578153.1 coordinate 51,335,502, forward strand.
TAAATGAAAGCTATTGCAGTTTTGATTGGATTATATCAATTACGGTCTACGGATTTAAAGATTACGAGAATGATTGATATTTTCAATTTCTTACGTCCTATGTTTTATTTTGAAAAATATTTTTCCAAATCAGATATGGTAAGGAAGACACTAATCTATTGTGTTTTCGTATATTGTGTTCAGCCAGAACTCATATATTATGTTTAGTTAATTGTTGAAACAAAATATAAATAGTACGGGCTTATCTTCTAATACGAGTTTTCCTTTTTAGTATACATTGATAAAATTTTGTCTTTTTTGTAAATTTGCTTACAAAAGGGACCAGAATGTTCTATTCTTCATATCTGTCTGGGAAAATAACTTTGTGCAACGAGAACATAGATTCTAATACTTCTATTTAGGAGATTTTATATATTTTAATAGAATGCTTTGAATAATATTGCCATTTTGAAAACTATAGGAATTTACACATAATTGTGAAATAAGTTTTTTTTTAACACTTTACGACAAAGTTGAAAAGTGTTTATGACTTTTTCATTCTGTCTGTCTGTCTGTCTGTCTGTCCGTTAGCACGATAACTGCCGTAAAAATGACTTAATCAAAATGAAATTTTAGTATGTTGTTCAGACGGTCTGTAGGACCTATGGGAATATAAATGAATAATATCACCCAATTAGTTTTGGATTGAACCCGGGTTGAAAAAATGAAATACATTGAGCCCTATAGGACCTAATTTTTCAAACATTTTTTAAGCGGATTTAAAATTCACAAATTGCTTCGAAAATTTTAGGTAATATTCAAATTGTTCCATAAAATATATAAAAAAAAAATTCAGCGAAATATATTCAGTAGTTTTCTAAATAAAAATTAAAATAATAATAACACCTCTTATATGAAGCGATCATGTGACCATGATATGAAAAGATCACGTGACCCACTTCAAAATGATATATGGCATCCATCTTGCCTCAAAATCGTGAATTTTAAAGTTCTTTTTAATTCATATTGAGTGTTGTATCCGTCCTAAAACCACTTTATTTTTGCTAAAATTCTCTGAATCTACATACTGAAACAACGCAATTACAATATATTTGAGTCTAAATACTCATCCAAATTTGATTATTTCTACAACGAAGCCTATTTTTCACCTAGGTAAAATGTAAACAGCAAAATATGTAGAATGAGTTGTATTAGAATTGCTGTACTTCTTTAACACAAAATCATTTAGTTCATGGATTCTGCGTAGCTGATATGAATGAAATATTCATTGATTTTACAAAGAGAAGGACGATTTTTTTCGATGAAGTTTTACGCATAGAGTTTAATTACTTGTAGCTGCATGGTCTTAATTTTTAAATAAAATAAATTATTATAGTATTGTGATGAATGACATGAATGGGAAATTATGTATGAATGAAATGCTGCTTTTATAGAGAGAGCCAGGCGTGTTATTTTTTCTATGACGTCATTTGAATGAATTTCAGTTGTTTTCGATGAAGTTTTCAAATATAATAAATTATCGTAGTATTATGATAATTCTAAAATTATTACCGAGAAATGTATCACATTTTAGAGATGTTTAAACCAGGCAATTTATATTTCAATGCCATCATTTGAATGTAGTTCATTTTTTTTCGATGAAGGTTTAAGTTTTCAAATATAATAAATTAATGTAGTATTGTGATAAGTTTTAAAATATTACCGAGGAATGTATTGCATTTTAGACATGTTTAAATGAAATTGCATTGAAGTTGGAAAGTGTTTCATAAGCAATGCTTTAAGGGTGAGCGTCAGTAAATTTTCTGCCGTATCCGCGTTTTGTTAACTTTCGCGGCACACATATTTCGCCGAAATTCTGCTCAAACAGTTGCGAATTATTTTCTTATAGATAAAATGCTATGCTTAGATTATATTAAAACTAAATTTAATGCCCCAAAAAACATAGAATATATTTTTTAGTTTAATCCAAAATATTTTAGGTGCTGCCATCTGTTGTCGTAATTTAATTCATATCGATTATTTTTATGTTTTAACGACCATTTTTAAATATCTATTCCTTCTAATACAGTGTTAAATACAACAACAGATCATATATAATAATGCCACAATCACGGAAAGGTAATTTATCATTCTATAAATTCAGTGGCGCACCCAGAATATTCCTAAGGGGGGGGCCATTGGTGCACAAAATTTTTATGAAGGAGGATGACTCCTCGATAAATTTTCCGAGAAAAAATGATCAGAGGCCATATCAATTAACAAGGCGGTTGTCTTTTTTTGTACATTTATTTTTATCAAATTACTAACAATTCTTTAGTGCAGTGCAAGAGAATTGAATGATTAGAAGAAGTAGTAGTAGATATTTATACAAAACAACACAAATTAAGAAATAGATGAAGATAAAATTATTTGTTCTGGTCTGCTTATACTGTATACTTGTTTTCAACCACTCTCTCATGATTACATATTGTTATATTATTCAATTATGATCTATACATATTCATAAAACGAAGTCCAGCCTCCTGTTTTTCTTTGTAGCCAGAGCATTAATTATCTGGTCTGGATCAATTTCCACTTCACGGTGAATGTTCATTGACGCCAGTCCATTCAGTCTGGTTTCACTCATACTGTTTCTCAAGTAAGTTTTCAACCTCTTCATTGTGGAGAATGACCTCTCAGCACTGCTTGTTGATACTGGGAGGGTGGCATACACTTTTAAAAGTTCAAACACAGTTGGAAAAGTCCTTTGGTCACAAAAGTTAAGCAGTTCGATTGGGCTTTTAGTTTTCTTGTTCAATGCAAAGACCTTCATGTACCACAGATGTAGTTCAGCTTTTAGAGTATTATCTGATCTGGGTCCTAAATCATCTGCAAATTTCCTTGATAAGGCAACAAATCTCTCGTTTTCTTCCAGTGTCGGCTGCCTTCCATTCGGAATGACAGATGCAAAACTTTGTAGAAATTCCTTATGTTTGAGAAATTTTTCATGGAGGTGAGTGATGAAATTATCAATCCATGGAATGAAAATAGAAAGTCTGTAGTATTCTTCAGGAGTCTGTACGTTGAAATTTGATCTATAAATTTGTCTGGTGGCACGGCGTGGTAGAGTAATGTTTTCTCCATGCTGTTCCAGCTTCTTAACAGCTTGTTCAAACAGATGGTGAAACTCGTTCTCTGCGTTCTCTCGAATTATAGATATAGCTTTCAAAACGTCTTCTACGTCACTCACAGCAGTTGCCAGATCAAGGTTAACTTCCTGCAGCTTTTCACTCAGACGAACACTGTAGCTGAGTAATCTGTCAGCTGAAACAAGTGCTATGACAAACTGTGATGTTAACATTGAACATAACAAGGTATGAGCCTCTGTTGATGTCTCCTTGTCATTCCAGGTAGTAATCTCCTCCAGAGCGTCGATTACTTGATCAAACAATGAAACCATAACTGTGACGGCATCATGTCTCTCCACCCAACGAGTAGGGCATAATTTCTTCAGTTTTTTGGCACTGATTTCTGTCTCTTCCTGATTAGCTGCATTAATTTTGCTGGTGAGAACAAGGTTTCGTTTTGGTGTGTTGAAAAAACTAGAGATTTTCCCTATTATTCCAAAGCTGTTTCGGATATCCGGAACTCTAGATGAATAAGTTATGGCTAAGTTCAAACAGTGTGATGCACAATGAACGTAGGGGGCTTTGGGGTGTTGCTCATATATAATTGCTTGGGCGCCATTGTACTCTCCACTCATTGCAGAAGCTCCATCGAACCCTTGTCCACGGAGGAAAGACGTATCAATGTTGCAGTCTGCAAGGCCTTTAAGAATAGCATCTGCAATTGCTCGACCTGTAGTTTCAGTCAGGGGCACAAACTTAAGGAAGTTCTCCACTATCTTAAATTCAATTTTATACTTATCATTTGTTTCAAACCGTTTCAAATAACGAACGCAAAGTGTCATTTGCTCTACCGTTGCAATATCTGTGGTTTCGTCACATAAAACCGCAAAACATTTGGCCTCATTCACCTCAGTTGCTATGTGCTTCACAATGGAATCATTGCATGCTGAAATAATCTCATTTTGTATATTCCAACTTATGTAAGTTGCATTTTTTGCACAACCTTGTAGATGAGTTTTCAGTATTTCTTCTCCTGCATCAACTCGGAGTCGCAAAAGGGCTCTAAAATTTCCTTCGCCTTGGCATGGTTCTGACAATACGTCCAAATCCCCACAGTCTCTATGCCCTCTCATGGCCAGCCCTTGCCTTCCACAAAAAATCACTGTTTTGATAATAGGTTTAAGAATAGCCCTATTCTGCAAAACTTGTTTTTGCTTTCCTCTGTCCATTACTTGATCCACAGGAACCGTTTTTCCTTCCGTGACCCTTAAGAACTCATCGGCTTTGAGAACTGAATCCTTATGATAGAAAAATTTTTCATGTTGACTGAACTTCTCCAAGGCCTTCTTCCAATTATTAAATCCTTTTGAAACAAGTTGACCTGTAGCTTGTGTGGATCTTAAACCGACTTCATGGGGTGCAAAGAGAACACAAAATTTGCAATAGGCACTGTCCTCTGCCTTTGAGTAAGCTAGCCAGTTATGCTTACTCAGCCAAGATGAGCAGAACTTCCGAGAGTGGTGAGGTTTTCCTTGACTTGATACAGCACTAGTGACAGTAGCAGGAAAACTGTAATTTGCATATGGTTCCCAAAGATTTTTTAGCGCTGTTATCCTATCTTCATCTGTGAGGTTAGATTTCTTGACATAATTAGAAATATCTGCAGCCAGAATTTCTATTTCAACTGTGTTTGGTATTGTGTTTTGTCCTACCTTTACCTCCTCACAAGCGTTTGAAGACAGCCCGGGGTCACGGCTGTTGCTTGCTTCGACTGCAGCCTCATCAATGTAACAAGAGCTCAGGGAAACGTCGTTGGGAACGTCACTATTTTCAATCTTACTTTTTTTTTTAAAATAATTTCCCAGTGTCTGTTGGCCTAGCCCTTTTCGTTTTTCACTCATTGTCTTTTTTTTTACCTTGCTCCTCAGTTATTCAAGAACAAAATTTGCTATATAGCCGAAATACGCACATAAACACACACACTGATCGTTAAAGATGCATTTCACTGTAAGATCAGTTGAAAGTTCAGGACCATTATTAAATTCAGCTATTCACCACGCAGGCCCTCGTTCCGAAACTACCAATTCACTGTTATCACCTTGTGTCGTAACGTCGCACTTTATTTCAACTCACAGCAACACTTAATTCGCGAAGCGTTGGCACGATCTATTTATTCACTTCCACAATTTTCTCACTGGGTAAACGAAATCCTCGAGTTTTCGAGCGAACAGCCGCTTCCCCGCCGTTCACTCTTTATATAGGGCCACGGAGGCGCCTGTGACGTCACTCTACACAGCACTGGTATAGTACGACTATAGCGAGAAGGCATTTGGGTCACGTGATTTTGGACGAGTCCATTAGTTAAATTCAATCACAGGTAGAAACGTCTTAAGAAGAACGGGTTTCCAGAATTGGCGCCTTCAGTGCGAATTAATTTATAATTTGTACAGTACGATAAAGAGCTTTATATGTATAATTACATTCAGTGTAAGTGTTGGGATATGCTGGAATTGTTTTCTTCACAATGATTAAAATTATTTATTACAATAATGGTTGTAAATGTTTTTTTTTTTATACTTTCTCGAAGGCAGACCTAGTTCTCCCTTGTGCTGACAGCGCCCTTCGCGTTTTGCTTTGTCAGCCCAAGGGGGGGGCCAGGGCCCCCTCGGCCCCCCCCGTGGGTGCGCCACTGTATAAATTTGATAAGGGATCTGAATGTACATCACCGAGGACTGCAGTTTTGTCTTTAAGTTCCTTTGTCCTCAAGTCCAAGTTCAATTACGTTTCCGTGATTATGGCATTATATATGATCTGCTGTTGTATTTAATAGCGTATTAGAAGGAATAGACATTTAAAAATGTTCATTAAAAAATCAAAAAAGTCGGTATGAATTAAATTACGACAACAGATGGCAGCACCAGAAATATTTTAAATTAAAATAAAACATATATTCTATGTTTTATTGGGTACTAAATTTAGTTTTAATATAATCTAAGCATAGCATTTTATCTATAAGAAAATATTTCGCAACTATTTGAGCAGAATTTCGGCGAAATATGTGTTCCGCGAATGTTAGCAAAGTGCGGATAGGGCAGAAACAATCAGTAAAGTTTCTGCCCTATCCGCGCTTTGCTAACTTTCGAGGCACACATATTTCGTTGAAATTCTGCTCAAACAGTTGCGAAATATTTTCTTATAGATAAAATGCTATGCTTAGATTATATTAAAACTAAATTTAATACCCAATAAAACGTAGAATATATTTTTTATTTTAATTAAAAATATTCTTGGTGCTGCCATCTGTTGTCGTAATTTAATTCATATCAATTATTTTTATTTTTAATGAACATTTTTAAATATCTATTCCTTCTAATACAACATTAAATACAACAACAGATCATATATAATAATGCCACAATTACGAAAAGGTAATTTCTCATTCTATAAATTTGATAAGGGGATCTGGATGTACATCGCTGAGGACTGCAGTTTTGTCTTCAAGTTACTTTGTCTGCAAGTCCAAGTTCAATTGCTTTTCCGTGATTGTGGCATTATTATATATGATCTGTTGAATTTAATAGCGTATTAGAAGGAATAGACATTTAAAAATGTTCATTAAAAAATAATAATTGTCGGTATGTATTAAATTACGACAGCAGATGGCAGCACCAAAAATATTTTGAATTATAATAAAAAAGAGACTCTATGTTTTATTAGGTATTAAATTTAGTTTTAATATAATCTAAGCATTGCATTTTATCTATCAGAAAATATTTCGCAACTGTTTCAGCAGAATTTCAGCGAAAAATGTGTGCCGCGAAAGTTAACAATGGGCAGAAGATTTACTGACGCTCACCCTTAAGCATGATTGGTCTTTCCTGTTTATTATTACATATTTCGTACGAAGAATAGATATACTACCAGTGATTTCATATATTTATTCAATTATTACATCCATTGAATGAGGATATTTTGGAGTATACCAAGTTAATAATACATTAGTTTTATAAAATTTCAAGGCACCCACTTTTATTGTACGAGATATAAATGTGAGAACATTTATTTATATTCTTTATGTACTTTCATAAAGATGTGGATTCTGAAACTAGTTTTTTCCCCCCTACTTTTTAGTATAGTTCAAAATTCAAATAACAAAAATACACCAGGAAAGGCAACGATGAACCGAATTTGGGTATTTTTACTGCCCCTGTTCGCGTGTTACTACTCACAGAAAAAAAACTTGTATATCCTTATGGAGGGCAGTATCGGTACTGTTTCAAATCCAAAGAATCAAAATATAATATGAAATGCAATAAAATGCCAAATTGGAACTCTTTAGCTGCTCTGGTTCTCCAATTATTCCCCTAAAATTTGTCTGTTTCTATGGTGAGCTTAGAACGGGCTAGACCTGTAAGGTTCAATCCTAAAAACAATAAATCTAATAAAATTATATTGCAAAAGGCAACAATATGCTAAATTCGAACTTTCTAACTTCTAAGGTTTTCGGGTTATAACGTGTAATGCTGGTCCATGACAGGCTATTATAAAAATAAATGTGTGCTTTTGCGTCGCATGATCAAAACAGTCGTAGTCTGATCTTATTTAAAGCATTTCTGTTGGAACTACAGCCCTGCGACCAGTGTTACTTTCAGGACTTTTTGGCCGGGGGGGGGGGCGAATGACATGTTAGAGGGGTGCAAGTTTTCTATTTGTCCTATATAAATATATTTAAATGCTGTGCAACATAAGAAACTAGGTTTCATAAAATGTCTTTTGAAACACCCTGTATACTCTAATCGAAGTGAAATAAAAGTGTGTAAAAAACATTTATTTACAGGTTTCAATATCAAATATTGACCTATACTTATTTTTCTGGCATAAGCAACAGTAAATTCTGCTTTGATTTCCACAACTGGTTCATTTTTATTTCCAATGCAACTGACCATTCAAATATTTTCCCTCTCCTAGACTAGATGCCTTCAACTTTCGGGATTGTAATTCCAAGAACAGGTGTGCTTGGAGGGCACAATCTTCGACCAGAGATATATAGTGCGACTCCAACGAGAAGGCATTTGAGTCACGTGACTTTGGACGAATCCATTAGTTAAATTCAATGACAGGTAGAAACGTACTAGGAAGAACGGGTTTCCAGAATTGGCGCCTTTAGTGCGAATTAATAATGCACAATTTGTGCAGTACGAAAATGATTTATGCAGAACGATAAAGAGCTTTATATGTATAAGTACATTCAGTGTTACTGTTGGGATGTGGTGGAAATGTTTTCTTCATAATAATTAAAATTATATTATAATAAAATAATAATGGTCGTAAATGTTTTGTTAAAATTGAAGAGTTCGGTTGTAATACTTTTCTTGCCAATATTTCTTACCAATATTTCACCTCGATGGGCACAATCATCGACAATAAGTCTGTGCTGGAGGGCATCCCCTCTGCACAGTCTCGTGACGAAACTGCTAAGAACGTGCCTTCCCGTTGCTTCAAAGGGAAGGGGGTGACTTGTCAATCATAGTTCTACACAGGGGAAAGCACATTTTTGGCAACGCCTATTCCCCCCTCCAGCTACGAGCGCTGACAATCGAAATTATTTTTCGCTTCAAGAAGACAATCCTCTTAACGTTAACGATAACACGCTATTATTGTAATCAATTGGACCTACAATACCGATTTTTCAAATTTTTTCTTGAAAATTTGAAAAATAAATTAACTGAAATATGTTATCTGGTATGAGAAAGACGAGTTGGACCACATTTCCTTTTTTCTTTAATTCTCGAGTTGCTTTGTTTACAGACTACATATGATATGATTAATCACAAAATGAAACTGAAAAATTCTGCTTTATTTATAATCACCATATTTTGGTAATATATATACACAATATAACTATCAGTAAATATGCAACTATTTTCAGCTTTGGGATTCCGGAGTTGAAACCTTTAAAGAAACTGGAATGCCATTTTGTTCTAAGTTGTTCCATTGTTTTATTGCAAACTTCCATTAGGAGGTGATTAACAAAACATTTCCACGATTCTTCTTCATTTTCTTTGTTTCCAATCGAGAGATTAAAAACAAATTTGGAAGAAGGTAGAATATCTGCAACACCCTCTATTTCCTAAAATTAAATTAGATTAGAAAAAAAAATTTCATAAATTGATATAATAGTTTACATAATTTGATTAAATTTCATCATGATATACATCATAATTAAACAAGAAAGATCAATCATGCATAAGCATTGATTATGAAACACTTTCCAACTGAAATGCAATTTCATTTAAAAATTTTTAAAATGTGATTCATTCAGTGGTAATATCTTTTACATTATCACAGTACTACAGTAATTTATTATACTTAAATATTTAAAACTGTATCGAAATATAAATCATCTGATTCTTTATGCAAAATCAATGAATATTTCATTCATATAACTTGTATTCCAGACTCCAGAGCTAAATAATTTTGTGTGAAAAAAATTCAGCAATTCTTATGTAATTCATCTTACAATCGCTTGAGATATTTGCATTCTGCATATGTTAAAATTAGGCTTCCTTGAAGAAATAATAAAAGTTTAGGGATCATTCAAAATCACAACTATTGTAATTGCGTAGGCACGGAATTTAGATACACAGATATATATGTGTGTGCGTGTGTATGTATTCAAAGTATTGGAATCGTGCCGAAGATCGGAACTCGAATTTTCAAAGGATCTACACGTTTTGGGACTTCTAGAACACGAAAAAACTACTTTTAGGAAGACGTTTGTGTGTGTAAGGGTGTATCTGTGTATGTTTCTGTGTGGATATTACATCCACTCTAATTGAAAAACTAATGAACCGAATTTCATACAATTTGGTAGGTATGTTTTTTGTGGGAAATCCTGATGTTCATTAGATTATAGTACGATTCGTAATAAAAGAATCTGCCTTCTTTGCGAAATCGCCGCAGAAATTGCCTTTATCCATTCTAGCTAAAAACTAATGAACCAAATTTAACAAAATTTGGTGTATAATATTTCAATAACCGACAAGTGATTTATATACCAAATTTAACAAAATTTTGTATATAAGTCATTTGTAGGTTATTCTAGTACGATTCGGGAAAAAGGAATGGGCTATTTTCGCGAAATGGCCAGCAAAAATCGTTATATATAAAAATAAAAGACTACGTGTGCTCAATTATATCAATTAAATTCCTATTTTATATGTGATTTTTGACAACAAAAAGAATAAGACTAACCCCATTACTCTAGGACTAGCCGTTCTTGAGATATTCTAGTTTTTTCGCGTTTTCGCTACGCCACCTTTGACAATAAGTCCAGCTATCAAATGAGAACCAAATTTAAGTTTAACGTGTAAATTCAATGTCATTTAAAATACTTATGTTGTGCAGATAAACTCAAATTATCATTGAATAAATAAAGAGAACGAATATGAGTCTGCAGAGAAAGACATGTGCTGTCCACATCAGAATTTTTAACAATATTACAACAATGATTTATAGAAGTGAACGGGGATTATTTTCAGGCCATTTCGAAAAAAATGTATGATCTATATTTAAAGATCCATCAAATTTTTGTCGAATAAAATGTTCAACAAATTTAAGCTGCGTACCAAATTTTAACTCTCTAGGACGTAGGGAAGTGCATTTAAAATGCCATCAAATAAATTTATCATGAAGAGTTATATAAAATTTAAAAAAAAAGAAAAATTGTTACCTACCAAATTTACTTTAAAATATGAAGCCACTCCCATATGCAAAACGTTTAAACAAATGGAGAGATATTTATTATATAATATCTCTTTCTTTTCTTTCTGGAAGATTTCCCAAAGTCAGAATTTAATTGAATTTGTTTTTTTCCCTATATTAAATGTTTTTTTTAATTAAAAAACTACTTAACATATTTTACTGAATTTTTTTTTATATATTCCATGGGATAATGTGAATATTTCCTAAAAATTTCGAAGCAATTCGTGAATTTTAAATTTACTTAAAAAATGTTTGAAAAATTAGGTCCCATAGTGTTCAATGTATTTCATTTTTTCTACCCGGGTTCAATAAAAAACTAATTGGGTGATATTATTTATTTATATTCCCATAGGTCCTACAGACCGACTGAACAACATACTAAAATTTCATTTTGATAAACTCATTTTTACGGCAGTTATCGTGCTAACGGACAGACAGACAGACAGACAGACAGAATGAACAAAGTCATAAACACTTTTCAACTTTGTTGTAAAGTGTTAAAAAAATCTAATGCGTGCAATGAATGACTTATATAATGAATTGAATTACTCTTTTACAGTGAAAAAACGATGCATGCGGCACAATGCTTTTAATGCTGAGTTGTACACTTGACACTTTTCCGGATGACAATATGTAAAACTATTTTTGAAGTAGCCAATTAATTTATTACGCACTACTCTAACTTGATAATTATCTATATTGATAGTATCAGCAATAAGCAACACATTAAGTGGAAATTTGTGTAATTTTTTCAAAACTTTATTTGAATAAATAATTAAATATTAATTTAAATGATTGTGGAACATTCAGTTGTTTTAAACTGAATTTTAGGATATTATCGTTTTACTGTTTAAAAAAATCTGATGTGGGCAACACATGACTTTCCTTATATAATGCAATGAATTTCCTACTTTTACAGTTAAAAAAATGTTATTCTTATAGTAGATACTTATATTTTTTCCAAGATATTAAATTTTCATCAATTAGTCGTCATTTTCATTGATTTTTTTAGTGTCATTTTTATCAATTTGGCGAGATTTTTTTTAATTTGGCAACAATTAAAAATGTTGCCAAGTTGGCGACATTCCGCAAATTTGTCGCCAAAATCTTGCCAAGCGTTATGGACGGAGAAATAAGTTATTTTTACAGCAGATAAATGACTATTGGCGTTCAAATACAAATGTATCACTCAAAGTATCTTTTTTCATGAATGGAACGAGCTAGATATACGAAAATGATGTCACCAAATTTATCGTATGGTATTATATATGAGAAGTGAACATGTTTCTCAAAAGGAAATATTTTTATTTTTTATTTTATATAACTTTTTGATAATGTTTTTGAAAAATGTGCAATATCTCAAGAACGGTTCCTGTTAGCGTTTATGTCAATCGTTTTCTAATGAAAAATTACATAAGAAATGTCTATTTGCATAATTTTATTAGCGGTTTTGATTTTTTTCAAAATTTCACTCGAAAATTTAGGGGGGGTTCTGAACATTCGATTGCGTATAAAAACAATAGGCTTCCAGTGTTTACGGATTGTGATTTTTGTACCAAATTTCGTACGAATCGGTCCATTCGTTCGTCAGTTATCGTCTCCACAGACTCACTGACACACACACACACACATACTTTCACACACACACACACACATACTTTTACACACACACACACAGACATCACTTCAAAAATGTTTGATTCGTGATCAGGGATGTTTGAAACGTGCTCGAAAACTCGAATTCGAATTTTCGACCCCGTCACAATACTTTCCTTATAAATTATGTATATAAGGAAAGTAAAACTTTCAAAACGTACTGGATGTCATCTCCATGATATGTCCCCGTGATTGTTTTTGTATAATATTGACGCTATTTCTTCTCTAAAATATAAGAAAAACACTAAATAAAATAATCAAAATTAATTAAGCATTTTTTCTTGATTTTTGAAGAAAGGCTTGCAAAATAATTAAATGATTGTCCTTAGAACTATGATCCCCTTCATGGAAAATTCTTATAATTCCACAAAAATACCCTAGAAGGTAAAAAAGTCAAGAGCCTTTACAGTGAGACGAAACTACAATTAACCATTTTGTTGTCTAGCTATCTATTTTAGCAGGTAAGCTATCATATCCTTAAATTTTAATTCATAGTACTGACAAAAATGGAGAATACTTTTATCTAATGTCACCTTCATGGCCTCATTACTCATGCCAGTTTTCAAATTAACAGACAATTATCACCATAAATTGTTCTGAATTGTGTATTTTTATGTTATCCGAGACGCATAACAATGCTGTGTGCATAGGTTATGAATTTTTTAAGTTAAACCCCAAATATGCCACCTCCATGTCAGTATTGCGACATGGAGGTGAAACTTTATTGATATGAAAATAAGTTGATCTAAAATGCTTTCTTGACCTCTGTTCGAGTTTCGTACAACTTCATTAACTTAACAGGGATACAAAAACATAAAATAAATGATAAAACAATTTCTTTTAAAGGAATTTTGGTTGACAAATTTTCACTTAATTTCAGAATGACCCATGTATCTTTGGTGATGTTAATATTACTTGTTTTTTTTTATTATTACATATTTCTTATATATATATATATATATAAAAAAATATAAAAATATAAATTAGTAAATCCAATGTTAGAATGTAAGTAGTAACTCATAAAACACTATTCCAAAATTTTCTACAAAATACAAAGAAATAAAAGAAATTAAGACATAAAGAGGAAATAATAAAGCGTAATGCAGGTCATAAAGACAAAGACAATCAACAAATTTCAAAAATGAGGAATGAAAATAGGAAAACTAAAAAATCAAGCAAAAAAGCTTGCACATGGAAGGAAGAGCTTTAGGCTTAAAATAAGTTCATTTCGAAAAAATTATCTTCAAGTCCATATATCCCTTCGAAATGAACACAAAAATGCTTGTTTCTGAAACACAAAATAGATTTTATCTATAGACTTGTGTTATATGGACGACAAGCATATAGATTGGAACAATAAAGGAAACATAAATACCTTAAAATACACTTTATTAGTGCAACCATGACGAGCAAAATATGACTATATATATATATATATAAATTGCATTAATGCTTAGATTTTATATGTTTTTCTATTATCGATTCCATACCATTGATATTCGTTGATTATCATTATCTTGATGACTCGAAATTTGTATTTTTTTCCATTTGATTGAAGCTTTGCTGTTTTATACTTTTTTTTGTAGGTTTGTTAGAAAGTTAGGATTTTCGAGTTGCAGTTTCTCATTATGCTATCATTGGACTTCCAAACTATTATATATATATATATATATATATATTAATTTTGCGTCAAACTTGCAACTAGACTTTTTCAGATATAACTTAATCTATTTCTAATCAGAAATTTTAGTAAACTCTCCATTATATCATTAAACTTTGTATTATCAAAGAAAATCTAAAATATCATCATAAAAATTAAATACATTTAGACTTATGCATAAGTTCCTTAGTCATACGTTTCAAAATATGTTTAGCAAAGACTACAAATTTAGTAAAATATAACAAAGACCATTAATGACGTACACAAAAATTTACAAGAGTGCCAGAGCACTTTTAGGCGTCATAACGTCCATCATCAGTGGCAATGTTAATGAAATGAGAGACATGATCGTTTATATACAGCCCAAAATGGCGAATATAAAATTTGAATATGAATTATGGGATAAACCGATACTAAAAAATATCATAAATTATAAATATTAACGTAAATAATTAAAGCCAACAATAATTTAAATTTACAAAATAAGTACAAAAATAATACAGGCCAACCAATTAAGCGTGTACGTCATTAATGGAGTTTTATTAAAAAGAACTAGATTTCCTAAAAATCGTATAAGGCCTTAACGCGCATAGAATCGCGAATAAGACGCCAGGTTTAACTAAAGGTTTGAATAGGATCAAAGTTACAAATAGAGTCATAGAAATGAAAAGTGATTCAAAAAGTAAATTGCTACTGGGGTTATTTCATTTAATTAACATATTAATTGGTTAAAAGGCAGTAAATTTGTCATTAATAACAAGGGTTTAGGAGGTAAATTTGTCATTAATAACAAATAGTGAAAGTGCAATGGGCAGATAATTATTTCTAATACATGAGCATGTTCAGATAAACGAAGGCCAGCGGTACGCTTTGTATTACCAGTATAAAACTTATAATTAGTTTCGGAAGATAAGACGGAAGCTACGCTACATACACCCCAGCTTGACTTAAGACATTACGTTTATCCTTAAATTTATCAGTACGAATACGACTAAATAAAGAGGTAGCAATAGAATGGATAGGTTTAAAATTAAATTCACGGCAAAAATGAGTAAGGGGACGAAACATCGCAAGATGGAACCGAAGTCTCGATTTATAAGGCAAAATATCAGAGGAAGTAGCAAGATTAGTTTTAGGATAAATAAAGTTTGCATGGAGGACAATATTTTATAAATGAAATCTAACGATATTTATTGTAATCGAACGATGTATTTTACTACTTATTTAGGGCGCATCTAAGAAACTTATATAAGGTGTATCAAGAAAGCATACTTAAAGCGTATTAAGCCCACACAGAGAGCAGAAGGTGTATTTATGAAGCCGATTTCTCGCGTATGTTTTATAATTAAAAATCTGATGTAGGCAACACATGACTTTCCTTATATAATGCAATGAATTTACGACTTTTACAGTAAAAAAAAATAGGTTTTTCTTATAGTAGATACTTATATTCTTCCCAAGATATTGAATTTTCGACAATTTATCGTCATTTTCATTGATTTAGCGTCATTTTAATCCATTTGGCGAGATTTTCGTTAATTTGACACCATTACAAAAAGTCGCTAAGTTGGCGACATTCCGCCAACTTCGTCGCCAAAATCTCGCCAAGCTTTACTGACCTAGAAATAAGTTATTCTTATAGCACAAAAATGACTATTGGCGTTCAAATACAAAAGTATTACTCGAAGTATCTTTTCTCATGAATGGAACGAGCTAGATCCACGAGAATGATGTCACCAAATTTATCGCATGGTATTACATATGAAAAGTGAACATGTAGGAAATGTATATTTCTTATTTTATATGACTTTTTGATAATTTTTTTGAAAAATGTGCAGTATCTCGAGAACGGTTCGTGTTAGCGTTCTAAAATTTATGTTAATCGTTTTCTAATGAAAAATTACACAAGAAATGTCTATTTGCGTAACTTTATTAGCGGTTTTAATTTTTTGACGATTTTTTCAAAATGTCACTCGAAAATTTAAGGGTGTTCTGAACATTCGATTGCGTATAAAAACAATAGGCTTCCAGAGTTTATGGATTGTGATTATTGTACCAAATTTCTTTCGAATCGGTCCATTCGTTCGTCAGTTAGCGTCTCCACAGGCTCACTGACACACACCCACTCACACACACACATACAGACATCACTTTAAAAATGTTTGATTCGTGATCAGGAATGCTTGAAACGTGCTCTCCCGTCGAAAACTCGAATTCGAATTTTCGACCCCGTCACAATACTTTCCTTATACATTATGTATATAAGAAAAGTAAAAAGTTAATGAATTAATTTAATTGCTCCCTGCTTTAATTCGTGGGATATGCACAGCTTCCAGTTATAAGAGATTATTAAAGTAAATGACAAAAGTCTAAAAAAATAAAAATACAGCTTTAAATGAATATAAACGTAAAATATTTATGCTTACCTTACATGCTGTAGGATTATCTACAGTAACTTTCAAGTTGGGGAAAGTTAAAGCTATCTGTTCCCAAGATTTGACAGATGCAGGTTTCACTTTGAACTCGGCGTCTATACAGCAGCTTATTTTGAAGGAATTCAGTGTTACATTTCGTGTCTGCAACATCACATCTATAGCATTTAAATCTTCATATGATTTTACAAAGCTGTGATAACTATCTATGGATAATTCGCACACGCTTCCACAATCCAAAATTTCCACTTTTTCTGTTTGCAGAAGATACTTCCACAGGTGAAAAAATACCTGAAAATGAACTTTCACTCGTTATTCTTTAAATATGCATTCTAAGTCCTGCTTTTAAAATGAAATATCTGATGTGGGCAACATATGACTTTTCTTATATAATGCAATGAATTTACTACATTTACAGTAAAGAAAAAAAAAGTTTTTCTGATAGTAGATACTTATATTCTTTCCAAGATATTGAATTTTCGACAATTAGTCGTCATTTTCATTGATTAAGCGCCATTTTTATCCATTTGGCGAGATTTTCTTTAATTTGGCAACATTTCAAAGAGTCGCCAAGTTGGCGACATTCCGCTAAATTCGTCGCCAAAATCTCGTCAAGCGTTATGAACTGAAAAATAAATTATTCTTATAGCAGATAAATGACTATTGGCGTTCAAATACAAAAGTATTACTCAAAGTATATTTTCTCATGAATGGAACGAGCTAGATCCACGAGAATGGTGTCAACAAATATATCGCATGATATTACATATGAAAAGTTAACATGTTTCTCAACAGTTAATATTTTTTTTTAATTTATGGGATTTTTCGTTAAATTTATTTGAAAAATGTACAATATCCCGAGAACGGTTCAGACTAGCATTCTAAAGTTTATATCAATCGTTTTCTAAGGAAAAATTACATAAGAAATGTCTATTTGCGTAACTTTATAAAAGGTTTTGATATTTTGATGATTTTTTCAATATTTCACTCGAAGATTTAGGGGAATTCTGAACATTCGATTACGTTTAAAAACAATAGGCTTTCAATATTCATGAATTGTGATTTTTGTACCAAATTTCATTTGAATCGCTCCATTCGTTCGTGAGATATCGTCTCCACAGATTCACTGACACACACACACAGACACATATTTTCACACACACACACACACATACTTTCACACACACGCACACACACACACAGGCATCACCTCAAAAATGTTTGATTCGTGATCAGGTATGCTTGAAACGTGTTCTCCCGTCGAAAACTCGAATTCGAATTTTCAACCCCGTCACAATACTTTCCTTATATATTATGTATATAAGGAAAGTAATAATGGAAAAAACCAAATAATAGATATTAAGAAAATACATTTTATCTCATAAGCACTATAATACAGATGAAATGGGCTCAGATACTACCAGTGTTAGAGCTAGAAATTTTATGGAGATATTTAGGACTCAATCCAAATTGGCCACAGATTTTGAACTAATTTTTATTTTTTGTAGAAATATATTACGAAAAGAGAAATAAAGATGTCAAAACTTAAGAATCTCAGATAAAGCTCTGATACGGAAGACCCGAGTTCGATTCTCCGTATACCCAAACTGTCCCCGTGTTCACGAAAAATACGGACACATTAAATATGTTGGTCTGTAAGTCCTTCCGCGAGGTTGGTGGTGGGGGAAGGAGGATATACTGTCTCTGCAAATGCCCTCTCCACTAGGTTCCGGTCTAAATTAGGTGGCACTTCACGGTCTCAGAAACATATGCCTTACACCTTTGAGTAGATAGCACGGTCTGAGCCGAAGAAGATGAAACTTTAAGACATCTCCAGAAGGGTCTTGAAAAGTTTAATTTTCCTTAGAATAGTGTAATAATCTGGCCCATAGTTTACCGTTGTCTGCAACAAGCCTATAGCACCAATTACAGACCCGGTATATTGATTGTAATAATTTCAATGCAATAATCCTACTGCAAAAAAATAAATACAGTAATTATCCTAGTCCTAATCGCACCATTTCTATAAAAATGTCTTCTATTTATTTCAATATCTAGAATAATTCAAATCGACTGCTATACAAGTAATGTGTCACATATATTAACGTGGATTTTTCTGGTGTACACATTTTCCCAAAGTTCTGGATGCTAGTTAGGATTAAAATACATTTTTTTTATTAACATTTTTCAACTTAGTTGTAAAGTGCTTATGACTTTGTTCATTCTATCTGTCTCGTTTGTGTGTATTGGAAGGGAGTCGTACATAAATAATAATATTGAGGGGGTATATGGCTTTTATGTGTAAGCACTGAGCGTTTTGTTTTTTTTATTTTTGCTACTTATGAATAGCTTATCCTTCTAGTGTTAGTATACACTGTATAATTATGGCAACAAAAATAATCAAGCTAAATTTTACTTTCCCTACAGTACATGATAATGTATATGAAAAGTACTGGAATCGCGTCGAAAATTGCAACTCAAATTTTCGGCAGATCTACACATTTCGAGCACTCAGCAATCCGAACAAAACTATTTTTACAGTGAAGTCTGCGTGTGTGTGCGTGACTGTCTGTGCCATGTATGTATCCACTCTATCTGAAAACTAATTGAACAAACTGCACAAGATCTGATAAATAAGTCACTTGCTCTGTACCCTGGTGCTGATTAGATTTTGGTGCAATTCGGCAAAAAAGTATCTGCTTTTTATCCTCTCTTCGCGATATATTCAGCAAAAATTGTATTTTATCCACTCTTAGATGAAAAACGAATTCATCAAATTTCAAAATATTTTGTATATAAGTCGCTTGTAGGTTACACTTTCACTGGTGTTGATTAGATTTTAGTTCGTTTCGGGGTAAAAAAGCCCCTGCCTTTTTTGTGAAATGGTCCACAAAAATCATAAAAATCTAAAATAAAAGACTCTATATGCTCAAATTAAATGCGTGTTTTATACATAATTTTTGACGATGAAAAGACCAACTACAAACTTTACAACTAACCGTTCTAGATTTTTTCCGCATTTTGGTAAAGTTGTTTTCGAAAATAAACCCAGTTTCCAAAGGAAAAAGAAAATTGATTTAAAATTGAGAATTTAATATAATTTTAAATATTTATGTATGTTAAAGCGAACTTGAGAAGTGTATATAAGCACGAATAACAACAAAAACTGTTTTTTCAATACTGTAGTATTGTTGTTATTTGTGCTTATATACGTTGTTCCGGTTCTGAAGCTTCGCACAAAATGTATGGTACTTATTATGGTACTTAATGATGGGGTGTATGGTACTTATCCATGTTATTTCGTGCAATTATGCTCAATGTAATGAATTGCGAGAGAAAGAGAAAATTAATTTGTGTCTGTAGGGAATGTCCTGTGCTGTCCACATCAGACTTTTACTTACATCTTCATTTTCAGCTCGAATCCATTTCACATTAGCCATTCCAAATCTTTTCAGCTTATTTTCCGCATATATGGTACATATCCACATCATGAGGTCCATTAAACAGAGTTGGCTATTTCTTATATCAAAACTTGAAAGATGAGTCTGCGTTCTCAGCATTGGAAATTCAACGGTTGTACTCATGTTTCCGTTAAACTGCTCAAATGTAAGCGATTCGAGCTGCGTTTTAGAAAAAAGCAGTTCCAAATGCTGTCTTTGTTTTTCTTGATCTGAAAAAAAATATATATATATATATCAAATTGAAAAGTGCACGGAAATCGTAAAACACACACACACACACAAAAAAAAAAGTGTGTTGGTATTCATGGACTTGCAATTCCTACACTGTCAAACATTCAGCACCCGTTGCTCATTTATTTCAGCTACTTTGTTGATAATTTCGGCAAACTGATAAGAAATCCACAATTACAGGCTTTCATGAAAAGTCCAGCTTCATATGTGTTTACAACACGTTTTCATTTACAACAAGTTTAAAAAAGATTGCAATAATAGCAACATTAAAATCATAACAGAGGCTTTATATAAACATTATCCTTTATATTTCTTAAAGGATTGTTATAGATCGATTTTCAAGGATCATGTAGATTTTTTGACAGTTTACTTCATCAATCTGAAAGTAAATAAAGTTTATGCGTACCTGCTAGGATTGCACTCATGCGTAAGATGAACATATATAAGATAGCGAGTTGGGCAGGATTCACTTTTGGTCCAGTGTCCTTCTGTTTGGTTGGTCTTGTTCTTCCGTATCCGGGTGCCTTCGTATTAGCACGCAATGGGGACCAACCTTTGCTTTGTATTGGTACCGTGAGCGTTTGCCTACGCTGGAAAAGCAGCTTTAAACGGGAGGGGGAGTCGCAATCTTCCCCAACCATTAAATGCAAAGCATTTGGTTATCCCATATTCCTTTAATTCTTCTTTTTCTTGGATTATTATCTGCTTCGGAGTATAGAGCGGCTCAGCGCCATTTCCTGAGTAGTGCCTTAGATTATAGTGGATATGCATAGGAATTAAATTCAATATGAATTTGATTACTTACTGGCTTTTATATGATATATATATATATATATATATATATATATATATATATATATATATATATATATATATATATATATATATATAACCCAAAAGATTGGAAACATACAAAGAAAGGAAGGTACTATAAGATTGGCCGTGGGGGGGGTGACCCCCACTTCCCGGTTACGTAAGCTTTGTGTCGCGAGAACACTCCCGGAGACCGGTACCATTCAATGCAAATAAATACAATCAACAGTGGAAGGAAAGAAAAGATGGCCACATAAAGTGAAAAAAATATAGCAAATTATCTCAATTATGTACCCAAAATACGTGAAGTCAAAGCAAAACACAGAAGGATTCCAAAAGAATGCGTAAAATGTCACTACACCCTCATATCCACAAATTGTACCATAATAATATTAGCATGTAAAGGTGTAGAAAACTAAGCAGTATCCAAATGAAAATCCTAAAAGTTTAACCTGCTCGAACCTTCCTTGAACATATACCTTTCACAACACGGTAGTGAATCATCATGTTACGAAACAGAAAATTCGCGTGTGTTTTATTTGAGCCCAAGTACTAGCAGTAATGTACTAGCAAAATATGCTATCCTTTCTTTACTTTATGTGATCATTTTTCCGTTTTTTCCACTGTTGATACTATTGTACTTACTTGCATGTAATGGTACCATCTCCGGGAGTGTTATCGCGACTCAAAGCTTGCTTAACCGGGGACTGGGGAGCACAACCCCCCACGGCCTATCTTGTGGTACCCTTTCTTTCTTTGTATGTTTCCATTTCGGGTTATGTATTTAAATCTTATTGGAAGTGTTGGGTCGTGCCTTTTAAGTGAGATTCAAGTCATTCTTTTATACTTATTTTTATATATCACATATATATATCACTGTATATATATATATATATATATATATCACATATATATATATATATATATACAGTGAAACCTGATTAAAGTGACCACCCTTGGGACCGTGAATACCAAGGTGGTCACTTTACCAGGTTTCACTGTATATATATATATATTATCCGAAACTATCAGGAACATTATTCCCCATTACGGACTGCTGAGTGACATGCTTGCAAATGCTTTACAGTGTAATAAACAATATATTACATTATGAGCGTTCTATTAATGGTTAGCACTTTAAAAGGTTTTAACAAAATCTTAATACATTCAAATTATATTGTGCACAAAGCTAGAAATAAATGCAAATTCGTGTAAAAAGCAAGATATAATGATAAACTAATGCGTTCAATTTGAACAATACATTCTACGTTTCGATAATCAAACTTTAAAAGTAAAACGTCACATACATATTTTCGAAATTTTACACAAAATGTTGCATTACGCATGTTACATTTCTCCATAAATAGGTGCTTAGCTTATTTTTTTAAAAGCTGAGTCAGGATTGTTTATGGCCACCTTCACAGATTAACCACCTAGAAGCACTGACCCGTTGCATTTACAGTCTATGGTGGAGGAACATCTGTTCTAAAACCAGAAAATAAAACATAATGCGGCGATAAAAATGATCAGCAATTATATACAAAATGTTTACCCATACTAAGTACAGTTGAAATATACAAATATTTTCCACCCATAAACACTTATGTGCAGACTTGTGTCAAACGGAAGCCACGATATATGTAAAATGTTTTCTAAAATAGGTTATTACATATACAAAATGTCACGAACAGACTTCAAGCCACTTTCACATAATACTACTCAATATTATTGATATACAGGGTGTCCAGTGCTATCGGTGCCCAATGGCTATTTCCTCAACCGTTAGTCACAGAGAAATGTTTCCAATTGCAAAAATGTTTTAAATTTTAAAATCTATTATCTTAGAAACGGTTTAAATCAATAAATACATTTCTGAAAGAAATACGAAATATAAATTTTTATACGGTCCCCGGGTCCTACCAATTATATTCAGGAAAGTCATCCTCATACAATTTCATGCAAAATAAAAATAAAAATCTTCCTTTTACGGCCAAAATTCACCGAGTTATGAAGCATTAAACTTTATTACTTAAGTCGCTTTTCCACACATAAAAATGTCCCGTTTCAGGCAACCAACCAGTCAAGGACCGTATTGACCATTTCTCCAGGCAATCAACCAATCAGCGACCGTATTGACCATTTCTCCAGGCAATCCACCAATCAGCGACCATATTGACCATTTCTCAGCACAAAAAGTGCTCCAACTTTAAACAACTATAAGTCGGTCAATTTTGGTGGTAAAGGGATGATTTTTTTTTTCTATTTTGCAAAAAATTGTATGAGGATGATTTTCCTAAATATAATTGGTAGGACCGGGGGACTGTATAAAAATTTATATCTCGTATTCAATTTTTATTTTTATTTGGTAACTGGAGAATTTTTTTCTTTTTAAAGATGACATAACAAAACTGCCAAAAAAACTAAACTATCTCGGGAATGGTAAAGTAAAGAATAATGGGGCTGGTCTTATTCTTTTCCTCGTCAAAAATTACGTGTTAAAGAAGCATTTAATTTATATATTTGAGAATATGCAGTTTTTACTTTCCTTATATACATAATGTATAAGGAAAGTACTGTGAAGGGGTCGAAAACTCGAATTCGAATTTTCGACGGGAGAGCACGTTTCAAGCATCCCCGATCACGAATCAAACATTTTTGAAGGGATGTCTGTATGTGTGTGTGTGTGTGTGTCAGTGAGTCTGTGGAGACGATAACTGACGAACGAATGGACCGATTTGAACGAAATTTGGTACAAAAATCACAATCCGTAAACACTAAAGCCTATTGTTTTTATACGCAATCGAATGTTCAGAACCCCCCTAAATTTTAGAGTGAAATTTTTAAAAATATCGTCAAAAAATCAAAACCGCGAATAAAGTTAAGCAAATAGACATTTCTTATGTAATTTTCATTAAAAAACGATTGACATAAATTTTAGAACGTTAACATGAACTGTTCTCGAGATATTGAACATTTAAAAAAATATATATAAGAAGTTATATAAAATAAAAAAAAATATTTCCTATTGAGAAACATGTTCACTTTTCATATGTAATACCATGCGATAAATTTGGTGACATCATTCTCGTAGATCTAGCTCGTTTCATTAATGAAAAAGATACTTTGAGTAATACTTTTGTATTTGAAAGCCAATAGTCATTTGTCTACTGTGAGAATAACTTATTTCTTCATCCATAACGCTTGGCGAGATTTTGACGACGAATTTGGTGGAATGTCGCTAACTTGGCGACATTTTTTATTGTTGCCAAATTAACAAAAATCTCGCCAAATGGATAAAAATGACGCTAAATCAATGAAAATGACGACTAATTGAAGAAAATTCAATATCTTGGAAAGAATATTAGTATCTACTATAAAAATAACATTTTTTTTAACTGTAAAAGTAGTAAATTCATTGCATTATATAAGGAAAGTCATGTGTTGCCCACATCAGATTTTTGATTTTAGATTTGGCGATTTTTGCTGGCCATTTCGTAACAAAAGGCAGGCTCTTCTTTTTCACATCGTACCAAAATCTAACCAGCAGCAGGGTATTCCACAAGTGACTTATATACCAAATTTTGTGAAATTTCTTTGATTAGTTTTTTAGCTAGAGTAGATACGTGAGATGTGCAAGCCATTCATAAATAACGGCGGATTCTTTTATCCCAAATCGTACCAAAATCTAATCAGCACCACAGCCACACACAAGTGGATTGCCTATAAAATGTTATGGAATTTGACCCATTAGATTCTGAGTTAGAATAGATACATTCATTACACAAATAGGCACACACACAAGCAGCACGCTAAGAAGAGTTTTTTTCGTGCTCTAGAGGTCCCAAAACGTGTAGATACGTCGAAAACTCAAGTTGTGATTTTCAATGCGATTCACATACATTCCCTATACATTACGATGTATTGCAAGGAAAGTAATAATGTTAACTATGTAATTCCGGAGAATAAAGTTCTCTTACCTTTGCAAAGAGAGAGTTCGATTCCATTCAGAGTCAGATGTTTTACCATGTATCCAAAGTTTTCAATCAATTCTTCCTCTTTGAATATTGAATCCACATTAAAGGGTAAGGCCATCCGGGACAGAGGAAAACTAGTCTGTCTCCAGAAGTCAAGCAATTTCACCCAGTTCCTGCATACCATAGACATCGAACGCCGGTCATATTTATCTAGATCCAAATATATTTCTAGAAGTATCTGAAATGGCAACTTGTCCCACTCTGGCCGTCCCTCTGGTTCCTAAAACAAACATTTTGATTTAGGTATATTGGATAATAAGTAGCTGAAAATTATTGGATGCGCAAGTTAAAAATATATGATGTGTTCAACGCATGAGCTTTCCCTACAAATGACGAAATTTGTATATTAAAAGAACAAAAATGTTTGATGACTTTCCTAGCAGACTCATATTCGCGTTCTCTTTATTTCTTCAATAATTCATTAAATTGAGTTTAATTACACAAAATAACAGCCATAATAATTTTAAATTACACGGAATTGGCACTTTTAATTCGATTTTCGTTTCCATTTGGTAGACTTGTTTTTACGGATGGCTTAGCGAAAATGTTGAAGACCCAGACCACACCACCAACCCTAGGGCTTATGGCAGTTTCATGTGTGGCCGGTAGCGAAAATGCTGTTGTTGTTGTTACTGTAATTATTGTTTATTAAATGTCATCTTATATATTTATCATTAAAGCCATTTTTGTGTTTTTGCCTCACCTCATCGGTTTTCTCATTAAGTACCAACTGGCGCATTTACGTTTCATTTCCGACCCGGTAAACTATGATGAAAAATGCTTGGTTTAGTGTTGTTGTTGAAACCCAGGCCGTCCGACCTACGATAAAGGTGTAAGGTAACTGTTGTGAAGGGCAAGGAAGAGCCATTCAATTCAGACCGGAACCCAGTGGGATAGGCAATCACAGGGACCGTACCCTCCTTCCCCTACCACCAACCTCTCGGAAAGACTTACGGACTTACAGACTCACATGTTTAACGCGATCGTACTCCGCGTGAACACGGCGGCAGATTTGGTAGCATAGGGAATCGAATTCGGGCCTACCGAGTGCAATTCTCGCTCGTTAACCACTGGGCTATCGCGCCCCGGCTTAGCGAAAATATGAAAAAACTATAATGTCTCGAGAACGGCAAGTCCTAGATGAATGGGGTTTGTCTTATACTTTTCGTTGTCAAAAATAAAGTATAAAATAAGCATTTAGTGGATGTATTTAAACATATGTAGTCTTTTTAACACTTTACAACAAAGTTGAAAAGTGTTTATGACTTTGTTCATTCTGTCTGTCTGTCTGTCTGTCCGTTAGCACGATAACTGCCGTAAAAATGAGTTTATCAAAATGAAATTTTAGTATGTTGTTCAGACGGTCTGTAGGACCTATGGGAATATAAATAAATAATATCACCCAATTAGTTTTTTATTGAACCCGGGTTGAAAAAATGAAATACATTGAACCCTATGGGACCTAATTTTTCAAACATTTTTTAAGTAAATTTAAAATTCACGAATTGCTTCGAAATTTTTAGGAAATATTCACATTATCCCATAGAATATATAAAAAAAAATTCAGTAAAATATGTTAAGTAGTTTTTTAATTAAAAAAATTATTTTATATAGGGAAAAAAACAAATTCAATTAAATTCTGACTTTGGGATATCTTCCAGAAAGAAAAGAGAGAGATATTATATAATAAATGTCTCTCCATTTGTTTAAACGTTTTGCATATGGGAGTGGTTTCATATTTTAAAATAAATTTGGTAGATAACAATTTTTCATTTTTTTTAAATTTTATATAACTCTTCATGATAAATTTAATTGATGGCATTTTAAATGCACTTTCCTACGTCCTAGAGAGTTAAAATTTGGTACACAGCTTAAATTTGTTGAACATTTTATTCGACAAAAATTTGATGGATCTTTAAATATAGATCATACATTTTTTTCGAAATGGCCTGAAAATAATCCCCGTTCACTTCTATAAATCATTGGTGTAATATTGTTAAAAATTCTGATGTGGACAGCACATGTCTTTAACTGCAGACTCATATTCTTTCTCTTTATTTATTCAATGATAACTTGAGTTTATCTGCACAACATAAGTATTTTAAATGACATTGAATTTACACGTTAAACTTAAATTTGGTTCTCATTTGATACCTGGACTTATTGTCAAAGGTGGCGTAGCGAAAACGCGAAAAAACTAGAATATCTCAAGAACGGCTAGTCCTAGAGTAATGGGGTTAGTCTTATTCTTTTTGTTGTCAAAAATCACATATAAAATAGGAATTTAATTGATATAATTGAGCACACGTAGTCTTTTATTTTTATATATAACGATTTTTGCTGGCCATTTCGCAAAAATAGCCCGTTCCTTTTTCCCGAATCGTAGTAGAATAACCTACAAATGATTTATATACAAAATTTTGTTAAATTTGGTATATAAATCACTTGTAGGTTATTGAAATATTATACTCCAAATTTTGTTAAATTTGGTTCATTAGTTTTTAGCTAGAGTGGATAAAGGCAATTTCTGCGGCCATTTCGCAAAGAAGGCAGATTCTTTTATTACGAATCGTACTATAATCTAATGAACATCAGGATTTCCCACAAAAAACATACCTACCAAATTGTATGAAATTCGGTCCATTAGTTTTTCAATTAGAGTAGATGTAATATCCACACAGAGACACAGAAACATACACAGATACACCCTTACACACACAGACGTCTTCCTAAAAGTAGTTTTTTCGTGTTCTAGAAGTCCCAAAACGTGTAGATCCTTTGAAAATTCGAGTTCCGATCTTCGGCACGATTCCAATACTTTGAGTACATACACATACACATATATATTATCTGTGTATTATCTGTGTATCTAAATTCCGTGCCTATGCAATTACAATAGTTGTGATTTTAAATGATCCCTAAACTTTTATTATTTCTTCAAGGAAGCCTAATTTTAACATATGCAGAATGCAAATATCTCAAGCGATTGTAAGATGAATTACATAAGAATTGCTGAATTTGTTTCACACAAAATTATTTAGCTCTGGAGTCTGGAATACAAGTTATATGAATGAAATATTCATTGATTTTGCATAAAGAATCAGATGATTTATATTTCGATACAGTTTTAAATATTTAAGTATACTGTAGTACTGTGATAATGTAAAAGATATTACCACTGAATGAATCACATTTTAATTTTTAAATGAAATTACATTTCAGTTGGAAAGTGTTTCATAATCAATGCTTATGTATGATTGATCTTTCTTGTTTATTCTTAGATTTAACGATTTTTGAGGGCCATTTCTTAAAAAATGGCACAAAATAACAACCATAATTATTTAAAATTACACTGAATTTGTACTTTTAATTCACTTTTCGTTCTCGTTTGGTAATTGAACTTATTTTCTAAGGTGGCTTAGCAAACTAGCGAAAAAACCAAAATATCTCGAGAATGGCTAGTTCTAGTGTAATGGAGTTGGTCTTATTCTTTTTATTCTTAAAATTTACGTTTGAAAGAAGCATTTAATTTATATATTTTAGCATACGCAGTTTTTTATATTTTAGATTTTGACGTTTTTTGCAGACCATTTAGCAAAAAGAATTATAGGTTATTTTTTTTCAAGTTCGTACCAAAATCTAATCACCCTCAGAGTAACTCACAAGCAGTGGCGGCCATTGGGGGAGCCGCGAGTACGCGCGACACCATTGAGTAATCACCCCAAATTATTTTTTTAGTTGTACAGATTTATTACAATTTCTATTGAAAAAATCTGAATTTTTGGTTCAATTAAATCGAGAATTATTAAAAATAAGTTATGAAGATGCCACTAGATGGCAGCACTACACCTTTCATCGGAGAAAGTCCACTCACGAAAGCTGTATTGCACAGAATTTTCAACACATAGGGGAAAATATAGGGATATTTTTAAAGCCGCGTCCCTACCGCCGGCATCTCCTGAGTGAAAGAATGGTATAGGAGCAATATTTGAAATTTGGCGTGAAAAAAAACCAGACATCACAGATTTACTAGTAGATTGTGTCACGGGACTGAGTGCGCCCAAGCCAAAAAGAAACAGAATAGTAGAAAAACATGAAGAGGGACTCCTCAAATTGGCTCTGTTTCGCTAATTTGGCTTCAATTTTCTATATTTAAGAATGTGTTTGTTCTCATTCTCGTCTTTGTTATAAATTTGTTATAAATTTGTTAAACATTTGAACAAATGAGAGAATTAAGTGTACGTGTGTGGTGAAGGGAAGGGGGGGGTTATGATATTTTAGGGGTTTCTGGCTATCGTGAATAAAGTGTCTTGTTTAGGACACTCAGTTTGAGGGATCGTTTGTCCCACCCAGTTGTCTTAATTATTGAAGTTGTTTCGCATTTCGTCATTTCTGATGTAGTTTGTCTGTTGTTCTGTTCTTCCGGAAGGGATTTATTTCTATGCTCTGGTTGATCAGCTGGTGACGAATTTCAATATGTTTGACTTCAAAATAATTCTTTAAACATCACGAGTTTCCAATTTTTGGCACACTGTGACATATAGGCTATTTTTAGTGACACTTTCATAAATGTGTTGTTTCGGACATTTAGTTTGAGTTGACTTACCCAGCTGTCTTACTTTTTCAGCTATTTAACATTAAAAAATGCCAAAAAATTAAAGAAATTCTAAGTATTTGTTAAAAAACTTAAAAATTAAATTTTCAACATGATCTTTTTATCTGACGTCGTTTTTCTGGAAATTTTGGCCCGACCGCTGGCGACTATATTGGTAGCCCCCAAATTGGCTCTAGACTTATAATATTGGCCCTAGGTTTATATTTAAATTGAAGTAGCCCCAAATTTCTTATCTCGCCTTCTAATTCAGCGAGTTTAATTCTAATCATGGTTATAGTTTTTCCACCATCTGTACGTGTCACCTAAATATATCTTCTGTGCCAAGCCCCTGGACGTAACTTTTAGCTTAGCTCCCTCAATTCTACATCTCGTTTCCTAACTGAGAGATTTTGGTTCTGCTAGTGGCTATAGCCTCTGCACCATTTGTACATGTCACCTGGATATGCATCTTTGTGAGAAATCCCTGAGATTAACTTTTACTTCAGTTACGCCCCCCCCCCTCCTCCAATTTCCCACCTCACCTCTTAATTGAGCGATTTTGATTTTACTGATGGCTATAGTGTCTGCACCATTAGCACATGTCACCTGGATCTGCATCTTTATAGTGATAAATCTATGAGCGTAACTTTTACTTCAAATAGCACCCCCCCCACTCACACACACACACACACACACACACACACTTCCGGTCGTCCATCCTGTTGCTCCAAGTCCTCTGGACGAGCCGGACGGCCTGGGGCTTTCACACACACACACTTATACATCTCGACTCCTAATAAAGCGATTTTGATTCAGATGGTGGCTATAGTCTCTGACCCACATGTACCTATTAACTTGATATACATATTTGATGGATATAAAATACATACGTTTTTTGCGTCAACCCCTGGGCTTAACTTTTAGTTTAACTAGTCCCCATAATTTTACATTTCAATTTCTAATTGAGCGATTTTGATTCTGCTGGTGACTATATAGTCTGAGCAACATTTGTACATTTCAATTGGATACACATATTTTTGTGTCAACCCCTGGGTATAACTTTTAGTTTAACTAGTCCCCAGAATTTTACATATCTGCTTCTAATTGAGCGATTTTGGTTCGGCTTGTCGCTGTAGTGAGTTTCTCTACCATTTGTACATGTCACCTGGATATGCAACTTTAATATGGCAAATCTCCGAGCGTATCTCTTACTTTGGTTACCCCCCCCCCCAATTTTCTATCTCGCCTCCTAATCCACCGATTTTGATTTTACGGGTGGCTATAGTGTCTGAACCATCAGTACGTATCGCCAGAATATGCATATTTTTTAGTCAACTCCCTGGACATGACTTTTAGTTTAACTAGCTCCTACAATTTTACTTAAATTAGGACTATGTAATGTTTTTCACTAGGAAAGATACGTTCCATGTGTCCAGGCTTTTTATGAACGAGTGAGCAGGTGGGAGGTACGTTATTTTACTTAATACATCCGTCGTTTATATTTTTAATACTCTCGTTGCTATGCCCAAAATACGTATATGTATATACATATGCTTTATATATACACATATATATACATATATATATAATATATATATAATATATATATATATATATATGTATATATATATATTACTAACACATATATAGGCATAAATACATAGATGAGCGCCTCCCTCTACATGTCGCTCACGAGCCGCCACTGCTCACAAGTGACTTACCTACCAAATTTTGTGAAATTTGGGCAATCAGATGTTACAGTTAGAATAAATACATGCATTATTTTGCGGGCCATTTCGCTAAAAACCGCAGGTTCTTTTATCGCAAATTGTAACAAAATCTAATCAGCAGGAGTGTCACCCACAAGGAACTTACCAAATTTTATGAAATTCGGTCTATTAGATTTTGAGTTAGAGTGGATGCATACATTGCATAGACAGAAAGACTCACACACACAGACGGTACGCTAAAATTAAGATTTTTCGTATTCTAGCGGTCCCAAAACGTGTAGATCCGTCGAAAACTCGAGTTGTGAATTTTGGTATGATTTCAATACTTTCCCTATACATTACCATGTATTGCAGAGAAAATAAAAATATAATGTGGGCAGCACATAAATTTCCCTGCAGATTCATATTCACGTTCTTTTTATTTGTTCAATAATTCATTAAATTATATTGCAGGTAAAGTAATAAGAACGCTGAGTCTCGATCTCCCTTAAATTTAATTTAGTTATCATTATTGTGGACTAAATTCAGCCAATTAGCCAGTTCAGTGCATATATAGATTTTAGATCTCATGTGGAATTTTATTATATTTAATCTTTTGGATCTATAATATGGAAAAATGCATGAAAAACAAAATAACCTCTGTCATTAAATGAGTTAATTCGTTGCAAGGGCTTTTAACGTGAAATGAATTGACATTTAGAAATTAATACGTCCTCCAGAAATAATAACCCCCCCCCCCCGGGGCGGGCCACCCAAGATGGTGGTTTCGGATGTTGGCTCTGTAGCCTTGATCCTCCAAACTGGGGGGCAAATAAATCCGGGGGAATCAACCTCGCTGTTAATGACTCAAGGATGTAATCGCGGAATTGACGAGGCTGTCCCCGGACTCTTCCAGGTGGCTGGATCACGGGACTGTGGCTATTCATGCCCTGAGCCCAGGTCTGGTCGGTGACCGGAGTCGGGCCCGGCAGGCGCCTTCGGCCCCTGCCCGGTGAATGATTCCTCCGAGGTTGCGGCTTTGCTGGAAAAGAGATTAGTGGTTGCCGCCTCATGTTCCACTTAAAGCTATACACTCCATGGGTTAGCTGGGCTTGCAGGTATGATAGTCTTCCAGAAATAAGATTTTCTAAATTAAAAGCATGAAGCACTACATCGTTTAAACAAAGTGAGCAAGCAAATCAAATGAAATTGAGTGATTTTTCTAATCAAACTAACATTAAATTTTTCGACATTTTTTTAAATCCGAAAAAAAGTTATGTAAAAATGTAATTACATTAAAATTTGTTGCGAAAATACCATTTTATAAGCAATTTTATGTTTAGAAACGAATGGCACAACTTACACCGCAAAACTTCAAAAATTCACGGGGGGGGGGGGGGGGGGGAGGAAGCCACGGAATTCCACGGTGGAGGAAAGTCGTGATATCTCTGGAAATAATCAAGCAAATTACATGCAATTTAATACTTGTTAACTAGTAACAACAGAAAGGCTATAGAATTTTAGCAAGATCTCGTAATAAAGAATCTCTAATATAGGCTCTTATCAAAATCGAATCCAGTGTTAGACACATCAGAATATCTTTCATAGTTAATAAATGAAGAAAATCTGATGTGGGCAACACATGACTGTCCTTATATAATGCAATGAATTTCCTAATTTTAGAGTTAAAAAAAATGTTATTCTTATAGTAGATACTTGTATTCTTTCCAAGATATTGAGTTTTCTTCAATTGGTCGTCATATTCACTGCTTTAGCGACATTTTTATGCATTTGGCGAGATTTTTGTTAATTTGGCAACAATTAAAATGTCACCAAGTTGGCGATATTCCGCCAAAGACTCGCCAAGCGTTATGGAAGGAGAAATAAGTTATTCTTACAGCAAATAATGACTATTGGCGTTCAAATAAAAAAGTGTTACTCAAAGTATATTTTTTCATGAATGGAATGAGCTAGATCCACGAGAATAATGTCACCAAATTTATCGCATGGTATTACATATGAAAAGTGAACATGTTTCTCAATAGGAAATATTTTTATTTTTATTTTATATAACTTTTTGATAATTTTTTTAAAAAATGTGCAATATCTCGAGAACGGTTCACGTTAACGTTCTACAATCTATGTCAATCGTTTTCTAATGAAAAATTACATAAGAAATGTCTATTTACGTAACTTTATTAGCGGTTTTGATTTTTTAACGATTTTTTCAATATTTCACTCGAAAATTTAGGGGGGGTTCTGAACATTCGAATGCGTATAAAAACAATAGGTTTCCAGTGTTTACGGATTGCGATTTTTGTACCAAATTTCGTTTGAATCGGTCCATTCGTTCGTCAGTTATCGTCTCCACAGACTCACTGACACAGACATACACACACACATACTTTCACACACACACACACAAATACTTTCACACACACACGCACAAACTTTTACACACACACCCACAGACATCACTTCAAAAATGTTCGATTCTTGATCAGTGATGTTTGAAACGTGCTCTCCCGTCGAAAACTCGAATTCGAATTTTCGACCCCATCACAATACTTTCCTTATACATTATGTATATAAGGAAAATAATAAATGTCTGTATGTGTAGTCTATAGCATGAATTCTAAGAGTCATACAGCAATGAAATCTGGAAGTATTTTTCTTTACTTCGAATTAATTGTTTAGTTGCTTTATGTTTTAGAATTTTCAAACTAATCGGTTCCCGAAAATATTATCACAGACATAACACCATCAAAAAGACTGAAAAATTTTCTTGCAATCAAACTTTGAACGGAATCCATATGATTAATAAACTCATTTTCGTGAAATTAAGATAAATATATATATATATACTTTTCGTGTGTTTAAAACGTCCCCGTTTTAATATTGTGACATAAAAAACTCGCAATACAGTGTTTATAATTTAACTATAGCACTTTTATAGAACACTGCTCCAAAACAAAAAAATCTGATGTGGGCAACACATGACTTTCCTTATATAATGTAATGAATTTACTACTTTTACAGTAAAAAAATAGGTTTTTCTTATAGTAAGGTACTAATATTCTTTCCAAGATATTGAATTTTCGACAATTGGTCGTCATTTTCATTGATTTAGCGTCATTTTTATCCATTTGGCGAGATTTTCGTTAATTTGGCAACATTTCAAACAGTCGCCAAGCTGGCGACATTCAGCCAAATTCGTCGCCAAAATATCGCCAAGCGTTATGGACGAAGAAATAAGTTATTCTTACAGCAGCTAAATGACTATTGGCGTTCAAATGCAAAAGTATTTCCCAAAGTATCTTTTCTCGTGAATGGAACGAGCTAGATCCACGAGAATGATGTCACCCAATCTATCGCATGATATTACATGTGAAAAATGAACATGTTTCTCAATAGGAAATATTTTTCTTTTATTTTATATGACATTTTGATAATTTTTTTGAAAAATGTGCAATATCTCGAGAACGGTTCATGTTAACGTTCTAAAATTTATGTTAATCGTTTTCTAATGAAAAATTACATAAGAAATGTCTATTTGCGTAACTTTATTAGTGATTTTGATTTTTTGACGATTTTTTCAAAATTTCATTCGAAAATTTATGGGTGTTCCGAACATTCGATTGCGTACAAAAACAATAGACTTCCAGTGTTTACAGATTGTGATTTTTGTACCAAATTTGGTTAGAATCGGTCCATTCGTTCATCAGTTATCGTCTCCACAGGCTCACTGACACACACACACACATACTTTCACACACACACACACACAGACATCACTTCAAAAATGTTTGATTCGTGATCAGGGATGCTTGACACGTTCTCTCCCGTCGAAAACTCGAATTCGAATTTTCGACCCCGTCACAATGCTTTCCTTATACATTATGTATATAAGGAAAGTAATAGTCCTGAAGCCCTCCATTCATTAATTATATTACTTTACTTATATAGGATATACGGAATCCATATATTGGAATCAATTACGACCTTCTGGTATAAAGAGACCAAGGATTATTGATTTCTTCATTTATTACTTCATCTTTTTTATTTTGGCAAAGATTTTTGAGACTCATATTGTAATACGGGTAATCTACTAACACACTGGCATATTTTTACTTTCCTTATATACATAATGTATAAGGAAAGTATTGTGACGGGGTCGAAAATTCGAATTCGAGTTTCGACGGGAGAGCACGTTTCAAGCATCCCTGATCACGAATCAAACATTTTTAAAGTGATGTCTGTGTGTGTGTATGTGTGTGTGTGAAAGTATGTGTGTGTGTCAGTGAGTCTGTGGAGACGATAACTGACGAACGAATGGACCGATTCGAACCAAATTTGGTACAAAAATCACAATCCGTAAACACTGGAAGCCTATTGATTTTATACGTAATCGAATGTTCAGAACCCCCCCTATATTTTCGAATGAAATTTTGAAAAAATCGTCAAAAAATCAAAACCGCTAATAAAGTTACGCAAATAGACATTTCTTATGTAATTTTTCATTAGAAAACGATTGGCATAAATTTTAGAACGCTAACATGAACCGTTCTCGAGATATTGTACATTTTTCAAAAAAATTATGAAAAAGTCACATAAAAAAAAAAATCCTATTGAGAAACATATTCACTTTTCATATGTAATACCATGCGATAAATTGAGTGACATCATTCTCGTGGATCTAGCTTGTTCCATTCATGAAAAAATATACTTTGAATAATACTTTTGTATTTAAACGCCAATAGTCATTTATCTGCTGTAACTTTTTTCTTAGTGCATAACGCTTGGCGAGATTTTGGCGACGAATTTGGCGGAATGTCGCCAACTTGGCGACTTTTTTTGAAATGTTGCCAAATTAATGAAAATCTCGCCAAATGAATAAAAATGATGCTAAATCAATGAAAATGACGACTAATTGTCGAAAATTCAATATCTTGGAAATAATATTAGTATCTACTATAAGAAAAACCTATTTTTTTGCTGTAAAAGTAGTAAATTCATTACATTATATAAGGAAAGTCATGTGTTGCCCACATCAGATTTTCTAATCTGCGACAATATAAGTAGTACAGGGTTGCATATATTGATTCAATTCCTTTTTTTTTTTTTTTTTTTTTGTGAATTTGCTTACAAAGGGGACCAGGATGTTTTATTCATCAGATCTGCTCTTGAAAATAATTTTGCTTAGCGAGAACAGATATTCTTAAACTTTTCTTTAGGAGCAATAAATTTAACAGAATAAATTTTAAGAGAATTTGCACATGATTGCGAATTATAAGTTTCTTTGTATTATATACTCCGTACGAAGAACGGGTATGCTGCTAGTAATTTTAATAAATTTGTGACTAATATAATTTTCCCATTTTCAACAAAATTTTTATAATTTCAAACGCTTATAAATTTTATCTCCATAGAATTTACCTTCAAACTAATACAAAGATATTTTAGAATATTTATTTAAATGGCGATCTCTCACTTGGATTTCAACTTTGTATTGTATCGGATTAGCCAGATCATACAAGAAAAACGTCAATTAGTTTCTTCCCATCTCCAATGTTTCCAAAATTCCGGTTTATTCCTCAAAATTCCCGGATTTTTTGCAACTCTAGATTTAAGCCACACCTAGAGAAGGGGGGGGGGAGACTTCTTTCTGAGGATTGTTTATTTTATTACTTTTTTAGCTTTCACCGTTTACGGAACTGTGCTCTGTGAGCCTAAACTAATGATTAAGCATATTATAGTGATTTGGTTTGATATTGATTTGGAAATTGAATGGAATCATTTAAGTAGCGGTTGCTTATTCGGGGCCCGGACAACGGCAGATAATTTGTTCAAATCTTTAAAATAAAATGAAATACTTACTTTGGGGATATTTCTCATAGTTTGGCCCATCTTCACATTAAATACGAATTCCTTCGCAGAACTAAGAGGAGTGATAAGATTACACTTTAACAACCTTGAGATCACAGTTGTAATTCGGCTATGAACGGAGCAGGCAACACTGCACTACATATAGAAAAATTCGAACACGTGCAACCATACAACGCTTGTTCAGACCGTCATTTCCAAGGTCATGTCATTGCAGTCACAGAATACTATTTGCAGTAATGCACAACATGGGAGGAAGAGACTACGGCCGAGTTTACTTATCCAAGGGGGTGATAGAGACGGTTCAGGCCGTCACCTGCGAGGGAGGTGATTAGGGAGGGGTTATTATATCTGAACGTCACCTCCAAGGGAGGTATAATAAACTTGGACATTCAGTGGTTCAGGCACATAATACTATATTGGGAAGGTTCAGTTCGATAAGAACCCATGGCAACATCTTTAACACGGGATTTCGCATAGACACTAGCGTTTGGAGAGCCAACCAGCGAAGCTGCGATGTAAACAAAGCTCGGATGCTAGATTTGGCGGCTATCACTCGCTTGGCGATTTTGAGTGAATGCGGCCAAAAAAAAGAAAAAAAAAATACAGAACTTTCTTATATAATTTTTAAACTATAAACATGAGCAGCATTTAAAAATACTTTTATCTGTAATATATTTATTAGTTTAAGTAAATTTAAATAAATAAACATATACTAGCAGCATACCCGTTCTTCGTACGGAATATATAATATAAAGAAATTTATATTTGCAATCATGTACAAATTCTGTTAAAATATTAAATTTACTGCTCATAAAGAGAAGTTTAGGAATATCTTTTCTCACTATGCAAAATTATCTTCACGGGCAGATCTGAAGAATAAAACATCCTGACCCCTTTTGTAAGCAAATTTACAAAAAAAAAGGAATTGATTCAATATATGCAACCCCGTACTACTTATATTGTCGCAGATTAGAAAATATGCCAGTGTGTTAGTAGAAGCTTACCCGTATTGCAATATGAGTCTCAAAAGTATTTGCCAAAATAAAAGAGATGACGTAATAAATTGAAAGTATCAAAACTCCCCGTAATCTTAATACCAGAAGGTCATAATGGATTCCAATATATGCCAATATATATAAAATTATATGCCAATATACCTGTACTACTTATATTCTCGTAGAGTAGAAGATATACCCGTGCATTTGTAGAAGATTACTCGTACAACGTACTAGACATGAGTTTCAACAATTTTCGTCATAATAAAACAATGGCATAATAATTTGAAAATATCAATAATCCCTGAATCAACAGTCCCCGAAAATATCAATAATAATGATGTTTAAACCTGATGACCGTAATTGATATTATCCAGTCAAAAATTCAATGTCAATGAAATTTATTTTATATACATATTTTTATTATTGAAATCGGAAAAGATTTAATAAAAGTTTTATGCCGCATAACATATTGGATCCGTTGCTAAGCGACATGATATCATTTGCTTCAAATAAATTGATGGAAATCATATCGTCTGAATAATGCGATCTCCATGGAAGTTTTGGCGACATTTTCGTCAATTTAGCGATAACTTAAAAAATCGCCAAGTGGGACTGTAGAACTCATAGTCCCATTTTGCGACAAATTGACGAAACATCATCACAATGCTATCCCCTAACAAAACACAATTAATTTCATTTATTAAGCGCGATTTTATCAATTCCATGATATTTTTATGGATTTACAAAAGTAGTGCATGGGATGGACTCTGGGACAAAATGACATAGTCATTTTGTTACAGAGTCCACCCCCATACACAACTACTTTCCTCCATTTTCTTAAAAACCAGGACAGCCTCTTAAGATCAAAAATGCATAAAATCATTCAAAAATGCGTATTTTTAAAAAAATCTTTAAAATTTTTCTTTAAATCTTTTCTGAGTTGAATTCTTGCATTCAGAATAAAATAAACTGTCTGGTGTGTGTGTGTGTGTGGGGGGGGGGGGTCTTATTCAAGTGATTTTTTATATAGTATATAGGGGATAAATAATGAAAGTATTGATTTAAAAAACAAAATTCGTGCATGTATGTATGCAATTTCCGCACTAAATATGCATAGAAACATTAGGGGTTCTAGGAATCAAAACAAAATTATTGGACGTCTCGAACCCAGGAAGTTCACACCGAGGGAAAATTGAAAGTGATTATTACATTCTTTATATACATAGTAAAAATTATAAGGAAATTATTGTGACGGGGTCGAAAATTCGAATTCGGGTTTTCGATGAGACAGCACGTTTCAAGCATCCCTGAATACGAATCAGACGTTTTTGAGGTGAGTCTGTAGAGACGATATCTCACGTACGAATCAAGCGATCCGAACAAAATTTGGCAAAAAAATCACGATCAATGAATACTGGAAGCCTATTGTTTTTACACGCAATCGAATGTTCAGAACCCTCCAAAATGCTGAAATAAAATTTTAGAAGCGTCATAAAAAAGTAGAACATTCAATAATGTTAGGTAAATAATCATTTTTTATCTAATTATTCATTAGAAAATGATTGATATAAAGTTTAGAGCTCGTTCCATTAACATTAGCTCGTTTCATTAACGTTCCATTACTTTGCGGCGAATTAGACAGAATATCGCAAACTTTGCGAGTATTTTATATAATGCCAAATTGAGAAAAATATCGCCAAATTGATAAAAATATCACCAAATTGATAAAAATAACTCTAAATCAATCAAAATGAAGACTAATTTCTGAAAGTCCAATATCTTGGAAATAATAGTACATCCCTCAATCAGTTTCCGGTCTAACTAAGAAAATATTTTTTTTTTTAGAAATTCGACTTTAATCATCAACATCTCCTTCAAGAGTGATACATTCATTCCAACGCTCTTCTAACTTTTCGATGCCTTTACTGTAGAACGATTTGTCTTTGCTCTCAAAATAGGCCTCAGTTTCTGCAATCACTTCTTCATTTGAGCAAAATTTTTGAATCGAAATCGATCTTTTTGATTCAGGTGTGTAGTAATGGATCCATGTTTCATCCATTGTCACATATTGACGCAAGAAATCCTTCTTACCTTGCTTGAACAGCTCCAAACAGCGCTCTGAATCGTCGAAGTGTTGTTGTTTTTGGTCCGGTGTGAGCAAACGCGGCACCCACTTCGAAAGCAACTTACGCATGCTCAAATTTTCGTGTAAAATTGTAAATACACTATACCTTCTGATATCTTTAAGGTGTCTGCTATCTCACGCAATTTCCCTTTACGGTCTTTCAAAACTATTTTGTGGAGTTTTTTTATGTTTTCCGGAACAACTGCCGATTTTGGGCGACCAGAGCGTTCAACATCATCGGTGTTTGTACGACCGCGTTTAAATTCAGCATACCAGTCAATGACAGTTGATTTCCCTGGTGCAGAGTCTCCATAACGCTTATCAAGCCACTGTTTAGCTTCAACAGTATTTTTCCCCATCAAAAAACAATGTTTAATCAACACACGAAATTATTTTTTATCCATTGTTTTGAAAATTACAAAACTGGAGTCACTAAAACCACTGTAACCTATAAACTAATTGTCAGAATGTCATGAAATTTTGACACGTGTCTTTTGAAGGTTGGTACTATCCAGAAATCATATGGGTCTGTCAACAGTATTGTCATATATGTGTCAGACAGGAGACTTATTGAGTGATGTGTTAAGAATCTACTAAAAGAGAAGATGCTTTGGGTAATAGTTTTGTATTTGGACGCCATTAGTCGATTATCTGCTATAATAATAACCTATTTCTCCGACCATAATGTTTGACGAAATTTTAGCGATGAATTTGGCGGAATATCCCCAACTTGGCGAGAATTTGATGTGTCGCCAAATTGATGAAAATGTCGTCAAATTGATAAGAATGGCGCTAAATCAATGAACATGCCAACTAATTGGTTGAAATTCAATATTTCTGAAAGAATATAAGAATCTCCCATGAGACTCCTTCTATAATACTTGGCAAAACTCTGGCGACGAATTTTGGCGGCATATTACCAACTAAGCGGCTTTTTTAAATGTTGTCATATTGACAAAACTATTGTCAAATTGATAACAATGTTTCCAAATTCATAAAAATGACGCCAAATAAGATGCAATATTTTGCAAATTTTTAATTCAGCCATATGAAGGCATACCTTTTATTATATAAGAAATGCTCTTCTAAATATCGCCAACTTGGCAATATTTGGCCCCACATTGACGAAAATATCGTCAAAATAGCAAAAATGACGCCAAGTTAATGAAAATGATGCCTAATTTATACATTTATTATTAAATTGTTTAAATATATGGATTATATTGCCTATTGAGGATGCTATTGAGGATGCTATCAATATTGATAATTGTTAATTTAGAGTTGCATAACATATAAGTTAATTGAGTATGAAATAGTTTAAGATGTTGGCATCCGGATGTACAATTTATCGCGCCAAATGTACAATTTAAAGTCATTGCGCAATGGATTTTTTCATCCCTTTTTCGCCGTTATAGAAGTAAATTCATTGCATTATATAAGGAAAATCATGTGCTGTTGTTCACATTAGATTTATAGTACTGAAATGATATAGAGTATTGGAATGACTGCCATGACGGTCTAGTTTGAATTCTTGCTTAAATTTGTCCACCCTCTTGTAGACTTTTCCACTAACCATGGGCATGCTGCATTTGTGTCCACCTCCATGACAAATAATCTTGCATATTCACAGTATCGACATATTTCAGACCCCCCCCCCCCCCATCCCTTCCCCACACACCTGACTGGAAGCGATTGGACTGTAGATATCCTTGTAGGATTGGAAGATGAAGATAACACGAAAATTTGACTATTAATCTCCTTGGAAGATAACGTGTTTCACCACGGAGCATATTTGGCGGTACACACTTTCTTTGGCGATATTCATGTTTAAGGGTGAGCGTCAGTAAATTTTCTGCCCTATCCGCGCTTTGTTAACTTTCGCGACACACATATGTCGCCGAAATTCTGCTCAAATAGTTGCGTAATATTTTCTGAGAGATAAAATGCAATGCTTAGATTATATTAAAACTAAATTTAATGCCCCCAAAAACATAGAATATATTTTTTATTTTAATTCAAAATATTTTTGGTGCTGCCATCTGTTGTCGTAATTTAATTCATACCGATTATTTTTATTTTTTAATGAACATTTTTAAATTTCTATTCCTTCTAATACAGTGTTAATACAACAACAGATCATATATAATAATGCCACAATCACGGAAAGGTAATTTATCATTCTATAAATTTGATAAGGGATCTGAATGTACATCACTGAGGACTGCAGTTTGGTTTTCAAGTTCCTTTGTCTTCAAGTCCAAGTTCAATTTCGTTTCCGTGATTATGGCATTATATATGATATGTTGTTGCATTTAATAGCGTATTAGAAGGAATAGACATTTAAAAATGTTCATTAAAAAATAAAAATAGTCGGTATGAATTAAATTACGACAACAGATGGCAGCACCAAAAATATTTTAAATTAAAATAAAACATATATTCTATGTTTTATTGGGTATTAAATTTAGTTTTAATATAATCTAAGCGTAGCATTTTATCTATAAGAAAATATTTCGTAACTGTTTGAGCAGAATTTCGGCGAAATATGTGTGCCGCGAAAGTTAACAAAGCGCGGATAGGGCAGAAAATTTACTGACGCTCACTCTTAATTTCCCTTCATGACGTGGTGATGTATAGGGAAAGTATTGGATTCATGTAGAAAATCGCAATTCGATTTTCGACGGATTTACACGTTTTGGTTCATCTAGAACACGAAAAAACTATTTTTAGCGTGACATCTGTATATGTGGGTCTGTCTGTGAAATGTATGTATTCACTCTAACTGAACAACTAATAGACCGAATTTCACAATATTTGGAGATAAGTCACTTGTGGGATATTCTGGCGCTGATTAGATTTTATTACGATTCGGAAAAAAAGAATATGCCTATTTTTGCGAAACTGAACGCAAAATAGTCAAAATCTAAAATAAAAACTACATATGCTCACATTTATCAATTAAATGATTATTTTATACGATGATAGATATATTTTATATAAATATATTTTATATAAATATATTTTATATAAATATATTTTATATAAATATATTTTATATAAATATATTATATATAGATATATTTTATATAAATGATATTTTATACGATGATTTTATGCGATGATTCTTGACAGCGAAAAGAATAAGACCAACTCCATTATTCTAGGACTAGCCGTTCTCGAGATATTTTAGTTTTTTTGACATTTTCATTACTCCACCTTTGAAAATAAGTCCACTTTACAAATGGAACGAAAATTGAATTAAAATTGCTGATTTAATGTAATTTAAAAAAATCTGATATAGACAGCACATGACTTTCCTTATATAATGCAATGAATTTAGTACTTTCACAGTAAAAAAAAGTAGGTTATTATTTTAGTAGATACTTATATTATTTCTTATACATTGAATTTTCATTAATTAGGCGTCATTTTCATTGATTTAGCATCATTTTTATCCATTTGGAGAAATTTCCTTTAATTTGTCAACATTTAAGAAAGTCGCTAGGATTACTACATCCCGCCAAATTCGTCGCCAAAATCTCGCCAAGCGTCATAGACGGAGAAATTTGTTATTCTTACAGCAGATAAATGACTATTGGCGTTCAAATACAAAAGTATTACTCAAAGTATCTGTTCTTATGGATGGAATGAGCTAGAGCTACGAGAATGATGTCACCAAATTTATCGCATGATATTACATATGAAAAGAGAACATGTTTCTCAATGGTTTTTTAATTTATGGGATTTTTTGATAAATTTATTTGAAAAGTGTCTAATATCTCGAGAACGGTTCGTGCTAGCGTTCTAGAGTTTATGTCAATCGTTTTGTAAGGAAGAATTACATTGGAAATGTCGTTTTGCGTAACTTTATTAAAGGTTTTGATTTTTTGACGATTTTTTCAACATTTCACTCCAAAATTTAGGGGGGTTTCGATCAATACAGCAATAAGCTTTAAGGGTGATTAAAAACAATAGGCTTCCAGTATTCACAGATTGTAATTTGTGTACCAAATTTCATTCGAATCGCTCCATTCGTTTTTGAGATATCGTCTCCACAGACTCACTGACACAGACACACACACATACTTTCACACACACACACACATAGACACACAGACATCACCTCAAAAATGTTCGATTCATGATCAGGGATGCTTGAAACGTGCTTTCACGTCAAAAACTCGAATTCGAATTTTCGACTCTGTCAGAATACTTCCGTTATACATTATACAATGTATATAAGAAAAGTAATAATTATGGGTGTTATTTTGTGCAATTAAACTCAATTTAATAAATTATTGAAGAAATAAAGAGAATATGAGTCTGCAGTGAAAGTCATGTGCTGGCCATATCAGATTTTTACTTACCTTATATACATATATTATATAAGGAAAGTA
Organism: Amaurobius ferox; assembly: GCA_951213105.1. NCBI lineage: Eukaryota > Metazoa > Arthropoda > Arachnida > Araneae > Amaurobiidae > Amaurobius > Amaurobius ferox. Next base: position 51,380,369 of record OX578153.1, read on the forward strand.
TTGCGACGGAGTCAAAAATTCGAAGTCAAGTTTTCGACGGGAGAGCACATTTCAAGCATCCCTGAACACGAATCAAACGGTTCTGAGATGATGTCTGTGTGTGTGTGTGTGTGTGTCAATGAGTCTGTGGAGACGATAATTGACAAACGAATAGACCGATTCGAACGAAATTTGGTACAAAAATTACAATCCATGAATACCGGAAACCTATTGCTATTATTCGCAATCGAATGATCAGAATCCCCCTGAATTTTCGAATGAATTTTTGAAAAATCATAAAAAAATTAAAACCCTTAATAAAGTTGCGCAAATAGTCATATCTTATGTAATTTTTCAATAGAGAATGATTGACATAAATTTTAGAACGCTAGCAAGAAGCGTTCTCGAGATATTACACATGCTTTAAAAAATTATCAAAAAATCATATAAAATAAAAAATATATATTACCTTTTGTGAAATATGTTCCTTTTTCATAAGTAATATCATGCGATAAATTTGGTGACATCATTCTCGTGGATCTAGCTAGTTCCATTCATGAGAGAAGGTTCTTTAGGCAATACTTTTGTATTTGAACGCCAATAGTCATTTATCTGCAACAAGATTAACTCATTTCTCCATCCATAACGCTTGGCGAGATTTTGGCGGAATGTCGCCTATTTATCGACTTTTTTAAAAGTTGCTAAATTAACGAAAATGTCGCCAAATTGATAAAAAATGACGCTAAATCAATGAAAATGAGAAATTTAGCAGGACGTTGCCAACTTGGCAACTATTTTAAGTGTTGCTAAAATGACAAAAATATCGTCAAATTGATAAAAATGACGCCAAATGGGAAGTAATGTCTCCCAAATTCTGATTTCCGTCATATGACGGGCATACCTTCTAGTATATAAGAAATACTCTTCTATCCGTTTGTCTAGAACACTTGGCGATGCATTTGGCAAACTTAGCAATTACTTCAGCAAAGTATTGCCAATTTAGTCATATTCAGTCCCAGATTGACAAAAATGTCGATAAAACTGCAAAAATGACGCCAAATTAATTGAAACGACGTTAAATTAATGAAAATTACACTTAATTGATGAAGTAATTATAGTATTTTAATATATGGACAATATCGCTTATTGAGGATGCTATTAATAATGATGATTGTTTAGAGTTTCGCGAAGTATAAGCTAAATGAGTATTTTGAAATAGTTTTACATGTTGTCATCCGGAAAATCGCCAAATGTACAATTCAACGATTAAAACACAGCGCCGTGAATCTTATACTCGTACATTATTACTTTCCTTATATACATAATGTATAAGGAAAGTATTGTGACTGAGTCGAAAATTCGAATTCGTGTTTTTGTCGGGAGAGCACGTTTCAAGCATCCCTGATCACGAATCAAACACATTTGAAGTGATGTCTGTGTGTGTGTGTGTGTTTGTATGTGTGTGTTTGTGTGCGTGTGTGTTTGTGAAAGTATGTGTGTGTGTGTGTGAAAGTATGTGTGTGTGTGTGAAAGTATGTGTGTGTGTGTGAAAGTATGTGTGTGTGTGTGTGTGTGTGTGTGTGTGAGTGTCATTGAGTCTGTGGAGACGATAACTGACGAACGAATGGACCGATTCGAATGAAATTTGGTACAGAAATCACAATCCATAAACACTGGAAGCCTGTTGTTTTTATACATGATCGAATGTTCAGAACCCCCCTAAATTTTCGAGAGAAATTTTGAAAAAATCGTCAAAAAATCAAAATCGCTAATAAAGTTACGCAAATAGACATTTCTAATGTTGTTTTTCATTAGGAAACGATTGAGATAAATTTTTGAACGCTAACACAAACCGTTCTCGAGATATTGCACATTTTTCAAAAATATATCAAAAAGTTATATCAAATAAAAGAAAGTATTTCCTATTGGGAAACATGTTCACTTTTCATATGTAATACCATGCGATAAATTGGGTGACATCATTCTCGTGGATCTAGCTCGTTCCATTCATGAAAAAAGATACTTTGAGTAATACTTTTGTATTTGAACGCCAATACTCATTTATCTGCTGTAAGAATAACTTATTTTTCCGACCATAACGCTTGGCGAGAATTTGGCGACGACTTTGGCGGAATGTTGCCAACTTGGCGACATTTTTAATTGTTGTTAAATTAACAAAAATCTCGCCAAATTGATAAAAATGACGCTAAATCAATGAAAATGAAGACTAATTGAAGAAAATTCAATATCTTGGAAAGAATATAAGTATCTACTATAAGAATAACATTTTTTTTAACTGTAAAAGTAGTAGATTCATTACATTATATAAGGAAAGTCATGTGTTGCCCACACCAGATTTTTTTTTTACTGTGAAACTAGTAAATCCATTGCATCATATAAGGAAAGTCATGTGCTGCCCACATCAGATTTTTTCTTATGATGTGATAATGAAACGTGTAACGCATGTATAGATGGGTAAAACACGTAGATACATTTTTTTGTTAATTTTAGTTAGCTTTTCATTATTTACGCAACAGTTTAAATGTTGCGCAAATAATGAAATTCTTAATTAAAAGATCTGAAGTGGGCAGCACACGACTTTTCCAGCAGACTCATATTAACGTTCTCTTTATTTTTTCAAATATTCAGTCACTTGAATTGAATTGTACAAAATGACACCCATAATTATTTTAAATGACACCGAACTTGCACTTTTATTCAATTTTCAATTTCATTTGGTAATTGCACTTATTTTTAAAGGTTGCAGAGCGAAAATGCGAAAAATTACAACTCGAGATCGGCTAATCCTAGGGTAATGGGGCTTTTCTTATTCTTTTTATCGTCAAAAGTTACGCATAAAACAAACATTTAATTGATATATTTGAGCATACGTAGTTTTTTATTTTAGATTTTGCCGATTTTTGCTTCCCACTTCGCAGAAACAGGCATGTTCTTTTTTTCCGAATCGTACCAAAATCTAATCAGAACCAGGGTCACCAACAAGGGACTTATCTATCAAATTTTATGCAATCCAGTCAATTAGTTTTCAGTTAGAGTGGATATATGCATTGCACTGACAGACACTCTCTCTCACACATACACACAGACGTCATTCTAAAAACAGTTTTTTCGTGTTCTAGAGGTCCCAAAACGTGTAGATCCGTCAAATACTCGAATTGTGATTTTTGGCATAATTCTAATGTTTTCCCTATACATTTGCATATATTGCAGGGAAAGTAAAAATTTGATGTCCGCAACATATGACTTTCCCTGCAGATTCAAATTCATTTTGTCATTTTTTATTTCATTGTGCACTAAATTGAGTTTTATTGCTGAAAATAGCATGGATGCTTTTCTGATATTATATCCAATTTGCCTTTTTATTTTATCTTCGTTACATTGGGCAACTTAATTCACTTTACATTCTTCAGTTCCTCAAAATGAAAAATAATATCTCGAGAACCGATACAGTCATGGGGTTAGTCTTATTCACTTAGTTACCAAAATTTACATGAAGAACAAGTACTTAATCACTATATTTCAACATATACATATATATTCTTTTATTTCCGATTTTCACTCTCTTTGCGGGCCATTTTGCAACAAAAGAGTCGGTTATATTTTTCTGAATCATGCCAAAATCTAATCAGCGTCATAACCATCAGGTATATTCAGGTATATAACCAGTATAACCATCAGGGGACTTAAGTACAATGTTTTAAGAAATTTTATTAAATAGTTTTTTAACTACAGTGAAAATCGTCTTCATTTCCTCAAAATTAAACATTTAAATAATATCTCGAAAATGGTTCATTTTAAAGTAATGGGATCGGTCTTATTTTCTTTACTCTATACATATAAAACAAGTTTTTAATTGATACATTTGAGCATATGTAGTCTTTTAATTTAGATTTTGGCAATTTTTGCGGCCCATTTCATAAAAAAAGGCGGGTTCTTCTTTACCGAATCGTACCAAAATCTTTACACCAGGATATCCCCGGCCACACAGAAAGCTACCATTAGCCTATGGGTTGGTCGTGTGGTCTGGGTTTTCTACACCAGGATATCCCACAGGCGACTTATCTACCAAATTTTGTGAAATTTGGTCCATTAGTTTTCTAACTAGAGTGGATACAATAGATGTTTGCAGGACATTTGCAGGCAATAGCATAATTAACTGCAGTGTGGCACAACTCGACTTTCTCATACAAGAATCTATTTTTAAACAGCTGGTGATTTTTTTTATATTTTTTTACTGCAAATTTTGCAAGAAAAAATTTGAAAAATCTGCATCTTTGGTGCAAATGACCACAATTATAGCACATTACTCTGCATTATAAAGGATTGAAAAATATCGTCCGATTGATACCAAATTTGACTGTGTATCCCCCCCCCCCCTCTCGATGGGGGCTAATGATGTCGCAAACACAAAAATTGTATGTCTGTAAGAGCTCTTAAGTTTCGTGATCATGTTCATGTTGAGCTTAAGGACGTATCCAGAATTTTCATTTCGGGGGGGGGGGGGGTCCAAAGTATAATGAACTTTCCATACAAAAAAATGTTTGGAAAAAAATTAACTAAACTTGACTAAATTGATACTGGATCACAATTGAACGAGAAAACACGAGAGCACAGGCAAGGACGTATCTCGAAATTTCATTTCGAGGGGGGGAAGGGGGAGGGGGGTCAGGATCCACCGGACCCCATCTATGAATACGTCATTGATTGAGCCGTAAACAACCTCTTTTATGTATAATTATGTTACATTTTGCCATTCTGCCATGTTAAAAAAATATAAAACTTCGAAGTTTTGAATCGATTTAAAAAAAAATTCCATCCAATTCTAGATTTTTCGATTACAAAGCCGGATAAAAACGTTTCAGGAAAATCCATTAATATGTGTGGCAGATATTGTGTACACAAGACAGAAAAGATCGACAAAAGGCGGATACGGACAAACAAAATCAATCAAAAATACTACTACCAAAATAATCAAAACTTGTTCAGGAGGTACTAAAACATAATATTTCGGTGAAACCAATAATTTCTCTATACTATATTACATAATATGAGGAAGTAAAAATAAATATGTTACAAAATTTTTGTTCACTGTTTGTATGTATTTTTTATTTCTCACAAGTACATTTTCAATTAAACAAGAAAGATCAATCATGCTTAAAGCATTGATTATGAAACACTTTCCAACTTCAATGCAATTTTATTTAAACATGTCTAAAATGCAATACATTCCTCGGTAATATTTTAAAACTTATCACAATACTACATTAATTTATTATATATGAAACCTTAAACCTTCATCGAAAAAAATTAACTTCATTCAAATAACGGCATTAAAGTATAAATTGCCTAGTTTAAACATCTCTAAAATGTTATACATTCCTCGGTAATAATTTTAGAATTATCATAATACTACGATAATTTATTATATTTGAAAACTTCATCGAAAACAACTGAAATCCATTCAAATGACGTCATAAAAAAATAACACGCCTGGCTCTCTCTATAAAAGCAACATTTCATTCATAAATAATTCCCCCATTCATGTCATTCATCACAATACTATAATAATTTATTTTATTTAAAAATTAAGACCATTGAGCTGCAAGTAAGTAAACTCCATGCGTAAAACTTCATCGAAAAATATCCTTCTCTTTCTAAAATCAATGAATTCATATCAGCTAAGCAGACTCCATGGACTAAATGATTTTGTGTTAAAGAATTACAGCGATTCTAATACAGCTCATTCTACATATTTTGCTGTTTACATTTTACATAGGTGAAAAATAGGCTTAATAGTAGAAATAATCAAATTTGGAAGAGCATTTAAACTGAAATATATTGTCATTGCGTTGTTTCAGTATGTAGATGCACAGAATTCAAGCAAAAATAAAGTAATTTTAGGACGGATACAACACTCAATATGAATTAAAAAGAACTTTAAAAATCACGATTTTGACACAAGATGGATGCCATATATCATTTTGAAGTGGGTCATGTGATCGTTTCATATCATGGACACGTGATCGCTTAATATAAGAGGTGTTATTATTATTTTAATTTTTATTTAAAAAACAACTGAATATATTTCGCTGAATTTTTTTTTATGTATTTTATGTGATAATTTGAATATTTCTTAAAACTTTCGAAGCAATTTGTGAATTTTAAATCCGCGTAAAAAATGCTTGAAAAATTAGGTCCCATAGGGCTCAATGTATTCCATTTTTTCAACCCGGGTTCAATCCAAAACTAATTGGGTGATATTATTCATTTATATTCCCATAGGTCCTATAGACCGTCTGAACAACATACTAAAATTTCATTTTGATTAAGTCATTTTTACGGCAGTTATCGTGCTAACGGACAGACAGACAGACAGACAGACAGAATGAACAAAGTCATAAACACTTTTCAACTTTGTTGTAAAGTGTTAAAAATAGCAGGAAACACATAATTTATCTACATTAAGATTTTTTTTTCCAAAAGGTTAATTCTCGTGAAATGCATTTGTATAAACACTGTAAATTTTAAAATATTCTATTCAAATTAGATTATTTGTAGACGTGGATAAAATTTGAATGAACTTTAAGCAGAAAAATTAGAAAAAGTTTACTTGAACGTTTTAGCAACAGATGGCAGCACAAAGCTTAGATGAAGCTTACCGTCGTTTTATAAAGTACGGCTTCTATCTAGCGGTATTTTTCGACTCAGATTAATGAAAAAAAAATATCGTTGAAATTACAAAATTTACTATAAGTTAACGAAAATGAAGCTAAAATGATGAATTAATTATTAAAATATATATAGACTATATTGTTTAATGTGGATACTATCAATATTATAATTGTCAATTAATTTAGAGTTGCATGGAATATAAGTTTATTGGGTAGGTACTTCTAAATAGTTTTACACGTTGTCATCCGTCCTTTCTGGAAGGTCGAAAGATCTGGGTCTCATCAACAACAACGTTGTCATCCGTAAAAACCCCAATTCAACATTGTGCACTAGATCTTAATTATTTTTTCATTGTGAAAGAAATAAATTCATTGCCTTATATATTGAAAGCCATATGCTACCCACATCACATTTAAGGGTGAGCGTCAGAAAATCATCTGCCCTATCCGCCCTTTGTTAACTTTCGCGGCACACATTTTTCGCTGAAATTCTGCTGAAACAGTTGCGAAATATTTTCTGATAGATAAAATGCAATACTTAGATTATATTAAAACTAAATTTAATACCTAATAAAACATAGAGTATCTTTTTTATTTTAATTCAAAATATTGTTGGTGCTGCCATCTGTTGTCGTAATTTAATACATACCGACAATAATTATTTTTTAATGAACAGTTTTAAATGTCTATTCCTTCTAATACGCTATTAAATACAACAGATCATATATAATAATGCCACAATCACGGAAACGTAATTGAACTTGGACTTGAAGACAAAGGAACTTGAAAACAAAACTGCAGTCCTCAGCCCTGTACATTGAGATCCCCTTATCAAATTTATAGAATGAGAAGTTACCTTTCCGTGATTGTGGCATTATTATGTATGATCTATTGTTGTATTTAATGCTGTATTAGAAGGAATATATATTTAAAAATGTTCATTAAAAAATAAAAATAATCGATATGAATTAAATTACGACAACAGATGGCAGCACCAAATATATTTTTCTACGTTTTATTGGGTATTAAATTTAGTTTTAATATAAACTAAACATTGCATTTTATCTTTCAGAAAATATTTCGCAACTGTTTGAGCAGAATTTCGGCGAAAAATGTGTGCCGCGAAAGTTAACAAAGCTCGGATAGGGCAGAAGATTTACTAACGCTCACCCTTAAGTCAAGATAACTAAATGTTGATATTTCTATGATTTATGATCGCACTCACATATTTGAAATTTTAGTGTTTAGGCATTATTTCGGAGTTCAAATCCAAACCATTGGTGCTTTAAATGAAGCACGGCGATACAAAAACATTCAACTTCTCGAATGAAAACCATTTGAATCCTTCTACTACCTATGAATACAGATCTGTAGGTAGAGGGTGATACCCTCAACCCCTTGAACCGGGTTTTTAGCTTTCTTTAAAAAATAAAAGAAAAAAATTAAACGAAAAAATATAATGCAAATGAAAAAATAATTTTTTCACTCAAAACATGAAGTTTCAAGTTTCATGAATAATTGCTGCAGTAATAATTTATATGAAATGAAAAATGATTTATGCTGCATGTTTAATGATTTGAAATGTGATATTTTTTTTAATATACTTATCCAAACAAAATGATAAAACTTATCCAAATCTGCCGATAATAATAAAACAAAAATAAATTTTTTATATGTATCTTTTTTTTTTTTTTTTTTTACAAAGAGGAAGGAGTAACTATGCCATAATGAACGCCTATGGTTGATTGAGCATTGGACTTGGATTTTGCTATTTCTAAGAAAGATATAATTCTTGGTTGACCTAGACAAGGTATTTATATGACTATGTTTTGAATCACCTGCTTACGCCTATGAAGCAAAAGGGGAAATCACCAGAGCTCTCACCTATCCATATTGCACTCATCAATGTTATCTACCCCCCCCCCCCCCCCCCGGAAAGGAAGTACATTGTCAAATTTGAAATCGAAAAACTTTTTCAAGCTCTTTACATTGAAGGGTAACATACTATAATTGGTGATCAGTGGGACTAACAATACAGATTTTTCAAACTTTTCTTGCAAAATTTGAAAAAAATAAATAAATAAATAAATAAAGCTACTTAAAAATTAATTCTAGTATGAGAAAGTCAAGTTGAGTTACACTCAGGTTAATTTTTTACTTTCCCTGCAATACATGGAAATGTATAGGGAAAGTATTGGAATCATGCCGAAAATCGCAACTTGAGTTTTCGAGGGATCTACACGTTTCGAGACCCCTAGAATACGAAAAAACTATTTTTAGCTTGACGTCTGTGTGTGTCTGTCTGTCTGTGCAATGTATGTATCCACTCTAACTAAAAATCTAAAGAACCGAATTTCATAAAATTTGGTATATAAGTCACTTAGGTGAGACCCTGGTGCTGATTAGTTTTTGATAGGATTCGTAAAAACAGAACCCGCCTTTTTTTGCGATATGGCCCGTAAAAATTTCATGTATCCACTCTAGCTAAAGTACTAATTGACCAAATTTCACAAAATTTGGTAGATAAGTTACTAGTGGAACACTCAGGTGCTGATTAGAGTTTGGTATGATTCGGAAAAGAACAACCAGCCTTTTTTTACGAAATGGCCCGCAAAAATTTCATGTATCCACTCTTGTTAAAATAATAATTGACCAAATTTCTCAAAATTTGGTAGATAAGTTACTTGTGGGATACTCTGGTGTTGATTAGATTTTGGTATGATTCGGAAATGAACAACCTGCCTTTTTTTACAAAATGGCCAGCAAAAATCGCCAAAATCTAAAGAAAAACAGAAGACTACGTATGCTCAAATGTATCAATTAAATTCTTGTTTCATACGCAATTTTTGACGAGGAAAAGAATATAACACACTCCATTATACTTTAGGACTAACCGTTCTCAAGATATCTGAAATTTCTTGCGTTTTTTTACGCCAATTTCGGAAAAATGTCCAATTACCAAATAAAAACAAAAATTGGAGTAAAAATGCGAATTGAGTGTTATTTGGTGCAATTAAACTTAATCTAATGAATTATTAAAGAAATAAAGAAAATATGAATTTGAGTCTGCAGGGAAAGTCATGTGCATCCCACATTAGATTTTTATTTATATAAGAAATTCGAGTTAAATCACACTCCAGTAATCTATTTTATTTATTCACTATAATACAGTATTATTAATTACACTTTCATAATGAATCTTTGAAGGGATAAATTGTTCAAAATTACTATGGAGAATAAATACATCACTGTACCACCTTGATGCTGCAAGTGAAACACTTTATTGATCGAGTCAATAAGCATTTTTTTTTTTTAATAAATTGAAACTAAAGGCGCAAATGCGCCCATAATTCATGTACATTTATTTCAACGCTGTAGAAGTCTCTCTCTAAAGTAAACAGCTTTAATTCGATTTGCCATTCTTCTTGAAAAGGATCTATCTATCTGCAAGTAGCATTTCAGATGGAAGCAATCATTTGCATTTCCAATTAGGTTCGAGTTGCAATGAAGCTGTCGCAGACGATATTTTCTAAAAGAATATTTTTGAATACGGCGTTTCTGAAGAACTATTGATTGCAGTTTCCTCGACATTGTAAAAATTTCAATTTCGCATATTGGAATTAAACTTATTTACAAGAATTTTTTGCAGTAAATTGATTTTGAAATTGATTTTTTTTTTTTTTTTCAAAATTTCTTTAGAGTAAAGGGGATAAACAAAATCTATTAATCTTCTAATTTTCGAAATAAATGACGTTACTGTATAAAATGGATGAATCTATGTATGTATTATCTTATTAATATACACAGTTTTCTTTGCAAGAAGACAACGAAACAAGCAAAATAGTATGCAACAGCATGATATTTGATTACCTTGTAAATTTACTGGAGTATGGGCTCAACTCTATTTTCTCATATCAGATTTCATTTTTTTTTTTTTTTTCAAATCAAAAATTTTTTTCAAAAATTTTTCACATCAAAAAATTTCAAAAGACGTTATTGTGGGTCCAAATTATTACAACTACAGCGTGTTACCCTTTATTTTAAAGGGTTTGAATTTTTTTTTCGATTTATACTATAATTGGCAATGTACCCCCGGGGTGAAGTAACTTGCGCCCCAAGGTGGCTAATGACGTCACTAACAAAAACATTGAATCACGGCTCTTTTTCATAACAATGATTGAAACGAGTGGCGCACCTAGAATATTCCTAAAGGGGGGGGGGCAGTGGTACACAAAATTTTTATGAAAGAGGATGACTCCTCGATAAATTATCCGAGAAAAAACGGTCAGAGGCCATATCAATTAACAAGGTGGTTGTCTTTATTTGTACATTTATTTTTATCAAAATACTAACAATTCTGCAGTGCAGTGCAAGATAATTAAATGATTAGAAGAAGAAGTAATAGATATTTATACAATACAACACAAATTAAGAAATGCATGAAGATAAAATTATTTGTTCTGGTCTGCTTATACTGTATACTTGTTTTCAACCACTCTCTTATGATTACATATTGTTATATTATTCAATTATGATCTATACATATTCATAAAACGAAGTCCAGCCTCCTGTTCTTCTTTGTAGCCAGAGCATTTATTATCTGGTCTGGATCAATTTCCATTTCACGGTGAATGTTCATTGACGCAAGTCCATTCAGTCTGGTTTCACTCATACTGTTTCTCAAGTAAGTTTTCAACCTCTTCATTGTGGAGAATGATCTCTCAGCACTGCTTGTCGATACTTGGAGGGTGGCATACACTTTTAAAAGTTCAAGCACAGTAAGAAGAGGCCTTTGGTCACGAAAGTTAAGCAGTTCGATTGGACTTTTAGTTTCCTTGTTCAATACAGAGATCTTCATGTACCACAGATGTAGTTCAACTTTCAGAGTATTATCTAATCTAGGTCCTAAATCATCTGCAAATTTCCTTGATAAGGCAACAAATCTCTCGTTTTCTTCCAGTGTCGGTTGCCTTCCATTCGGAACGACAGATGCAAAACTTTTGTAAAAATTCCTTATGTTTGAGAAATTTTTCATGGAGGTGAGGGATGAAATTATCAATCCATGGAAGGAAAACAGAAAGTCTGTAGTATTCTTCAGGAGTCTGTACGTTGAAATTTGATCTGTAAATTTGTCTGGTGGCACGGCGTGGTAGAGTAATGTTTTTTCCATGCTGTTCCAGCTTCTTAACAGCTGGTTCAAACAGATGGTGAAACTCATTCTCTGCTTTCTCTCGAATTATAGATATAGCTTTCGCAACGACTTCTACGTCACTCACAGTAGTTGCCAGATCCAGGTTCACTTCTTGCAGCTTTTTACTTAGACGAACACTGTAGCTGAGTAATCTGTCAGCTGAAAAAAGTGCTATGGCAAACTGTGATGTTAATATTGAACACAATAAGGTATGAGCCTCTGTTGATGGCTCCTTGTCATTTCAGGTAGTAATCTCCTCCAGAGCCTCAATTACTTGATCAAACAATGAAACCATAACTGTGAAGACATTATGTCTCTCCACCCAACGAGTAGGGCATAATGTCTTCAATTTTTTGGCACTGATTTTTGTCTCTCCCTGATTAGCTGCATTAATTTTGCTGGTGAGAACAAGGTTTCGTTTTGGTGTTTTAAAAAAACTACAGATTTTCCCTATTATTCCAAAGCTGTTTCGGATATCCGGAACTCTAGATGAATAAGTTACGGCTAAGTTCAAACAGTGTGATACACAATGAACGTAGGGGGCTCTGGGGTTTTGCTCATATATAATTGCTTGGGCGCCATTGTACTCCCCACTCATTGCAGAAGCTCCATCGAACCCTTGTCCACGGAGGAAAGACGTATCAATGTTGCAGTCTGCAAGGCCTTTAAGAACAGCATCCGCAATTGTTCGACCTATAGTTTCAGTCAGGGGCACAAACTTAAGGAAGTTCTCCACTATCTTAAATTCAATTTTATACTTATCATTTGTATCAAACCGTTTCAAATAACAAACGCAAAGTGTCATTTGCTCTACCGTTGCAATATCTGTGGTTTCATCACATAAAACCGCAAAACATTTGCCCTCATTCACCTCAGTTGCTATGTGCTTCACAATGGAATCATTGCATGCTGAAATAATCTCATTTTGCAAATTCCAACTAATGTAAGTTGCATTTTTTGCACAACCTTGTAGGTGAGTTTTCAATATTTCTTCTCCTGCATCAATTCGGAGTCGCAAAAGGACTCTAAAATTTCTTTCGCTTTTGCATGGTTCTGACAATACGTCCAAATCCCCACAGTCTCTATGACCTCTCATGGCCAGCCAGCCCTTGTCTTCCACAAAAAATCACTGTTTTGATAATAGGTTTAAGAATAGCCCTATTCTGCAAAACTTGTTTTTGCTTGCCTCTGTCCATTACTTGATCCACAGGAACCGTTTTTCCTTCCGTGACCCTTAAGAACTCACTGGCTTTGAGAACTGAATCCTTATGATAGAAAAAAGTTTCACGTTGGCTGAACTTCTCCAAGTCCTGCTTCCAATTATTAAATCCTTTTGAAACAAGTTGACCTGTGGCTTGTGTCGATCTTAAACTGACTTCATGGGGTGCAAAGAGAACACAAAATTTGCAATAGGCACTGTCCTCTGCCTTTGAGTAAGCTAACCAGTTATGCTTACTCAGCCAAGATGAGCAGAACTTCCGAGTGTGGTGCGGTTTTCCTTGACTTGATACAGCACTAGTGACAGTGGCAGGAAAATTGTAATTTGCATATGGTTCCCAAAGATTTTTTAGCGCTGTTATCCTATCTTCATCAGTGAGGTTAGATTTCTTGACATAATTAGAAATATTTGTAGCCAGAATTTCCATTTCAATTGTGTTTGACATTGTGTTTTGGCCTACCTTTACCTCCTCATAAGCTTTTGAAGACAGCGCGGGGTAACGGGTGTTGCTTGCTTCGACTGCAATCTCATCAATGTAACCAGAGCTCAGGGAAAAATCGTTGGGAACGTCACTATTTTCAATCATACTTTTTTTTTTTAAATAATTTTCCAGTGTCTGTTGGCCTAGCTCTTTTCGTTTTTCACTCATTGTCGTTTTTTTGCCCTTGCTCCTCAGTTATTCAAGCACAAAATTTGCAATATAGTCGAAATACGCACGTAAACACACACACTGATCGTTGAAGATGCATTTCACTGTTAGATCAGTTGAAAGTTCAGGACCATTATTAAATTCACCTATTCACCACGCAGGCCCTCGTACCGAAACTACCAATTCACTGCCATCACGCTGTGTCGTAACGTCGCACTTTATTTCAACTCACAGCAACACTTAATTCGCGAAGCGTTGGCACGATCTATTTATTCACTTCCACAACTTTCTCACTGGGTAAACGAAATCCTCGAGTTTCCGAGCGCTGTTTATACAGGGACAGGGAGGCGTCTGTGATATCGCTCTTCAGAGCATGTGGTACTTTTTCGAAGGCAGACCTAGTCCTCCCTTGCACTAACAGCGCCCTTCGCTTTTTGCTTTGTCAGCCCAAGGGGGGAGGGGCAAACCCCCTCGCCCCCCTCCCGTGGATGCGCCACTGATTGAAACTGGTAGGCTCATGATCATTAAGCTATAAATAAACACTTTTATGCATATTTATTTCAAATTTTGTCTTATGCTGTCATATATATATTAAAAAACTATAAAATTTCGAATATAATTCAAAATTTCCGCTCGAATTTAAAAGTATTCTACCTAGTTCTAGATATTTTTATAATACAGCCGGATATAAAGTTCCCTCGTCTGATGCTCAGTCTGATTCATCTTGATGAAAGCCCTTTATATACAATTGTATAACGATGTATTTATTTGTCAGATTCTTTCTGAAAGTAGTCAAAGAGGAAAAAAATGTTAATTTTTACTATCCATGCAATACGTAGTAATGTATAGGAAAAGTATTAGAATCAAGCTGAAAATCGCAACTCGATTTTTCGACGGATCTACACGTTTTGGAACCCCTAGAACACGAAAAAACTAATTTTAGTGTGACATCTGTGTGTGCGCGTCTGTCTGTCAGTCTGTTTGTCTATCTGTCTGTCTGTGTAAATTTTGTATCCACTCTAACTGAAAAACTAATTGGCCGGATTTCATAAAACTTGGTAAGTAATTTCCTTTATCTGCTGCTGATTAGATTTTAGTACGATTCGGAATAAAAGAACTTTAAACTTACTTTTTTTTAAATGGTCCACAAAAATTGTCTGTATCCACTCTAGCTGGGAAACTAATTGACCGATGTTCACAAAATTTGATAGATAAGTCACTTACAGGTTAACCTGGTGCTGATTAGATTTTGGTACGATTTGAAAAAAAACCTGCCTGTATTTACTAAATGGCCCGCAAAATCATTACATCTAAAAGTTTAAGTATGCTCAAATATACCAATTAAATGCTTATTTTATACATAATTATTTACGCCGAAAAGAATACGACCAACCCCATTACTCTAAGACTAGCTGTTCTTGAGATATTTTAGTTTTTCCTCATTTTCGCTACGCCACCTTACCAAATGAAATTACCAAATAAAAACGAAAATTATATTTAAAGTGCAAATTCAGTGTTATGTAAACTTATTATGGATGTTATTTTGTACAATTAAACTCAATTTAATGAATTATTGCAGAAATAAAGAGACCGTGAACATGAGTCTACAAGGAAAGTCACATGCTGCTCACATGAGATTTTTTTAACTCGCTTCTTTCAGTGCAAGACACGCTTCTTTCAGTGCAAAAATGGAATATATCGGACTTTCGTTTATAAAGCTTCTGACCGGACGAAATTGATTTTTTCAAAAGTTACAGATTACTAGTTACAATGTCCGCAGCTATCGGTCACTAAATATAGCAAGTATTTTTTTATAGTAATCAGCTTTTTAGCAAATTCCCTAAAGTAGGGTAAAAACAACAAATTTGAGTTAAGGTTTATTATATGATATAGTATATTTTCAGAAGCTTATGAAGACGTAGAAAGGAAAAGACGCAAACACCTATTTTTAAATCCAAGGAATAGATTTCTATAGGCTGAGCTGCAGTGGATCAAGAAAAATCCCAACATTCTTCTAACTCAACACCATACCAACATT
The DNA here is from genome assembly GCA_951213105.1 of Amaurobius ferox. Lineage (NCBI taxonomy): Eukaryota > Metazoa > Arthropoda > Arachnida > Araneae > Amaurobiidae > Amaurobius > Amaurobius ferox. The sequence goes on from OX578153.1 coordinate 51,396,137, forward strand.
GTTCTAAATTTTTAGGCAAGATTGTATAGCTAAAAAGAAATTTTCTAATTTTTTCTACGCACTTTATCCTGTTATTTTTATTTATTATTTTTATTTCGTATATCAAAGTCACCTTATCAGAGTATGTAATGGGGGAAGGACTACCCCCCCGCCCCGACCTTTGAATCAGTACTATACCTTCTAAGTTACCCAGATTATGAAAAACATCACAAAAACTTCCATATTAAAAATTAATGATTTAACAATCATATCATTCGAAATTTGTAAAATAATTCATTTGTTTTTACATCAAAAATACTTCCAGTCGGAATCCTTTCGTGGTCTTCTGATATAAGCCCAGTTCTACAGCGCAACAGTTTGTCAAGTAAAAAATTATTTCGAATAACCTTAGAACTATAATAAAATTTAGATTTTAGCCAATATTTTTTAAAGATATTATCAATATCTTTAAAAAATCTGCTCCTGAACAAACATTCTGCAAGGATAGCACAAATTAAGCACACATCTACAACAGAAGGTCTTTATTTTACTTCCTATAAGACGTATAAAAATTTTTTTAGAAAAGGGCCAGAGCGCTTTCGAACATAAGTACGCTCTTCATCAGTGGCTACATGGAAATGAAATTTGAATCGTTCATATATAGACCAGATATAGCGACAAAATTTGCATAAATGCAATTTACAAAAGAATCTACGTTTAGGCAAGGACAAACCGAAAACTATAAAACAATTTTTTTAGAGTTTCAAAAATTCCAATAACAAAAGAACAGCATATTAAATTCCAATTTAATTACAGAAATCGAAAAAAGGGGGGGGGGAGGTGGCAACCAACCATAATCCCAAAGATGAAGACGTCAAAGATAAGACCCCCCCCCCTTTTTTTTCGATTTCTGTAATTAAATTGTAATTTAATATGCTTTTCTTTTGTTGTTGGAATTTTTGAAACTCTAAAAAAATTGTTTTATAGTTTTCGGTTTATCCTTGCCTAAACCTAGATTATTTTGTAAATTGCATTTATGGAAATTTTTGTCGCTATATCTGGTCTATATATGAGCGATTCAAATTTTATTTCCATGTAGCCACTGATGAAGAACGTACTTATGCTCGAAAGCGCTCTGGTCCTTTTTTTAAAAAAATTTTTGTACGTCTTATAGGAAGTAAAATAAAGACCTTCTGTTGTGGATGTGTGCTTAATTTTTGCTATTATAACACCAGACGTGATGCCAAATTATTTATTTATTCTGCAAGGATTTAATAAACATTTTTTGCTTCCAAATTCTGTATAACTAATAAAAGCTTATAGACACGAATTCATATATTTCTGCTTTCTGTTCAATTTTAATTATCAAATGATTCCAAAGTAATTATTTCAAAGAATATTTAACTAAAAATAATCTTTAGAAATAATATTCCCCCAAAGCAACGGCTTTCAAACCATTTTTGTATTTTCAAATTCCCTTGGAGGTGTGTCTGGATTTGCTAATCCAATTCAATAGATAATAGCTTTCAGAAGCCTGACAAAAACATTTTCTGGTTTGATTTTCTTCCATTTACAGAAAATGTCATTTAAAACTTGGATGGTAATAGATTTAGGTTAAGTCAATTTGTTAAATGGAAAAATAAAATGGTTTACGCACATATTCTTTTGTCATTACATGTTTATTAACGTATTAATAAGAATGAGGAATTCACCGTTAAGTAAAATCTATATTTTCTCTACTCTATAAAATGTTGTAAATTTTAATATAGAAGTCTTGTCATAAATAGAGCTATGAAAATTTATTTAATTTGAAGCAAAAAAATGTAATTTTTAATCACTTTTAGTTAAATTTATTTATGTTTTATCTATTTCGGTTCTAAATTTTAATTATGTTAACTTTGTAATATTTCTCAATTTTAAATATGAACTTTGCTTTATTTGAAGTTTCTAATTCCTCCTGAATTTAGCTTTCGTTCTATTAAAATATATCCGGTAAACTGTTTTGTTAATTTTCTTTCAGATTTCCTACGTTAATTTTTTGTTATATTTTCCGTAGTGCTGTGTTTTTCTTCTGCTAGATTAATCTTTTCTAATTTATTTATATTTAAAATGTCAATAATCTTTTTCATGATTGCTATTGTATTACTAATCTTTTTAAATTAACACTCTTTAGGAATGAAAAATTGTTTTTATATACATGAATTAATTTAGGTTTCCTAATATTGGACGTTTTTATCTTGATATTATTATTTATCTTCTCATTTCCTGTTATGATTAGTTTTGTACCTTAAGTGGGATTTTTATTAAGTTTCTAGGGTTTTTTTTTTTTTTTACTGGCAATGTTACGGGTATACATGCCGAAGAATTGTACATGCCTCCTGTAACTGCTAATGGCTATGGTGGTATCCCTCATTGTGAGATGCCAGTTATGTAATGAAATGATTTGCAATAAAGCCATATGTATGTAACAACATATTTTCCCTACAATAAACTAGTATATGTGAAGGTAACGTATTATAATGGGGACAAGAATCCGACTCCCGAACTTTGATATATCTACACGTTTTCAACATCCATGCATATGAATCAACTGTATTTTCACTGATGACTGTGTGCCTGCCTGTGGATACAATATGTTTCAGAAATATATTGAGAGAAATCGAATAAAATTTGGTATGATTACTTAAATCAATAAATGTTAGAAGCCTATTAATTTAAAAAATGATATGATCGAGGAAAAGAAACAAATTTTCGAATATTTTCTTTGTGAATCGTGAATTATTACTTAATTCTTTAAAAATAGAGTCACTAAGCGCCATTATAAAATCATAATTACGTTTGACAGTGCTACTGAATCAATATGTATCTTATTATTTAAATGCAAATATCATTATTTATAAGACGATAACAAATATGGCATTTTAAGCCTTTAATCTAAAATAGGGAAAATTGTCCTAATCAATAAAATAAACTCACTATTATTAAATGAGTAACTGCTTTGTAAATACATCATCATCATCGATGCACTGTGGGCCTTGGCCTTCCTCAGAAGATCCTTTGTCCCCTTGAAGCAATGCCTCTTGAATGCTTTCAATGTTTAAAGGCCTGCCCTGTACACGATGCAAGAAGTTGAATAAATAAATTGACCTTTCAAGTTCTGTGTGTACAACTTTCAATTTACGTGAAGCGATTTGAAACGAACTGTTTTCCGTATTTTCGAGAACTTGGTCTAATTACACGGTTCAAATTCTTGAATATGCAACATTTTTGCTAATTGTCCGCAGTTGGTGTGTACTCAGTCTATCTTGCTGTTTTACTTTTGTTTGCATTATTATAATTTGTAAATAAGTTTATTCCTTCTTTTGCCTTATGAGTAAGGGCTATGTACTTTAAATTTATAAATACGTTTTTTCTTTTGAATGCTTACGATGTCGGATCAGGCGATACTAATGGCTTTGGAAATTGTTTTGAAAAAGGAAAATTATATGATGAAGATAAGCATCAATTAAATAAACATTTAATAAATTCGGCATTTACTAAATATGAAACTATATAAGCTACAATTGCAAGCTATAATCACTAATTCAACGCACGTATTGCTAACGCCATCTATGGATGGATAATATAAATAAATCATAAATTTTATTTTATAAAATTATACAGCTTTTTAAGGGTGAGCGTCAGTAAATCTTCTGCCCTATCCGTGCTTTGTTAACTTTCGCGGCACACATTTTTCGCCGAAATTCTGCTCAAACAGTTGCAAAATATTTTCTGATAGATAAAATGCAATGCTTAGATTATATTAAAACTAAATTTATTACCCAATAAAACATAGAATATATTTTTTATTTTAATTCAAAATATTTTTGGTGCTGCCATCTGGTGTCGTAATTTAATTCATACCGACTATTTTTATTTTTTGATGAACATTTCTAAATGTCTATTCCTTCTAATATGCTATTAAATATAACAACAGATCATATATAATAATGCCACAATCACGGAAACGTAATTGAACTTGGATTTGAACTTCAAGACAAAGGAACTTGAAGACAAAACTGCAGTCCTCAGTGATGTACATTCAGTTACCCTTATCAAATTCATTGAATGAGAAATTACCTGTCCGTGATTGTGGCATTATTATATATGATCTGTTGTTGAATTTAATAGCGTATTAGAAGGAATAGACATTTAGAAATGTTCATTAAAAAATAAAAATAATCGGTATGAATTAAATTACGACAACAGATGGCAGCACCAAAAATATTTTGAATTAAAATAAAAAATATATTCTATGCTTTATTGGGTAGTAAATTTAGTTTTAATATAATCTAAGCATTGCATTATATCTATCAGAAAATATTGTTATTGTATTAATAAAATTGTATTGTAAAATATTATTATTATATTGTTTGAGCAGAATTTCGGCGAAAAATGTGTGCCGCGAAAGTTAACAAAGCGCGGATAGGGCAGAAGATTTACTGGCGCTCACCCTTAAATAAATACTTCATTATCTTACGACAATAATTGCTAACAAAATTACATTTCAATGAAAAAAAAAACATTTGAAAATTTTAATTTTAAAATTTTTTCGTGAAATAAGAGAAATAGAGTCCCTATATGTAGAGTTTCAGAGAGAAATTAAAACTAATATTTGAAAAATAAAAATTAAAATTAAATACATTAAATTAAAATTAATTAAATTTTAAATACAAAATTAAAGTGGTCAATTAAAAATTCATACGTAAAGTAGTCAAAGATGAAATTCATACACGAGTAACACAAGGCACGGCACCACACGACCCGATGCGCTTGCGTTATCGAGTGTCAGTGGAAAATTACAAAAATAGATCGTGACTCACACGCAGGAAGCGTTCTGATTGGTCAGTTACAGTCACGAAATTGTACAATGTTTGCGGTTGCAAATTTTCGATCAAGAAGTTGTATGCAAGAAGTTTGACTTTCAACTTCCATTATGCAATATGCAACTTTGCACAATAAGTTGGCAGTTCAATTTATTGATCCGACTTCTTTCATCGTGTTCATCCTTTCGCTTCAAAGTCCTTTCTCTACTCAATTGATCCATCTCAACTTCGGTCATCCTCAGGGTGTTTTCTCAATTGTTATGGACATAAAAATTATCTTTGTGATTATGGTGTTATCCATTCTTAGCAAAAGTCCTTCCTATTGCATTCTGCTAATTTTAACTTGTTTGATTATATTAGAATCTTTGTATAAATTGTATAGTTAAAATCTTATTAAATCTTAATCTTTTAACTTCTTCTATAGATGCTATTTTACTGAATTCCACCAAACATACTGAGCAAAATATTTCGTTCAAAGATGCAAACAGTTTTTTTTTTCCATCGTATCCTGTTAGAGTTCAGAAGTATAAGTACTTTACATAGCTGTAATTTTGTTCTCTCAATCAGGTGTGATCTGAAAATATTTCTTAAACCAAGAAAACAGCGATTTTCAGCTACAATTTCATTTTGGATTTCTAAACTAATGCTATTCTTAAAGTTTGATTGAGACTCTAGGCAGTTCAAATACTCGACAGATTCAAATGAGTACAAACCAGCTTCAAATAAAAGAGGTAAAGAACCACTTTTGGTAAGTATCATGCATTTAGATGTATTTTATCACCAGTTTTTTCCGAGGCAAGAAAAACCTAGATTTGTTCTGGTAATACGATAGTTGTCATCAGTATAAGCAATAATTTGAATATATTTGTGGTAGGCGTTTCTTTCAGTGTTGATATTGTACTGATATGGCCGTGTGTGTATCAGTACAACATATGCTTTCGATAGCATACTTCCAACTACGAAGGTATAGTGGGGAAAGGAGCGCAAGTAATGCAGGCGGTCAATACTGGAACAGCTCGGAAAAAGTATCAGCTACGTCGGAGAAATACTTCGGGACTCCGGATACTTCCAATTAGCTGAGGTTGGAACATCGGTGCTTGCAACGGAACGAACTCGTATGGAGAAAGCAGTGGATGAATGACATGAATGGGCGATGAACGACGACATTTGAACTCTTTAAGTCTTCTTTATTAAATAAGATATTTCTCAATCCATATAATTACATCAGGATTTACGATTTTCATATAACTACAATAATGCTAATATAACTATAATAAGTGAGTAAGAGCTTTCAGTATACTTGATAATATTTAATTAAGCATAATTGGGAATCGAAATTAGAAATTTATCATACATTCCAAAATTATCGTCAACAAATAATTTACTGATTTGACAGCATCTCACCTTACTATTAAAATACTTTACTCATTCATTTAGTTAATATTACTTATAATTTTTCAATAATAAAAGTTCCATTTTAAGCTTCGTGGCTAAACGCGTCCTACTGCCTTAAGATTATATCGCCACTGAACTATTTACTAAAAACAGACATAAGCCTCTTTAATGTTATTACGCGTTCATGACGAAAGAAAAAGAGTTCCCATGTTAAAGAATATGAAATGCACATTCGAAGTACATGTACAAACGCGCGGGAGCAAAACCCTACGCCAAGGTTTACCAAAACAGGCGGGAATTATACAAAAAGGCCGAATACAGAAATGGCGCTTTATGAATTTAGAATAAAATTTTGAGAACAAGTTTTAGAATCGAAAGTAAATATAAAATTCGCCGAAAGTTAAATTTCGAAAGAAAATAATTAATAAACAAGGGCATGCATTTCATAACAATATTAGAAACTCTAATTACATTCTCCAGGGCTAAGTTCATGGTGTTCATTCTCCAGTTCATTCTCCAGTGGATAAGCAAGTGCATCTCCCTTTCCAACATCATTTTCAATACGAAAGGATTTCGAGATTCGCCATTGATTCTGTATAATGGAACGAGTTCCAGTCAATGTAGGATCCATAAATATAGTTAAGTTTTCAGGTATTTCAAATTCATTCATGGCATGTAAAAGACCATTTCTGTCAATACTATTAAAGACAGCTTTAAAAGTATGAAAAGGCGATGGGTTACAATAACCAAATTCTTTAATTTTTTTTTCAAAATCTGGCCTAAGTAAAGTAAAGATTGTGGTGCACTTTCTACTTCAAAATTCCCATTGGTATTCTCCAATAGTTGCTTCAACAACAGGTGACACTTTATAAAATAAAACTTTTGAAAAAAGATTTTATATGCTGTACACAGCAAGTTAATTCCCCTATAATTTAAATAATTCAAAGCGTCATCTTTTTTATGCATTGGACATATGATACAAAATTTCTTATCTACTGGTTACTCTTGAATAGTCCAGATTGAGAGTATTACTTGATGGATTTGATTTAACAAAATTGATTCTGCAGATTTTAGTAGTTTTGATAGTAATAGATCAGCATCAGAAGCTTTGTCATTCTTTAGGTTATTTAATGTTATTTCATTTAATGCTATCTCATCCTCCTAAAATAAGGGAGCTCTAAAGTTTCATATACTATATCATTTATTACATGTTCTTGAGACATAGTGTTCAGTATTTCGTCAAAAAGTCCAATCTATCAAGTATACTTTCTTTCTCAATCAAGACAATTCCATTTATATTTTTACAAAGAGTTAATCTTGGTTTAAAGCTTTTACGACCCATGTTAATTTCCTGGTAGAAAATTCTGCTTTCATGGGAATATCTATGATGTTCAACACCTCTGAGTAAATTTTGTTTGTGTAGTTTTTCTTTCGAGTATCACCCTTTTTGTCTACGATGTTCAACATCTCTGAGTAAAATATCTTTGTGTAGCATTTTCTTTTTTTTTTAGTATCACCATTTTTGCCTACTATGCCAAAATGTCCTTGGGTAGGCTTTTCTTTCCTTTGAGTATCATCCGTTTTTCTTCTCTCCTTATCATTTTGTACTATTTAACATTTCTTGGATGTCTTCTTTGTAAAATAATGTTGCAAGATCTATTTTTAATTTCTCATTCGCATTGAGAAAGTATTATTTTCACGGAAATTTTCGATTTCGATATTATGATGCCAATATATGTTTTAAGACCCCCTGAACATGTTTTGACTATTTTTGGACGACATTCGTCTGTTTGTTTGTTTGTCTGTCTGATGTCTGTGGTCGATTGTACACAATAATTGTACACGATTGTCTTGTGTACAGGATAAAAACAATTATTAATGGATTTTCACGAAACTTTATCCGGCTTTGTTATCAAAAAATCTAGAACTAAATAGTAGATTTTTTTTTTTAATTTAAGCAAAAATTTATATTTGAAATTTTAATTTTTTAACATGGCAGCATAGGACAAAATTTGGCATAATCATGCACGAAAGGGTGTACTTATGGCTTAATGATCACGAGACTTTATAGTTTCAATCATTGTTGTGACCCCCCCCCCCCCCCCCCGTGGGGTACATTGTCAAGATTTTTTCAAGCCCTTTAAAGTGATAACACGGTATAACTGTAACCATTTATACCCATGATACCGATTTTTCAAAAGTTTCCTTGTAAAATTTGAAAAAAAAGTACTAAAAATCGATTTTGGTATCAGAAAGTCGAGTTGAATCAGACTCCAGTAAATTCTTCGCAGTTAACACCTCACATTCAGTAATAAACTAATCTACAGATTGTTTTCTTTTTGTTTTTCCAAGAACAAAATCAGAAGCATTCACTATACCGTCCTTTGATAGTGTTCCAGCTGTCTATACCCTGCTCTAAGGTCTATACTCATTGTTGTGACGTTATTGTTACCAGCACCGTAGCCAAAGACGATATTGAAGAGGGCCTGGAGGGAAATTCAAGGAGATCTCAACAAAAACACAATTATTCATTAGCATTTATAAACCATTGCAGTTACTATTATATATTTCAATTCATATAAATTATTAACAAGTAATTGCATATTTATATTTGCAAGCTAAGAGCTAATTATTAATATCCATGTAGCTACTATACATCAATATTAAAATATAATAATTACAATCGATTTTAATTTAAGCATTAACTAGTAATAAAGCTGTTAATAATTTGTAAAAACATTTTGAAAGTTAATCCAAGTTAATGCTTAATATGAACTTTTACCTATTTATCAGTTGATTTTGACTCAATAATATATAACAGTGCATATATCCCCCCCCCCTAAATACTATTGTCATAATTTTTAAATATTTTTAAATTAAATATGTAAATATAGTGATCATTAGTATAATCACAAATTCAGCTAAATTAAAAAAATCTATAAAACAAACTAATTTTAAAAAAAAAATCTGAAAGACATTTTTTATTCAAAATTTGAATGACACTTTATATGAAATTTCATATCACTACTAAGAAATTAATAAGTTTATCAGGGTGTGTGTGTGGGGGGGGGCTGAGTACACCTTGTGGGGGACTTAGGCCCCCTCTTTCTCCTATTTGGCTAAGGCTCTGGTTGTTACCGTGTAAATACATTTAAAACAAAATAAATGGACATCTTTATTTAGTAATTATCACAAGAATTTCTTTAATTATTAGAACTTATCACAATAGTATATACGAAACTGGTGCTTGTGAGATTAAAACCTTCAATACTTCTTGAAGAAAGCAGGTATTAGGTGACTACAATTCTTTCGAAGATATTTTATGGTCCTCTTCTTCACATTAAAGTATAATGCCCTCTCTTAACATCTTGTAAGGAAGAAGTAGAAATTTACTTCATTAGAATTTATTAAAAATGGTATTAGTAGTATTAAATTGGCTAAATCTAAATATAATATTGATAATATAAAACACTCCATTAATGCTTTACAAAGATATTTTGTTATTACCTATGTTGATAAAGCCCCTAATAATTATACTATTATCCGTAAAATATTCTATATGCAATTTTTGTTAGATTATTTAAAAAATAATAGTCTATTTAAACTAGATTCACATTCTATTAATAGTTTTAAACTGAAAATTATCAATATATATAGTGATTTAAATATCATTTATAAATTTTTTAAATTTCCATATATAGTGCTTATTCCTAAATTCCATAAAATTCCTATTAAATTTAAAACAGTTACTAGTGGTCATAATACTTACTCTACTACAGCGAGTATATTATACTACTAAATTATTTAAATCTAATAAAAGGTAGTTTACGTTATTCTAGCAATAATTACCTTATTCAAAATAATAGTAAAGAATTAAAAACTAAATTAACATCATTAGGTAAACTAATTGGATTTCAAACGTTTGATTTTAAAGATCAAAGATCTTTCCAATAATATTAAGATCGCTGATTTATATGTTGTAATTTTAATTCTATGTTATGCTTATATTACTAATCAATCTACTCAAACAATTTTTATCAATTTTCCTAAACAAACTTTCCCATAAATCAAAAATGGCTCATTTTAACTTCTGAACGATGGTGATCATTCATTTGGTGTTTAAAATATATATTCTTCTGACTCATTAACTCGTTTGATAATGGTGATTTTCTCCATGTCAGATTAAAATATAAAATATCTTGAGAACAGCAGTCAGTATTTTACAAATGATGGCATTCGTTGTTAAACAAAAAATCCTAATAAACAGCTTTTTTCATAACTTATTTATTTGTAAATATGATTTTTTTAACATTTTTTATATTTTTGAAAAACTCTTCGAAAAATTGAGGACATTCAATTGTTTCATATATTTCGAAAAACCATCATCCTCTATCAAAGATGGAAATAATCGTTACAAATTTAATTCCATTTTTTCAAATTCATCAAGAGATATCGTGCCTAGAGACATACACATAGACAATTATTGCTGACAAAATGATTGACTCGAATTCAGGAATGCAGTAAACATGTAGATCCATCAAAATCCGGATTTTTTTATACCGTCTGATTAATTTCAATTTACGTATACCGTGTATACGAGGAATACATGTATTAAGGAATGTAAAAATATTAACAAGAAAATGCCTTCAATTGCCTTCATTTTGTCGTATGCTGAACACATTTCAAGACATCCCTGTGAAGATAATTTGTAAATTGAGAACAGAGATGCCTCTGCTTCTTTTAGAAGAATTAAATTAAGTATGTAAAAAAAAAAACACCTTCAGACAACAATATATTTGCACATACTTGAAGCACGAGCAGTGTTGAGTATATTTGTTAATAAAAAATATTTCGAAAAATTTTCTATACCTATTAAAAAGAACATTTAAAATAATTCCATTTCTCTTTAGATAAAACGTGTGCTTGACATTCTGAAGGTAAAAAAAGATTCTGAAAAATTTCACTTTCAACACAAACCTTAATCTAAACCAGAAATAAAAGAGCCTGGGGTAAAATATATTATTTATTCTATAGAACTTACCACGGGACATTTTGTATTATTTATTACAACAGAAACAATTTTTTTTTTTTTTATGATTCTTTTCGTCGGTAACTCCGACAAACGTGAAGAATACAGTTAATAGGTTTCAGGTCATGCCCGTAGCACAAAACATGGCTTTATACTCTGTAAACATCTTCGGTATCAAGTGAAAGTCATGGTTTTGAAATGGCTAGTGTTTTTATTTTACGTCTTAGTGGGATCATGTATGTGACGATTTTTTTTTTTCGTTTGGAGTAGTAGTATATTTCTTTGTACAAATGGCAACATGCTGGAAATGTAAGAGGTTGTACTTTAAAATTTTTCCCTTTAAAAATATGTTTCCTATTCTGTAGATTTCTTTTGTTTAATGTAAAAATCTTCCTGTGCGTTACTACCAGTACCTTAAGGGTTAAGATACAAGTTTTATGGTTTTACTGTCTCATACTGTGCCAAAAATCTGTTTTTTTTTTCCAGAAAATTTTTGAATTCCTGATTTTGACTGAAAAGTACGATTTAGGACGTTCCGAACCCACCACGAACACTTTTCAAAATATGTCTGTGTGTGTGTGTGCGTGAAGTAACTCAATATTGGATGCACTTAATGCTACCAAATTCCATATGCAGTTACGATTTGTAAAAACTAGATATAGAATTTTCAATAATTCTCACGATTAGAACTCTAATTATTTTAAAATTTTAATTTTATACTATTTTTTCCTGTGGAGATCAAAGAAAATTCCCGGAACAATGACCACAGTATATTGTGTACGGAGCAAATTGATATTTTGAACTGCACAATGTATTTTAAAGGTATCAAAATAGTTATATTATAACACAAAATTTTGTCTTGAACTTAAATATCTGGAATTATCAACAAAAGTGTAAAAATTATTTATTTTCTGACGTTAAAATGACTCAATACTGCTGCTTATACGAGTATCCTTGCTAGAACTTTTTGACAATCAGCCTGGTCGCTCTAAATCTAATAGATTTTTAGAAAGCCCGCGTAGCGATCGTATAAAAATACGTAATGCTACCACTGACAAATCTACCACAGTACGCCGTAGTACTACGTCCTATAGCTGCCAGAGCGCGTGATATATACTTAAAACTACCATTATTCTAGACATTTAAATATACGTATTTACATTATTATTCCATACGCGATGTATGTGCAAAAATCTTCTACATGTATGAAAAACTACATATATATAATCTCAAGACAAATTGCCTTTTATTATTTATTAAACTAGTGAGCTTCGCCTCATGTTCGTTAACGCTCGTCAACTTCGCGAGTCGGGAGGCTTTGCGATCTCTATCGCCTGCTAAACAGACGTTATACACCCATTAAGGACTCCACCTCTATTTGCTACCGCACACTCGCAGTCTCAAGTATCTTCCCAAAAAATAAGGAATGAATTGCTTATAAGCGGTCTCTTTGCTGGCAAACAGGCTTTCGACGTTCACATGCAATCTATGTACACCCACGCAGCAGGCGTGACATGCTCTAAATCCGAGTGAAAATTGCATGTAATTGGACCGATAGAGGCTCAGATAGATAAAAAAGTAGATTAAAAAATGTAGGGATACCTCCCACGATCCCTGCCCCAAAAATAAGAAATTAACCCTTTCCCGCGACGGACACACTTTAAATGGAAATCTGTGTCTTTACGACAGGCATGATTTAAATCGCGATTTCAACATCCTCAGCACAATTAGACCACATTTTATATTGGCAATACTTTCCGTAAACTGTCTAGTTACCACAGCAGTCTGACGTCATTCAAGGGAGTAAATCTACATCCTTCGGTTAGTCACGTGATCAGATCCAGAGCTTAGATACCGCCCCATATCACGTGATAGGCAAAAAGTCGCTTTTTATTGGTTTCCCAACTTTTGATGACTTGGGGATGGAAAGACGGATCCAAATTTAATGTTTAATTTCAAAGCCCGTATTATTATTACCCCAACCACAAAATAAAGTGTATTGGAATCTACAAATATTATATTACAATGTAGAGAACTTTTGAAGAAGAAAATATTAGATACTAGTTTTAAGGTTATTCATTTAGCAGATAATTTTTCATTTCTTTGATACAAACCGCGTTCACTCAACATTGATTTAAAGATACGTAAAACCAGATACCAACCTGCATTAAAAAGATAATTAATCATGTTCTCTGATAGCCTAAAGACCGGAAACTGTTGATAATTAGATGATTCGCTATAACAAAGAAAATAAAATTTCGTTTTAACGTTGAATAAAAATATAGAAATTTTAATTCTATATTGTAACCAAAATAGGAAGTGACACATTGCGCAGGATTTTAGAATCTAGACTATCGTGCAACATTGCGAATCGTTTGATTGCGTAAGAATGGTGACTAGACTTGACAGAAATTTTAAACAGTTTTTGTCGGCGACAGTGGCTGCAGTTAGTTTTATTTATTTATTTTTTTTTAATACAGAGTGATTTAATGAAAGCTGTATTTTGACGAAGTATTTATATTATTGGAATTCACTTTTTACTTTTTATAACTTTACAACAAAGTTGAAAAGTGTTTATGACCTTGTTCATTCTGTCTGTCTGTCTGTCCGCTAGCACGATAACTGCCGTAAAAATGACTTAATCAAAATGAAATTTTAGTATGTTGTTCAGACGGTCTGTAGGACCTATGAGAATATAAATGAATAATATCACCCAATTAGTTTTGGATTGAACCCGGGTTGAAAAAATGAAATACATTGAGCCCTATGGGACCTAATTTTTCAAACATTTTTTAAGCGGATTTAAAATTCACAAATTGCTTCGAAAATTTTAGGTAATATACAAATTGTTCCATAAAATATATAAAAAAAATCAGCGAAATATATTCAGTAGTTTTTTAAATAAAAATTAAAATAATAATTACACCTCTTATATGAAGCGATCACGTGCCCATGATATGAAAAGTTCACATGACACACATCAAAATGATAAATGGCATCCATCTTGTCTCAAAATCGTAATTTTTTAAGTTCTTTTTAATTCATATCGAGTGTTGTATCCGTCCTAAAACCACTTTATTTTTGCTTTAATTCTGTGCATCTACATACTGAAACAACGCAAATACAATATATTTGAGTTTAAATGATCATCCAAATTTGATTATTTCTACAACAAAGCCTATTTTCCACTTATGTAAAATGTAAACAGCAAAATATGTAGAATGAGTTGTATTAGAATTGCTGTATTTATTTAAAATAAAATTATTTAGCCCATGGAGTCTACATAGTTGATATGAATGAAATAAATATTCATTGATTTCACAAAGACAAGGACGATTTTTTCGATGAAGTTTTAATCATAGAGTTTAATTAATTGTTGCTCCGTGGTCTTAATTTTTAAATGAAATAAATTATTATAGTATTGTGATGAATGACATGAATGGGAAATTATTTATGAATGAAATGCTGCTTTTATACAGAGAGCCAGGCATGTTATTTTTTCTGTGACGTCATTTGAATGAATTCCAGTTGTTTTCGATGAAGTTTTCAAATATAATAAATTATCGTAGTATTATGATAATTCTAAAATTATTACTGAAGAATGTATCACATTTTCGAGATGTTTAAACCAGGCAATTTATATTTCAATGCCGTCATTTGAATGAACCTCATTTTTTTCGATGACGGTTTAAGTTTTCAAATATAATAAATTAATGTAGTATTGTGATAAGTTTTAAAATATTACCGAGGAATGTATTGTATATTTTAGACATGTTTAAATAGAATTGCATTGAAGTTGGAAAGTGTTTCATAATCAATGTTTTAAGCATGATTGATCTTTCTTGTTATATCATATGTTGTATACATAAAGTAATTAAACGTAAAGTAATGGCATAATGCAGAAGATAAAATTTTCACTTCAATGATGATTAGAATATAGAAAATTGAATCCTATTGTAACCAAAATAGGAATCGATATATAGCGCAGTGTTCTAAACCATCAAGCAAAATTGCAAATCACTTTATGCCAAGGCCTTGAGGTAAATTTTAAAAGGCTTTTGTTAGCGGCAGGTTTGAAAGTCAACCAACTGGTCAACCTGGTTATGACTAGATACGTCACGATTGTTTATAGGTTAACTCAGCCGGAATAGCTGGTTACTCAGCAGGAAAAGCTGGTTACTCAGCAGAAAAAAAATCATAGCGCGGTTATTTTGCGCCGTCCTAGAATATATTCCCAGTAAAACCAGTCTTTTGCGCAGCACATGACCACATATACGCAATGACCGAGGGAAACCCTTGGTCATTTTGTTAATCAGCAGCAGTTAGGGCCAACCGGTTATGAACTAGTTTTCAAACGCTCTGGTCATGACCGGTGGTCACCGGTCAAAACCTCAGAGACTTTTCGAACGTGCTCACACAGAGAAACACAATAGAGCATGGGCACGAGTGTAAATAAACCTGCGTGGTAGAATGCGCAGAAACGTAAGGGCAAAAGGGCACTATTTTTACTACAGCATGTAAGGGTAAACGGACGATGATGGCAAATAAATATTGAAATTAAACCCATTGATCATCGAAATTTACCTTTGTGCTGAAAACAAGTTATTTAGAGTACTTGATTCAAAATATTTGTTTAAAGATTTCGATTGTTAAAGTGCAGTTGCACTTTAAATGATTTTAAGTGAATGTACACAACTACTAATTTTTACTGTGGTCACTAACTAGCTTTTTAAAGATGTATACATTTTGACTAGTAAATTCTGCAATCTATATGCGAGCGTGAAGGGAAAGATATATAACAATTTTTCTTTAAAAAAACTATATGTATTTTACTTAAAGTGAATATTTTATTTTCCGGTTCATTAAAAATATCCATCAAACAAGATAAATTTAGTAAAATTAGAGGTTAAACGATTGTAAGTTTCTAAAGTAACCGTTTTTAATACAGAAATAATGAAAATTTCCATACTGCTAAGCAAACTAGTATTTTGTTTTGGAAACGTCACGAAACGTAAGGGCAAAATTGTTCGTGTGATGTCATGTGCCCATGCTCTATAGAGCATGGGCACGAGCATAAATAAACAGCCTGCGTAGTAGAATACGCAGAAACGTAAGGGCAAAAGGGCATTATTTTTACCATAGCGTGTAATGGTAAACTGACGATGATGGCAAATAAAAATTGAAACTAAGACCATTAAATATCGAAATTTAGCTTTGTGATGAAAATAAGTTACTTAGAATAATTGAATAAAAATATATATTTAAGGATTTCATTTCCTAAAGTGCACTTTATGCAATTTTAAGTGACTATACACTACCAGTCATTTTTTTACCGCTGTCACTAAGATGTGTACATTTACTAGCAAATTCTGCAATGTATATGCAAACGAAAAGGAAAAGATACATAACGGTTTTTCTTTAAAAAAAGACGTGAATATATTTTAATGAAAGTGAATATTTTATTTTCCAGTTAATTAAAAATATCCATCAAAGATAAATTTAGATATATCCTACTAAAATTACAGGTTAAAAGATTGCAAGTTTCTCAAGTAGCAGTTTTTAATACAGAAATATTGAAAATTTCCATACTGCGAACGCGTATTTTGTTTTCGAAACTTAAGGGCAAAATTGTCCGTCTGACGTCAAGTAACCATGCTTTATAGGTCTGAAAACATCTACATGCCTTTCAACTGCACGCTTGATTCAACAAAGCAGATATACATAAGCACAGTTTTTCTTTTAGGCATACATCCGGGGGAGGGGGATCCCCACGTAAACGATTATTCGACCCCCTAGAGACATTTTATAGTATCCTAGTTTCTAATTGTAACAGCATTTAGACATATATATATAGGACAAATATAAACCTTGCCCACTTCCCCGGCCAAAATGTCCCGAAAAAAACAACGCATACGCAGAATTTTGCAGTCGGAGAAAAAGTCACAATATTTTCTTTAATCTCCAAACTCAACGGATTTTCCGCCTCAGATACATAATTTTTTAAAGAAGATGAAAAGATGCATTTTGCTCCTATTAATATATGAAGATTAGCTTGTGAGGGAATTTTCGACGTCGGAATTTTAAAATCACTTACGTCATTCTACTTTGAAAACATATTTTGCTTTCATTCTCGTTATTAAATTACTAAAATATAGCAAATAATACTACGGATTTCATTCAGATCTCATTTTAAAGATCGTACTTTACGATGGTGTTCAGACTGAAACGGTGTAATAATTTTTTACAATCGCTACAAACGGAATGTTGTGAAATCGCTTAAAAATCCACTCCCTTAGTTTAGTAACGAAAAATTACTTCGAATTAAAAAAACAAATGAACAAAATCTCAGAGATCTACCTGAGCATGATCTGAACTGTACCTTATCGAATTTCATGGCTGCATCTTGATTGAATTTTCCGCTACGCCGCATGCAGAACAGAACAGACATTCCTTTTTTTTTTTTAAGATATAAAAATAAAACTCTTTTGAAAAAATATCCTATGCATGTCACCAATACACACATTTATGAAATTCTAAAACCTCATTTCAGACGACATGTTTGTGCTTTACCTTCTAGAAGTAAAAATGATATTAACACATATTTTATTTATTCTTTAACATTAGTTTAGATTCTAAACCAGAAAAAAAGATAAAAAATATTGTTTACATAATAACTAACCATCGTATTATATTTTTATTGTAACAGCAAGCAACATATTTTATACTTTTTGTCGCTCTCTTCGAGAAACGTGAAAGACTCATTTAATGGCTAGTTTCAAATATCATGCTCTCAGTAAATGAACATGACTTTCAGTATAAGCATCTCAGATATCAAGTGAAAGTCATGGTTTTGAAATTACTCCTGGTATTTGTTTTAACGGCAGGTTCATGTATGAGAAAAATTTATTTTATTATTAAAGAAGTGTTATATTTATTTTCTCATAAAATATTGTTTTTACGGAAATTTTCGACTTCGAAATTCTGATGCCAATATATGCTTTAAAACATCCTGAGCACGTTTTGACTATTTTTGGAATGATGTCCGTCTGTCTGTCTGTAGGTCTGCAATCGATTTTTTGAGTACACGATAAAGGCCACAAATATTAATGGATTTTTACGAAACTTTATATCCGATTTTGTTATCAAAAATAGAACTAGATAAAGAAAAAATTTTATTCGAGCGAAAAATCTATTTATTTGACTTTATATATTTTTTAACATGGTTGAATATGACAAAATTTGACATAATCATGGATAAAAGGGTTTATGTATTGCTCAATGATCATAAAACTTTATAGTTTCAATTACTGTTGTGAAAAAAATTCGGCCATGCATTTTTTTTTTTTTTTTGTTCGTGATGTCATTAGCTCCTCTTGGTAGCAAGTTACCCGCCCGCGTGGATTGTATTGTCAAGTATGGTATCAATCAAATGATTTTTACAAACCCTTTAAAGGGAAGGGTCACTGACACGTTTTAATTGTAATTATTTGTCCATGATACCAATTTTTCAAAAAATTTCTTGCAAAATTTGATAAAAAGTATATTAAAAATGGATTTGAATATGAGAAAGTCGAGTTGAGCACCACTCATATTAATTTTGTGTACAAATGACAACATGAATAAAATTTTAGAAGTTTTGCAGGAAAGCTATATTTTTATAAATCTGTACTGTTACATAGGGTATAAACAATTTTATATACTATATATAAAATTTTATTAGGACGCTAGTTGCAAATGTAAGCTTTATTTCAGATTTTAAACTATTAAAGATTATTCCTTAACTTTGAATCATGCTATCAGTGCAGTAACTATATAACATCAAGAACCGGTTTCGTTCTTGATTAAAACTTAGCAGTGCTGGATGGCCGTTAGCTTTCCATATTGGCAGTGAGCTTTCTTACATCCAATAATCTATGATAATAAAAGAAGATGTTGGTCTGTTTTTTTGCTAGTCACGTAGAGGAAAATCCGAAAGAAAAATGCATGTTAAATTTAGTACAGACGTAACGTACCTCGAGTCCCGAAATGAAACATCTCATCAAGATTTTAAAAAAATTCGAATTAGTTTAAGAGTTATGAATTTAACAGTCGAAATTCACCCAGGCCAATAAAGCGGCGAATTTTGAATCGTAGCGACATCTATTGCATGTTGCTATAGATGGAGAATAAGAGATGATGATAGGAGATAATGTTTTCCACTTAAAATGTTTCACACTTCCGATTCAATAAATTATTCTTGAAACATCTATTTCTTAAAGTTAGCTATAGATATATATTAGCCTAGGACTGATATGAATTCAGCATTAATATCAGGAGTAGGTAAGAAGATTTACTACAGATTTTAACTTTTGTTTTTGCCTCCGGTTCAAAAAATTTCCTTGAAACATTTATTCTTCAAGATGTACTATAGATAGATCTTTGATGTCTGATACGGATTTATCATCAAATTTCAGAGCTGGTAAGATTACGGTTCACTAAGGATTTTCATTTCCGGTTCGGGAGATTCACTTTTGGTTTTACTGAAAATTCGCATGACTGTAAGAAATAAGTATACAGAAGAGAATACAATGCATAATAATTCGGTCAAAAATTAAATGTATACATCATTTACCATCATATCAATATTTTTGTGTTGAAACATTCCTATTTATGAACCTCTGACTTAGCAACAAAGGTTTCAAAATGATTTAACGAATTTTATTATATTTTTTTTCTGTAAAACAGCGAATAAACAAAGGTATTTCGTTCAGCCTTTTTTTATAAATATTGATATTCTGAAATATTTTATCTCTAAAGTTTCAAAAATTGATAAAATAATATCAACCCACATCAAATTGAAAAATGTGTATCTAAAGATTCAAAAATAAAAATGTTTTTTTTTTTTTTTAACTTTACTTTCAAAATTTATATTCTGAAACCAAGCAAAAGAAACTATAAGACAAAAATATATTTTTACTAGAATTAACCATAAGGCATTATATATTATTTATGGCAACAAAACTTTTGGATTTTTCGTTTTTAACTTATGGAAACTTAAAGGATTCCTTTAATAGGTTCATTTTTCAGTTCATACTTGCAGTACAAATACATAACTTACACAATACTATAACTTACGTTTAAACTGAATGCCGCCTTGGATTCATTCCTGGGGATAATTTTTCCATCCCGGTAGATTTTTGTCTGAGAAAAAGTGATTTTGGTTGCGGAAAAAGAGGTATTATTCTGTATAAAAATAGAAACGCGCTGACATTGTTAAGAGTTTTAGAAGACATTTGTATTTATGACTGTGCGTTATTACTTTCTAAAAATTCTTCTGCGCATGGCTATTGCAGATCTGAATAATTTCAAGAAATATCAACCGTTATATGGAAAATACTGAAATAACATTTACGCGATACAATATCTGAAATTTTTAGTCATAAACACATTCCCAAAGTTACAAACTAGTCAAAATTAGCTAGAATGTGGCGTAACTCGACTTTCTCATACAAGAATTCATTTTTAGTAATTACTTTCCTTATATACATAATGTATAAGGAAAGTAATGTGACGGGGTCGAAAATTCGAATTCGAGTTTTCGACGGGAGAGCACGTTTCAAGCATCCCTGAACACGAATCAAACATTTCTGAGGTGATGTCTGTGTGTGTGTGTGTGTGTGAAAGTATATGTATGTGTGTGTGTGTGTGTGTGTGTGTGTGTGTCAGTGAGACTGTGGAGACTATATCTCACGAACGAATAGAGCGATTCGAATAAAATTTGGTACAAAAATCACAATCCGTGAATACTGGAAGCCTATTGTTTTTAGATGCAATCGAATGTTCAGAACCCCCCTAAATTTTCGAGTGAAATTTTGAAAAAATCATAAAATCGAAACATTTAATAAAGTTACCCAAATAGACATTTCTTATATAATTTTTCCTTAGAAAACGATTGACATAAACTTTAGAACGCACAACATGAACCGTTATCGAGATATTGCACATTTTTAAAATAAATTTATCAAAAAAATCCCATAAATTAAAAAACATATATTAACTGTTGAGAAACATGTTCACTTTTCATATGTAATATCATGCGATTAATATGGTGACATCATTCTCGTGGATCTAGCTCGCTCCATTCATGATAAAGGATACTTTGAGTAAAACTTTTTTTTTTTTTTCTGTGAATGTAGCAAATTCATTGCATTATATAAGGAAAGTCATGTGCTGCCCACATCAGACTTTTTTTTTGAAATTTTGCAAAAATTTTCTGAAAAATTGGTATTGTGGGTCCAAATGATTATAATTTTAGCGTGTTACCCCTTACTCTAAAGGGATTGACAAAATCCTTCGATTGATGCCATATTTAACAATGTTCCCCCCCGGGGGGGAGCACTGTTTTACCCGAGGGTGGTGCTAATGACGTCATGAACAAAAAACTTGCATCGCGGCTTTTTTTTTTCACAACAATAATTGAAACTATTAGGTCTCGTGATCATTGAGTTCCAAAATAAACCCTTTTAAGCCTGATTATGTCAAATTTTGTCCCTATGCTTCCATGTTAAAAAAATATATAATTTCAAATAAATTTCGAAATTTTCACTCGAATTTAAAAAAATTCTATATAAGGTAAGTGACCCAAATATGTGCACCCCTAAGCATTTAAAATTTTAATTACTATAATATTTGTTATAGCAGATAAAAATTTGAAAATTTGTAGATGTATTCTCCTTGCAGGGGGTAACAGGGAAACAAAAAAGATCAATCATGCATAAAGCATTGATTATGAAACACTTTCCAACTTCAATGCAATTTCACACAAATATCTCTAAAATGCAATACATTCCTCGGTAATATTTTCAAAATTATCACAATACTACATTAATTTATTATATTTGAAAACATCATCGAAGAAAATGAACTTCATTCAAATGACGACATTAAATTATAATACTGCATTGAAATATAAATTACCTGGTTTAAACATCTCTAAACTGCGATACATTCCTCGGTAATATATTTAAAATTATCATAACACTACAATAATTTATTATATTTAAAAACTTATATTTATAAACAAATGAACTTTATTCAAATGACGTCATCGAAATATAAGTCACCTCTATATAAAAGCAGCATTTCATTCATAAACGTTTTTCTAATCGTTTCATTCATCACAATACTATAATAATTTATTTTATTTAAAAATTTAAAAAATTGTTGTCTACCGTATTTATTTTAAAATATGAAACCTTTCTCATATGTAAAATAATTAAACTCTTGGAAAGATTATTATATAATATATATCCTTTTTTCTTTCTGGTGGATATAATGAGAGCAAGAATTTAATTGAATTTGCTTTTCTCCCTATATTAAATAATTTTTATTTAAAAAACTATCTAACATATTTTACTGAAATTTTTTTTATATATTTTATGGGATAATTTGAATATTTCCTAAAATTTTTGAAGCAATTTGTGAATTTTGAATTTGCTTAAAAAATGTTTTAAAAATTAGGTCCCATAGGGTTCAATGTATTTCATTTTTTCAACCCAGGTTCAATAAAAAACTAATTGTGTGATATTATTCATTTATATTCCCGTAGTTCCCACAGACTGTCTGAAAAACATACTGAAATTTCATTTTGATAAAGCCATTTTTACGGCAGTTATCGTGCTAACGGACAGACAGACAGAATGAACAAAGTCATAAACACTTTTAACTATGTTGTAAAGTGTTAACAAAGTCATAAACACTTTCAACTATGTTGTAAAGTGTTAAAAATGATAATTGAGTTAAAAACATCAGTAATAACGGACAGTGTCTATGTTGGGAACCTATGCCCATATTTGGAACCTTTGCACCTAATATGTGCATCCTTAAGAATTATGTTAAAAAAACCTTAAATCAACGTAAAACTTTATTCAGAGTCGGCAGAAGATGGACATACAAAAATATAAAAATTTTCCTTACTTGTAAGGCCACAACATTCTTCATGTACCCAAACACGGCACGTATTATACTGTATCATGTCTAATTGTTTTTCTTGACGACGCAGTACACAATATCAGGTTTCTTTTGAGCTGGATACACCACTGCAGGACGGCTGAACTGCAACAGTTGATATAAAATTGGTCTTGGGTTAAGGCTTGGGTGCTGGTTTCGGCTTAGCTGCTCGTTTGGACTTGGTGGCTGCTTTATGCTTGGGTACCTTTTTTTCTGGAAAAAGCGGTTTCACCAGTCTTTCAGCTCGATAATATAAAGCCTTTTTTCTGTTGGTCTTTTTAAAATATCGGAGATAGATAATAGATGAATATCTGTGTTTTTTTTACAGCAGTGCCCATATTAGGTGTAGTGCCCATATTTGGGCCACTTACCTTAGTTCTAAATTTTTTAGTAACAAAGGCCGATAAAATGTTTCATAAAACTCCATTAATATTTGTGGATGTTATTGTGCACACAAGAAATCAACCACACGACAGATAGACGGACATCACTCTAAAAATATAGTCGCACACACATACAGACATCACTTCAAAAATGTACGATTCGTGTTCAGAAATGCATGAAACGTGCTCTTCCGTCGAATACTCGAACCATAATTTTTGTCTCCGTCACAAAGTTTTCCCTTGTACATATAAGGAACGTAAAGAATTTCAATTGTAGGGGGGGAAATGCTATTACTTTCCTTATATACAATAATGTATAAGGAAAGTATTGTGACTGGGTCGAAAATTCGAATTCGAATTTTCGACGGGAGAGCACGTTTCAAGCATCCCTGATCACGAATCGAACATTTTTGAGGTGATGTTTGTGTGTGTGTGTGTGTGTGTGTGTGTGTGTGTGTGTGTGTCAGTGAGTCTGTGGAGACGATATCTCACGCACGAAAGAAGCGATTGAATGAAATTTGATACAGAAATTACAATCCATGAATACTGGAAGCCTATTGCTTTTAAACACGATCGAATGTTCAGAACCCCCAAAATTTTCGACTGAAAATTTGAAAAAATCATCAAAAAATTAAAACCTTTAACAAAGTTAAGCAAATAAACATTTCTTATGTAATTTTTCCTTAGAAAACAATTGACATAAACTTTAGAACGCTAGCATGAACTGTTCTCGAGATATTGCACATTTTTCAAATACATTTATCAAAAAATCCCCATGAATTAAAAAAAAAATATTAACTGTTGAAAAACATGTTTACTTTTCATATGTAATATCATGCTATAAATTTGGTTACATCATTCTCATGGACCTAACTAGTTCCATTCATGAGAAAAGATACTTTGAGTACTACTTTTGCATTTAAACGCCAATAGTCATTTATCTGGTATAAGAATGTCTTATTTCTCCGTCTATAACGCTTGGCGATGAATTTGGCGGAATGTTGCCAACTTGGCGACTTTTTAAATGTTGCCAAATTAACGGAAGTTTCACCAAATGGATAAAAATGACGCTAAATCAATGAAAACGACGGCTCATTGATGAAAATTCAATATCTTGGAAAGAATATACGTATCTGCTATAAGAATAACCTATTTTTTGTACTGCAAAAGTAGTAAATTCATAGCATTATATAAGGAAAGTCATATGCTGCCCACATCAGATTTTTTCATATAAATGGTATTTATATCTTCATTATTTTAAGATTGTTAATATTTGACCTATTAACTATTTTCAAAGAAAAAACATTTTGTTTCTATGAAAAGACAATTAATTTAGTTTTAAAAAATCTCCATTGTATTCATATCTATTTTAATACCTTATTTTACTCTTTAGGTACAATATTCCAGGAGCCGATTGATAGATATAAATCCAGAGATAAGTTTTTCGAAGCTTTAAAAAAGTAGAAAGTTTTATAATTACTAATATTATATTAAAAATCGGAGGTGATTCCAGTCCCATTGAGCTATAATAGGTTTACGTGAATAGCATTTTGTATAAAATTCAACTTCTGTCACATCCAGAAAAATAAAAAGCATACTGTTCAAAATCTGAATATATACACTCATAGGGCTGTCAAAGAGCTACAACAGGTTGTTGTTTATAGATATAATTTTTAGTTTTAAAGATGTACACATTACAATCTTGAAAGTATAAAATTTTCATCTCTTTTCAGACTGACAAGGCGATTATTCGAAAATTATAAGAGTTTTCCATAACATGAATATATATTTTAATGCAAAATATTTTAGTGCACATTTTTATCGTTCATTATTTATACCTATATTTTTAATAGTTTAATATATATTTTAAGTGAAAATTATAAAAGTGAAAAAAACATTTGCTAAAAAAGCTACTTTTTTTCATTTTTTTCTAGAAAAAGTTCAAAATATTAAAGTATTGAAATTATGTCTATACACTTATCACAACTGAAATCGCAACACCATAAAGTTGTAGGTGTAGCTTTATATGAATCAGGCAATGGAAACAGCAATGCGAGATATGCAAATGATCACAGTTTCGTTACGCATAGTGACGTAACACCTTGCCGAGCAGCATAAAAGTGTCAGGTCAAGGAGGAGCGATAGCACGGCTAAATGGTAGCGTCATTGGTTTCAGGTTGTAAAATTCATCACAGTATGCCAAGAGTACGTCGACGTACTGCGAACGTTCAGTTGTCTTCAACGGAACGGCAATAAATCATTGTTTTACGTGAGGGTGGAATGAGCCTTCGAAGGATAGCTGAACAATTGGATTGATTGTGATGTGAGCATAGTTCAACGGTGTGCCTTACGGTTCGTGAGAGACAAGGAAACGACACGAAGATCAGGTAGTGGAGTTTCCAGGTGTATCACAACACTTGAAGATCGTATGCTTCTGAGAAGCGTTGCGAGGGAGCCATTATCCACAGCAACCGTTTTACAACGACATTTACCCCACACTACAGGTAGCGTGGTTTCGACGCAAACAATTCGCATGACGCAGGACTCCGAGGTAGATGACCTTTTCGACACCTACCGTTTCAACGTTTTCACCGGTTACATCACCTCCAGTGGTGTCAAATGAGACGCAATTGATGGACAGCATAGCGAAACATTCTGTTCACGGGTGAATCAAGATTCAGTTTTGGCATGCCAGACGGCCGTACTCGCGTATGGCGGCGCTTTCAAGAACGCCACCAGGAAGATTTTCTATCAGTCGTCACACAGCCTCCCTAAGTGGCACCATGGTTCGGGGTGGTATAACATTTGGTGAACGAACACCTTTGGTCCACGTTTCTGGCAGTATCAAGGCACAACGATGCGTCTCTGGCGTTGTGAGACCTGTGGTACAGCCATATCTGCCAACTAAGCCTGGACTGCTTTTCCTGCAGGATAATACCGGGCCACATACTGATGTGGAACTATGATTAATCTACAATGTTTTGATATCCTGCCTTGGGCAGCATGTTCTGAGGATTTGTCGTCAATTGAGCATATCTGGGACATCATTGGTCGCCCATTGGGCATATCTGGGACATCATGGGTCACCGATTAAGAAAACTCCAAATTCCAGCAAACCATATTCAGTCACAAGCCCAATTGCATGCTGTGTCGAATACCATCTCTCAACACATCATTGATCTTCTCATTGACGGGATGTATCGTCGTATTTAATCCTGCATAGCCGCTCGCGGTGGGCCTATCCCATGTTAATCTAATGTCAATAACATTCCATGCTTTCATTTTCCAGTTTTAATTTCTTGATCATTTGCACATCTCTATGTTAGTGCCAACGGCCCTACCGTTCTGAAAACACCGGTTCTCGTTAGATCACCGAAGTCAAGCAGCATCAGGCGCGGTTAGTACTTGGGTGGGTGACCACCTGGGAACACCGCGTGCTGTTGGCACATTTCGGGCGCGGTAGCCCGGTGGTTTGCGCGCTGGATTTGCACGCTGCCACAACTGCCGCCGTGTCCATGCGGAGTACGATCACGTTAAACATGTGGGTCCGTATGTTCTACCGAGAGGTTGGTGGTAGGAGAAGGAGGGTACGGTCACTGTAGATGCCTTCCCCACTAGGTTCCGGTCTAAATTGGATGGAACTTCCCTGCCGTCCAAACAGTTACCTTACACCTTTCTGGTAGGTCGGACGGTCTGGGTCTCAACAACAACAACACTAAACCAAGCATTTTTCATCATAGTTTACCGGGTCAGAAATGAAACGTAAAGGAGCAAGTGGGCACTTAATGGGGAAATAGATGAGGTGAGGCAAAAACAACAGAAGAATGACATGGTGTGTCTTCATGGTGTTGCGATTTCAGTTGTGAGCATTATATATTCATAATTTGAACCACATTTCTGACAAAAGAAGAACAATGATTTAAGTTTTTATCTGTTAGGGTCGGTGATATAAGCGTCCAAAGTTTATACATTTATCATAACGCTCCGTTTTTCTTCCAAAGAAACCCCAGCCGTAGATGTTATTCATATCAAAATACCCTTAAATTCAAAAAGACTTTTAAATCTATGAAGTGGTGAACTTTTTGATACAAGCGAAATTACAGCTTTGACATCAATTGGTTAAATGTCGATTAATTATAATATTAACAATTGATCACGTTTAAAGCCGAAGGGGCAGACCAAAGTTCATATTTTTGCGCCATCAGTTCAATAGCCAATCAGGACCCGAAATAGCCTTTAAATGACGTGGCAGATATTGTGTGTTTTAATTGGTGCTCCCTAGTTCGCGATAGAACCGCACCCAATAGCACTGTTTAATTTTCAAGTATTCAGTTTTAAACAAAAATCATTCCCACTTTCCGTTTGAACAGAAATATAGTCGCGGGCAACAATTTGCCACGATTGCTCACAAATATCCATTGCTCCCTACAATGATGCGCAGTTAACTGCAAACCGCAGAGGACGAAATCGAAAGTCTCAATTTCTCTACTTTCGGTTGAAAAAAATAATCAAAAAATAGAGTAATGCAAAGATTTATTTTTTTTATTAGAATGTGAAGATATACATCCATATTTTTGCCTAACTATAGAATTATGCTCATCTTTTATATTCGACGAAATAAAAAAAAAATCCGATGTAGGCAGCACATAACTTTCCCTGCAGACACAAATTCATTTTTTCTTTATTTCTTTAATAATGTATTACATTGAGTTTAATTGTGCAAAATAACACTACATTTACATCTTTAATTCAATTTTTGTTTTTATTTGGTAATGGGGCATTTTTCCAAACAAAAATGCAAGAAATCTCAAATATCTCGAGAACAGTTAGTCCTACAGTAATGGAGTTAGTCTTATTATTTTCATTGTTAAAGATTACGTATAAAACAAGCATTTAATGGATATATTTTTGGATATGAGACTTTTAATTCAAATTATATCAATTTTTGCGGGTTTTTCATGAAAAAAAAGGCAGTTTTTCTTTCGAATCGTACCAAAATCTAATCAGCACCAGAGTATCCCACAAATAACGTATATACCAAATTTTGTGAAATTTGGTCAATTAGTATTTTAGCTAGAGTGGATACATGAAATTTTTGCCTGCCATTTCACAAAAAAAGGCGGGTTCTGTTTTTCCGAATCGTACCAAAAATTAATCAGCACCAGAGTCACACCCAAGTGACTTATCAACCAAATTTTATGAAATTCGGTCCATTAGTTTTTGAGTTAGAGTGGATACATACATTACACAGATAGACACACAAACAGACAGACACACACACAGACATCACGCTAAAAATAGTTTTTCGCATTCTAGAGGTTCCCAGACTTGTAGATCCGTCGAAAACTCGAGTTGCAATTTTCGGCATGATTCCAATACTTTCTCTATACATTACCATGTATTGCAGGGAAAGTAACAAAAAGTAAAACACCCATATTTTGATGTATTTTTAAATAAATAAATATGAAAGAATAGTCTTACTGATTCGGTTCAAAGATCCATAGAAAGAAAGTGCTTCGGCTTGTCCTATGATGTTGAGATGAAAATATTTTCGTCATAATGTTTTCGATCGTCAAGAAACTGATTTTAGTGAAATCGCTTAAAAGCGTGCTTCAATATAAAATAACTGCAAAATTAATTCGAATTTTTAAAAAATCTCGCCGAGGTCTATTGTACAGGGAATTCAGCAAGCACAGTACCGAATTTCAAGGCTGTTAGAAACTTAACTTTCCCTCTACAAACGACATGCATATTACTGACAAACAAATATCTTTTTTTTATATGTAACACTCTGAAGGGTGTTTATTATCTATTGCTAGTTTTTATAGTAGTTATTTTTACTTTCCTTATATACATAATGTATAAGAAAATATTGTGACGGGGTCGAAAATTCGAATTCGAGTTTTCGACGGGAGAGCACGTTTAAAGCATCCCTGATCACGAATCAAACATTTTTGAAGTGATGTCTGTGTGTGTGTCAGTGAGTCTGTGAAGACGATAACTGACGAACGAATAAACCGATTCAAACGAAATTTGGTACAAAAATCACAATCCGTAAGCACTGGAAGCCTATTGTTTTTATACGCAATCGAATGTTCAGAACCCCCTAAATTTTCGAGTGAAATTTAAAAAAAAATCGTCAAAAAATCAAAACCGCTAATAAAGTTACGCAAATAGATATTTCTTATGTAATTTTTCATTAGAAAACGATTGACATAAATTTTAGAACGCTAACATGAACCGTTCTCCAGATATTGCACATTTTTAAAAAAAATTATCAAATAGTTATATAAAATAAAAAAAAATATTTCCTATTGAGAAACATGTTCACTTTTCATATGTAATACCATGCGATAAATTTGGTGACATTATTCTCGTGGATCTAGCTCGTTCCATTCATGAAAAAAGATACTTTGAGTAATACTTTTGCATTTGGACGTCAATAATCATTTATCTGCTGTAAGAATAACTTAATTCTTCGTCCACAACGCTTGGCGAGAGTTTGGCGACGAATTTGGTGGAATGTCGCCAACTTGACGCCATTTTCAATGTTGCTAAATTAACGAAAAACTCGCAATGGATAAAAATGACGCTAAATCCATGAAAATGACGACTAATTGAAGAAAATTCAATATCTTGGAAATAATATAAGTATCTACTATAAGAATAACATTTTTTTAAACTGTAAAAGTAGTAAATTCATTGCATTATATAAGGAAATTCATGTGTTGCCCACATCAGATTTTTTTGATAGAAATAGCTTATCTGGCTTCTGAAACCGTTTGAATTTCCTTCCTTTATACTCACCAGTGTGTTTACAATAATTTTTGTGGCAAATACTTTTAAAAGTTAGTTAAAGATGTTATTCACCTATCTTTGGAAACTAGTTGTTTTGGTATTTTTCATCATACGAAGCTTCCTAGTTTTATTAACTGAAAAAGTGTTTTGAATTTCTATGCTGTTCAGTTTCATTCCCATAGAATTCTTTTTTCTTTCATTTCTTCTAATTTTTTAATTGGCAGCGATTGCCTTTCTATGTCACGTGGTACAAATATTATTTGACAAACGCATCCTCTCCTTTGTTGATACATGTTCTTTCTCTCATTTTATCCTGCAAAAGAAGGCTTTTTTATTTTGCCTTTGAAACAGCTTGATGATTTTTTCTTTTTGCATGCTGTAGTACATACATCATATACTATATGTTGTACATAATATTGTTGCGAACGCGTAATATTCCCTCACTAGCGTCTTACCTTTCGTCTCTTTCGCAGATCAAACAGCTAATTCGGGGTGTTTTCTTCAGAAGACACCGATACTGGCATTCTTTCCCATGACTTCATTCTAGAGTTGCCAATTGCGGAACTTTAGAGAAAAGCCAGATTTGGCGATTTATCGCCAATTTGGCGACATTTGGTGACTTACAGAGTATTCGAGAAAGACCGCGAAATAGATATTTCGCGGTCTAAGTCTCTAAATTTTTTTACGAGATATTAGATAATTCCAGAAGTTTCTACAGAGAAAGTCTGTAAAAAGGAATTATCACTTCGTTGCAGTTCAGTTGACAAAATACGAGCTACATTGGTCTGTGATTTTTGTCCATGCTTCGAGAATAGTAGCTGCAGTTTTGTAAAATTACTTTTGTCAATGTTTTCAGATTAATATCAGTTATTTTGTGAAATTAGTGGAGCATTTAATTGTTGTTTAACTGTATATAGTTCCTGTGTACGTTGTGCTTGTGAATAAACTTGTTATTTATCCAGAAATCGTTCTTACATCTTGCTTGCACACCAACGATTTCAGAGGATATGTTGTAACAATATATAGTAAATAAAATGATGACTAATGTAAGTAATACATGAACAAAGTGTTGGATGCAAGGAAAAACTTCGGATTCTTATATTATTTATCAAGCGAAGAAACAAAAGACAAATAATTTTATTTTTATTTTCTATGTCGGGGATTTTTGAGACGTGGGCAGTTTAGTTAGTAGCCAGTTTAAGGCCATGCTCGTAACAGAACATGGCTTATGATCTGTAAACAACTCTATCAAATGTAAGTTGGGAACTTGAATTGATATCTGTATTTAGTTTCGCATCGTAACAAGATTATTTGCGGATATAAGTTATTTTAAAGAATTGGTTTTCACTTAAAATTTTTTATATGTGGACAGCACATGGATTTCCCAACAAACTCAAATTCAATTTATCTTTATTTTATTAATAATTCATTAAATTGAGTTTAATCGCATAAAATAACACTGAATTTCATCTTTAATTCAATCTTTGTTTTTATCTGTTGACTGGACATTTTTTCAAAGCGGAGTTAGGCGGAGTTAGTTTTCAAAGGCCGAGAACGGTTAGTCCTAGAGTAATGTGGTTGGTCTTATTCTTTTTCTCGTCAAAAATTCGTATAAAACAAGCATTTAATTGATACATTTAAGCATACGTAGTCTTTTATTCTAGATTTTGTAATGACACGTTCGTCGCCAAAATTTCTCCAAGTGTTACGGACGGAGAAATAGGTTATTCTTATAATATTCTTATAGTAGATTCTTATATTGTTTCCAAGATATTGAGTTTTCATCAACTAGTTGTCATTTTTATTGATTTAGCGTCACTTTTATCAATTTGGCGACACTTTCGCCAATATAGTAACATTAAAAAAAGTCAAGTTGGCGATATTCTGCCAAATTAGTCGCTAAAATTTTACCAAGCATTAAGGACGGAAAAATAGATTATTCTTATAAACTATTTTTAAAGTTAATATAAAATATTTTTTTAAGTTGCCAACAGGTCAGTGAAACCGATTAATTAGATAACATTGATTGATGCGGTTTTTAACACTTTATAACATAGTTGAAAAGTGTTTATAACTTTGTTGATTCTGCCTGCCTGTCTGTCGGTCTGTCAGTCCGTTCGCAGGATAACTGCCGTAAAAATGACTTTATCAAAATGAAATTTTAGTATGTTATTCAGACGGTCTGTGGGACCTATGGGAATATAAATGAATAATATCACCCATTTGGTTTCGAACTGAACTCGGGTTGAAAAAATGAAGTACATTGAACCTTATGAGATCTAATTTTTCAAACATTTTTTAAGCGAATTTTACAAATTCCTTCAAAATTTTAGGAAGTATTCAAATTATCCCATAAAAAATATGAAAATATTTCACCAAAATATATTCGGTAGTTTTTTAAATAATAATTAAAATAGTAATTACACTCATATTATATGAAGAGATCACGTAACCCACTTCAAAATAAAGTATGACATCCATCTTGTTTCAAAATGGTGATTTTTAAAGATCTTTTATGTTTATAGTTAGTGTTGCATCCGTCCTAACGCCGCTTTATTTTTGCTTAATTTCTGTGCATCTACATTCTAAAACAACTCAATTACATTATATTTGACTTTAAATGCTCATCAAACTTTGATTATTTCTACAACGAAGCATAATTTTCACTTATGGAGAATGTAAACACATAAAGATGTAGGATGAGTTGTATAAGAATTGCTGAATTTCTTTAACACAAAATTATTTAGATCTGGAGTCTGCAATATAGCTGATATGAGTGAAACATTCATTGATTTTACATAGAGAACTGACGATTTTATAGCAGACTCTTTCGATGAAGTTTTAAGCTTGGAGTTAAATTACTTTTAAATCCATGGTTTTAAGTTTTTAAATAAAATAAATTATTGTAGTATTATGAAAGTTGAATGAAAGGAAAGGAATAAAAGTGTGTGAATGAAGTATTTACAGCTTTTATATAGAGAACCAGTCGATTTATATTTGAATGACGTCATTTGAATAAGGTTCATTTTTTCAATGAAATTTTAAGTTTTCAAATGTAATAAATTATTGTAGCATTGTGATAATTTTAAAAATATTACAGCTGAATGTATCGCATTTTAGAGATGTTTAAATAAAATTGCATTGCAGTTGAAAAGTGTTTCCTAATCAATGCTTTATGTATGATTGATCTTTCTTGTTTATATATACTAGAATAATACCATTTACATTAATGGGGAAGTTCAAACTATTATTTCTCCTCATATATAATATTTCCGCCAGTGTTCCAATAATTACAACGTTCTTTAATGAGAAATAATTCTATGAAAATTTCAAATTTCGAATAATGCAAATTGTAATCTAGCAAAAACATATTCACATAAATTTGAAAAGATATTCACATTTCTTCCATGTAAGACTAGATTGGGCTTGCTTTTTTTGCCTGATACAAATAAATAAAAAATATAGTAAAAGAATAGATGGTAGTACCAATGGCAACATCAGCTTTATCAAACCAAAAAGTGAAAGTTAGAATTTCTTTTATATTTTCTTTGTCGTAGTTTCTTGAGACGTGAAGAGTTTAGTTATTAGCCAATTAAGGACCATTCTAGTAGTGGACATAGTGTATATACTATAAACAACTCACATACAAGGAGAAAGATGTGGTCTTAAATGAATACCTTGAATTACTATTGAATCGCTGTAGATTTATCTTCAAGTAAAAACCTGCATGCTAGATTAATAATATTTATTATCCTTACAAATGTACAGCATATATAAAAGAAAATATTGAATTGCTGTTACAAATTCAACTGATGAATTTGTATGGGTATATACCCTTTATGAGCATTCTTGAATGCGAATCAGATATATTTTCAATGATGTCTATGAGTTTTTAGAGACGGTAGCTGTCAAGCCAGTTGAACAAATTAAATGGAATTTATTACGATTACTCAACCTAATTCATTTGGCGTCATTTTCGTTAATCTAGCGATATTTTCATTAATTTGGCGATATTTAAAATGTCTCAAAATTTGTCTCCAAGGTAGCCAAATTTGTCACAAAGTGGGGAAGACGAAAAGATAGATTCTATTGGAAAATACTTAATATACAATCCGTTTATTAATTAGTTCGAATTCCAATCCAATCATAAAAGTTAAAATCAAAAACCCAATAATGTTTCGATTATAAATTTTATAACATTGCTTTATTTCGTTATTCAGCGCCGTTTTCATCAATTTGGCAACATTTTCGTCAACTTGTAATTGGCTACATTTAAATAGAATAACTAAATTTGTCGCCAAGTTGGACAGACAGATAGACTCTATTGGAACATACTTAACCTAACGTTTTTTTATTATTTAGCACGAATTTCAACCTATTTATACAATTTTAAATTAAAATCCTACTTACATGTATTGTGACTTTAAATTTTATCAATTTTATGTCACTTTCGTCGATTTGGCAACACTTTTAATAAGTCGCCAAGTTTGTCGCCAAGGTTACCAAATTTAACCACAAGTTCCACTTACGTGTCTTTTTCTCTATTTCGTACTATTATATATAATTTAAAAATTCATAGATCCAATATGGCACTAAGAGAACTCGGATTTGAAAAATCCGGATAAAATGGCTACATTTTTGTCAAAAATGCTTTTTTAAAGATTTCATATTTCCTTGATAAGACCCAGTCATTTAAATGTTTTAGGTGGGCAGTCGCACTCTATTTGGGAACTTCTCTGTATAGTTCACTAAAATAAAAATAATTTTTCATATAGATATATTTTCTACATAAGAAGTAGGAGGAGGAACAAGGGGAGAAAACTATTAAATTACTACCATTTTCTGAAATTTAAAATCGTGTATCTTTATCACTTCTTTTAAAGATGCAACCTTACGACTTTAGAACTATATTCCAGACTACTATAAACCTTTTCAACGGGCCATCTTAAATTATTTTAACCACTGTAGTTTTAGAGATAGTATATGTATGTAGCTTGATATCATTTCTGTAATATGACTTCTTGCAATGCCCTCGCCCGTGTCACTGCCGTGACTAATTAAAATTTAAATAAGGGTTAAAACAGTTCAAAGAAGTGCTTTTACATATCAGCGACCAGGTGCTTCTACAAGTAAATTATCATTTTTTTACAATTTATATTTCCATGTGAGAATGATGTATCATAATTAAATTAAATGAATAAAAGGCCACAATACATTAGAAAATAATTTCGCTCTTGTTCCCAAATGTTATATTTTAACTTATTGAAAAAGGTTCCACTGTGCTTTCCTAATTTTATCAAAGCATTTATGATGTTATTAATCAGTAATATGCTAATGAGTTTTCCATTTGTATTGCTGATAGAACAAGAGTTCAAAATGAATTTTACTTATTTTCATTCCAAGCTTGAATACTCAATACTCATATTTTGCCCTACTTCGTGATGCTGTACAAGTTTTGCCACTCTTGAATGAAATAAATCAACTTTTTGCGAGCTTGATAGCAGCCTAAAGCAGAGGTGATATCTGGATCAAACTGCTAATAAGAAATACAATAGCTTTTGGTGCATGGTTGCAATCCCCTATAGCCACTGAAAAGTTATTTACATTGAACAAGGGATCAAGCTATGGTACATAGACGATATTCAGCAAACCCATGGTTTCGGGTGGAAATTATTCCCTTCGGCACTGTATTTCTAATTTGAATTTTACAGCAACTGACATGATGTGGTGATTCTTTTATCTGCTTTTTTTCATTTTTTAAGTATGAAATAATATATTTAATATCTGAATTTCATGTAGGAAACATGTGCAAAATAAATGCATCAAACTAATACAAAATGAAATGCGGATATTTGAGTGCACAAAAGAAGTTTTAAAAATATACATTAATATTTTTTTTATATATTTTGCTCCTAAAATTAATATACTGTACATTTTTAAACTTAAGGTAATTGACACTGACAGCAATCTACATATATATAAAATGGAAAGTCTGTTTGTCTGTTCCGTATACAAATCCACAGTTTTTGATGGATTTTTTTTTTCAAATTTGGTATGGTTATTCTCTACTTCACTGCGAGTATCCCCGTCTATGTTTCTAGGACCAGGGTTTTTTGAGATATTAATAAAAACTTAAAATTCAATCTTCCATAGAAATAGCATTATGCAAATGATTATCTTCTGAAACTTCATTTGAAAAAAATATGTTGTTTAGTAACAATTTTTTTTTTTAATTTAATTTAATTTAAATTAATATTTTTTTTTATTTTAATAATTTAATAATTTAATTTAATAAAATTTAATTCAAATTTTAATTTAAATTTTTTTTTTAATTTAAATTAAAAATTTTATTACAAATTAAATTAAAATTAAAATTAAATTAAAATTTT
Source organism: Amaurobius ferox (assembly GCA_951213105.1). NCBI lineage: Eukaryota > Metazoa > Arthropoda > Arachnida > Araneae > Amaurobiidae > Amaurobius > Amaurobius ferox. The sequence goes on from OX578153.1 coordinate 51,432,963, forward strand.
AAAATTTTAATTTCAATTAATTAATTTTGAATTTAAAAAAATGAATTGAAAAAAAAATTTTTTTTAAAGCAACCAATAAATGTGTCATTAAAAGCAAAGGAATCATGGGTTAGACGTTTATTGTTTTCCTGAATTTTTGTGATCTGCAGTTATTTATGTGTATACTTTGTAATTTAACTAGTTTTTTATTGGTATCGGATTTTCCGATTATCCATATGTAAATATTGCTTCACGGTTGTGGGCTGTGTATAAAGCACGGTTGAAGGCATTTTAAACAATTTACATTGCCAGTGATGAAAGAATTTATAGCGTCAGAAAGCGCTCTGGATCTTTTGTATTTTAATGTACGTCATTAATGGTGTTAGTAAAGACATTTTTACCAAACACTTGTCTGTTTTTGCTATATATTTTGAAGCATTTACTAAATTGGCGTGTTTTCAGTCTTATTGATTGATTTGCAGATTTCTTTCCTTAACTCTCTTGCTAAAATATTCGAAGAAAAAAAAATCCCCTTTAAGTTCTAATTGCCTACCAAAATTTCTCAGGCAAAAAATTGCATTGCAATTCTGAGTAACTCACATCTTTACAAGATATACTAAATGCCACATGACTTAAGTCTCATCTAAACCCCGTCGGAATTGCATTTCAAATCAAAAACGAATTGCAATGCAATTGCGATTCTGTGCATAGATGAAATTTGGGTCCACTTTCGAATTTTATTTTTTGATTATATCGTCTGCAATAGCTTCGTTGCAACTAATACCTAATTGGAAAAGCAAATAGAATATTCCATTCGAAATGCTATTCTAATAACTTTTCTGAGAAAATGACAAACTGTATATAAAAGTTGTTTACTTTAATAAGAGAGAGAAATAAATGTGAATGTATTTTACTGAAGCTATTTGAAATAAATATACATGTATTTTACTGAAGCATTTAATTCTAATTCGGTTCGGTTAAGAGCATTTCCAGTTACTTGCTCAAGGACATATACTATTTAAAGCTGAGTAGAAAATGATTTAATACTCAGCGGTAATTTGAGAAGCCTTTTTAATTTTGTTCTTTGAAAGATTCTTGCTTTAAGTAAATAAGAATATCTAAATAGCAATTTTCTTTCATTATATAGCCACCCTTTATATTATCTAATCTCCCGTGGGAGAGAAATAAAGGATATAAATAAACAACCTAATAATACTTTTAGCTACATGGAAAATGTATTTTTGCAATAATAATTTGCTTTAAAATGATTAAAATATTTATCTCTATCTCTACTTATAATAAAACAGAGTGTGTGTTTGACGGGGAACGCTTCCAGGCAACACCCTCTATATTCATATGAATATAGAGGGTCACCCTCTATATTCATATGAATATAGAGAGTGACCCTCTATATGAATACCCCCTCTATATGGTACACCCTCTATATTCATATAGAGGGTGTACCAGGGCGATCCACTCGGGAACGCTTCCGGAACAATCCACTCCTGAGAATCAAAGCAGAAACGGTTTACAGTTGCCGCCATCTATCGGCCAAAAATATCTTCCGTTCTCGTAAGTTGAATCGATTAGAAAGATACTGCCTCAATAATATTCTCAAAAAAGCTTCTTTCTGATTTGTGATGCTCTTTGAAGCAATTGAAGTAGCTTTTATTTTTTTTTCCAAGTTCATCCTCGCAGATAATTGTCCTACCAGAGCGGAGAGAGATTGTTTAACAAACCCGAGATTGTAAACAAACCCGTTCTTTTGCCGTGATTCATTCACAGTTAATTGGAGATTCTTTACAGAAAGGTTTTTTGATATTCTTATATATTAAAATAAAGAAGTTGATTTAATAGTATTGTTGATTTAATTATAATGTTTACTTATTTTCGTATATTTAAATATAATTTATTTTCGTATATTTAAATATTTTCGTCAAAAATAAAATACCCAATACTCAAAACGATATAAGTTTAGGAAATGATTGATTTTGCTGTTGGCAAATGGCTACTATAGTTTGTATTTTCGTTTTTAAGCAGTGTTTTTATTATTTTGTCGGTAACGTTTCTTTAAGGCCTCTATTACACGACAGTATTTGGGACAACAAAACCGCTCGCAAAACAGCTCAGACAACAAATTTAGCCACAACATTTTAAGTTTAACCCTAAAATGTTGTTGTTGAGGGATGGGTTGTGCTAAAATCGAAAAATCAGAAGTGCGTTAATCCGAACGTCACAGGTGACGTGCTTTCTAGTTGTTTTATTTCTTATTTTAATGGCGACCAAGATGGCTGATAGACTGCTTTGGAATGCGTTAAAATCTCGAGATGTAAAAAATAATAGAACTTCTACTAAATTATAGACACTTGCGGGATATAAAAGATCCAAATTATGCGAAAAAAACATACTAAAGAAAGCTTTCTGAAATCGGCTGCATTAGACAGGAAGGGCCTGTTAGAAAGAAGGGGCTTAAAGTATCATTGCCGAGCGGAAGTGCTGAAGTCTGGAGATGTCAAAATAATAATAGAACTTTTACCAAATTACAGACACCTGTGGGATATAAAAGATCCAAATGATCAAATTATAGGGAAAAACACACACTAAAGCATGCTTCTTGAAATGAAGTCGGCGACATTACAGAGGGGCGTGTTAAAAAGGCAGGGCCTAAAGTATCATTGCCAGACGGAATTGCTAACGTCTGGAGATGGAAAAATAATAATAGAACTTTTACCAATTACAGACATCTGTGAAATATGAAAGACCCAAATTATACTCTAAAACACTAAAGAATGCTTCTTGGAATGAAATCGGCGGCATTAGAGAGGTAGGGCGGGAGCCTAAAGTATCATTGCTGGGTTGCATTGCTGAAGTCTGGAGATGCAGATGGAAAAAAGAAAAGAATTTTTACCAAATTACAGACACTTTTGTGATAGAAAGATTTAAATTATACGAAAAACACACTGAAGAATGCTTCCTGGAATGAAATCAGCGGCATTATAGAGAATGGGCTCGTTAAAGAGGAGGAGCCTAAATTATGATTGACTGGTGGAATTGCCGAAGTTCGGCAATAAAAATTGCCCTGTGTAATAACATCATTATTCAATCCAAACGGAACCTTTGGGATGTTAAAAGCGATCTTTACAGTATAAGAACTCTAAAGCGGTATTGCTATGAGGAAATTACGAAGCAAGCGAATGCAAGGGGAAAAAAGTTTTTCCATTTGCTGCTTGCAGTGACGTCACTTTCGTTCTGTGCTGCGTGGAATGACGTCACAAACGTTCCAAACCGTTCGTGTTCTCCCAAATTCCGGTCGTGTAATAGGGCTTTAACAATAACGATTCTTCTTACTGTAATTGTTCTTTATAGTAATGTTTTTTTATATTCTAATATATTAAGATAAAGACGAATGGAATTGATTTAATTACGTTGCGTGTTCACGGGTTGGAAGTAAGGGTAATCTTCATACCTTAGCTCAAAATGGCAGAACAGCTAATATTGTGTATCCAGAAGCTCTTCAATATTAATATTAATAACGTGGTATTAAATTATACTTTACATTTTTAACATAATTTATTTGATATTTTACAGAAGTTACTCTTCTCTTAATGTACATACATTTTTTACACGCTTTCTAACTTTAATTTAGCCATTTCCACAAATATGTCGAAAAGGCCCATATTATACTTGATATAAATTATAAATTTTGGTTGCAAAAACTATGTAATTTTTTGGGAGAAAAATTGCTGAATGAGGAAATATGCCAATAGCGAAACCCGCCTCGTTTAGAGGTGTTAACAAAAGGGGTAACGCATCCATGTACTCTACCTCAAAAAGGGTGGATGTGGCAATGAGTACAAAGGAGTAGCATTTTCTTAAGGAGTAGTATTTTTAAAGGAGTAGTATTTTGCATTTTAAAACATGTGATCACAAATACAAGATTTAAACATATGATATAAATGTTTAATTACATTTTTCTTTTTCATATATTATTTCTTGGCCAATTATGTTCTTAGGTTCATAAAAAATGTTTAGTGTTCTTTTTATTTGACTACGCCCACTACGCCGAACTAAGCCGAAGAGCCATCGTCTGGTACAGCTATCGATTCTCATCCTAACAGCCACCTGGTTGACCTGCAGGATCCAACCACTTCCATTATTATATTGAGAGATAGATTTTAAACGAGCAGCATCCCATTAGGCACCCTGGGCCTGCCCACAACTTTGGTAAAAAATCGATATTTGCACATTTTCTGGTAGCTGTACCAGACGAAGGCTAGTTGACGTAGGCGGCTAGCATATAAATAAAAAATGGTGATTTTTACTATATACATATTTAAAATTAATTATATCTAAATTTAAATGTAAACACTTATTTTAAAAATGTATTAAATTACAAAGTTTTCACTTAAATAATATACTTTCAGTGGTGAAACGTCAAATTCCCGCTCCCTCTAATGAGAGGCTTGGGCCGGCTATCAATTCAAATTTTTTAAATATATTTTACTCAATTTTTTCTTGGGACCCACTGTAGCCTGGTACCCCCTGAATTACGAGGTCAGATGGTACGGTAAATCTTTAATTAAAATATTGTGCTTAATTATTTGTATTTACATGAGGACAAAGAAACTCAAATATCATAATTTGCTAGTCCTTGCTAGAAAAAAGCATTAGAGAACTTCAAGGAAGTACCCGTATTTTCACAAGCAGTAGATTTTTTTTGTATGTGTATGTGTGAAAACCAAAGTTATTGGATAATTTGAACTCTATTCCAAGAAAATGTAAGTCGAAGTTCAAATTTATTAAAGTTAGCATTTAATTTTTTATAGGAAATGAAATTTATTAGGCGCCAGGTCCCCAAATCACACTCTCTGTGTACTTTAAGTAGATGATACTATATGATCACGTGATACGTACTATATGATCACGTGACTACATCTAGAGAAATTGGCTGTTAGGTTGTATGAATTCGCCGCAAATCTAGAAAGGCCCTATATGATATTATATCTATGGAATTGGAAGGGAAGAAGAGATAAGAAAACTCAATAAGAAACAAATAACTAAAAAAGTGCTTACATCTTCACTATAATAATAGTCTATCACCGAGTGTTGCATCTAATGTATATATTAAACGTTGACCATCGGCTGATTCTCAACCAACGGGGTACTGTGAAGTGAATACTGAGGAAGAGAACAAACAGTAAAGGCGATACTGATGAAGAGAACAAACAGTAAAGGCGATACTGATGAAGAGAACAAACAGTAAATGCGATACTGATGAAGAGAGCAAGCAGTAAAGTTCATACTGAGGAAGAGAACAAACAGTAAAGGGGATATTGAAGAGAAGATCAAACAGTAAAGGGGAAACTGAGGAAGAAAACAAAAAGTAAAAGGGATACTAAGAATGGGAGTAAAGAGGTACTGAAACATGGTTCGTAGAATATATTTTCTTTGTACTGAAGAGGATTCTTAGGAGTAAGATACAGAGGAGTATGCCGCTGTGAAGAGGGTACTAAGAAAGTGAGCGGTGCATTAATGCATGAGATTTTTTAATGAATTTGGAGAGTGATTGAAAGAATGATTGAATATATGATGTTCTCATTCAGGGGTGGTATTATATATATATATATTTATATATATATATATATATATATATATATATATATATATATATATATATATATATATATATATATATATATATATAGATAGATAGATATAGATATATACATATATACATATATATATATATATATATATTTATATATATATATATATATATATATATATTTAAGAATTTCTAGAGTAAACAATTATATGCTTGTAAAGTTTATCTATATAATGTTGATAATATATTCACAGGTATTTTTCAAAACTTTTGTTGCTTACAAAAATGTAGATTAATAAATTTTACTTGTTAATCTATATTTAACTGCGGATCATTTCGGGACGTTTAATATTTAAAACATTTAACTGCGGATAATTTCAGGACATTTAATATTTAAATTATATAACTGCGGATCATTTCGGGATATTTAATACTTAAAACATTTAACTGCGGATCATTTCGGGATATTTAATATTTAAAACATTTAACGGCGGATCATTTCGGGATATTTAATATTTAAAACATTTAACTGCGGATCATTTCGGGATATGTAATATTTAAAACATTTAACGGCGGATCATTTCGGGATATTTAATATTTAAAACATTTAACTGCGGATTATTTCGGGATATTTAATATTTAAAACATTTAACGGCGGATCATTTCGGGATATTTAATATTTAAAACATTTAACTGCGGTTCATTTCGGGATATTTAATATTTAAAACATTTAACGGCGGATCATTTCGGGATATTTAATATTTAAAACGTTTAAAGGCGGATCATTTCGGGATATTTAATACTTAAAACATTTAACTGCGGATTAATTCGGAACATTTAATACTTAAAATATTTAACTGCGGATTAATTCGGAACATTTAAATCCGGATCATTTCGGGATATTTAATATTTAAAACATTTAACTGCGGATCATTTCGGGATATTTAATATTTAAAACATTTAACGGCGGATCATTTCGGGATATTTAATATTTAAAACATTTAACTGCGGATCATTTCGGGATATTTATTATTTAAAACATTTAACTGCGGATTAATTCGGAACATTTAATATTTAAAACATTTAACGGCGGATCATTTCGGGATATTTAATATTTAAAACATTTAACTGCGGATCATTTCGGGATATTTAATACTTAAAACATGTAACTGCGGATTAATTCGGAACATTTAATACTTAAAACATTTAACTGCGGATTAATTCGGAACATTTAATATTTAAAACATTTAAATCCGGATCATTTCGGGACATTTAATATTTAAAACTTTTAACTGCGGATCAGTTCGGGATATTTAATATTTAAAACATTTAACTGTGGATCATTTCTGGAAAAAGAAGCATTTTTCATTTCAGATTTCTAAGCAAAATATTCATAAGAAAAATTTATTTCCAATTTAAATATATACACTTTACTAGACAACTTTAACTAGATTGCTATATATATAGTTCTTCACATGCACACCTGAATTATTTTTTTACACATCGTCTGCAACGAATTCATCGCGAGAAATACCTAATTGAAAATGCAAATGAGAATTTTGCCATTCCAAATGACACTTGTTATACTTTGCCGGAGACAGACAAATTGAATAAAAGATGTTTATTTTAGCGAGGGACTTTTAAGACGCTGAAATATACTGCGTCTATTTTTCGAAGTATTCCTGCATCTTATAATTTGATTTATTGATACTATTTTTTATCGACTGAATCAAGAAGCGGGTTTACTTGTAGCGGAGTCGTATCTTAATTAATTCTCACTTGTCATTTTGGATGCTATTTTAGTTTGTTCGTAAATAGATTTATGCTGTAAAAGAAGAAGAATTGCAACAAAAATAACCTCTTCTCTTATCAGCAGAGAATTAGCTTAGAAAACTTTTAGTTGTAGTTTCGAGTGTGTGTAATTTGTCGGTTGAAGAATGGCCTTAAGTAAATAAAAGGAATATACTTTATAACAATTCAAATTAACTTGTTCTTTTTACTTATTCCTTTGACTTATTAAAGACTTATCATTTTGAATTAAAATACTTATTACTTTGAATAAAAATACATTACTTTGAATAAAAAGACTTAATTCTTTGAATAAAAAGACTTATTACTTTGAATAAAAATACATATTACTTGATATTGTGAGATTCTCTTCCCTGTAGTACAGTTGGAAAATGCTTTTTATATATTAACAAATACAAGCTGATGCCGTCGCCCCCACCACCACAGCCTCTGTTTCACAAAGTACTCGTTCCTCGCGTTTCTCTGTCTTGTATCTCAAAGACAATAGTATACAAATATATGAAATTTTGTACATTCGCAGAGAAATATTAGAAAAACATGTTAAAATAAACCGTTATTACTTTCCTTATATACATAATGTATAAGGAAAGTATTGTGACGGGGTCGAAAATTCGAATTCGAGTTTTCGACGGGAGAGCACGTTTCAAGCATCCCTGATCACGAATCAAACGATTTTGGAGTGATGTCTGTGTGTGTGTGTGTGTGTGTGTGTGTGTGTGTGTGTGTGTGTGTGTGTGTGTGTGTGTGAAAGTATGTGTGAATGTCAGTGAGTCTGTGGAGACGATAACTGACGAACGAATGGACCGATTCGAACCAAATTTGGTACAAAAATCACAATCCGTAAACACTGGAAGCCTATTGTTTTTATACGCAATCGAATGTTCAGAACCCTCCTAAATTTTCGAATGAAATATTGAAAAAAATCGTCAAAAAATCAAAACCACTAATAAAGTTACGCAAATAGACATTTCTTATGTAATTTTTCATTAGAAAACGATTGACATAAATTTTAGAACGCTAACATAAACCGTTCTCGAGATATTGTACAATTTTTCAAAAAAATTATCAAAAAGTCATAAAATAAAAATATTTCCTATTGAGAAACATGTTCACTTTTCATATGTAATACCATGCGATAAATTGGGTGACATCATTCTCGTGGATCTAGCTCGTTCCATTCATGGAAAAAGATACTTTAAGTAATACTTTTGTATTTGAATGCCAATAGTCGTATATCTGCTGTAAGAATAACTTATTTCTTCATCCATAACGCCTGGTGAGATTTTGGCGACGAATTTGGCAGAATGTCGCCAACTTAGCGACTTTTTGAAATGTTGCCAAATTAACGAAAATCTCGCCAAATGGATAAAAATGACGCTAAATCAATTAAAATGACGACTAATTGTTGAAAATTCAATATCTTAGAAAGAATATTAGTATCTACTATAAGAAAAACCTATTTTTTTTACTGTAAAAGTAGTAAATTCATTGCATTATATAAGGAAAGTCATGTGTTGCCCACATCAGATTTTTAAATTTATACTTAAATTTAGGCAAATATTTCTTCTCAAAGTCAATGAAAAAGGTATTAGGACTGCAAATTTGCATATATAGGCATAACAGAAATAGCAAGACAATGAATATTTTAATGCAATTACTCATTAGAACTTTTGGATGACGGAGTCCATCTAAATTCTCAATTTCGAATTAGGTTAGAGGCTATTTTAATTTTTATGTGAGAACTTCATTCGCTATACCATTTTTCAATGCACAATCATAGGCCAACATTGATTTCCATAACGTTTTCCCATAACGTCTTAGATAGAAATTCCCTAATAATATAAAAGCATAGAAACATATAGGGACTAATATCAGGCTGGTAGTTATTGGTTTTAATATTTTGGAGAGACAGAGAGGGTTTTTGAAATAAATTTTGCATCCCAGATGAAAGGGTTGATTATTACAAAAACTAAGAGTAGAAATTCTCCATATGCAGCCTAAAAAGCTGAAGTGACCAATCAGCTTGGTATTGGATATTAATAATTCAGCAGAGAGAGGAAAAGAGAGAGGGAGGGAGGGAGGGGAGGGGAGAGGTGAGAGAGAGAGAGAGAGAGTTATAACAAAAGTAACGCGTTGTCTTATACATAAAAATTAATTTGTATAACATATATTTCATGCCAAACTAAAATTTGAAAACATTTCCACAATTAAAAAAATCTTATATGGGCAGCACATGACTTTGCCTGCATACTGAAATTTTTTTCTCTCTCACATAATTAATTAAATGTAATTACTCGAAATGGCGCATGTACTTATTTAATATAATGTATGCGATTTACAGTTTTAATACATCTTTTTCATTTGACAATTTATTGGGTTTTAAAATGTTATCAGCTTGTCAAAATTTCACATAACTTAAATACCTCGAGAACGATTACTCTTAAAATGATGGGGGTTTGTCTTATTTACTTCGCCGTTAAAAAATACTTAGAAAACGAACATTTTATTAATATAGTTAAGCATATTTAGGGTTTAATTTCAGATTTTGATGATTTCTGTAGGGAATTTTTCAAAAAAGTCAGTTCTGTTTTTCCGAATCGAAGCAAAATCTAATAAGCAACAAGCTAACTCACAAATGACTTACCTACCAAATTTTAAAAAATTTCATTGGATAGGTGTTTAACTTCAGTGAAAAACATAGTCAGTCCACCAAAATTCCAAAAAACTTAATATCTCAAATAGGTCTCATCCTTGAGTAATGAAGTTAGTTTTACTCATCTTTCTTGATGTTTAGAATTATGTATCAAACTAGCATTTAATTAATACATTTCAGTATATTTGGTCCTATATTTCAGATTTTCATAATTTTAACGATCCATTTCGCAAAAAAAGGGGGTATGTGTTATTTTTTTTTAATTATACCCAAATATAATCAGCACCAGGGTAATCCAACTGTGATTTACCTGCCAAATTTTGTGAAATTTCATTGTATAGTTTCTAAGCTAAAGAAAATGCATACATTGTGTAGATGAACGCATAAAACACACACAGACGTCATGTTAAAAACAGTTTTTCGTGTTCTAGATTGCTAGAAACTTGTAGATCAGTCGAAAATACAAATTTCGATTTTCGACACTTTTCTAATGCTTTCCCTATTCATTACCATGGATTGTAAGAAAAGTAAAAAATTTCAAATTTCCGTGTTCGTCATGACAAGAATTGACTATAAACTTGCAAGAGTAAATTAACCCAAATATCTAGGTTTCATAAATGCTGTTTTTCTTCTTTCTAATGTGGAAGGAATTGCGAATAAAGTCTTCAATTCATGAATTTATAAACATATTTTAATTCTTAATCCGTCAAAATTATCTGGTTATAATGCCCCCCCCCCCCCATCTAATATGCTCTCTCTAGACTTGTCGAAAATACAAATTTCGATTTTCGACACTTTTCTAATGCTTTCCCTATTCATTACCATGGATTGTAAGAAAAGTAAAAAATTTCAAATTTCCGTGTTCGTCATGACAAGAATTGACTATAAACTTGCAAGAGTAAATTAACCCAAATATCTAGGTTTCATAAATGCTGTTTTTCTTCTTTCTAATGTGGAAGGAATTGCGAATAAAGTCTTCAATTCATGAATTTATAAACATATTTTAATTCTTAATCCGTCAAAATTATCTGGTTATAACGCCCCCCCCCCCCCCATCTAATATGCTCTCTCTAGACTTGGTCTTAAAGTACCTAGTGGTAAAGGTGGCACTGCCTACGCTTTTAAGTGAATGGATTAGGAAATTCTATTCCTATGCCTTTCTCTAAAGAGTATTTTAAGAAACAATTTCCGTTTCACTTTCAAATTGCTGAGCGAAATTTCTTAGAACGTATTCTAATTTCAATGTTAAGAAATACAAATTTTAGCGTTGTACTACATATAATTGTCTAATGTGTTTTTGCCTTTTCAGATTCTCCGAAAGCTCTCTGGTGACCTAAAAGGCTGAATCTTTGCACATTTATAACATCAACTATAGTACAGAACCTAATAGAGCTGTAATTTCGATTTACCCCCCCCCCCCCCCAGGACGAATAAAAGGGATGTTTCGAAAAATTTCCCCACACCTTCCAAAAGCTCCTCCGTTGACCTATAAGACTGAAATTTTACACACTTATAGTGTCGGGCGCGGTAGCCCATTGGTTAGCGCGCTGGAGTTGCACTCGGTAGGCCCGGGTTTGATTCCAGCCACTGCCAAAACTGCCGCCGTGTTCATGCGGAGTACGATCACGTTAAACATGTGGGTCCGAAAGTCCTTCCGAGAGGTTGGTGGTAGGGGAAGGATGGTACGATCCCTGTGGATGCCTCCCCCCACTGGGTTCCGGTCCAAATTGGGAGGCACTTCCCGACCATCCAAACAGTTACTTTACACCTTTCTGGTAGGTCGGACGGTCTGGGTTTCAACAACAACACTTATATTGTCAAATACGATACAGAACTTAATGAAGTCAGATTTACGATTTACTCCCTTAGTGACTCAGAAGTCCCCTTCTAGAAGTCCGCTTGGTGACCTAGAAGGCTGAATTTTTCTATACTGTTTCCTTACACCTTTCTGGTAGGTGGGACGGACTGGGTCTCAAGAACAACACTTATAGTATTGTCTATGGGACAGAACTGAATGTGACTGGGTTTTCGATTTACCTTTCGGGGATAGACATTTTTTTTTTCGAAAAGTCTTTTCAGACTTTCTAGAAGCCCCCTTGTGGCTTAGAAGGCTGGAATTTTGCACACATACATTACTGACCACTGGATGAACCTAATATAACCACATTGATATTTCGTCTGGAATGGACAAAATGGCAGGGGAGAGTAAAGTCCCATTAGAACCCTCCACACCGGAAGACCTGATCGGGAACATACAAGACACAGATTAATAAATACAGATATTTCACTCGACTTTCAGCGCCCCCAACCGCCAACCAAAATATCAAGGTTGGCGCGCTTGACGATGATCTGTGACGGTTTTCGCCAAGACGTTCTGCTAATATAACCCTATTTGGCACTGAACGAAACACTTGGAACTTGGAAGAACTTTGTTACTTTGTTCTATCATCGCATGCACATCGCATGTTGTTTACACGTGGTAAACATACTTTCGCTGCTATTTTATGGATTACTAAAAGGAAAGGAATTACGTTTAAAAGGTATGTAATTTATTTTTATTTAAATAAAAAAATTATTTGTTATCTATCCCATATTTCATCCTATGCACGTGTTCATCATAAGAAATTGGTGCAGTATTATCACTGCCGCCTAGATTAAACTCTAAGAAGCAGTGGCATTATTAGTTAAAAAACCTTTTCCACATTTATATAAAATGTATAAAAATTGATATTTAAGTAGCTTTTTCTAGAGAAAGTTGCATATACTATTGGATGTGTATATATTTTACATGCTTTTTATTAACTGACGTAATGTGGAAAATAACCCCCCTTCCTTCCTAATTAACGATTGAGTTCGACACTTTGATAATGCATTTATGTAAATTTGTTATTTCGTATAAGAATATTAGTGCATTTAAAATATATATATATATATATATAATAACAGCAGAATAAATTAAGAACTAAGCAATTTAACTATCAACACGCTAGTATACTTTTTAGGCTGAAAATATTATATAATATTTTAGTCTTTTGGGTATGTTAGCTTGTAATTTTTGGTGTATAATGATTTACAGTGATGCAATGCGTCAATTTTTTTATTTAGTTTATATGATTGCATGAATTAAATATATATCTGTGTTTATTTATTTAAAGTTAAACATATTACAGATAAAAGTATTTTAAAGGCTGATCATGTTTATAGTTTAAAAAATTATAAAAGTACAGTTCCGTAATTTTTTTTTAGCCGCATTAACATAACATCGCCAATTGAGCGATAGTCGCCAAATCTAGCAGTCGAGCTTTTTATACGTCATAGCTGAGATGGTTGGCTCCTCGAACGCTAGTGTCTATGCGAAATCCTATGTTAACGATGTTGCCATAGGTTCCTATGGGAGTGAACCTTCTGAATATAGTATTCTGTGATACAAGATTGAAACTCGATCACGTGGTATAGCCCAATGACCACGAACTATGGCAGAACCCAATGAGCTAGAATCACTAGAGGTAGCCTTTCCTTTCTTTAGCCATCTTAAAAGCATGGCCAGTATGTCCCACGGTCTACAGAAAGGAACTTCCATTTACCTTCCATTTACCTTGAGTATGTCCCCTTTCGCTTCTACAAATGAGCGCCAGATTTGGCACGGTAGCGCTAGAAAGGCGCATTATAGCAGTTCCAAACAATTATAAAAGTGTGCCATTGTGGTAGTTTTTTCATTGTTATACACAATTTTCTTTTTTAAGAATCTTAATCTACGTATTTTTAAATCTCTAAAATATTCAGTTTCAAAATGCGTGAATTAAGATTTTGCAACACTTTCTTTTCTTACACATTTATTTTCAAATTTTGTTACAACTGTTTTAGCTTCCTTTTCAAATTGTCATTGCAAAATATTTTTAATTGATATTTCGGTTTTTTTTTATCCTAAAACATAAATTATATCTATAGATAACATTTTGTTAATTTTATTAATAATACAGGTAATATTTGAGCAAATCGTTACAGTAAACAGAATTCTGTTAATTGCTAAACATTTTCTATTTTGAAAGTATATTACATCCAGTTCCTGTGCAGTGCATATATTAGTACTCGTGCCATCAAAAGTCAAAGAAATGATATCAACCCCTGCATCATGTACTTGTTGCTATGAAGTTATTTTAGTTTTACAATACATCTACTTTTATTACTACTTAATTACTCCTCGAAGGCAGAACCTATCCGGGCCAATTTTCGTTTGAGAAAACTATTTTCGGCGCTATGCTCAATACATTGATAAATAAAACAAAACTTGTTAAACAAAATAAAATTTAAGGTTAACAAAAATGTACAGTTTAATTTTTTTAAGCGTGGTAGTTTACCTGCCTTTGACAGGCTTAAATATTAGTTAAAATATATAAACTTTTGTCCCAAAGCATGAATATCATGTTTAAAATATCGTCTGCGACAACTTCATCTCTAATAACATCCCAATTCAAAATGCAAATGGAATTTTCCATTCGAATTGTTATTTTCATTTATTTCTCTGAAGAATGACAAATGGCAAAAGAAAGTTGTTTGCTTTAACGAGAATGTAAAATAACTATGCAGGGATATTTGAAACATTCCTGCTCTTTTTAACACTTTACAACAAAGTTGAAAAGTGTTTATGACTTTGTTCATTCATTCTGTCTGCCTGTCTGTCCGTCCATTAGCACGATAACTGTCGTAAAAATGACTTAATCAAAATTAAATTTTAGTATGTTGTTCAGACGGTCTGTAGGATCTATGGGAATATAAATCAATAATATCACCCAATTAGTTTTGGATTGAACCCGGGTTGAAAAAATGAAATACATTGAGCCCTATGAGAGCTAATTTTTCAAACATTTTTTAAGCGGATTTAAAATTTACAAATTGCTTCGAAAATTTTAGTTAATATTCAAATTGTTCCATAAAATATATAAAAAAAATTTAGCGAAATATATTCAGTAGTTTTTTAAATAAAAATTAAAATAATAATAACACTTCTTATATGAAGCGATCACGTGACCATGATATGAAACGATCACGTGAACCACTTCAAAATGATATATGGCATCCATCTTGTCTCAAAATCGTGATTTTTAAAGTTCTTTTTAATTCATATTGAGTGTTGTATTCGTCCTAAAACCACTTTGTCTTTGCATAAATTCTGTGCATCTACATACAGAAACAACGCAATTACAAAATATTTGAGTTTAAATGATCATCCAAATTTGATTATCTCTACAACGAAGCCTATTTTTCATCTATGTAAAATGTAAACAGCAAAATATGTAGAATGAGTTGTATTAGAATTTATGTATTTCTTTAACACAAAATCATTTAGTTCATGGAGTCTGCATAGCTGATATGAATGAAATATTCATTGATTTTACAAAGAGAAGGACGATGTTTTTCGATGAAGTTTTACGCATAGAGTTTAATTACTTGTAGCTCCATGGTCTTAATTTTTAAATAAAATAAATTATTATAGTATTGTGATGAATGACATGAATGGGAAATTATTTATGAATGAAATGCTGTTTTTATAGAGAGATCCAGACGTGTTATTTTTTCTATGACGTCATTTGAGTGAATTTCAGTTGTTTTCGATGAAGTTTTCAAATATAATAAATTATCGTAGTATTATGATAGTTTTAAAAATATTTCCGAGGAATGTATCGCATTTTAGAGATGTTTAAACTAGGCAATTTATAATTCAATGACGTTATTTTAATGAAGTTCATTTTTTTCGATGAAGGTTTAAGTTTTCAAATATAATAAATTAATGTAGTATTGTGATAAGTTTTAAAATATTACCGAGGAATGTATTGCATTTTAGACATGTTTAAATAAAATTGCATTGAAGTTGGAAAGTGTTTCATAATCATTGCTTTAAGCATGATTGATCTTTCTTGTAATTATATTTAATAAGATATTTAATATTTAATATAAACTGTACATTTAATATTTAATATCAAACTTATATTTAATATTTAATATTAAACTTATATTTGATATTTAATATTAAATTTATATTGCACACTTTATTAATATTAAACTACTATTCATAAACTATCATCTGTAGTTTAATATTAATTGTTATTATTATTAATATTTAATATTTAATATTATTAATATTAATATTTAATCTTATTATTCGAACGGAATATATATACAATATAAAAAAACGTAAAATTCACAATTATGAGAAAATTCTTATAGTATTTTAAATGACAATAAACGAATTCCCATACGAATTACAAAATCTAATGGAAGGGGCTTAACCTACACGCCTTAATTTTCTACCGATGTCGAAAGTCGGCAGTCTAACTAAAATCGTCAATATCTAAAATAAAATACTACATATGCTCAAATACTTCAATTAAATGCTTGTTTCATACATAATTTTTAATAATGAATAGAATAAGACCAACCCCATTACACTAGGACTAGCCGTTCTCGAGATATTTTAGTTTTTCGCATTTACTCTGCGCCACCGTTGAAAAAAACGTCCAGTTACCAAGTGAGAACGAAAATTGAATTAAAAATGACAATTCAGTGTCATTAACATTTTACAACATAGTTGAAAAGTGTTTATGACTTTGTTCATTCTGTTTGTCTGTCTGTCTGTCCGTTAGCACGATAACTGCAGTAAAAATGACTTTATCAAAATGAAATTTTAGTATGTTTTTCAGACGGTCTGTGGGACCTACGGGAATATAAATAAATAATATCACCCAATTAGCTTTTTATTGAACTCGGGTTGAAAAAATGAAATACATTGAACCCTATGAGAGCTAATTTTTCAAACATTTTTTAAGCAAATTTAAAATTCACAAATTGCTTCGAAATTTTTAGGAAATATTCACAAGATCTCAAAAAATATATAAAAAAAATTTCAGTAAAATATGTTAGGTAGTTTTTTAATTAAAAATTATTTAATATAGGGAGAAAAACAAATTCAATTAAATTCTGACTTTTGGAATACCCTCCAGAAAGAAAAGAGAGATATATTATATAATAAATATATTTCCAAAAGTTTAATTATTTTGTATATGAGAGAGGCTTCACATTTTAAAATGAATTTGGTAGATAGCAATTTTTCAAATTTTTTTAAATTTTATATAATTCTTCATAATATACTTATTTAATGGCATTTTTAATGCACTTTCCTACGTCCTAGGGAGTTAAAATTTGGTACACAACTTAAATTTGTTGAACATTTTATTCTACAAAAATTTGGTGGATCTTTAAATATAGATCCTTCATTTTTTTCGAAATTGCCTGCAAATAATCCCCTTCACTTCTATAAATCATTGTTGTAATATTGTTAAAAATTCTGATGTGGGCAGCACATGTCTTTCCCTGCAAACTCATATTCGCGTTCCCTTTATTTCTTCAATAATAATTTGAGTTTATCTGCACAAAATAACAGCCATAAGTATTTTAAATGACATTGAATTTTCACGTTAAACTTACATTCGGTTCTCATTTGATAGCTGAACTTATTATCAAAGGTGGCGTAGCGAAAACGCGAAAAAACTAGAATATCTCAAGAACGGCTAGTCCTAGAGTAATGGGGTTAGTCTTATTCTTTTTGTTGTTAAAAGTCACGTATAAAATAGGAATTTAATTGATGTAATTGAGCACACGTTGTCTTTTATTTTTGTATTTAACGATTTTTGCGGGCCATTTCGTAAAAAGAGCCCGTTACTTTTTCCCGAATCGTATTAGAATAACCTACAAATTATTTATATACCAAATTTTGTTAAATTTGGTATATAAATCACTTGTAGGTTATTGAAATAGTATAAACCAAATTTTGTTAAAATTGTTCCATTAGTTTTTAGCTAGAGTGGATAAAGGCAATTTTTGCCGGCCATTTCGCAATGTAGGCAGATTCTTTTATTACGAATCGTACTATAATGTAATGAGCATCAGGGTTTCCTACAAAAAACATACCTACCGAATTTTATGAAATTCTGTCCATTAGTTTTTCAATTAGAGTGGACGTAATATCCTCACAGACACACAGAAACATACACATATATACCCTTACATACACAGACGTCTTCCTAAAAATAGTTTTTTCGTGTTCTAGAAATCCCAAAACGTGTAGATCCTTCGAAAATTCGAGTTCCGATCTTCGGCACGATTCCAATACTTTAAATACATACACACACACATATATATTATCTGTGTATTATCTGTGTATTATCTGTGTATCTAAATTCCGTGCCTACGCAATTACAATAGTTGTGATTTTAAATTATCCCTTAACTTTTATTATTTTTTCAACGAAGCCTAATTTTAACTTATGCAGAATGCAAATATCTCAACTGATTGTAATGTGAGTTACATAAGAATTGCTGATTTTTTTCCACACAAAATTATTTAGCTCTAGAGTCCGGAATGCAAGTTATATGAATGAAATATTCATTGATTTTGCATACAAAATCAGATGATTTATATTTTGATACAGTTTTAAATATTTAAGTATAATAAGCGTATATATAAGTGTGTTATTTAGTGCAATTAAACTAAATTTAATGAATTATTAATGAAGTGATGGGGCTCTACTCGACTTTCTCATTCCTAAAATCATTTATTTTTCTTAAAATTTTACAAGCAATAATTTGAAAAATTGGTATCGTGGGCTTCAAATAGTGACATCTGTAGCGTGTTACCCTTCACTTTAAAGGGCTTGAAAAAATCTTTGGATACCACACTTGAAAATGTACCCCCCCCTCCCCCCGGGGGATGGTAACTTACCACTCAAGGAGGGTGGCTAAGGATGTCACGAACAAAAAATTGTATCACTGCCATTTTGCACAACAATGATTGAAACTATTAAGTATCGTGATCATTCAGCCATAAATAAAACCTTGTATGTATGATTATGTAACATTTTGTTCTATGCTGCCATGTTAAAAATATATAAAATTTAGAATAAAATTCAAAGTTTTCGGTCGAGTTTAAAAAAAAAATCTGATGTGGGCAGCACATGACTTTCCTTATATAATGCAATGTATTTACTACTTTTACAATAAAAACAGAATAGGTTATTTTTTTAGTAGATACTTATATCTTTTCCAAGATATTGAACTTTCGTCAAATAATCGTTATTTTCATTGATTTAGCGTCATTTTTATCCATTTGGCGAGATTTTCTTTGATTTTGTAACATTTTAAAAAGTCGCCAAGTTGGCGACATTCAGCCAAAGTCTTCGCCAAAATCTCGCCAAGCGTTATAGACAGAAAAATAATTTATTCTTATGAAAGATAAATGACTATTGGCGTTCTTATACCAAAGTATTACTCAAAGTACCTTTTTTCATGAATGGAACGAGCTAGGATCCACGAGAATGATGTCACCAAATTTATCGCATGATATTACATATGAAAAGTGAACATGTTTCTCAATAGGAAATAATTTTTTTTTATTTTATATAATTTTTTGATAATTTTTTTTGAAAAATGTGCAATATCTTCGGTATATTTATGAACGATTCGTGCTAGAGTTCTAAAATTTATGTAAATCGCTTTCTAATGAAAAAATACATAAGAAATGTCTATTTGCGTAACTTTACTAGCGGTTTCGATTTTTTGACGAGTTTTTCAAAATTTCACTCGAAAATTTAAGGGGTTCTGAGCATTCGATTGCGTTTTAAAACAATAGGCTTCCAGTACTCACAGATTGTGATTTTTGTACTAAATTTCATTCGAATCGTTCCATTCGTTCGTCAGTTATCGTCTCCACAGACTCACTGACACACAAACACACACACACACACACACACACACACACACACACACACACACACACACAGATACATCAGCTCAAAAATGTTTGATTCGTGATCAGGGATGCTTGAAACGTGCTCTCCCGTCGAAAACTCGAATTCGAATTTTCGACCCCATCACAATACTTTCCTTATACATTATGTATATAAGGAAAGTAATAGTCTATCTAGTTTTAGATTTCTTAATAATAAAGCCGGATATAAAATTTCGTGAGAATCTATTAATATGTGTAGCTGCTACAGTGTACACAAGAAATCGACCACAGACATCAGACAGACAGACTGACTGGCATACAGACAGACAAACGAACATTACTCAAAAAATAGTCAAAACCTGTTCAGAAGGTCTTAAAATATATATTGGCATCAAAATTTCGAAATAAAAAATTTTTTCTGGGAAACAATACTTTCGCAATACTGCGTATGAAAACGTGAAAATCAAATATAGGCGAAACTCGACTTGAAGCCTCATTTACGTTTAAAATTAAGTAAAATGGAATCAGATATGAAGAAACTGATTTCTGTGAAACAAACACATATATTACATTCAATCATTTTGTTAATCATATTGTTAATCATATTTACTAATATTTATTATTTTTTTCGAATTTTTATTGGGAAACGAAATTAAATTATATTATAATTGAATGCATAGGCATATTTTTGTAAGTGGTGCTAATTTTTTTTCTTTTAACTTTCCCTGCAATACATGGTAATGTATAGGGAAAGTATTGGAATGTATTGGAAAGTATTGGACCAAATTTCATACAATTTTTAAGGTAAGTTGCTTGTGGGTGACCCTGGTGCTGATTAGATTTTGGTACGATTCGGGATGACAAAATCTGGTTTTATTTGCGAAATGGCCCTTAAAAATTTCATGTATCCACTCTGACTAGAAATCTAGTTTACAAAATTTCACAAACATAGGTAGATAAGTCATTTATTTATTACCTTGGTTCTGATAAGATTTTGGTACGCTTTGGAAAAAAAATCTTGCCTTTTTTTTACGAAATGGCCCGCAAAAATCGTTAAAATATAAAATAAAAGACTAAGCATGATCAAATGCATCAATTAAATGCTTATTTTATATGTAATTTTTGACGATCAAAAGAATAAGACCAACCTCATTACTGAAGATCTAGCCGTTCTCGGGATATTGTAGTTACTTTGCTTTTTTACTATGCCGATTTTGAGAATAAGTCCCATGAAATGAAATAAGTAAACAAAGACAAAAGCTGAATTAAATGTGTAAATTCAGTGTAATTTCAATTATGCGTGTTATTTAGTGTAATTAAACTCACTTTAATGAATTATTAATGAAATAAAGAGAAAATTAATTTGAGTCTGCAGGGAAAATCTTGTGCTG
The DNA here is from genome assembly GCA_951213105.1 of Amaurobius ferox. Taxonomy (NCBI): domain Eukaryota; kingdom Metazoa; phylum Arthropoda; class Arachnida; order Araneae; family Amaurobiidae; genus Amaurobius; species Amaurobius ferox. The sequence continues at coordinate 51,454,180 of OX578153.1, forward strand.
CTCACATTAGATTTTTAATTTTGGTTTTGGGTGATATATTTGGTAAAAAGTTTGAGACCTATGGTATAATGTATATGGATAGTATTGTGACAGGGTCGAAAATTTAATTCTGAGTTTTCGACGGAAGAGCACGTTTCAAGCATTCATGAACTCGAATCGAACGTTTTCGAAGTGATATATTAGAGTCGAAAGCCCAGACCATTCGGCTCGTCCAAGGACTTAGAGCAACAAATTGAATGGCCGGTGATATATTAGTGTGTCTGATATATTAGTGTGTCTGTATTCTATGCATATTAGTATGGATACGTGCGGGTGTATATTAGTGTATATATGTGTATTAGTGTATGTCTGTTGTGGGGAGAGAAACGATATCTCACGAAGAAATGAAGCATTTCGAACGAAATTTGGTACGAAAATTTCGTACAATCAGTGAATACTTGTAGTCTATTGATTTTAAATGCAATCGAATGTTCGGAAGTCCTCTGAATTTTCGAATGAAATTTTGAAAAAATCAGAACCTTCAATAGTATTCGGTAAATAATTATTTCTTATGAAATTTTTCATTAGAAGATGATTAACATAAATTTTAGCATCAACCGCTAGCATCAACCGCGCTGGAGATTTTGCACTATTTTTTCAAATATATTTATCAAAAAAATTAAAAAAAAATTAAAAAGTATTGTGATATGTGTTCACTTTTCATATGTAATAATATGAGACAATATTATTAACATCATTTTCGTGAATCTAGTTCTCTCCATTCACGAGAAAAGGTATTTTGTTGTTGTTGTTGAGATCCAGACCGTCCGACCTACCAGAAAGGTGCAAGGTAACTGTTTGGACAGCCGGGAAGTGCCACCCAATTTAGACCGGAACCCAGTGGGGCATCCACAGGAACCGTACCCTCCTTCCCCTACCACCAACCACTCGGAAGGACTTACGGACCCACATGTTTAACGTGATCGTACTCCGCATGAACACGGCGACAGTTGTGGCAGCGTGCAAATCCAGCGCGCAAACCACCGGGCTACCGCGCCCGAAAAGGGACAACAGCACGCAGTGTTCTCAGGTGGTCACCCACCCAAGTCCTAACCGCGCCCGATGCTGTTTGACTTCGGTGATCTAAAGAGAACCGGTGTTTTCAGCACGATAGGGCCGTTGGCATAAGGTATTTTGTTGTTGTTGAGATCCAGACCGTCCGACCTACCAGAAAGGTGTTGTTGTTGAAACCCAGACCATCCGACCTACCAGAAAGGTGTAAGGTAACAGTTTGGACGGTCGGGAAGTGCCACCCAATTTAGACCGGAACCCAGTGGGGGAGGCATCCACAGGGACCGTACCCTCCTTCCCCTACCACCAACCTCTCGGAAGGACTTTCGGACCTACATGTTTAACGTGATCGTACTCCGCATGAACACGGCGGCAGTTTTGGCAGTGGCTGGAACCGAACCCGGGCCTACCGAGTGCAACTCCAGCGCGCTAACCAATGGGCTACCGCGCCCCTTACCAGAAAGGTGTAAGGTAACTGCTTGGACGGCCGGGAAGTGCCGCCCAATTTAGACCGGAACCCAGTGGGGGAGGCATCCACAGGGACCGTACCCTCCTTCCCCTACCACCAACCACTCCGAAGGACTTACGGACCCACATGTTTAACGTGATCGTACTCCGCATGAACACGGCAGCAGTTGCGGTAGCGTGCAAATCCAGCGCACCAACCACCGGGCTACCGCGCCCGAAAAGAGCCAACAGCATGCGGTGTTCTCAGGTGGTCACCCACCCAAGTACTAACCGCGCCCGATGCTGCTTGACTTCGGTGATCTAACGAGAACCAGTGTTTTCACGCGGTAGGGCCGTTGGCATTAAGTATTTTGTGTAATAGTTCTGTATTTTGAAGCCAAACAATTCGCCAACAGTCATTTACATATAAGAAATGTTTTAAAACCAAAAATGAATTCTGGTATAAAAAAAAGTTAAGCGACACTCAAGTTAATTTTTTTTCTACGTTAAACACATAACCGAGAACATGAGTTTCTCTGTGTAAATATTTGTATGGATGAAATTATATTTTCCTCAAAATCTTAATCTAAATGACAAAACTTTATTCCAATAAGTATATATCAATATTTCCTTTCCATACTTTCATTTTCTTATGCATTTAAATTGTTATATTAAATTTACCATTCCCCGGTGAATATCTATATTTGCATTCAAATACGAATCTGCATGTAATATTTCATAATAATACTTCCAGAACTGTATTTTGTTTAATATGTAAACAGTAATGAGAATTCATCACATTCTTCCGTTTAGATACGGTAAATTATACTGTTAAAGCAAATTTGCATAATCAGCTATCATTAAATGTACATACGTATTATTCTGAAACTCATATTTCAATAAAGAAATCTATTAGTTTTTGCAGAATTTTATTTTCTGGAGGTGTCTTTGTATTTATTGGTTTTGCTTAATCAGATTCAGTACATATTATTTTTGTTGTAACCTGCGCTACAACGGGGCATAAATACTAATATTTCTAAAATTATTACTGTTACAAATGTTGTTAAAAATTCCGTTTAAAAGTAAATTTGAAATGATCCTTTTTCCAACTAAATTTGATAAAAGAAAAGTTTTAACTCCCGGGCAAAAATTCAAATGTCCCAAAAATATAATATATTTTCTTAAAATATATATGCATAAGGCGGTTAATCAGTAATGTTCATTAAAATCGGTAAAAGAATTTCGCCTCAGGAAAGAAATCTATTAGTTGTCGCAGAATTTTGTTTTCTAGAGGTATCTTTGTATTTATTGGTTTTGCTTAATCAGATCCAGTACATATTATTTTTGTTGTAACCTACGCCACAACAGGGCATAAATACTAATATTTCTAAAATTATTACTGTTACAAATGTTGTTAAAAATTCAGTTTAAAAGTAAATTTGAAATGATTCTTTTACCAACTAAATTTGATAAAAGAAAAGTTTTAACTCCCGGGCAAAAATTCAAATGTCCCAAAAATATAATATATTTTCTTAAAATATATATGCATAAGGCGGTTAATCAGTAATGTTCATTAAAATCGGTAAAAGAATTTCGCTTCAGGAAAGATTGAAACCTCGCTTATCCGCCAGACCTGTCCATGCTCTATCAGATGCGCTTCTAGGATGACGTTTTTCTTTCATTGAAATAAATTTTACAGCCTCTAAACTTTAACAAATCTTTATTATATTTCTATAGTTAGTATCCGTCAGTGAGACGCATTATAATTCTCATATTTATTTAATAAATTAGGATATAGATCTCAGCCCTTTCCCGTTGATCAAGTTAGGTCACATTTCACCTAACGTTTCAGACTGGGTTATAAGCCCTATTCTAAGCCTTATTTTAAATTCATCGACAGAAGGCTATTCTAGAACGGCAAAATAGTGCTTGTAGCTGTGATATCACAGCGCGCATATCACAGCTACAAGCGAGCATATCACCGCGCATATTGATGACGCAGAACTGTGAACGACAAGCTTGGAATAAGGCCAGAAGCTCTAACTCGGTTTAGAATATTTCAGATGCGCCGTACGAAGTAAATCGTTATTTTGACTATTTATAAATAATTTTTAACTCAAAATATATAAATAATTATTCAATAAAACAATTCAAAGAGAAAGCTCAATAAAAATATTAATGTCCCTATATGCATAGTATAATGTATAGGGAAAGTATTGCAGCGAGATCGAAAATTCAAATTTGAGTTTTCGACGGAGGAGCACGTTTCAAGCATCCCTGAACTCGAATCGAACGTTTTAGAGGCGATGTCTGTGTGTATGTGTGTTTGTGCGTGTGTATGTTAGTGTGTGTAAAAGAGACTGTGGAGACGATATCTCACGAACGAATGAAGCGTTTTAAATGAAATTTCGCATAAAAATTGCAGTCAGTGAATGCTGAAATCTTATTGATTTAAAACGCAATCGAATGTTTGGAAAATCTCCAAATTTTCGAATGAAATTTTGATAAAAATCATCTAAAAATCAGAACCTTCCCTGTTATGTAAATAATCATTTTATAGGTAATTTTTCATTAGAAAACAATTGACATGAAATTTAGAAAGCTAGTACGAACCGTTCTCGAGATATTACACTTTTTCAAATAAATTTAGGTAAAAAAACGTAAAATTAAAAACACATTGGGAAATAGGTACATTTTTCATATGTAATATTATATATGTATTTGGTAACATCACTCTCGTAGTACTTGTTGGTTGCTTCCATTCTCGACAGAAGATGCTTTGGGTAATAGTTTTGCATGTTGCTTCCTAAAACGATTCGCCAACAATCATGTATATATAGGATATTTTTTTTCTTTCCATTTGTTTGTAACGCTTGGCGATAAGTTGGTGAACTTAGTTCAAATTTAGCGAAATATTGCCAACTTTACAATATTTCACCCCAGATTGACGAAAATATGATTAAAATTTTAAAAATAATAACTGCTAATGAAGATGACGTAACTGATGTATTGATTATTAATATATTTTAATGAATAGCGGGCTGCATTGCTTATTGCGGATGCTATCAATATTGAAAATTTTCAATTTAAAGTTGAGTGAAATATAAGTTAATTTGGTGCCTCGAAACGGTTTTATATGTTGTCATTCAGGAAGCCGTCAAATATACTACAATTCGACAATAAAAAAAAATACGCTTTAGATATTATACATCATTTTTTCACTGGGAAAAAATTAAATTCACTGCATTATATAGGGAAAGTCATCAGATTTGTTTTACATGGTTCTGAGTATTGTTTATACATGGTTTCTTCATATGGTTCATACATCTGGTTTACATAGTTCCTAAGTAATAGATGTCTTCTATTTATGATCATTTATATATATATATATATATATATATATATATAAATATAAATTAGTAAATCCAATGTTAGAATGTATGTAGTAACTCATAAAACATTATTCCAAAATTATCTACAAAATACAAAGAAATAAAAGAAATTAAGACATAAAGAGGAAATAATAAAGCGTAATGCAGGTCATAAAGACAAAGACAATCAACAAATTTCAAAAATGAGGAATGAAAATAGGAAAACTAAAAAATCAAGCGAAAAAGCTTGCACATGGAAGAGCTTTAGGCTTACGATAAGTTCATTTCGAAAAAATTCTCTTCAAGTCCATATATCCCTTCGAAATGAACGCAAAAGTGCTTGTTTCTGAAACACAAGATAGATTTTATCTATAAACTTGTGTTATATGGACGACAAGCATATAGATTGGAACAATAAAGGAAACATAAATACCTTAAAATACACTTCATTAGTGCAACCATGACGAGCAAAATATGACTAGACCAATGTTGCCATATGCAGAAATGAAAAGATGTGATTTGCTGTTGCCAAAGAGAGTAATAAAAACTGTACTGCGTAAAAGCAATAAAATGAGATATTCAACAGTTAAAGCTGCAAGATAAAAAGATGAAAATATAATTTCAAGAGAATGAAGAAGTACGGCTAAAATAAGATAATAAGGGGAGAATATGAGAATTTTAGGCTAATCGAAACTTATTAACTATACCATTTACTAAATATGCAGGATATTTATACATTTTACTGGTAATTTTGAAGTTATTAATGTGCAAAGCATGAAATTTTTTATCTGATAATCTATAAATTCTAAAAAGTTGATTAAGTATAATATTTCTAAACAATTGAATCGAGTTGCAGGAATTAAAAGGTAATAATTTATTAATATTAAATTAAAAAAAATCTTTTTTATCATATAAATTAGTAACTATGCCATGAGCAGGTTCTATAATTAGATTTAAATCCAAATAATAAATATTATTACTAATATATATATATATATATATACATATATATATATATATATATATATATATATATATATATATATATATATATCATATAAAACGAAGTGAAAACTTTTATACAACGGAAATTCTTATACTTCAAGTGTTGGCGCAAAGCAGCACATGCACAAAAAGTATCATATAAGATTCAAATAAAAGAGGTAAACGACCAATTGCATAGCATAAATGGCAGAGGTGGATTGCGACACCTCTTTCCCGGTTAGAAGCGTGCTTTTAAGACCGGGCAACACTCCCGGAACCAATGCCATGCAGTGGCCTTTCTTCCGGATAAGTGTGAAGTCAAAGACACACACAAAAAAAAAATGCGAAGCAAACCATCTAGAAGCGACCACAAGACCAGAAACTACCTCAAGACTAGAAGCGACCATTGCAAGACTTTAGAAGCGACCATTGCAAGAGAAAGGGACGGAATGTAATCCGTATGAAGTGCATGCTGACGCTTAAAGCAGAAATCTGTTATCAACGTGCACCAGGGTGCGCTGTCCACACATGCGCAATGGTCCCACTAAGAACTTAAAGTGTTACTGAAAACATCCGCTATATCTCTAAAGTATGCATTTTTTTCCTTTTCTGTATTGAAAATTGAATTATAATAGTATTTCAGGAAGCTTTCGGGATAATTTCTTTTTATTGCTTCTTCCATGATATTTCTGTTATGTATGATACAATCAGTCTTGAAAGTATTAAGACGTTGATTTCTCTTGAGGTGATTGATGACAACATTTCTAAATATGTTTTTAGTTAAGTTGGATTTCCAGTCAATAATGTGGTTAATTTTAATATTGAAGTTGTTTCTTTTGTCAAATAAAACAGTATATGTGCCATATATACTATCTTGCTTTAGTGTGATATCTAAAAAATCAACACTGCTTTCTTCCGTTCCTTTATTTTCAATCAATTCCAGTTCTTTAGGATAAAAACTAAAATCAAACTGTGGCATGTTCGTATATTGTCCAAAAAGGACATCGTCAACGTAACGAAAGTATGGTAATTCATGTAAGATGTGAGTGCCCTCTTCAAATTTATTCAAATAAAGGTCGGCAAGCAGGGAGGAACAGCCCCCTCCCATGGGGATACCTTTTATTTGTTGAAAATAGTTTGTTCCATCAAATAAAATATTCTCAAACAGCACTATGCGCAACAAGTCTTGATATTTTCCGATAGTAATGACCTCCTTTAAGTCATATATTGCATATATCTCCTTCAATATCTCATATAAATTTTCTAGATTAATATTGTTGAATAAATCTCGGAAATCAAAACTTTTAAAACGTAAGTCCTTATTATAAAATTGCAGTCTGTTGATTACATCGTAACTATTATTTATCATTACTGTGCCATGTTTTTTGAGTTGTGTCATTACACTTTTGAGAAGTGTTAAAAGTTTTGCATTGGCTATTGTTAAGTAGGATCCACATCCCACTGTAACAGGATGGAACATGACAGGATTTTTGTGAAGCTTCGGTATAAGTACAAGATAAGGAAAATTAACTGTTTTTAGATCAATATCAATTCGTTTATACAAAGCTTTTATTTTATTTTCTAAACTTTTTCCTGTTAGATGTAACTGGTTATACATTTGGGTGTCTTGATAACTGTTACTTAAAGTATCGACGTAATATTTACGGCAGGTAAATGAGTAATTAGAGACGACTTTACCCGTGTATGTTATAGCATATTTATCTTCACACTTTTTAACTGCAGTTTTTATAGATGGATAATATGTTTTTTTACGTAATTGTTTATAGTGCAGATTGAACTTTTTGGTCAGGTGATATTTCCATTCCGTAAATGCTTGTATAGGCAGACTGTATTTGACGGCTAGTTTGTATGTAAACTTCTTCAGATCTTGTTCAAAGTCGTTTTCAATATTTTTATATTCCTGTATTCTGAATTTAGTACCAAGTTGAAGCATGTACTTTAATTGTGGATTATCTACAATATTGAGGTCTCCTGTGATAATATGTCCATGATGAGAATTGAGAAATGGGCTATTTTGGCACTCACATACATTACTTTTGAATTCATTGATGTTTTTACTTATACGGTTATAATTAAAGATTTTTCTTCTATTGGTTTGTACAAATTTATAAATCAATTTAACATCCATATTAGGTATTGGCATGAGATGTGCTAAGTCCTTGATAAAGGATTTGATTGGCAATTCGTCAAAATTTTTGTTTTTAAAAGTAGTTATAAATAGTTCTGATGTAATTTTCTCCTTGGTAGGTGAATTTAATTCCATTTTCAACAAACTGGCCTTTAGTTTCAGTGAATCCAACATTATTGCAAAATTCGTACATGCAATTTCTTTATTTTTCATTGATTTCGTTTCGAATTGATACTCTTGTAAATAATACCAGATGCGTTTAACATAGCGTTTTTTGATACCGAATATTAGATTTTTAATCCATCCAGGTTTAATTACTATTTGTGTTCTCACTTTATTTATGAACTGTTCGATCCTTTCGAGAGTTGCTTTATAACTCATATATTTCTTATTGCCTCCTCTTTGCCATCGTTTTTTTAAAAAACAAGGGATATCTTGCAATACCGGCATTATTGCAATACCGGCATAATTCATAATCTCCATGTCTTCTTCTAACAGTTAAACAATTCGTATAATTCACTTTAACCTGCTTTGAGAAAACTGCTTAGTCAGTAACATAAAATTCACTGTAACCTGTTATGAGATGATTGGTAATACACATGCTTTTCCAAAAATACCACTGTACTAGGGGTAGATATATTTTCATTTTATTTTCATTATATTCTTTTGATAATACTTTATAATACTTTGCATCCTCATTTCAATAATTAGCCACAATCTGGTGTAACAGAATATTTTATATTCATGTTTGATATTTTGTGTATTTGATCCACTTTGTCTTTTCTTCTACGTCGGGCCATTTACATTATTTCTGTAATACATTTTACAGTTGTGTAAACAGAAACGTAGAATCAGCATTAATGAAACATGTATGGCCCTTGATAACGTACATGGTTTCAGAAATGCTTTTCATATTCATTTTATTCCTTTTATATTCTCTAGATTCCATTTATTCAATTTCCAAATTTCTTGCATAGCTCATCGTGCTACACTAGGCTTCTGTTTTGCAATTTATTTACCTTTACCTTCAGTTTACAAGCAATTTTCTTTGGTATTTGTCGGGTATATATATATTACAAGTAATCATAAAAATCTTCAATTATATATATATATATATATATATATATATATATATATATATATATATATATATATATATATATATATGTATATATATATATATATATATCTCTAAAAAAACAGTGCAGGGCTTATTAAAGATTAACTCAAAACTTTAAACAAAGCTAAAACTCGAAGATTTTATCACTGGGCCTAGCCCAACCTATTATATATTGCAAAACGTGCTTCAGACTCGGACTGGATTCGGGTTCCGGTCTCAACGCAGTAAAAACCTGAAATTTTTTCTCATGTTCCCCTTTTTTTCTGGCTTAACAACATATCACTCAGGTGTACATTATTTATTTAGTACAATTAAGTATCTTTATTCTTTTAATTCCTTAATTCATTTACTTTAGAACTGTTCTTGCTTGTTTAGACCAAAACTTCTCGTTATCACTTTTCACATAACATTTTATTCGAGCGCGGTAGCCTGCAGTGTTTAGCGTGCTGAAATTGCACTTCGTAGGCCCGGGTTCGATTCCCTTTACTGCCAAAACTGCCGACGTGTTCACGCGGAGTACGATCACGTTAAACATGTGAATCCGTAAGTCCTTCCGAGAGGTTAGTGGTAGGGGAAGGAAGGTACGGTCCTTGTGGATGCCTCCCCCACTGACTCCGGTCTAAATTGGGCGGCACTTCCCGGCCGTTCAAACAGTTACCTTACGCCTTTCTGGTAGGTCGCACGGTCTGGGTTTCAACAACAACATTTTTTTATTCAGGCCTAGGTACACCTTACTGCCAAATTTTCAGGATTGCGGTTGATAATTTTTGGACCAAAATATATCTTGAAAATATCTTGAAAACGAAACTAGGTTTCTACAATCTCTACCACCTAATAAACTACTTAGCAACAATTTTTCAACTTCAAAAGTTTCTAAATACTTCTATAACAATGTGTATAAGTTAATTACAGTATAAATAAAGAATATTTTCTTTAGTCGAGGCGTGTCCGTTTTGAATCGACTGGATGGTCTTATTTTGGCGCTGGTACTTCTTTTTATGCACATTGGAATTACTTTGGCCGGTACAACTTTGTACTGCATTTAAAAATGGACCACAATAAACATAGTTGCATACATAAAGCTGTCTACTAGCATACTATAAAATTTTGCACCCGGCTGTCTTGTAGGAATCTAAAGTATGGCTACACGGTAGGGCGCAGAAAATATCCTTGTTATACAGGAGGATTAAAAAAAGATGGGCCAAACTTTTGGTGGTAGGGGAAGGAGGGTACGGTCCCTGTGGATGCCTCCCCCACTGGGTTCTGGTCCAAATTGGGTGGCATTTCCCGGCCGTCCAAACAGTTACCTTACACCTTTCTGGTAGGTCGGACGGTCTGGGTCTCAACAACAACAACACTAAACCAAGCGGGGCGCCAAGCGGGGCGCGGTAGCCCATTGGTTAGCGCGCTGGAGTTGCACTCGGTAGGCCCGGGTTCGATTCCAGCCACTGCCAAAACTGCCGCCGTTTTCATGCGGAGTACGATCACGTTAAACATGTGGGTCCGAAAGTCCTTCCGAGAGGTTGGTGGTAGGGGAAGGAGGGTACGGTCCCCGTGGATGCCTCCCCCACTGGGTTCCGGTCTAAATTGGGTTGCACTTCCCGACCGTCCAAACAGTTACCTTACACGTTTCTGGTAGGTCGGACGGTCTGGGTTTCAACAACAACAACACTAAACCAAGCAACCAACGGCCGTACCGTGCTGAAAACACCGGTACTCGTTAGATCACCGAAGTCAAGCAGCATCGAGCGCGGCTAGTACTTGGGTGGGTGACCACCTGGGAGCATCGAGGGCTGTTGGCACTTTTCGGGCGCGGTAGCCCGGTAGTTTGCGCGCTGCATTTGCACGCTGCCACAACTGCCGCCGTGTTCATGCGGAGTACGATCACGGTAAACATGTGGGTCCGTAAGTCCTTCCGAGAGGTTGGTGGTAGGGGAAGGAGGGTACGGGTCCTGTGTATGCCTCTCCCACTGGGTTCCGGTCTAAATTGGGTAGCACTTCCCGGCCGTCCAAACAGTTACCTTACAGCTTTCTGGTAAGTCGGACGGTCTGGGTCTCAACAGCAACACTAAACCAAGCATTTTTCATCATAGTTTACCGGGTCGGAAATGAAACGTAAAGGCGCCAGTCGGTACTTAATGAGAAAACCGATGAGGTGAGGCGAAAACACAAAAATGACTTTAATAATAAATATATAAAATGACATTTAATAAACAATAATTACAGTAATGGCTCAAAAGAGCGACCTCCAACCTAGATGCACGCCTCACAGCGGCAATGGAGGAATTGGCGAACTCTCTCAAACAGACCAGGCATGTCGCGCACTTCGGCAGCAGCGGCCGAAATTCGAGACGAGTTCCTCTTCAAATTCAAGGGGAGTATCATAAACGAGACTTTTGAGATAACCCCACAAAAAGAAGTCAATACGCAACAGATCGGGCGATAGGCCTCTCAAAAGTTGGAGCTTCGAATAACTGCTGGAAACTGATAAGGCCTTACATTCGGTGTTGCAAAAATTTGTATAAGGGTTCCTTTTCTTCCCCAGATGAAATTTGCATACCTGATTTTCTTCTTTAACCAGAAAATAACAACTAAAATGATGTTTCTAAGTTTGCGGAGCACCCGCTTCCCAACGAGTAGGCGCCATGTAAAGCCTTTACTTTCATTTTCGACCCTAAAACTATGACGAAAAATGCTTAGATTGGTGTGTACTACAACCTTGTAAAGTTTGGCCCATCTTTTTTGAATCACCCTGTATAAATAATTTAAGTGTGAGCGTCAGTAAATTTTCTGCCCTATCCGCGCTTTGTTAACTTTCGCGGCACACATATTTCGCCGAAATTCTGCTCAAACAGTTGCAAAATATTTTCTGAAAGATAAAATGCAATGCTTAGATTATATTAAAACTAAATTTAATGCCCCAAAAAACATAGAATATATTTTTTATTTTAATCCAAAATATTTTTGGTGCTGCCATCTGTTGTCGTAATTTAATTCATACCGACTATTTTTATTTTTAATGAACATTTTTAAATATCTATTCCTTCTAATATAGTGTTAAATACAACAACAGATCATATATAATAATGCCACAATCACGGAAAGGTAATTTATAATTCTATAAATTTGCTAAAGAATCTGAATGTACAGCACTGAGGACTGCAGTTTTATCTTCAAGTTCCTTTGTCTTCAAGTCCAAGTTCAATTACGTTTCCGTGATTATGGCATTATATATGATCTGTTGTTGTATTTAATAGCATATTAGAAGGAATAGACATTTAAAAATGTTCATTAAAAAATAAAAATAGTCGGTATGAATTAAATTACGACAACAGATGGCAGCACCAAAAATATTTTAAATTAAAATAAAACATATATTCTATGTTTTATTGAGTATTACATTTAGTTTTAATATAATCTACGCATAACATTTTATCTATAAGAAAATATTTCGCAACTGTTTGAGCAGAATTTCCGCGAAATATGTGTGCCGCGAAAATTAACAAAGCTCGGATAGGGCAGAAAATTTACTGACGCTCACCCTTAATCAGAAAATCTTCTACCGTCCATTCTTACAAATTTCGAGCTTAATTGAATTAGATTATTTTGGCACTACACTGTTCTTTTTATGCACACAAAGACTACTTTAAATGAGAACTGATGTTTAAAAAAAATTCCGAGCAATTACGGGCATGTGTGCATACACAAAGGTATTCATCCATTCCTGGAATTAAAGTTCGGTTCCTAAATATCTGAGCTTCACTGAAAGGAACCGTATGGCCCAGGGCCGTGAAGCGATAATCCGGGCCCGGGGTGAACAACTCACTGAACCCTATTTTTCTTTGGCCTTATTTTCATTCTTCCATTACAGAGAGCTTAGTTTCAAACTAAAACTTTTCAAAATTTTACCTCAAGGTTACCTTAGGTTTCAAAGTTAAATTTGTACCTTAAAATAGATTTAAAAGAAATTTTTAATAATATATAATTTCTATTGCATGAACTGACAGCATTATTTTCATTAAAAAAGAAAAGTAACTGTTTACCAGGTTACAAAATCTGAAACCTGTTTAGCCGTAATCCTGCTTGCATAAAAGCGTAACAAAAGCAGTACAAAAAAGTATATAAATTTGAGTCGTTTTCTAATTTAGGTTTTGAAAATTTCTATTAACACCTGCTTATTGTTTATATTTCAGCGAAATTGATCTTATAGTTCAGAAAATATTTTACTTAGAAACATATTTTCGATTTTTCTTTATTAATTGTTAGATAACACAAAATAATGTTATTTCCGCGAGCTTATCTGTTACGACATAAATAATAAAGTAAAAGAAATAATCTGTACAATATTCTAACATTATTCAAAATTTGCTCATTAGCACTTTTACTTAATGATAAAATCAGCGAAATGTAAATAAAAATTCCATAAACTTACTGATTAAATTTCGTCAAAATTGATCTCGTAGTTCAGAACATACTTTTTGAAAAACATAATTTCAAAATTTTTCTATTAATTGTTAGATAACACAAAAATAATTTCATTTTCACGAACTTGTCTATCACGGCATAAATAATAAAACTAAAGAAGTAAAGAAAAATATTTTACATAATCTGAAAATTATTCAAAAATGGCTCATTAGCACTTTTACTTAAAATCTGCAAATAGTAGATAAAAATTCCATAAACTCATGCTTACTACGTTAATTTCATCAAATCATCAAAATTGATTCTTAACTTTAGGATGTACTTTTCTTAGAAACATTATTCCGAATTTTCCTATTAATTGTTAGATAGACCAAATTCATTTACAAGAATTTGGCTATCGCACCATAAATAATAAAGTAAAATAAAAAATACTCTATAATTTGAATATTATTCAAAAATTGCTCATTAACACTTTTACTTAATGACAAAGTCTCAAAACGTAGTTATTTCTATTTTTGTAGCATTCTTCTAGTATTTATAAATTTACTTTTAAAATATGCAAGAAAACACATTTACACGAACTTCTTTGCTTTTTACTTTAACGTTTTCAAAAATATGTCATCTCGTTTTCACCCTTATGCCTGTAATATTTCTACCGAATTTTTTTCCCGCCAGTCATACATTCTCAATACCTCAAAGGCGCATTTTTAAAGTCAGGATTTATTAACCAATTATTTATTTACGCGCATTTTCCAAGTGCAATACGAACAGGAATTTATGTCGCCCATTTTATCTTTTGCGTGTGATACGTCTGCGGAATGCGTTGCGAGGGATGTTTGGGGTTACGTGAAAAATTGCGTTTTAGGGATTTCAGAACAAGCATCGATGATTAGTGAGGTATGTATGGGTTTTACATAAAATATATTTAAAATAATCATTAACAGTTTTGATTTTTTAAAGGGAAATAATAGTTTTTAACCTTCAAAAAATCATTATTTGAAATTTAATTAGAAAAATATATAATACTGTTAGAGGAACGTCTAAAATGCTCTCACGGGAGTCAGTTTTGAAACCCTGACGAAGAAGATACCCGTACAAGCAACCTTTCCCATAACGTAAATCTAGGGTTGCCAGATGCTGAAGTTTGGACGAGGGTATCCAGATTTGGCAATTTATCACCAATTTGGAGACATTTCTCTACTTTTTGAAGGTTCTCTACTTTTGAAGGGTGTTTTGATAATAGTAAAGGCTGTTTTGTGAAATTAGTGGAGCATTTAAGTGCTATTTTACTGTATATTACTCTTGTGACTAAACTTGTTAGTTATCCAGAAATTTGGACTCATTCTTTTATCATGAGCACACGCAAAAACACGATTTAAGAAGATACTTCGTAACAATACAATTTTAGAATTAATTTAAAAGAAACTGCTTCAAAATCGGATCGAAATTAAGGAATTAGGATCATTCTTACGAGATCAAATTAGGATCATTCTTACGAAATCAAATTAGGATCATTCTTACGAAATCAAATTAGGATCATTCTTACGAGATCAAATTAGGATCATTCTTACGAGATCAAATTAGGATCATTCTTACGAGATCAAATTAGGATCATTCTTACGAGATCAAATTAGGATCATTCTTACGAGATCAAATTAGGATCATTCTTACGAGATCAAATTAGGATCATTCTTACGAGATCAAATTAGGATCATTCTTACGAGATCAAATTAGGATCATTCTTACGAGATCAAATTAGGATCATTCTTACGAGAATTTATTACGTTTCTTCAATGATAACAATGACATGAAAGTTTTAACATTCGAAACATTCAAGTTCTAATTATAATAATTGCTCAAAATGCTATAGAGTTCTTGTTTTTACATAAGGTATCCACACATAAAATATAATATCAGTAAGTTCATTCATTATTTTGTTACTCCGCTTAGACATACACACATACACACACTCATACACATACATACGGAACAGATACATATACACACATACACACACTCACACACACATATAACGTGACAGACATATATACACGCATACACACACGCGTACACACACATACGGAACACATATACATATACACATACACACACATATAAAACAGACAAATATACGCACATACACATAGACGGGGTATCTTTTCAAAAGTGTTCAGTATGTCTTAAAACGTGTTTATCCGTTAAAATATCGAATTCGAAAAGTTTCAAGAAAACAGTAATTTTTCTGTATAGTTTTTCGTGAAAACAATAATATGAGAAAATAAAAATGGAAAATAAAATAATACAATACAATGAAGGTGGAAAATACAATAATACAATACAATAAAAATGGAAAATACAATAATACAATACAATAAAAATGAAAAATACAATAATACAATACAATAAAAAGGGAAAATTCAATAATACAATACAATAAAAATGGAAAATACAAAATACAATACAATAAAAATGGAAAATACAATAAAATAAAAATGGAAAATACAATAACACAATACAATAAAAATGGAAAATACAATAAAATAAAAATGGAAAATACAATAATACAATACAATAAAAATGGAATATACAATAATACAATACAATAAAAATAGAAAATACAATAATACAATACAATAAAAATGGAAAATACAATAATACAATACAATAAAAATATAAAAAACAATAATATGAGAAAATATTCAGTTTCGAGAAAACAGTAATATGAGAAGATAAAAATGGAGTTTTTCAATTATATGTAGCCATTTACATGACGCACTTAAAATGGGCCATTTTTTCCCTCCAAAGTTTATAAAATGTTCCTAAATGTTTACCTCATACTTAAGAAATTCGTAAGCCCGTATACGAGTAGAACTTTATTGGAAAATACGCTTCGTCCATAAACGTCTCATTTATGAAAAATAGAATTCATCATCTCTAAAAAAACATGTCAATTTGGTGTTCTTTCCAAACTTTGAAATATTCGCCCTGCCAAGCTTTTAAACAAAATTCGAATAAAAATGCAATATAAGACTCCGAATTTTTTTCCTTAACCCTCATAAACATTTCCTAATAAATGATAAGATAATATATTCTGACTTCAAAAGGGGGGCACCTTTGAAATATTGCTTTAATATGGCGTCATCGTAGGAATTCGGCCGGAATATTAAACACGTATAGCCTGAAATTGTGATATACATTTTCTTAGATGTTTTCATGATGGCAAAATGACAGTCTGACAAATTAAAAACCCTCGGGAGTGTATAAAGTTGAGGGGGATAAGCAAGTCGTAGGATTTATTTACGATTTAATTAAATTTTCACTCCCACGCAAAGATATGTAATATTTATGAAACCTCTTTTACGAAATCTAGAATTATTTGTTTTACTTTCCCATGCGTGGTATTGAGAAAGTATTGTTTTTATCGAAATTTTTCGATTTCGAGATTTTGATGCCAATATATGTTTTAAGATCTTGTGAATACGTTTTTACTATTTTTGGAGTTGCCCACCTGTCTGTCTCTATGTCTGATTTCCATGGTCGATTTCTTGTAAACCTGATAGCGGAAACACATATTAATGGATTTTTATGAAACTTTATATCCGGCTTTATTATCAAAAAAATCTAGAACTAGATAGAGTGATAAAATTTTACTTTTCCTGCAATACATGGTAATGTATAGGGAAAGTATTGGAATCATGTCGAAAATCGCAACTCGAGTTTTCGACGGATCTATACGTTTCGAGACCTCTAGAATACGAATAAACTATTTTTAGCGTGACATCTGTGTGTGTGTCTGTGAGTCTGTCTGTCTGTGTGTCTGTGCAATGTATGTATCCACTCTAACTCAAAAACTAATAGACCGAATTTCATAAAATTTGATAGATAAGTCACTTGGATGTGACCCTGGTGCTGATTAGTTTTTGGTACGATTCATAAAAACAGAACCCGTCTTTTTTTGCAAAATGGACCATAAAAATTTCATTTATTCGCTCTAGTTAAAATACTAATTTACCAAATTTCTCAAAATTTGGTGGATAAGTTACTTTTTGGATATTCTGGTTCTGATTAGAATTTGGTACGATTTGGAAAAGAAGAACCCGCCTTTATTTACGAAATGGCCAGCAAATATTTCATGTATCCACGCTAGCTAAAATACTAATTGACCAAATTTCACAATATTTGGTAGATAAGTTACTTATGGGACACTCTGGTGCTGATTAGATTTTGGTACGATTCGGAAAATAACAACCTGCCTTTTTTTACGAAATGGCCCCGCAAAATTGCCAAAATCTAAAAAAAAAAGACTACGTATGCTGAAATGTATCAATTAAATGCTTGTTTTACACGCAATTTTTGACGAGGAAAAAGAATATAACACACTCCATTATACTTTAGGACTAACCGTTCTCAAGATATTTGAGATTTCTTGCATTTTTGCTACGCCGTTATCGGAAAATTTTCCAATTACCAAATAAAAACAAAAATTGAATTAAAAATGCAAATTTAGTGTTATTTGATACAATTAAACTCAATCTAATAAATTATTAATGAAATAAAGAAATATGAATTTGGATCTGCAGGGAAAGTCATGTACTGCTCACATCAGATTTTTTTAAATTCGAGCAAAAACTTTGAAATTTATTTGGAATTTGATATTTTTTTAACATAGCAGTATAAGGCAAAATTTGACAATATCATGCATAAAAGGATTTGTTTATGCCTCAATGCTCACGTGACTTTGCAGTTTCAGTCATAGTTATGAAAAATAGTTTCAGTCATAGTTACGAAAAATAGCCGTGATACAATTTTTACTTTCCCCGTAAAAATCCCTCATTTCCTTCATAGTAGTGTATAGGGAAAGTATTGGAATCATACCGAAAATCACAACTCGAATTTTCGACGGATCTACACGTTTTGGGACGTCTAGAATACGAAAAAATCCATTTTTAGCTTGACGTCTGTGTATGCGTCTGTCTGTCAGTCAATCTGTCTGCCTGTTTGTGCAATGTATGTATCCACTCTAGCTCTAATACTAATGGACCAAATTTCATAATATTTGGTATATAAGTCACTTTTGGGTGACCCTGGTGCTGATTAGTTTTGGGTATGATTTGAAATAAATTAATCCGCCTTTTTTTGCGAATTGGCCAGCAAAAATCACCTGTATCTACTCTAGCTGAAAAACTAATACATCAAATTCTATAAAATTTGGTAGATAAGTAACTTATGCAATATTTTGATGCTGAGTGGATTTTGGTACGATTCGAAAAAGAACAACCTGCCTTTTATACGAAATGGCCCGCAAAAATTGCTAAAATATAAAATAAAAGATTACGTATGCTCAAATGTATTAGTTAAATGCTTGTTTTATAAGTAATTTTTAACGATAAAAAGAATGAGACTTACTCCATTATTCTAGGACTAGCCATTCTCGAGATATTTCAGTTTTTTCGCATTTTTGCTACGCCACCTCTAAAAATCTGATGTGGGCAGCACATGACTTTCCCTGCAGACTTATATTCACGTTCTATTTATTTAAATTAAATTTAATTCACTATTAATTCAATTTTCGTTCTCATTTGAAAACTGGACTTATTTTCAAAAATGGTGTAGGAAAAATACGAAAAACTAAAATATCTCGAGAACGGCCAGTCCTAGTGTAATGGCGTTGGTCTTATTCTTTTCTTCGCTAAATATTACGTATTAAACAAGTATTTAATGGCTATATTTGAACATACGTAGTTCTTAAGTTTAGATTTTGATGATTTTTGCGGGCCATTTTGCAAAAAAAGGCAGGTTATTGTTTTTCGAATTATATCAAAATCTAATCAGCACCAGGGTGGCCTACATGCGACTTATCTACCAAATTTTGTGAAATTCGGTCCATTAGTTTTTCAGTTAGAGTGGATACAAGCTTTTGCGGGCCATTTCACCAAAAAAGGCGGGTTCTTTTAACTCGAGTCGTACCCAAAACTAATCAGCACCAGACTCGTGCACAAGTGACTTACCTACCAAATTTTATGAAATTCGGTCAATTAGTTTTTTAGTTAGAGTGGATACAAAATCTGCACAGACAGACATACAGACACACAGACAGACATACAGACAGACAGACACACAGACACAGAGACACACAGACACACAGACACACAGAGACACACACAGACGTCACGCTAAAAATAGTTTTTTCGTATTCTAGAGGTCTCGAAACGTGTAGATCCGTCGAAAACTCGAGTTGCGATTTTCGACATGATTCCAATACTTTCCCTATACATTACCATGTATTGCAGGGAAAGTAAATAAAAATAAGTCCAGTTGGTAAATGAGAACGAAAATTGAATTAAAAGTTCAGTGTAATTTTAAATAATTATGGGTGTTATTTTGTGCAATTAAACTCAGTTTAAGGAGTTATTGAAGAAATAAAGAGAACGTGAATATGAGTCTGCAGGGAAAATCATGTGCTGCCCACACCAGATTTTTTTGTTCGTGACGACCTTAGCCCCTCTCGGGGAGGGGGGGGCATATATTGTCAAGTACGGTATTAAACGAAATATTTTTGTCAAGCCCTTTAAAGTTAAGGGTAACGTGTTATAATTGCAATCATTTGGATCCGTGATAAGGATTTTTCAAAAATTTTCTTGAAAAATTTGAAAAAAAAAATGCTACTGAACATGGATTTTAGTATGAGAAGGTTGAGATGAGTCGAATTACAGTTAATTTTATTTATATTTCAATAATTGCTCACCAACTTCGTTCCCTATTTGCATACATCAAAATTTCAAACATAATGAGAATACTAATTTAATTTTAAAGTGATTTGTATACTGTTTAGTTTAGTTACACACTCACATACACTTTCATATAATAGATAATAATATTCAAACAATATAACTGCAGGGAATGAAAATGTAATTGAAATAATCTTAATTAGTTTTAATATTAAATATAAACTAAATATAAGATTTTCTTGTGAAGTACTTCTGAACTGCTGCTTGAATTGAGAGGAATTTGTATGTTTAAATGAATTATTTTCCCTACAAAAATCTGATGTGGGCAACATATGACTTTTCCTGCAGACTCATATTCACATTCTCTTTATTTCTTCAATAATTCATTAAATTGAGTTTAATTGCACAAAATAACAGCCATAATTATTTGAAATGACATTGAATTTGCACTTTTGAGTCAATTTTCTTTTTCATTTGGTAACTGGACTTATTTTCAAAGGTGGCGCAGCAAAAATGTAAAAAAAAAAATATCTTGAGAACGGCTACTCCTAGAATACAGAGGTTGGTCTTCTTCTTTTCATCGTCAAAAATTACGTAAAAAATAAGCATTTAATTGATATATTTGAGTATACGTAGTCTTTTATTTTTAGATTTAACAATTTTTGCAGGCCATTTCGCAAAAAAAGGCAGGTTCTTTTTTTTTAATCGTACCATAATCTCATAAGCACCAGTTTAATCGACAAGAGATTTATCTACTAAATTTTGTGAAATTTGGTTGGTCAGTTTTTTAGCAAGTGTGGATACGGTCAATTTCTGCGGGCCATTCCGCAAAAAAGGCAGGTTTATTTTATCCCAAATCGTACCAAAATCTAATCAGCACCAATGTCACCCACAAGGGACTTATCCATCAAATTTCATGACATTCGGTCAATTAGTTTTTCAGTGCATACTAAATCTGTACTTACACAGACACACACACAGACGTAACTCTAAATATAGTTTTTTTCGTGTTCAGAGATCCCAAAACGTGTATATCCGTTGAAAACTCAAGTTGCTATTTTCCGCATGATTGCAATTCTTTTCGTCTGCATTACCATGTATTGTGGGAAAAGTAAAAATCTGATGTGAACAGCACATGACTTTCCCTACAGACCCTATGACTATCCCTACTTCCCTACAGACTACAGACCACGTTCTCTTTATTTTAATTAAATTTAATTCAGTTTTAATTCAATTTTCGTTCTCATTTCGTATCTGGACTTATTTTCAAAGGTGGCGTAGAGAAAATAAGAAAAATCTAAAATATCTAGAGAACGGCTAGTCCTAGTCTAAAGGGATTGGTCTTATTCTTTTCTTTGTTAAAAATTACATATAAAGCAAGTATTTAATGAATGTATTTGAGCATAGGTAGTTTTTTATTTTAGATTTTGACGATCTTTGCGGGTCATTTTGCAAAAAAAGGCAGGTTCTTTTTTTCTGAATCATACCAAAATCTAATCAGCACCAGGGTAACCCACCAGCGACTTATCTACCAAATTTTGTGAAATTCGGTCCATTAGTTTTTCAGCTAGAGTGGAAACAGGTAATTTTTGTGGGCCATTTCGCAAAAGAGGCGGGTTCTTTTTTATCCCGAATCGTACTAAAAACTAATCAGCACCAGGGTCACACCCAAGTGACTTACCTACCAAATTCTATGAAATTTGGTCCGTTAGTTTTTGAGTTAACATGAATACATACATTGCACATACAGACAGACAGGCAGACATACACAGAGACACACAGACAGACAGACACACAGACACACAGACAGACACACAGACACACACACATACGTCACGCTAAAAATAGTTTTCTCGTATTCTAGAGGTCTCGAAGAGTGTAGATCCGTCAAAAACTCGAGTTGCGATCTTCGACATGATTCCGATACTTTCCCTATACATTACCATGTATTGCAGGGAAAGTAAAAATCGTACTCCTACGTTTTGGCATGGCTTTACGAACAGCCAACAAAACGTGAAAATGGATATACGAGAAAGCCATAGGGCACTCTGAATGCTTTGGATGAGAAATTACGCTAAAAGAATCGTATGCGAATGAAAGAAAAGAGACGTACGAAGTTCTTAGGGCTGTTCATCGAAGTGAAAAAAAATATATTTGTTTGCAGTCAATTAGTGCTGCAAGACGGCATGCACAATCATTTCATTTCCTCCATTTTTGTAAAGTTAAACTAGCTAGGTTTGCCCGTAAGCGGTTACCAAATATATAGCAACCGGTTTTTGTAGCAATTATTTTTTTACAAGTTCTGCGTCCGATGCGGGGAACGCAAATATCGCGAATCAGCAAAATTAGGTCCAAATTTAACATGAGACGGTCGAATGGGTCCATTGCAGATTCGAAAACACAACTTGAAAATTGGGTGAGCGACTGCCCAGTGGTTAGCGTTCGAGGATTGCAAGACGACCCGAGTTCATTTCCCGTCTCTGCCAACAACTGTCGCCGTGTTAAAGCGAAATACGGCCACGTTAAATATATGGGTCCGTAAATCCATCCGAGAGGTTATTAGTGGAAGGGAAGAAAAGTACTGTCTCCGTGGATTGACTTCCCACACTGGGTTCCAGTCTAATTTGGGGGGCACTTCCCGGACGCCCGCACAGATACCATACACCTTGTCGGACGGCCTGGACCGAAGAAAACGAAAAAGAACTTAAAAATTGCATGAAAATCAGAGCAAGCGTCGCATAACAAATAATTTTAAAAATGATGATTTAAAAATTGCTCCCCCCCCCCCCGGTTCAATATAAATTGATTTATATTGAAGTAGACTTTCAATCTGAATTGCTAGCTTTTTTAAGGAAATGCTTATAATAATGTTACCATCTTATATTATAGGAACCAAATCTCAATCTGTTAAAATCGTAAAATTAGATTTTGCATTTTAATTGCTTCTTCAACAAGCGAGCGAAAAGTGTCTCCCCATGCATTAAAATATGTTGTTTACCACTTATCCATACTTTCTAATATATGGTGTCACTTGACTTCCACTCTCCGTTGAGACGCGGAAAGAAATTGGAGTGAAAAGTCACAGCGACTTTCTGGATGAAAGTTATCAAATGATGAATTTAATTGCATAAAAATTCACAACTGCGGGTAAAACAAAATAATAGAAGTTTTGTAGAGCTAAGACATAACGACGATCCTATATGTAACAATTATTTCGTGACGTAATTTTAATTCTAATCATTGAGTCGATTTGAAATTAAACTTATTAAATGATTAATTGAATTTTAAAAAATGAACAAATAAAGTTACGATGAGAATAATAGAAATTCTGTAGAGGTAAGATATGGCAAATTTTACGATGGCAAAGACTGTACCAGCAAAGATGTAAATATTTATTTTTTACTTTAATGTTGAACAATACGTGAAAAAGTGTATACTACGATATTTTTATCGAAACAGTGATTTTTTCAGGGAATGCTTATAATAAAGTTAGAATATCATTTTCAAGGTTTTAAATTATCTGTAAAACTGGAGATTTTAGAAATTTATATTTTAATCCCTACATCGACAGCCGCTTGCTATATGGCCTTCACAACACCTCTAACAAGAGAACGATGAATAAGAGAGGAAGTCGTTCTTTGTTCTGAAAGTGTTTTTGTGTTTTTCGGAATTTTTATAGATCTGTATAAAAAAAATTATCGGTTTTATCGAAAATCCGGCTTCTAGAGTCTTTTCAAAATTTATCTGGCTATCGTTAATATAAAACCGATGTTCTAACTTTATGTTTGAATGAGCAAATATATTTTCCGCATACCCTTGTTTTCATCACTCTCTTCTCAAAATTAGGTTTCTCAAATATTAGAAATCTATATAGTTTTTCGAATTTTTGAAAGTCTCGGGATCTTATTCGGTTTGATACCTACGTTAAAAAAAAACCCGGGCTTCCAGGCGAGTAGGGCTTTGGAATTTCATTTACATTAATATACATACGCTATTAGCTTTTGTTATATACGATATTAATAAAACAATTATGTCCTTTTGCACCACCCAGGGCGTCTGACTTTCCCGAGGGTTTAGAAAGCAGCAGAATGAACGATCGGGAGCGGACTAAATTCCAGCCCTCAAGCTGAAGATGCATCTCGGTCCAGCCGGGTCAAAGTTTTCTTTTTACAATTTACAAAGTTACACTTGAAGTACTTGAAGAAACTTACACTTGATAATAAGATATATTTCCAATAATAGACAATTTAACAGAAATACAAATAATGAAAATCTGTTGTGGACAGCATATGATTTTCTTATATAATACAATAAATTTACTACTTTTACAGTAAAAAAAGTAGGTTATTCTTATAGTAGATACGTATATTATTTCCAAGATATTGAATTTTCGTCAATTAGTGGTCATTTCCATTGATTTAGCGTCATTTTTATCAATTTGGCAAGACTTTCGTTAATTTAGCAACATTTAAAAAAATCGAAAAGTTGGAGACATTCCGCCAAATTCGTCGCCAAAATCTCACCAAGCGAAATGGACGGAGAAATAAATTATTCTTATAGCAGATAAATGACTATTGGCGTTCAAATACAAAAGTATTACTCAAAGAATCTTTTCTCATGAATGGAACGAGCTAGATCCACGACAATGATTTCACCGCATGATATTACATATGAAAAATGAACATGTTTCTCAACAGTTAATATTTTTTTTAATTTATGGCATTTTTTGATAAATTTATTTGAAAAATGTGCAATATCTCGAGAACGGTTCATGTTAGCGTTCTAAAGTTTATGTCAATCGTTTTCTAAGGAAATATTATATAAGAAATGCCTGCGTAACTTTATTAAAGGTTTTGATTTTTTGATGACTTTTTCAAAATTTCACTGGAAAATTTAGGGGAAATTTGAACATTCGATTGTGTTTAAAAACAACAAATTTCCAGTATTCACAGATTGTAATTTTTATACCAAATTTCATTCGAATCGCTCCATTCGATCGTGAGATATCGTCTCCACAGACTGACTGACATACACACACACACATGCTTTCACACACACACACACTTTCACACACACACTTTCACACACACACACACAGAAAGAGAGAGAGAGAGACCACCTCAAAAATGTTCGATTCGTGATCAGGGATGCTTGAAACAAGCTCTCCCGTCGAAAACTCAAAATCGAATTGTCGACACTGTCACAATACTTTCCTTATACATTATACCATATATATAAGGAAAGTAATAACACACTTTAGAAATGTGCCGTGTTCATGCGGAGTACGATCACGTTAAACATGTGGGTCCGAAAGTCCTTCCGAGAGGTTGGTGGTAGGGGAAGGAGGGTACGGTCAATGTGGATGCCTCCCCCACTGGGTTCCGGTCTAAATTGGGTGGCACTTCCCGACCGTCCAAACAGTTACCTTACACCTTTCTGGTAGGTCGGACGGTCTGGGTTTCAACAACAACACTTTAGAAATGTAAATTAACAAACCAAATGTAAAAAATCTGATGTGGGCAACACATGACTTTCCTTATATAATGAAATGAATTTACTACTTTTAGAGTAAAATAAATGGGTTTTTCTTCTAGTAGATACTAATATCCTTTCCAAGATATTGAATTTTCGACATTTAGTCATCATTTTCATTGATTTAGCGTCATTTTTTTCCATTTGGCGAGATTTTCGCTAATTTGGCAACATTTCAAAAAGTCGCCAAGTTGGCGACATTCCGCCAATTTCGTCGCCAAAATCTCGCCACGCGTTATGGACGAAGAAATAAGTTATATATATTTTAATTTATATATATATATATATATATATATATAACTTATTTCTTATTCTATATATATATATATATATATATATATATATAACTTATTAGATATTGAATTTTCGACATATATTATATAACTATTATTATATATTTATATATTATATAACTTATTAGATATTGAATTTTCCACAATTAGTCGTCATTTTGATTGATTTAGCGTCATTTTTATCTATTTGGCGAGATTTTCATTAATTTGGCAACATTTCAAAAAGTCGCCAAGTTGGCGACATTCCGCCAATTTCGTCGCCAAAATCTCGCCAAGCGTTATGGACGAAGAAATAAGTTGTTCTAACAGCAGATAAATTGGCGTTCAAATGCAAAAGTATTACTCAAAGTATCTTTTTTCATGAATGGAACGAGCTAGATCCACGAGAATGATGTCACCCAATTTATCGCATGATATTATATATGAAAAGTGAGCATGTTTCTCAATAGGAAATATTTTTTTTCTATTTTATATGACTTTTTGATAATTTTTTTGAAAAATGTGCAATATCTCGAGAACGGTTCATGTTAGCGTTCTAAAATTTATGTCAATCGTTTTCTAATGAAAAATTACATAAGAAATGTCTATTTGCATAACTTTAATATTGGTTTTGATTTTTTGACGATTTTTTCAAAATTTAATTCGAAAATTTAGGGGGGTTCTGAACATTCGATTGCGTATAAAAACAATAGGCTTCCAGTGTTTACAGATTGTGATTTTTGTACCAAATTTGGTTCGAATCGGTCCATTCGTTCGTCAGTTATCGTCTCCACAGACCCACTGACACACACACACACACTTTCACACACACTCACACACACACACACACAGACATCACTTCACAAATGTTTGATTCGTGATCAGGGATGCTTGAAACGTGCTCTTCCGTCGAAAACTCGAATTCGAATTTTCGACCCCGTCACAATACCTTCCTTATACATTATGTATATAAGGAAAGCAAAAACTGTTCAAAAAGCATTATGAACATGACGCAGCAAAATGAATATTTGAAAGCAGATACCTCCAGCTAAAATTAGGTAACAACTGCGTATATAGTACGCTATGTAAAAAATAGTCTGAATCATAAACAATAATAATATTAATACCAGATAAATTAATTAATTGAAACTCATTGCAAGAAAATATGTCTTTTAAAATGAGTAAAATTAATAATACTTCTGCTCAATGATCCATGCAACTTTCGAATAACCCATATTCACTCGGTCATAACTCGGTAGACAACCATCATCATATACCCATATCGCCATTTTTCTTGTTCCATGAAAAATTCTCGACTTTGCACCCTTAGCATACTAACAGGAAATAATAGAACAAAAAAGTGTAATGCCATATTTTGTACGTTTTTATTCTCAAAAACCCTCCAAAGCGAATGATTGGGTAATAAATCCAAACTTCCAAAAGACGCTATTGAAATATTGCTTTAATATGAACGCCATCTTGAATTGGGGCGAAAACTGAAGGTTTAGAAAACAGAGAGATATGGTTTCGGTACGTTTTTCAAAGATGAAAAAGAAGGGGAAGGAGGGGGGGGGGGAGTAAAGGCGCTACTACCGCGACTAGATGCGATTTATTTTTGACTTAATTAAGTTTTTGCTTCGCTGAAGCCGCGGATGATTTAAAGATTTGGCTTTCGCGATATCTTGAATCTGCTTTATTTTAAAATTTACGCTTTTATTATTTTGTGCTATATGTTTTACATCATAATGTTCGTGCTTAGAGATATTTTTACATGCAAACTTGATATTCATGGACGTATTTAGGAGGGGGGGGGAGTGCGCCAAAGCACCCTCCTGGAGAATTGCTAATTTAATTAAAAGCCAATATGAGAAAAAAAATAAGAAAAATCCTTTTTGGAATTAGAACATTCAACCACAATTGTGTGTTTTCTCCTACGTGTATATTAATAAAAGCGATTTAAACTTATACCAAAATGGAAAACTTAGGATTATTGCATTTGGTATGTTTATGAATGTCCAATTTGTTAATTTAGTTGCTTTGTCTCCAGGAAGGTTAGAATTTTATTATAAAAGGGAGAATATTTTTTAAAGGTGGTATACACAAATTTTTAAAAATTGGTGCATACTAATTTTTAAAAGTGCTATACACCCTAATTCTTCCGGCCGTCCATCAAGTTGCTCAAGTCCTCGGATGAGTCCGACGGTCTGGGTCTTCAACACACTAATTCATAAAAAGTGACAGCATACCATCTATTCAAATTAACTTTGTAACAATGCATATTTCAATGTCTTAATGTCTTGCATTCAAACTCTAAATTTTGGATGCAATCTATTTTAGCAGTTCCCTGGAAAAAATCCTACATACCCCCCATGATGATATTAATGGCCCAAAATTTCTTACACAAGTTACATTGATGTAATAATTGATAAAAGGTCATTAAAGAGCCTTTATATGGTAGTAAATAATGTGCACACTTCATTCTTAAAGGAACTATTAAGTATTTTTATTTATTTCTGTATAATTTTTTTGTGTAGTTGTCCAAATTAAAAAACAAACTGGAATGGAAATTTCCGGAAATAAAAATCCTTAGTGAACCCTCAACCACCTCTAGAATTTAATGCAGCTAAAGGTCACTTATTTTAGATATCATTTTTATCAGTGACTTATTTTAGCTGCCAGAGCTAGCGATGGATACTGATATAACCCCAAAAAAATCTGATGTGGGCAGCACATGACTTTCCTTATATAATGCAATGATTTTACTACTTTTACTGTAAAAAAAATAGGTTATTCTTATATTAGATTCTTTCTAAGATATTGAATTTTCTTCAATCAGTCATCATTTTTATTGATTTGGCGTCATTTTTATCAATTTGGCGAGATTTTCGTTAATTTGGCAACAATTAAACATGTCGCCAAGTTGGCGCCATTCCGCCAAATTCGTCGCCAAAATCTCGCCAAGCGTTATAGACGGAGAAATAAGTTATTCTTATAGCAGATACATGACTATTGGCGTTCAAATAAAAAAGTATTACTCAAAGTATATTTTTTCATGAATGGAACGAGCTAGATCCACGACAATGACGCCACAAAATTTATTGAATGATATAACATATGAAAAGTGAATATATTTCTCAACAGTTAATTTTCTTTTTAATTTATGGGATTTTTTGATAAATTTATTTGAAAAATATGCAGTATCTCGAGAACGGTTCATGCTAGCGTTCTAAATTTTATGTCAATCATATTCTAAGGAAAAATTACATAACAAATGTTTATTTCCGTATTTTTTTTAAAGGTTTTGATTTTTTGGTGATTTTTTCAAAATTTCACTCGAAAATTTAGAGGGAGGGGTTCTGAACATTCGATTGTATTTAAAAACAATAGGATTCCAATATTCACGGATTGTAAATTTTGTATCAAATTTCATCGAATCGCTCCATTCGTCCGTCAGATATCATCTCCACAGACTCACTGACACACACACACACATTTCAAGCATCCCTGATCACGAATCGAACATTTTTTGGGGTGATGTGTTGAAGGCCCAGACCACACGACCAACCCCTGGGTTGGTCGTGTGGTCTGGGCCTTCAACACATCACCCCAAAAATGTTCGATTCGTGATCAGGGATGCTTGAAACGTGTTCTCCCGTCGAATTCAAATTTTCGACCCGTCACAATACTTTCCTAATACATTATACTATGTATATAAGAAAAGTATTTACGCGCCCCTATACATAGACTTTTTGAAACGTACTTTGATTATCAAGTATTGATTGAAAAAATCAGCACGAAAAACGATTTTATTTTCTACATTGCAAAATTAATTGCATTGATTTATCGGGCAAATAGAGTAAATACTGTGAAGTTATTGCTAAAATAGTCTACTAAAAGCAATTTAAAATTTTATATAGAACTTGTGTTTTAAATATTTTGTGGTAAAAGAATTAAACGCATATTTAAGAAATGGTTTCAAAAATGAAATGCTGCCTTTTTAAAAATATTGACGTCACCTGTAAAATACGTAAATTGCAGGCAAATTTGCAAATCAACTGTTCCAATAAATATAATAGTCTATATATTAAATGTATCATATTCTTAAAAAGTAAAAACTTTTCCCTTTTTATTAGGTTGGCAGGATTCTCAAACACATTCTGTTATCCTCACTTATACAGAATGTAACGACTTACATCAGCAACTAACTCCATAAAGATGTGGAAAGCAACTTCAATAAAAATTCAATCCGGAAATTGAAACCCAGAAAAAAAGAAACCAACCTCTATTGCACTTTCTAAGCCCCCAAAGATTGCTTTTTAATATCCTTCAATTTTTCCCTTCGCATTCACTAAATTATAAAAAATGAACTATCCCTGCTGTATAATCTTTGTATGATATAGATTTCAAAAAGCCAAGAACCTTTTCAAATATTCTTCTGATTATAATTCAAAAGCTGGAAACTTTTGCAGAATGGAGCTAAATTATATTGAACTTAAAATCGCATTTGGCATAAAATAAAACTGATATTATTCAGCTCATCTATCGGGGCTGTGGCGCCATCTGTTAGGAAGTTAAAGAATTGTTCTTAATAGAATATGAAATTACAGAGGTGGGAAAAAAGTTGCATTACCCGCATATTTCCATGACTTTGATAGAGAATAACGACAGAAACACATTTAAGGGGACGGTGGACGTTGAAATGAGCAAAAATCGACTAAAAACAGTTTTAATATATAACATTATTTTTCACATTTGATATTTGCTTACTGGTGAGACAGCGTCAGCAGGTGCAATGTTTCTGTCAGCGATTTCCATGGACGCCAATGCCTAACCATTTTACTCATACTTAACGAAACTCGTAAAATTTTTGCGATTGCATGGAGTAATGTCTATTATTCCATAATGAAGACTAGAATTCGAGGATAATTGAAATTTTCATACAAGGGTCAATGCACTAAATATAGGATCCAACATTCGCGTTTGTTACTCAACACTTCACATTTATTTCGAAAATACTGAATTTTTCGTGGCGAGGTAATTATTTTGACAACCACTGTAAATAGGATAGCGCTCTCATTTCAGGTAACAGCATTCGTGTACCGGTTTCACACTTAAGCGCTCATTAGCATGGACTTTGTGAACACCCCGTTTGTTAAGTTCGTTTAGTTCTTTCGGTGTTCGAAGATAAATTTTGAATTCTATATGTTGACAGGGGTGGTTAAGTTATTTCATAGAAGCCACATAAACTATTCTTCACATTATTTTTTAATGTTTTAAGAGCCATAGTTTTCGTTTTCTTCGACATCTATTGGAAACGGATATTTCTTTGGTATACCTTTGAATTTTATATTGCTCTGGTTTTTATGAATTTTATATCGCCCTGGTTTTTATGAATTTTATATCGCCCTTTCTCTTCCAAAGGGTTATCATAAAAATTTTAGAAAAATCGAAGTGAAACCCAATGCAGTGACTGTCGGATTTAAGAATCAGTGTTTATATGAATCAGGCTGTCAATAAGAATCAAAATAATAAACACAAACTTTGTTTTAACATGCTAAAATTTCCGCTTTAAAGAATCACGATTACCGCTTTTAAGAATAAGTTTTCTACCCCAAAATCGTACATTTCGTATTGAAGAGGGAGAAAAGAACAAAAATTCGTTTTGTTCAAAGTTATCTGGTTATCATTACTTCTCTCTGGACGTACAACGAAAGCAGTTGCTATGTGATAAAGTGGGCCTATCTAAATGATTAAGAAAATCTCGGTAGAAGTTGCTGGAAATGTAAAATAAGCAAAAATAAGTTTTAGTTTTTGTTCCAAAGTCTGACTGATAAGTAAAGCATTGAAGAATCCGACCTACCAGAAGGTATACGGAAAATTGATGCGTCGCTGTGATAGCAAATAGCACACTCGAAACACAGCCGTTCTCATGATGATAGTGGGATCAAAACTACCTCGGGAGGGCCAAACGTCCCAAGCTAAAAACCCCATATGATCTAGTGAAAACCCCGCCAGACCCAGCAACGCCTGACAAAGCACCCTGCAGGTCGTCGAGGGAACGAACAAGGACAAAGCCTAAACAAAATTAAAACGACCCCCCCCCCTCCATTTTGCAGTAAGTGAATATCATCTTCTGACCAGATCCAGCAACTCGCTGGAACAACAAAAGAGAAAATACACAAGTAGCCACTGAGAGACAGAATGTCTAACAAGAGGCAATCCTAATAAAAACATAACAAATAGCACAAAAGCAACACATCACTAATCAAGCCAAAACACAGGCTAACAAAAGTGCAAGGCGAAAAACAGAATCTTGATACAATCAGAGCAAAGTACATAAAAGTCAGACAAGCATATGTACAAAATATATCAAACATAAGACTTATAAGTAAAGGAAGTTAAGTTATGTGCTCAAGATAAAATTCGTAGAGCATTAGTTAGTCCTTTCACGTTTTACTATTGGAAGTATCACGTTGCAAATAAGAAAAACCTTTAGTTTGTTTGAAAAGAAAATTTGCTTCAAAAATATAATTCTCTTCCTCCGTACAATCAAAAAGAAGCTGATGCGTTTGCTTTAGAAATTACGCTGCCAATATTATGTAAACTTTGGAAAGACTGTCTTTCTAAACTTCTAAATGAAATTCAGTGTAAGAAAATGAACATTGGAGTTTATAATTAGGAAATGATTCTTTGATTGAATTATCAATCTTAGTTATTATTGTGAATCGTATATACGTGCATTGCATATTTTGGCCTAAATAACCCACCATTTATTTTTGTACGAGTGTCTAATTACAATAATCATTAATTACAATACTACACATTGAATGATCAATAATTACAATACTACACATTGAATTTCACAATTTAACTTTTAAAATAACTATTATTTGTTACACATATTATGATTACTATTAAACTTACATTACTTTTATATACACGCTTAAGGATGAGGCAATGCAAGTGTGAGACTAGGATTTTATTTTTGCCCAAAATCATATATCTTGCCTAATATTTAATGCAGATTTTCACATATCGTTGTTTGCCCTCTTGGACATAGAAAAGCACTGTTGAATATCCATTGCTATTTGTCATAGCAAGTGAAACACACAACGCTAAACTCTCGCTCCTGTACATTCAATTTTTATCAAACACACTTTTGGACATTCTGGACTCCAAATCTAAAACACACCCTCGGTACATTCTGGACTCCAAATCTAAAACACACCCTCGGTACATTCTGGACTCCAAATCTAAAACACACCCTCGGTACATTCTGGACTCCAAATCTAAAACACACCCTTGTACATTCTGGACTCCAATTGTCCACGAAAGCACATATTGCTTCTTGAACTCTAATTGCCGAATACCACCGCTACTGTACGGTCAGATTCTAATTGTCGAAAATTCCCTGCTTGTTGCCACATCATTTCACCTGAGGTCCAGATACGCCCTCAGTATTTCTATTGGTTGTTCCTCAAGGCGATACAGCAATACTTCTTCATTAGCCGCCTTATTAACCAATCTGCATGGTTTAAGCCTTGGTCCTCGAGATGATTTCTGACCCAACTACACCTGCAATTTATGTGCACTCAATTCATTGGGGTCCTTCCAGGCCAGGAGTGTCGTAAAATGGCGCCGAAGAGTTTGCGCTTTGTTTCTCAGTACATATCATATAAATCTCCGAAACTGCATAAATGTATCCTGATCTCACAGAAATGTTGACGACCAATTGTCATGTTCAGAGAAAACGAAAAAGAAAAAGAAAAGCAGATGTCGAGAAAGCACTTTTACAATGGTTTCAAATAGTATGGTTGTAGTAATGCCAACATGAATGGTTGAAGTAATATCAACAATGACGGTGATTTCAGAGAATGATATATTAGAGGTTAAAAGCGATTCGTGTCTGGGTGCTCTGCAGTATATATATATATATATATATATATATATACGTGTGTATATATATATATTTACATATATTTATGTCGTCCTTATGATTTAGGTTCTTGGTCTATCTAGTACTGAAAAAGTGTTTCCTCGAAGCAACTGTATACAGTATCTGTATATACTAATTTCCAAATGTCCGTCTGTCTGTCAGTCTGTTCGTCTGTCTGTCACACTCTTTTTAGTCACTTCCCGAATAGATAGAGACTTGGAATTTAGTACACGGCTCGGTCGTTTGATAAAAACCCCGGGAAAAATCGAATTTTTCGGAAACGTTCTCTAGAGGAGGTGCTCCGCACCAAAACTTTCGAAAAGTGAAATGACAGGAAAGCATGCTTCGCGATAAGATAGAGACTTCAAACTTGGTGTATGGGTAAATTGTTCGAAAGGACGAAAGTGTGCAATTTCAGAATTTCAATATTTTCTACTTAAGGGGGTGCCGTACACCAAAATGTTCGATTTACTGAATAAATGAGAAAAGGTTCTTTTAAAATTTGATAGGGGCTTGAAATTTGGTATAAGGCCTAATCATTTGACGAACACACCTAAGACGAATATAGTTTTTCAAGAATGTTCGTTTATGGGGGGGTGCTTCAAAAAAAAAAGTTCGAAAGGTGAATTGATAAAAAAAGCATGCTTTGAGATGAGATAGAGATATCAAATTTGGTGTAAGAGTAGATAACTTGGAAGGAAGAAAGTGTACAATTTCAGTTTACCAATATATTCTACTTTAGAGGGTGCCACACACCAAAACGTTCGAAAAGTGAAATGATAGGAAAGCTTGCTTTGCGACGAGATAGACCTCAAATTTGATGTATGGGTAAATCTTTCGAAAGGAAGAAAGTGTGCAATTTCAGATTTCCAATACTTTCTATTTAAGGGGGTGCCGCACACCAAAATGTTCGATTTATCGAATAAATGAGAAAAGGCTCCTTTAAAATTCCATAGAAGCTTGAAATTTGGTATATGGGATAATTATTTGACGAAAACACCCAAGATCAATACAGTTTTTCAAAAATGTTCGTTTAAGGGGGTGCTCCGGAGTAAAACGCTCGAAAATTGAATTGATAAAAACCATACTTTAGAATGAGATAGAGATATCAAATTTGGTGTAAGGGTAGATAGTTTGGAAGGAAGAAAGTGTACAATTTCAGTTTACCAATATTTTCTAGTTTAGGGGGTGTCGCACACCAAAACGTTCGATTTTCGGAATAAAGGAGAAACGCCCCTTTTAAAACGTGATAGAGGCTTGATATTTGGTATATGAACGAATCATCTGATAGAAATCACAAAAAGAATAGCGTTTTTCAAAAATGTATATCTAAGGGGGTGGGTACTCCACACAAAAGCATTTAAAAGATGAAATGCTGGAAAAGCGTGCTTCGCGATGAGATAGAGACTTCAAGTTTGGTGTACGGATAAAAAATTGGAAAGGAAGAAAGTGTGCAATTTCAGTTTTCCAACATTTGCTATTGTAGAAGGGTGCCGGTCACTAAAATGTTCGCCTCCTTTACAATGTGATAGAGGCTAGAAATTTAGTATATGGGCTAACCATTTGACAAAAAAAAACCAAATATGAATACAGTTTGACAAAAATGTTCATTAACGAGGTGCTACACAGAGAAACGTTCGAAAGGTGAAGTGATAGAAAAAACATGCTTCTGGATAGGATAGAGACTTCAAATTTGATGTACTGATAGATAGCTAGAAAGCAAGAAAGTGTGAAATTTCAGATTTCCAATATTTGCTACTTTAAGGGGTGCCACACACTAATATGTTCGATTTTCGAAATAAATGAGGCACGCTTCCTTTTAAATGGGATAGAGGCTTGATATTTGGTATATGGACCAATCATCTGATAAAATACCCAAGACAAACAGAGTTTTCCAAAAATGTTCATTTGTGGGTGTACTTCACAGAAAAAAGGTGCAAAGGAGAAATAATAAAATAGGGGTGCCTCGGGATGAGATAGACTTTAAAGTACGGGTAGATAATTCGAAAGGAAGAAATGCGCAAATTAAGTTTCCTAATATTTTCTTCTTTAGGGTGTTCTGCACACCAAAATATTCGATTTATCAAATAAATATGAAATTCCAATTATTAAAAACATTACGTTATTCAGGGGTTGCTTATTGCGAGACTGTTGATTTTCAACGGGTATTCGGCTAGTTGTTATTTTATTTATGCTTGAATAAGTTTTTGATGTTTTCCTTATTCTTTGCATAATGTTTTTACTCATACATAACGAAACGATGCCATTCAGACTAAATTAATATGCGAAAGATCAAATATTTCGTTGGGTTTGTCAGAAGTAGTTTAAATATTGATAATTTTAAGCTAATATAATTAACACGTACGATTGAGAATTGCATAATTCTCATTATATGTGACATTAATACGTATAATCTCAATAAGCTGTGGCATTTACATAAAGCGAGATACAAATTTCGATGATTTCAATTTTTAATATTAAATATTACTGAACGCATTTCTTAAATACTGAACTAATACTGATACTAACTCTTAAATATTATACTATATCTTAAAATAAGTCCAACATCATTTAAAAATAGACAGCAGTAATTACGTAAATGGATATTACAGCGCAAGGAAACAT
The DNA here is from genome assembly GCA_951213105.1 of Amaurobius ferox. Lineage (NCBI taxonomy): Eukaryota > Metazoa > Arthropoda > Arachnida > Araneae > Amaurobiidae > Amaurobius > Amaurobius ferox. The sequence continues at coordinate 51,490,816 of OX578153.1, forward strand.
ATTTGTGCATTAAAATGCAATTAAAAACTTTTTATAATATTCTAATCTAAATTTAGATTACATTTAGTTCGGAATGGGCAGTAAAGATAAAAATATTCATAAAAAATGCTCTTGAAATACAAATGCAAAAGTAAGGGACGCTTATGAGGACAAATATTCCCAAAGGATTTTACTGAGTAAATATCCCTTACTAATTCTCAAACGGGTATAAAATGAAATTGGATATGGGATTGAAAATGTTTTTAACATTAAGAGGAATTTTTCCTGAAGCCCTGGTATAAGACGCATAAATAATAAAAACACTTTTAAAAAAATAAAAAAGTGGTTCTAATTTAAAATGATATTGAGAGGAAATATTTTCAAAATTATTAAAAGCAATTTATGTATTAAACTTTTTAATATAACATTACTTTATTTTGCTAATTTTTAACACTTTCCAACATAATTGCTAACATAATGCAATTTCCAACAAAAGTGTTTATGGCTGGTCATTCTGTCCGCCTGTCTGTCAGTTTGCACAATAACTGGCTTAAAAATGACTTTATCAAAATCAAATTTCAGTATATTGTTCAAACACCGTATGTGGGATATTTTTGAATAAAAAATGAATATTATGACCCAATTGGTTTACGATTTAACTCGGGTTGAAAAAGTGAAATACATTGAAAGGTACAGGACATAATTTTTCAGACATTCCTTAAGCGAAATTGATATTCACACATTGCTTTGAAAATTTTAGAAAAAAATTTTAGAAGAAATATTCAAATTATCACATAAAATGTGTAAAAAAGTTTTCAAATTATATTGAGTAGTTTTTTAAATAAAATTGAAACAATAATTACACCCATGATATATGCCAGCCAACGGCCCTACCGTGCTGAAAACACCGGTTCTCGTTAGATCACCGAAGTCAAGCAGCATCGGGCGCGGTTAGTACTTGGGTGCGTGACCACCTGGGAACACCGCGTGCTGTTGGCACATTTCGGGCGCGATAGGCCGGTGGTTTGCGCGTTGGATTTGCACGCTGCCACAACTGCTGCCGTGTTCATGCGGAGTACGATCACGTTAAACATGTGGATCAGTAAGTCTTTCCGAGAGGTTGGTGGTAGGTGGAGGAGGGTACGGTTCCTGTGGATGCCTCCCCCACTGGGTTCCGGTCTAAATTGGGTGGCACTTCCAGGCCGTCCAAACCTTACACCTTTCCTTGCCATACACATTTCCTGTTACCTTACACCTTTCTGGTAGGTCGGACGGTCTGGGTCTCAACAACAACAACCCATGATATATGACGGCCGTCCAAATGGTTGCTCAAGTCTTCGGATGAGTCCGACGGTCTGGGTCTTCAACCCATGATATATGAATAATAATTACATAATAATGATTATTGAATAATAATAATTGAATAATAATAATTGAATAATAATAATGAATAATAATAATTGAATAATAATTGAAATAATAATTACGCCCATAATATATGTTTCCCGAAAGACATCACGTGACACATCGTGAAATGAAATGTATTTTAATGCGTTACCGCAGATGTTTGAAAATCATTTTCGTTTATATTTAGTGTTGCATCCGTCATAAAGCCGTTTTATTTTTGCTTATTATATATGTATCTAAATTCTGCTTATACACAATTACAATATTTTTTATTTTAAATGATCACTGAATTTTGATTATTCCTACAACAAAGCCTAATTATACTATTATACTATAGCATGCAGATTGTAATCAAATCAAGCGATTGTAAGTTGAGTCCCATTTCACCCAAAATCATTTAGCTTTGCAGTCTGGAATATAAGTGATATGAATGATTGTATTAATCGATATGAATGATTGTATTAATCGATATGAATGATTCTATTAATTATTCATTGAATTTACATAAAGATGCAGTAGATTTATATTTCGATGGCATCATTTGAATAAAGTTCATTTGTGTAACTAGCATTGTTTTTCTCGATGAAGTATTACATTTTCAAGTATAATAAATTGCTGTAGTAATGTGATAATTTAAAAATATCACATTTTAAAATATCACATTTATGCATGATTGATTTTTTTTGTTTATTGATGATGCAGTTTCCTTATTATTACAAAACAATTTAATTATTACTGATAGTTTAGAAATAAATACGATAAATATGCTCATTTGCAAAAGAAAAAAAAATAGTAATTTAACCTGACGGCACACATGACTTAACGTAGTGTAACTGAATTTATTTCTTACAAATCTAAAAGCACATCATTTATTTTTACTTCTAAGCAAGAGGAAGATTCGTCTAAAGTTAACATAAATCCAAAATTGGCTGGCATCGTAAGGAAATTTGCCTTAAAATGTCAGATTTAAATAGGAGGGGAGAGATCTAACTTTAAGTCATTTTTAAAAAGAATCATTCCAGCCAATCAAAAATTTCACATTGTTAAAATCGGGGAGCTATTTCTTAGAGATACATTCGTGGTGTTTCAGGACGTATCCATACTTCATACTTCATATGTCATTTAAGATGGAACAGACATCTTAAAAAGCCAATTCAACCTTTTCTGAGACAAATATCAAGCGAGTAGTGAAAGAAAGAAATACAATTATTGGTTATAACTTTTTTAACACTTTACAACAAAGTTGAAAAGTGTTTATAACTTTGTCCATTCTGTCTGTCTGTCTGTCTGTCTGTCCGTTAGCACGATAACTGCCGTAAAAATGACTTAATCAAAATGAAATTTTAGTATGTTGTTCAGACGGTTTGTAGGACCTATGGGAATATAAATGAATAATATCACCCAAATAGTTTTGGATTGAACCCGGGTTGAAAAAATGAAATACATTGAGCCCTATGGGACCTAATTTTTCAAAAATTTTTTAAGCGGATTTAAAATTCACAAATTGCTTCGAAAATTTTAGGTAATATTCAAATTGTTCCATAAAATATATAAAAAAAATTCAGCAAAATATATTCAGTAGTTTTTAAAATAAAAATTAAAATAATAATTACACCTCTTATATGAAGCGATCACGTGACCAAGATATGAAAATATCACATGACCCACTTCAAAATGATATATGGCATCCATCTTGTTTCAAAATCGTGATTTTTTAAGTTCTTTTTAATTCATATTGAGTGTTGTATCCGTCCTAAAAATACTTTATTTCCTTGAACGGATTGTCTGCTTTCATTTTCATTTTCCTTTTTCATTTCTGCTTTCATTTTCCTTTTTTTTTTTTTTCAGTGTTTCAAAATTGAAGGTTATTAACATTTTGATGATCTACTCTTATCAGATGAGCTTCTTAAACTTTACTAGAGAGGTATAAAAAGCTGATGTTCCGTCAAATCTTTGAATCATTTTTATTTTGAAGTGAGTCAAATTTATTTTTTTTTTAATTCATAAAGTGTAGTATCGGGAAGATGTCGCGCTAATAACATTTTCCTAGTATATACAGGATGAGTCAGAACTCTTGGGCCAAACTTTAAGGGTGATAAATCACATCTAAACAAGCAATTTTTTCCATACAAAGCAGGTGTGTGAAGCAAGAGGTGAACCTCTAGGTAGTAGCTCATGAAATGAGGAAATGATGACTCTCGGTGAAAAGAGGAAACACAAAAATGACAGAGTAGGCACGAAGTACGCTTCACTAACAGAAATTGCAGAATACAGGGACAAAATTACAGAAACAGTTCAAAAGTGTGACCACCAGCAGTAATACAGGCTTCACAACTGTGACGTAGCAAGCGGAGCACTTTAGCAAAAATACCCAACATATCTTGGACAACGCCGGCAGCAACAGCAATCCTAGCAACAAGGTCCTCGTCGGAGTCGATGGACTAGATGGGCTAGATGGGCTAAATGAGACAAGAAGTTTTAGCTTTTTTGCTAAAGAAATTTTACATTCAGCTTAAACCCTGGCTAGTTCTGAAGCAGTCGTCGCTGTATTCAATGTCAACGACGTCTAGCGATTCACCTCTTGCATTACGACCCTGCTTTGTATGACAAAAATTGCTTGTTTAGATGTGATTTATCACCCCTTAAAGTTTGGCACAAGAGTTCTGGCTTACTCTTTATAGATTTTTAGTCAGACACCTTTGTCAGATTGGAAATGACAGCTTATGGATATAACAGTCAAAATGTCTTTATCATCTTGATTTTTTTGACAACAGACGTATGACAGACATGCAAAGGCATAGAAGCAAAGGCATAGTGCTTTTTAATTCATATTGAGTGTTGTATCCGTCCTGAAACTACTTTATTTTTGCTTAAATTCTGTGCATCTACATACTGAAACAGCGCAATGACAATATATTTGAGTTTAAATGCTCATCTAAATTTGATTATTTCTACAACGAAGCCTATTTTTCACCTATGTAAAATGTAAACAGCAAAATATATAGAATGCGTTGTATTAGAATTCCTGTATTTTTTTAACACTAAATAATTTAGTCCATTGAGTCTGCATGGCTGATATGAATGAAATATTAATTGATTTCATAAAGAGAAGGACGATTTTTTTCGATGAAGTTTCAAGCATGGAGTTTAATTTTTTGTAGCTCCATGGTCTTAAACAAAATGTTTAAATAAATAAATTATTATAGTATTGTGATGAATGAAATGAATGGGAGAAAGTTTTGAATGAAATCCTGTTTTTATAGAGAGATCCAGGCGTGTTATTTTTTCTGTGACGTTATTTGAATTAATTTCAGTTGTTTTCGATGAAGTTTTCAAATATAATAAATTATCGTAGTATTATGATAATTCTAAAACTATTACCGAGGAATGTATAACATTTTAGAGATGTTTAAACCAGGCAATTTATATTTCAATGCTGTCATTTGAATGAAGTTCATTTTTTTCGATGAAGGTTTAGATTTTCAAATATAATAAATTAATGCAGTATTGTGATAAGTTTCAAAATATTACCGGGGAATGTATTGCATTTTAGACTTGTTTAAATAAAATTGCATTGAAGTTGGAAAGTGTTTCATAATCAATGCTTTAAGCATGATTGATCTTTCTTGTTTAAATATTATCTTGTAAGTCATGGATGGTGAATTGAATAAATACGATTTACAAAGTACTTGTAGTCTTTACTAAGATATTTTAAAATATTTTAAACGTGTTTTACCATACTTAAGAATGTTAAGTTGCTTTAAAATTTTGAGGTGAACACATCTAAAAGCCGTTTGGTGTTCAAAGTGAAAAGGTATTAGAGCCAGTTTGCTACGCTCTGTCTCAAATAAACTATGAATGGAATTCATGAAATTATTAGACGATGTTTCGTGCATTTAAAAAAAATATATTCTATTCTTGCGTGTTAAACCTCTCCGGTTTATAATTTACGATAAACAGAAATTGACATACCATCCATCGTTATTTTTTTTTTTTCAGCGCCTGTTTAAAATATCATACACTACTCCACAAAAATAATTAATTTCATAAACTCATCCATTGATTAATTATACATTTTTTTATCCGAGACACGTCTTTGGTTTTTTGAACGAATTTCACAGGATCTCGCAAGCTATCGGACTCCGTTCAAGGTCGAAACGTACGGGATAAGGACCACTTATTTTGTCACAGGGAATGGATATTTTAGCATGGGCTGAGATGGGGTGTATGAGGAATTTCTCGCAATCAATCAATTATTACACGTTTCATGATAGCGTGTTGAATATACGATCAATGGTGATTCCCATATTTTTTTGTTTTTGCAGAGAGCGTTTGCTATTTGATTCTTGCAATTTTCGGATAGAATCCATTTTAAATTGCATTCAAATGTGTTATTTAAGCAGCGGGGGCTTATTTAATTATTTAGTAGTGAACGCTTATATAGAACCGGGGCATTGCTGGTAATTCGTTCTTGTCTAAAATATTGGTGGATGGACAAAGTGAATAGATATTAGCGTCAGTTTGCTACGTTCTGTCTCGTATATAAATTTTATAGAAACAAACAGAAAAAATCTGATGTGGGCAGCACATGACTTTCCCTGCAGACTTATATTAACGTTCTCTTTATTTTAACTAAATTTATTTCACTTTTAATTCAATTTTCGTTCTCATTCGGTAACCGGGCTTATTTTCAAAGGTGGCGTAGGGAAAGTACGAAAAACTAAAATATCTCGAGAACGACTAGTCCTAGTGTAATGGGGTTGGTCTTATTCTTTTCGTCGTTAAAAATTACGTATTAAATCAGCATTTAATGGATATATTTGAGTATAACCAGTTCTTTAGTTTAGATTTGGACGATTTTTGCGGGCCATTTTGCAAAAAAAGGCAGGTCATTTTTTTCCGAATCGTACCAAAATCTAATCAGCACCAAGGTAACCCACAAGTGACTTATCTACCGAATTTTGTGAAATTCAGTCCATCAGTTTTTCAGTTAGAGTGGATACAAGCTTTTGCGGGCCATTTCGCAAAAAAAGGCGGGTTCTTTCATTTCGAATCGTACCCAAAACTAATCAGCACCAGACTCGCTCACAAGTGACTTACCTACCAAATTTTGTAAAATTCGGTCCATTAGTTATTTAGTTAGAGTGGATACAAAATATGCACAGACAGACAGACACACAGACACACAGACAGACGCACAGACACACACACAGACGTCACGCTAAAAATAGTTTTTTCGTATTCTAGAGGTCTCGAAACGTGTAGATCCGTCGAAAACTCGAGTTGTGATTTTCGGCATGATTCCAATACTTTCCCTATACATTACCATGTATTGCAGGGAAAGTAAAATACGTACCTGTCACTAAAACATCCAATGAAATGTACAATCAATCTGTGTTTTCATTTACATTAAACGAAAGCTTAAATCATTTACTTTACTTTTTACATTTATTTCCTTTAAGCATTTAGTTGAAGCTATTGGGGATATATGGATACACAAATCACACTAAAAATAGACAATATGTATTCTAATACGTCAAACAAATAATTTACATTAAGCGAAAGCTTAAATTATTTACTTTACTTTTCATATTTTTTTGTTTCATTTAAGCATTTAGTTTAAGTTATTGAGAACATATGGTTATAGAAACCACACTGAAAATTGAAAATAAATATTCTAATACTTCAAGTAAATTAATAAGAAATAGGAAATTTTCAATAATTTATGCACATTATATCTTGCAAAGAAAGAAAAAGATTTAACATTTCATCGCTATTACATTTTATAACATTATTATAATATATTTTTTATGCATGTAAGTTCTTTATTCTTTCAAAATATATCTACTTCAAAACCTTGGATTTTATATTAGCTAATCTTCAATAATTTATGCACATTATACATTACAAAGAAAAATCTTTGTAATGTATAATGTAACATTGTAAACGTAACATTTCACCGCTGTTACATTTTATAGCATTATTATAATATATTTTGTGTGTATGAAAATTTTTTATCCCTTCAAATATATCTATTTTAAAATCTTGCATTTTATATATCTTGCTAGCTAATCTTGCTATTGTTTTCCAATTTATCATTTCATATTCAATACAACACGCAATAAATGGGAATTTTATTGTATTCGAAACATTTAATACGAACTGTGGAAAAATATTACAACTCTGATTGATTACTGTAAAAAATAAAACGGAAATCTAAATTTCGAATGTAAAATTATTCGAAAAAATATAATCGTTTCTAAAAAAAACTTCAGAAAATCGTATGGGAAATAATGAGCGCTTTAACTTCTGTTTAACACGTTTCCAATATTTACAAAAATGGATTTTTACTTCTTTTTGCTTCTTAATACATAAATTGTTTAAAATAAATTTTCACCTCTCGCATTTTTAAAACGTTATCCAGTGATAAATTGTAGCGGATATATATTCTTCGTTTAAATGGAGATCAGCTTCCTTATTTGGTATTCAAAAATTTCCGGATTTCTTCCGAATTAACGTAAATATTCTGTTTTTACGTAAGTCGGAAGTTTCAGAGACTGTAATATATTCTCGCGAGGCGTAGAATATACAAAAGCGGGCTTTGGATATGGCATCGCAAAAAGTAATTAATTGAGCACTTCATCTCTTTTTATAGAGCAGTGTTATTTTATAAAACGTCTTTAACCCTTTTAAGGGATTATTGCTTATGATATTATTGCTAAATTTAAGGTATTACTGCTTCTAATATTATTAATATTATTGCTTTTCTGCACATTATATATACACTCATGTCCAAAAGTTAAGCATAATTAGTAAAATGAGAAAAAATTCGAAGTTAATATGGATACAATGGTTCACAATCAGCTGTGGAGAATCGTGGGACGAAGGTAAATCATCGTGCACATGCAAAATAGTTCAGTCGACGTCGACATGCGCAAAGCACCGGTGCACGTCGGAACGAGTATAAAACGGCCTCGAGCGGCATGGCCAGTTGAGACATAATTTCACAATTGCTGTGGTACGGAGCGTTGTTAACAATAAAAAAGGACGAAAGATGCCACAAAGATGCCAACTGGACATGTTTTTGAAGGGACGAATTATTGGAATGCTGGAATCCGGTCGATCCCAAACCGAAGCGTCTCGAATTCTGAATGTGCCTCAGTGTATGATTTACAGGCTGTGGCAGAGGTTCCAAACCACTGGAAATGTTACCCGACGACCAGTAGTTCCAGGTCGGCCAAGGGCAAAAACCGGTCGGCAAGACCGATATTTTGTGATAACTGCTCGACGTCAGAGGAACCGTTCTGCCAGACAACTGGGTTCAGTCCTGACAGCCACCACAGGAGTCGCGGTTTCAAGACAAACTGTTTACAGGAGACTCAGACACGTTGGTCTCTATGTTAGACGACCAGCAGTTTTCATCCCCTTGGCGTCTGCACAGAAACACCCGTGTTTACAGTGGAGTTTGAAACATTGGCAATGAAATGGACAACAGTGGGGCAATGTCATGTTCAGTGACGAGTACAGGTTTAGCCTGCAAACTGATTCTCATCGTACCACAGTCTGGAGAGAATGTGGAACGCGTTTTCACCCGGGAAACATTATGGAAAGACATCGTTTTCCGTTTGGGGGAGTCATAGTCTGGGCAGGCAGCATAATGGACGTCCGTACAGACCTCCACAACTTTGACACGGGGTCGATTACTTATCAAAGATACAGAGACGAAGTCCTTGAGCCTACCGTTTGATTGTTTCGAGGTGCTGTTGGTCCTGATTTCATATTCATGGATTATAACTCGCCTCCTCACCGTGCGGCCTTGGTCGACTACTTCCTTCAAACTGAAGATATCCAGCACATGCAGTGGCCTGCCAACTCTTCTGATCTGAATCTAATAAAGCATATGTGGGATATGCTCGGGAGACATCCTGCAGTCCTCCGCTACACACCAAGCTCCGTTCCGGGATTGAAAACTGTTCTCCGCGAGGCTTGGAACTCTTTGAGGGCACATCTCATCCAAACCCTCATCGAAAGTATGGGAATTCGTTGTGCAGCATGCGTGGCTACCCGAGATTCCCACAGACCGTATAAACTACAGCATCATATTATTTTAATCATTATGTTTCACTGAGGTTGACACTCGTATTGTGACCCTTCTTCTTTCAACCCTTTTCTTTGGATGATAAAAGTCGATATTATCCTTGTTTTGCATTGTTTTCCTTTTCTATAACCATATTACACACGCATACCGAGTTTCTTTCCATTCCGATGTAGATTTCCTGAAATTTACACATAAACAGCAACTATGCTTAACTTTTTGACAGGCGTGTATATGCTGATTAATAGATCTGACCCTTTTTGGTGATCGATCTGAATTACCCTTTTTTGTATCAAGTTGTCTTAGATGTTGGTAATTTCAATGCTGCAACATTTTTAGTTCTTTTATAATAATAAATAAATAATAATAATATAAATAAGTAAATAAACTTTATTTTGTCACACAGTATACACAATGCATACAATTTCTTCTTATAGGTATATGTATAACAGTGGGGCAAGGAACTGAAGGAAGAAGTATAATAATGTAACCCCTGTAACATGCAGGGGTTGCATGTGTAAAAATACGTCCTATTTAATTTTCAAAGCGTATTCTCCTATTTTATAGAGTTAAATATACGTATAGAGGCGTTATCTTGATTTCTGGGTGGATCCTGCCCTCACTCGCTTACTGCACTGGAATATTTTCTTTTAAGAATTCTCATGAAAATAACATAGGTGCTTAAAAATTAAAAATTTTTAAAACAGCTTTGCACAAGACTGCCTTTATTGCTTACTGCACTCAAGGTTATTATATACTGCACTACTGTAATAGAATATTTTCTTTAAAGAATTTTCATGAAAATAATATTGGTGGTTAATAAGTGTTTCGAAATTAAACTTTTTGAAACATTTTGTATTCATCTTTTGTAAATGAACTTTTTAAACGTATTAATGGAGCTCATCTTTTCTTTTCCAAATTCACACACACTGCAATACAGGTGCAGTATACAGGAATTACTTTCGACAAACTCTTTGAATTCAAGATTTTATTTTAAACATACATCTTAAAATATTTTGATCACATTTCGACAAATTGAGAAAAATGCCTGCCAGTGTGTAATTTGTGTCTTAAATGTGCGGGTAAGATAACAGATGCGAACATCTAAATAAATTTTAAATTTCAATACTTTATTTATAAAACTAGAACTGGTTACATTGTAAAAATATGCATCTGACTCGCTCTAGATTGAAGTATCCCATATACCCTGAACGGTGAAGAAAGCATTATAATTAAAATAATTAATTTATTCTTAGGTTGAAGACGTACCACTTTTGGATTTGACTAGAGAAGATAACTTGAGCACACGACTGTTTTTTTTATGATCACGGCATCTACATTAAAGGGGTATACAGGACGTCCCAAAAACATTAATCTCGGCTTTTATTCTTTAAATATTGATCTTAGGCATATATAATAAATTACAAAGTTGCGTAAAAAAAGGTACAGAATTTTATGAAATCGATTAAAATTTTCAAGGGAATTAAATTTTAAAAAATGCAAAATTTAAAATTTTATACGGCCCCCGTACAGAAACATTTCCAATCAGTAAAATGTGCCCCATACACTAATAAGATGATGTACAAAATTTCAGCATTTTATCGTAAAAAGTCCCAGAGATATGAAAAGACAAAAATGCTGACTTAAACCACTTTCCGATGCATCGACGTGGGTTCTCAGAGGGGAAAAATCATCTCCGCAGATAGCGTTTCAGGGGTCATACACAAATTACGAAAGAAAACAATGATTACATAAATAAATATTATTTTGCTATTTATTGTTCAAAAATATCTACACTGTGTAGCAATACTAACTTTACACAAAGATTACAAAGCTTGTTCAAAATGTTTTCCATCCTTGCCAAAGATCCATTAAAGATAAGAGGCAGATATTATTTGCTTATGATGCATTTCTGCGTTGCGCCATTTGCACTCTTGCGGTAAACATTTACATTTTAATTTGTGATTAATCTCTCACCAACTTTGTTTAAACATATCTCTGGGACTTTTTTGATAAAATGCTGAAATTTTGTACATCACCTTATTAGTCTATGGGGCACGTTTTACTCAATGGAAATGCTTTTGTACGGGGGCCGTATCAAAATTTAAATTTTGTATTTCTTCAAATTTAATCCCCTGAAAATTTTTATCGATTTCATTAAGTTCTGTTCCTCTTTGTACGCAACTTTGTAACTTATTATATATATCTAAGACCAATATTTAAGGAATAAAAGCCGAGGTCAATGTTTTTGGGACACCATGTATATTTTAAAGTACATTCTGGAAAGCTACGTGTATAGTGCTGTACACATTAAAGAACTTCTAAAATATGTTTATATTGGGATCTTTTGTAATGTAGCCTTTTACAGACTTTTGGGGTTCTGAATGTGGTTTCCTGAAGAGGAGTTCCGAACTTGAAGTGATTTTTATGGGTTAGATCAATTAGAGTAAAGTGATCTATTGGAAAGGGGGAATTTCAACATGGTATCTTTTATTTGATAATTATTCCTCAAAGACACGTGGTTTGAAAATATCAAGTGGGTTTTCTTCTTTCTTGTACGGTCCACTTAACTTCGCCCATTCTTGTTACAAAACCTCAAGTTATTGATTAGCGTGTGTCTCATTCATCAACTGCTTCTTTATTTCCAAATTTTTCTTATATAGTTGAAGTGAACATAAGTGCTTTTCTCTTACACGTTCCAGATCGAAGTGGATCTACATGACCTCCTCTTTCAGTCCAGCACGACACCCTAATCGTCGCAACACACATGAACTGAAAATAACTGAAACCGTAGAGACATTGGAAAACCAGAGCTCGTTATTTTTAATACTCATGCATCAAATACATCTCTTCTGTAAGATCAAATTATTCGATTACCATTGAAAAGAATTCGTCTGCTGTCCTGGATTCAAATCATTGATAATTGTATGGTCAATCAATAATCTATCCATTGAGCTACGATTTAATATTATTTTCTTTTATGGGTAAGGCGAATCCTACAAATTCCATAAGTATTATGATATTTAAAAATCATGAGTAATTGATAAAGATTTTGCATGAATTACTCATTTGAAAAAATTGATAAAAAGCGTCTAAAAATATTAAATATTTTTAATGTTTTCTTTCCCGAATTACATAGTACAATCTATAGGGAAAATATTTGGTTGAAAATTCGAATTCGAGTTTTCAAAGGAGAATGCGTTTAATTTTCCCTAAACACGAATCGAACATTTCTGAGGTGCGTGCTGTCTATGCGTGTGTACATGTTAGACGTAGAGAGTGTGTGTACTGTGTATGTATGTTAGTGTTCGCGTGTGTGTTTGTGTGTTGGAGCATGTGTGTATATGTTTGTGTGTGTGTCTGTATGTGTGTGTATGTGTTTGTGTGTGTGTGTATGTGTGTGACCACAAGTCTGTGAAAGTGATATCTTACGAACGAATGAAGAGTTCGAAAAATATTTTTTACTATTATTGCAATCAGTGAATATTGGAATCCTATTAAGTTTAAAAGCCATCGAATGTTTGTAACATCTGCTAAATTTTCGAATGAATTTTGAATGAAAAGTCATTAAAAATCAGGACCTTAAATAATCATAAATAAATAATCATTTCATACAAACTTTTTAAGTATAAAACGATTGACACACATTTTAGAACGCTAGCACGAACGATTCTTGAGATGAAGCACGTTTTTCAAATAAATTTGCAAAAGTTTGTATTCTACATTTAATATTATGCAACAAACTTTTTCACACCATTCTCCATAGGGCGCTGTAGCCCAGTGGTTAGCGTGCGGGAATTGCACTCGGTAGGCCCAGGTTCAATTCCCGCCACTGCTAAAACTACCGCCGTGTTCTCGTGGAGTACGATCACATTAAACATATCTTATACACCATGTGGGTTTTTAAGTCCTTCCGTGAGGTTGGTGATATGGGAAGAAGGGTACGGTCCCTGTGGATGCCCCCAGTGGGTTCTGATCTAAATTGTGTGGCACTTCCCGGCCATCCAAACAGTTACCTTACAACTTTCTGGTAGGTCGGACGGTCTGGGCCTCAATAACAACAACACCATACTCCATCCATCCACTCCATTCCATCCATCATTCCATTCTTCCGGCCGTCCAAACATCCGTTCATGTCCTATACACCATTATTTCGTTTTGAAAGAAGTAAAATTATGTAGCGAAAGTCATGCACTGCTCACATCATATTTTTAAATTATATTACTCATACCAAGTATTTTTATGGGCGTTATCAAGTGATAAATTACGGAAGAAAAGTAAATGTATCATTTCATCCGCTTATAGAGCTCACCTTCCTTATTTGGCATTCAAAAACTTCCAAATTTCTTGCAATTTACCGATATATTATTCTGTTGCCACGTGCGGCTGATAAATTATAAATATTTTCACGACCTACAATATGTACAAAAGCGAGGTTTAAATAAGACATAAAAATTCTGATGTAGGCAGTACATGGCTTTCCCTACAGATTTATTTTCCCTTTATTTCTTTAACAATCCATTAAATCGCGTTTTATAGCACAAAAAACACGCATACTTATTTGAAATGACGCTGAATATGCCCTTTTAATTCAATTTTCGTTTTCATTTGGTAACTAAACTTATTTCCAAAGTTGTGGTAGCAAAATGCGATAAAACTAAAATATCTCGAGAACGGTTAATCCCAGAGTTATGAGGTTGGTCTTATTCTTTTCATCATCAAAAATTATGTACAAAATAAGCATTTAATGGTTGCATTTGAGCATATGTAGTCTTTTATTTTAAATTTTGGTTTTTTTTACGTATACTTTGCAAAAAAATCAGGTTCTTTGTTCCCGAATCGTACCAAATTCTAATCGGCACCAGGGTCACCTACAACTGACTTAGCTACCAAATTTTATGAAATTCGGTCAATTAATATTTCAGTTAGAGTGAATACATACATCACCCGAACAAACAGACACACACACACACAGAGAGAGAGAGAGAGAGAGACGTCGTGTTCTAGAGATCCTTTTTTCGTGTTCTAGAGGTCCTAAAGCATGTAGATCCGACGAAAACTCAAGTTGCGATTTTCGACATGATTCCAATACATTTCCCATACCTTACCATGTATTGCAGGGAACGTAAAATAAGAACTAATTTTACACTTCATACTTCATCTGACAAAAATACTTTTAAAGTTAATTTCTTGAAAAGCATCTAGATTTTGAATCTCCAGAGGTGTTATTCCAATTACAAAATCGCTATACTGTGAATCTTGTGGGTCACTATTTCGCTGCAAATGAAATTAAATGATGTAGCGAAAGTCATGTACTGCTCACATTAGGTTTTAAAATTATATTAGTCATCTCAAGTATTTTTATGGGCGTTATCAAGTGATAAATTACGTAAATGTATCATTTCTTCCGCTTGTAGAGCTCAACTTCCTTATTTGGAATTCAAAAACTTCCAAATTTTTTCCGACAACAATACGGTATTCTGTTATCATACGAATAAATTGTAAAATATGTTCGCGAGCTGTAATGTGTACAAAAGCGAGATTTAAATACAGCAAAAATAAATGAATTAATTTTATACTTCATCTTTTATCTGACAAGATGGCTTTCTAAAGGTAATTTTCTGAAAAAGACTCTCGATTTTGTATCTCCATTATAGACTTTCTTATACAAAAATGTTACACGTTTTCACACTCATTTTGTGTATTAGAGTAAAAAAGAAAATAGTGAGTAACCAAGATTGGTATCACGTCTTCATTCAATAGATAAAATTAAGGACAAAACGTTCTAAAAAACGAAAGGTCTTTTATTTAACACATCCTAAAAGACGTACAAAATATATATTAAAGACTGCCAGAGAGCTTTCGGACGTATATACATGCTCGCGATGTCAAATCTGGTAAACTTTCTACGGCTCTTGTTCAATATGTGGTTAATGATAGTACAAAACGTACTGTTGGCATCCGTTTAGCAAAACATGCTGGCGATGTCAAATATGGTAAACTTTCTACGGCTCTTGCTCAACATGTGGTTAATGATAGTACAAAACGTACTGTTGGCATCCGTTTAGCAGAACATGCTGGCGATGCCAAATCTGATAAACTTTCTACGGCTCTTGCTCAATATGTGGTTAACGATAAATTTCTTTCAGTTATCGAAACAACTTTCCTTTTGGTTCGTTGTAACAATCCACGTTGTATTCTTCTTTATGAATTCCTGTTTATTTATATTTACCGTGAATCCATTTGTAATTTTGATCCTGTTCAAATTTTAAGTTATGCTTGGCGACTCATTCTCGACTCTATGCAATTCAAACCGCTTAAAAGTTATTTGTGACGTCATTCTCAGGAATATCATACTTGACGTTTTCTAAAATTTGTATTAGTTCTTTTCTTGTAACAATTTAAAATTCGTAAGCGTTTAAACTTATTTTGTGATTTTCGTGTATATTTCTTGTATTATTTTTAGTAAGTTCATTTATCATTTTATATTTTATGCAAATATGCTTTGAACTGGTCTCTCTATATACAAACATTCCATGTTTTTACTATTCATGTAGCCACTGATGAAGGGCGTATATACGTCCGAAAGCGCTCTGGCAGTTTTTAATATATATTTTCTACGTCTTTTAGGATGTGTTAAATAAAAGACCTTTCGTTTTTTAAAA
This sequence comes from Amaurobius ferox, assembly GCA_951213105.1. Classification (NCBI taxonomy): domain Eukaryota; kingdom Metazoa; phylum Arthropoda; class Arachnida; order Araneae; family Amaurobiidae; genus Amaurobius; species Amaurobius ferox. The sequence continues at coordinate 51,506,962 of OX578153.1, forward strand.
CGTTTTGTCCTTAATTTTATCTAGTGAGTAACTCTGTTACTATTCGGTATATCTGTGATCAATTTCTTGTGTACACAATAGTGGTCACAAATATTAATGGAATTTCAGGAAATTTTATATCCGGCATTGTTAGGAAAAAATCGAGAACTATATAGAACTTTTTTTAAATTCGAAAGAAAATTTCGAAATTTATTTGAAATTATATATTTTTTTAACATGGCAGCATAGGATAACATCTGACAAAATCACGCCGAAAAAGGTTTATTGATGTCTCAATGATCACCAAACCTTATAGTTACAATCATTGTTGGGAAAAATAGCCGTAATAAAATATTTTTGTTGGTCGAAAATATTTTTTTGTTCGTAATAAAATATTTTTTTTGTTTTTTTTCTTTGAAAAATAGCCGTAATAAAATATTTTTTGTTAGTCCCCTTCGGGGGGGGGGGGGGCACGTTCCCAGTTCCCCAGGGAGAATTTGTCAAGTATGGTATCAATCGGAAGATATCTTAAGCTCTTTAAAGTGAAGGGTAACACGCTATAATCGCAATCATTTGACACATGACACATGATTTACAAAATTTTTCTTGCAAAATTTGAAAAAATTGCTACCGAAAATTGATTCTGGTACGAGAAAGACGAGTTTCATTACAGTTAATTTTCGTAAGTGTTGCCAAGGGAAAAATTAAAAAAAAAAAACTTCTATGTATTCCTATGAAGACAAAGATATATAACCTTTCCTCAATCGAGCTCAATTACCTTATTTTGTATTCAAAAACTAATAAATCTTACAATATTAAGAAAATCAACTATGCATGAAAAAATTTTATTCTTAAAAGAAGATCTATTTCAAAAGTTTATATTTCATATAATCTACTCTTTCACATTCCACTTTAATTTATCAATTTATATACAATATGACAAAATGTAATATAAATTTTATCATATTCGGACTAATAGATATCCATTCCATAAATGAATATTATAACTAAATTGATCTATGATTATACGAAAAATTATTCAAATTCTAATTTTTAATTTATTCTCATGTTTCGATGACTGTATCTAAGTTTATGCGTAACAGTAAAATTGTTTGAGAAAAATTATTGAGGAAAAATATTTTGGAATTGTTTCTGGAAATTGCTGCGTTATAAATACGTTTGTTTAAGGGAAGTTAAAGCATTGACGTAACACATATTGTTTTATCAACATGATAAGAACATAAGAGGAACAATGTGTGTGAATTTTTTAATGTTTCTTAAACACATTCCTTAATTAAAAAGATGATTTTATTTTAGATTTGGTCCGTAACAATTATATGAGAAAAAATATGTTATTAGGTTGCGTTATTTTGTGAGCACTCTCACACACACATACGTATATATATATATATATATATATATATATATATATATATATTTGAAATGTAATAATAAGAATTATGTAAAAATAAAAAAAAATAATAATAAAAAAAAAAATAAATAAAAAAATACAATTCAAGTAATATTAACATCACCATGGAAGCAAATTCACGGCCATAATGCCGATAAGAGAAAAGAACAGAACCTTCCCAAATTCGATGATTAATCAGAATTAAATTCATCTTCAGGTCTGAGTATTTAATTCTAATTAACCCAAACAAATGCCTGTTTCAGATTAAGCAATACACACACATCCATATAAGCAATTTTAAATATGAATAGATACTTGAAGTAATTCAAATCAAGCTGCAACAGTTGCAAAATCAATTTATAGTCATATCATTGCCTACTCTAAAGATGCTGTGATAAAGGTGATGTAAAGACTGGCAAGCAACTTTGTTTATTTTCTGTATATTGTCTTTACTTTCTGTTACTGTTAGAAATACCCCCAAAATATAATATACACACAATTAAATTTATCACATTTTAATTTTATATATATATATATATATATATATATATACATACATATATATAAATATATATATATATATATATAAGTATATATATATATAGAGTGTATATATATATATATATATATATATATATATATATATATATATATACATATATAAATATATATATATATATATATATACATATATATATATATATATATATATATATATATATATATATATATATATATATATATATATATATATATATTAATTAGTATTATATATCGATATGTTGACGACTTAATTAGTATTATCATTGATGATTCCTATCCAATTAATATTGATTTTTACCACTCTAACCTAGAATTAATCCCTAATGAGCTTAGTGTTAGTCAAACTGTAACTTATTTAAACCTACAGTTAGATACCCTCCATAATCATGTTATTACCAATCTATATGATAAAAAAAATTCTTATAACTTCACTATCAGTAAGCTGCTATCATATTGATCTTGTAATTCTATTCAATTGTTTAGAAACATCATTTTTAACCAGCTATTTCGAATACATCGACTTTCTGATCCTCAGTTTCACTATCTCCATATCAATAATCTTAAACGTATATGACAAAATTACCACTGTCCGGAAGTATTTGTAAACAATATTATTAATAATTTCAAATACACCACGTAGTAATTTTATAATTGCATTATTTATCCTTGATTGGATAACTCATTTTTGTGAATTCCACCCATTCTTATCACCTAACTTTCCACTAAGCCTGAATCTGATACTGTTTACTATTTTTGAAAGACTATTTTACACTTGTCCTGAGGGGCCAACGGCCGTACCGTGCTGAAAACACCGGTTCTCGTTAGATCACCGAAGTCAAGCAGCATCGGGCGCGGTTAGCACTTGGTGGGTGACCACCTCGGAACACCGCGTGCTGTTGGCCATCTCGGGTGCGGTATCCCCGTGGTTTGCGCGCTAGATTTGCACGCTACCACAAATGCCGCCGTGTTCATGCGGAGTACGATCACGTTAAACATGTGGGTCCGTAAGTCCTTCCGAGAGGTTGGTGGTAGGGGAAGGAGGGTACGGTCCCTGTGGATGCCTCCCCCACTGGGTTCCGGTCTAAATTGGGTGGCACTTCCCGGCCGTCCATACAGTTACCTTACACCTTTCTGGTAGGTCGGACGGTCTGGGTCTCAACAACAACAACACTTGTCCTGAGTCCTAAGCTGATTACTATTTTTGAAAGTCTTCATCCAAAAAAATTTTTCGTTCGCGTTCAATAGTATATTCATCCTGGTATCCACTCGCTTTAACGAAGAGATGTAAAATGCTCTGTCGTATGTTCGCCTGCAAACATTTCGACTCTCATGTGGTGACTGTACCAGTAAGTTTATATTTCTGTTTTTTTATATTTGTGGTTTTTAATTCATTTGTTATTTATTATTTCACCTTCCACTAGCCAGTAGACAGTTCCAATGGTGTCTATAATCAAATAAGCCATTTTCAGAAACTGGATATTCCATCGGTTTTAATTCGAATATATGGCTGTCCTGACGAGAATGCAATTTCGAACTAACCGATATTTTTATGTAGTTTCAACTGATTGTTCTCCATGTATTGATCTTTAATCTTGAGCTAATTGCTATTGCCTTTTCTCATTTTTGCCGAGTTTGCTTTTTCATTTTATATATATATTTATATATATATACCTATTTAATTTTGATTTATGTATACTAATATTTCTCGTTTCGCTTTTATAGAGTCGGGGGTTGTCGAGATATTATTCTAAAATCTGATGTGAGCAGTACATGACTTTCACTACATAATGCAACTTTATTACTTTTTTCTAACAAACTAAATGCTCCACAACACAATAATATACCAGATCCATAACACAATATTAATAGTGTATACCAGATCCACAACATAATAATTTTGCAATTGAATTAAAATATGATATGAGCAGCACATGACTTTTACTACGTAATACAATTACTTCACTTCTTACACAGCGCTAACCAATGGGCGCGGTAGCCCATTGGTTAGCGCGCTGGAGTTGCACTCGGTAGGCCCGGGTTCGATTCCAGCCACTGCCAAAACTGCCGCCGTGTTCATGCGGAGTACGATCACGTTAAACATGTGGGTCCGAAAGTCCTTCCGAGAGGTTGGTGGTAGGGGAAGGAGGGTACGGTCCCTGTGGATGCCTCCCCCACTGGGTTTCGGTCTAAATTGGGTGGCACTTCCCGACCGTCCAAACAGTTACCTTACACCTTTCTGGTAGGTCGGACGGTCTGGGTTTCAACAACAACTTCTTACACAGCAAATTTAAGGGTGTACCAAATTTACAACACAATTCTGTAATTGAATTAACACCGTATAAATTGAAATTGGGCGATGTGGGTAATTTATGAGACCAACTAAAGTAACTTATTCATACTCATGTGCGAAATCTTCTTCAAAATGAAATTGAGATTTGATGAAAATCCTGTAAAATAAGTGACAACTCCGAATTCTTTGGAGTCAAAATATAGAACCAGTACATAATACATAATGCATCTTGTCTAGTGAATAGAAGGAACGAACTAGATTCACGAGAACGAGTTTAACTGATTTGTTGCAAAATATTGCAGGTAGAAAGATAATATTTATAATGATGCTTAATGTATGTTAACTTTATGTTATTCTTTCGATAAATTTATTCAAGAAGCGTGCAATATCTGGGTACATGTTGAATAAAATAATTAAAATGGATGTCAAATGCCTTGAAATGGATGTCATTCGTTTTGTAACGGCTAAATAAGTCTGAGATAATTAATTATTTATGATTGTTCAAAATCTTGATTCAAAACTCTTTCAAAACTTAGGGATCTACGAAACATTGGTGGCGTTTAAAATCAATATGATTCCAGTGCAAATTAATTTCGAAACATTACATTTGTTCATGATATATAGCGTTGACAGTTTCACACACACATACACACACATTAACACAAATGTATAGCATACACACACATTAACACAAATGTATAGCATACACACATTAGCATACATGCATACACACACTAACATATATGCCAACACATTAGTATATATACACACTGATATACATACCCACAAACATCACCTTAGAAAGGCTCGATTCAAATTCAAGGATACTTAAAAAGTGTTCTTACTTCGAATTTTCGACCTGGCGACTTTCGCTATACATTATACTATATACGTATGTAGAGAAAGTAAAAATGCTTCCATAAATTAGCATTGTGAAGACGATTTTTTCCGATACTTTATTTGAAAAAAGTCATATCATATTGCTTATCAATGGAATTAAATCAAAGCAAGCGATTTTCATGCAAATTTTCTGATTTAAATAATATAAAGAAATCCATATAATATTTTTATAAATGAACAGTATTATATTTTTGAATAGTATTTATCAGTTGGGATATAAGATTACGGGAATGATTGATACTTTCAATATCTTAAGTTATCTGTTTCATTTTGATATTTTTTTTTAAATTTATATATTTATTATCGTGTTTAATAGATTATTCCAACAGGATGCTATTAGTACGGGTGCATCTGTTGCTATTATTTTATCGTCTGCGAGGTATATGTTGGCAAATTATTTCGTAAAATCGTTTGAGAACGGGACCAAAATGTTTTACCCACCAGATTTAACTACCCTAGAATAATTGTGTATTCTTAGAACAGAGCTTTTTATACATATTTTATTTTGAAATTTAAGTTAACTATTTTAATATAAGTTTTTGACGAACGATATCATTTAGAATTCTATAAGAATTAGCACATATTTAAAATCACAAGCAACGATTTGTATATCTGCTAGTAAATGATAAATTACAAAAGATACATATTCTTATATATAACTTCGTTTATATGAGGTTTGCTTCCTTATTAGGTATTAAAAAATGTTTTTATTTTCTTCCAATTTAATAATACTTATTCTATTTTCATTTTCTCTGTGGTTTTAGAAATTTTAATATATGTTATGTTTCCGAGCTGCAAATTGAACAAAAGTAAGTTTTAAATACGACATCCTAAAAAGTAATTAATTTTACAAGCTATTTCGGCTGGAAAATTTTCTGAAAGATAAATTTCTGTTTTTTTGTTTTGTTTTCTGAAATATTTAAAAATTGCAATTAATTATATTTTTATAATGTTTTATACAATGAGGTTTTTAACCTTCATGGTTGTGTAGTATTTTATTGATCTAGATAAAGATTGAAAATATTTTCAAAAATTAGATACACATTAATTTTGATATTTTTGGAATGACTTTTAATTTTTCTAACAAATCATAGAAATGTAAAAATAAAGTATTGTGAATGTATCAAAAACCAGACTCTTAAATTTTGATGCATTTATACTTTTTGAACACCGCTGGATACGACACAATAATTTGTTCAATACATATATCTGTTTGCCTCAGCGTCTGTAGGTACGATATTTCTCGAAAAAATTAAGAAAATCAAATTATGTTTAAGTCCTAATATTTAAATTGATGATCGTAAGAGGCCTTTCGATTTCTGGGGTAACTGAACAAAAGTAGTCCTCCATTTTTTTTAACATTTATTTTGTAAAAATTATAAAAAAACTTTATCAAGAAATTACTTTAAATAATTACAGAAATGCCTATTTTATGCATTTGAATTTTTATTTAAAATCGGATGGCATCATTTATTTATGCACTGTAAATACAAAAAATCTGATGTGGACACCACATGACTTTCCTTATATAATGTAATGAATTTACTACTTTTACAGTAAAAAAAATAGGTTTTTCTTATAGTAGATACTAATATTCTTTCCAAGATATTGAATTTTCGACAATTAGTCGTCATTTTCATTGATTTAGCGTCATTTTTATCTATTTGGCGAGATTTTCGTTAATTTGGCAACATTTCAAAAAGTCGCTAAGTTGCCGACATTCCGCCAGATTCGTCGCCAAAATCTCGCCAAGCGTTATGAACGAAGAAATAAGTTATTCTTACAGCAGATAAATGACTATTGGCGTTCAAATACAAAAGTATTACTTAAAGTATCTTTTTTCATGAATGGAACGATCTAGATCCACGAGAATTATGTCAGCCAATTTATCGCATGGTATTACATATGAAAAGTGAACAAGTTTCTCAATAGGAATTTTTTTTTTTTATATGACTTTTTGATAATTTTTTTTTTAAATGTGCAATATCTCGAGAACGGTTCATGTTAGCGTTATAAAATTTATGTCAATCGTTTTCTGATCAAAAATTACATAAGAAAAGTCTATTTGTGTAACTTTATTAGCGATTTTGATTTTTTGACAATTTTTTCAAAATTTCATTCGAAAATTTAGGGATGTTCTGAACATTCGATTGCGTATAAAAACAATAGGCTTCCAGTGTTTACGGATTGTGATTTTTGTACCAAATTTTGTTCGAATCGGTCCATTCGTTCGTCAGTTATCGTCTCCACTGACTCACTGACACACACACACACACACACACATTCATACACACACACACATTCATACACACACACACACTTTCATACACACACACACACACACACACACACACACATACAGACATCACTTCAAAAATGTTTGATTCGTGATCAGGGATGCTTGAAACGTGCTCTCCCGTCGAAAACTCGAATTCGAATTCTCGACCCCGTCACAATACTTTCCTTATACATTATATAAGGAAAGTAATAACTGAAATTAAATGTGTGATGTAAATGAAATTTCATTTCAAACGCGAATTTTATGTCACATATGTTATCATATGGCTTTTGTCAGTGAAAAACGTTTCAGACACGGAAATTCACTGCAATTCCGACACTAAAAATTCGTAAATAATCCAATCGCTATGAACCACTGACAGTAATCAAAATGGTGGTTTATTGCGCATTGGACATCGATTATGTATCAGGTAATATAGGAAGATAGCTTTCTTCATTTTCAAGATATTGCGCAATTTTCATTTAAGATGGAGAACGAAATATTTTATTAGTATTTAAGCCTGTCACAGACAGGGAAGCAAGTATTCTTAAAAAATTCTGGCAACTTGTTTTAATAAGTTCCATTTTGTTTAACATTGTATGCCTCTTAACGTTAGAATTAGTCGTCTTCATCTCAACACTGGCTCAATTAGATTTTGTTACGTGATCCATATTATAAGTGGACAGAGATTTAGTTTAAATTCGGGATGCTAAAACTTTGTCTCGTAAAATTCGGAGAAGTAAAAATTTGTCTAGTTAAATTCGGAGAAAAAAAAATTAAAAATCTAGCAATTTAACAAAAATTTAAAGAATATTTAATGTTTTTAAAAATTACTATACATTTAACTTGTTAAATTCGGAAAATTAGAAATTTGTCTCGTTAAATTTGAGGAGCTAGAAATTTTACTCATTAAATCCGGAGAACAAAAATTTTAGCATCTTAAATTTGGGAAACTAAAAAAATTGGCTCGCTAAATTCGAAGAACTAGAAATTTAGCGCGTTAAATTCCGGGATCTAGAAATTTAGCACATTAAATCTGGAGAACTGAAAATTTATCTAGCTAAATACGAGGAACTAAAAAATTAACTCGTTAATTTGGGGGAACTGAAAATTTAGCTCATTAAATTCATGGAACTTGAAATTTAGCTCATTAAAAGGTAGGGAATCAGGTTTAAATTAGCATTGTACCCATTAAAAGTTTATAATTGCCTCGTTATATCCGAAATTTTGTTTAATGCTGACTCGATATAACCGGCTTCCATAATAAAACGGAAAATAAATCATAAATATAATTTACGGTCGGGAGATATGAATATTCGAAATTGTATTTTCGCACAGTAGAATAATAATACCTGCAATTAATCATAAATAAGGCACGCTAAAATGCCGGAGACTTGAAGACGGAAATTTCTCAGTGTTTTTAAAAAATAAGCGCATAAAATTCTAATAACAATTCATTTAAAAAATAAGCAACAGCTTTTTAGCATTCTGCAGAGAGAGCTAGATAGATTCTTTATTGTTATTCTCACAAGTATAAGAATTATATTCCTAAAACATTTATGACAAATAGTGGAAATATGCGAGTAAAATTTCGTAATTTGAATTTTGGAATTCGAAGCAGTTGTTTTTGTAGAGTAATTAATCACAGCGTTAGGCTCCATTTAAATTTTTTCGTTCCGGTAGCAGGCAGAAGTATCATAAATTTAAATATATTAAATGTTAGCGTTTGAAATCCTCTAGAGAATCGATGAAAAATGATGTATTTTTTAATTTTTTTTTTCTGTTATTGCATATGTTACAGTTAAAACGGTAAATCCGTTATTGTGTAGAATACCTAGTTATATTATACAAATAGAGCCACGCTACCGTTAAAGTATAAAAAATCTGATGTGGGCAACACATGACTTTCCTTATATAATGTAATGAATTTACTACTTTTACAGTAAAAAAAATAGGTTTTTCTTATAGTAGATACTAATATTCTTTCCAAGATATTGAATTTTCGACAATTAGTCTTCATTTTCATTGATTAAGCGTCATTTTTATCCATTTGGCGAGATTTTCGTTAATTTTAATTAATTTCAAAAAGTCGCCAAGTTGGCGACATTCCGCCAAATTCGTCGCCAAAATCTCGCCAAGCGTTATAGACGAAGAAATAAGTTATTCTTACAGTAGATAAATGCATATTGGCGTTCAAATACAAAAGTATTACTTAAAGTATCTTTTTTCATGAATGGAACGAGCTAGATCCACGAGAATGATGTCACCCAATTTATCGCATGGTATTACATATGAAAAGTGAACATGTGTCTCAATAGGAATTTTTTTTTTTTATTTTATATTACTTTTTGCTAATTTTTTTTAAAAATGTAAAATATCTCGAGAACGGTTCATGATAGCGTTCTAAAATTTATGTTAATCGTTTTCTAAGGAAAAATTACATAAGAAATGTCTATTCGCGTAACTTTATTAGCGGTTTCGATTTTTTGACGATTTTTTAAAAATTTCATTCGAAAATTCAGGAGGGTTCTGAACATTCGATTGCGTATGAAAAGAATAGGCTTCCAGTGTTTACGGATTGTGATTTTTGAACCAAATTTTGTTCGAATCGGTCCATTCGTTCGTCCATTCGTGTGTGTGTCGTCAAACCGCTAATAAAGTTACGCAAATAGACATCTCTTATGTAATTTTTCATTAGAAAACGATTGACATAAATTTTCGAACGCTAACATGAACCGTTCTCGAGATATTGCACATTTTTCAAAAAAATCATCAAAAAGTCATATAAAATAAAAATGAAAATATTTCCTAATGAGAAATATGTTCACTTTTCATATGTAATACCATGTAATAAATTGGGTGACATCATTCTCGTGGATCTAGCTCGTTCCATTCATGAAAAAACATACTTTGAGTAATACTTTTGTATTTGAACGTCAATAGTCATTTATCTGCTGTAAGAATAACTTTTTTCTTCGTCCTTAACGCTTGGCGAGATTTTGGCGACAAATTTAGCGGAATGTCGCCAACTTGGCGACTTTTTTAAATGTTGCCAAATTAACGAAAATCTCGCCAAATAGATAAAACTAACGCTAAATCAATGAAAATGACGACTAATTGTCGAAAATTCAATATCTTGGAAAGAATATTAGTGCCTACTATAAGAAAAACTTATTTTTTTACTGTAAAAGTAGTAAATTCATTATATTATATAAGGAAAGTCATGTGTTGCCCACATCAGATTTTACATTATGTATATAAGGAAAGTAAAAAGAATATTTTTAGAAGGCATTTTATACAGTATTATTTACCTTAGTGAAACGACTGAGAATTATCTCCTTAAATCGGTTTTGATATTCTCTTTCCCGAGTGACCGTAGAATAATGGCGAAAGGGTTAAATGTCGGTTAAGCCTAACACTCTATGCTTACTTAGAATCTGTGGTGAACATTTAGAACGTTTACTCTGGTTTAAGATTTAATTAATCAGCTGAAATTTATAAAATAAGACAAAACTATTACGTATAAAGTGTTTTTATTGCAGGGTATTTTAATTTAATGTAATCTGTTACTTTTATGAAAGTGAATAAAATAAACACTCTCAACTCGTCGAATATGTGCAGAGGGCCGCCCATAGAAAATGTGGACCCTCTGCAAATATTTATCGTAGCTCTCCCTCTTCATATTTGATTTTCTCAATTTTGTAAATTTTTCATGTCTTCTCCAATCCCCAAAAGAAAATATTGGTGGTCCAGACTCCCTATGAGGCTTGGACCCCTCCACTCTAGTGGAGGGGGCAGGCTTCATAGCCCCCCCCCCCCCCTCGTATAGACGACCCTGATGTGCATCTGCTTGTTATCATTCGGCGAATGATAATGATGTGCGTAAATTATTCACACTCGAAATTATGTTGTTTAATGTTATAAACTCTTACCCAGTGGAAACATTAACCTCTGAATCGCACTAGCGCTCTATAGACTGAGCTATCCGAGCACAGAAAGGAACCTTTCATATTCCTCCCCAGAAATTGAGGGCAATACTCCTTAGCTTCAATTTTTTTCGCTCACCTTTAAACCCGCACTCTCTGCATTTTAATATAAAGTTCCAGGAGGGGTCTGGCACTTTGCACTACTGAGATATCTGACAATTAGAATTTTTCCAGTTTGGATAAAGCAATGGATAATTTATTATTATTACTTTCCTGATATACAATAATGAATAAGGAAAGTATTGTGAAGGAGTCGAAAATTCGAATTCGGTCGAAAACGGGAGAGCACGTTTCAAGCATTCCTGATCACGAATCGAACATTTTTAAAGTGATGTATGTGTGTGTGTGTGTGTGTCAGTAAGACTGTGAAGACGATAACTGACGAACGAATGAACCGATTGGAACGAAATTTGGCACAAGAATTACAATCCGTAAACACTGGAAGCCTATTGCTTTTATAAGCAATGGAATGTTCAGAACCCCCTAATGTTTCGAGTGAAATTTTGAAAAAAACGTCAAAAAATCAAAACCTCTATTAAAGTTACGCAAATAGCCATTTCTTATGTAAATTTTCATTAGAAAACGATTGACATAAATTTTAGAATGCTAACATGAGCCGTTCTCGGAACGTTGCACATTTTTCAAAAAAATTATCAAAAAATCATATAAAATAAAATAAAATATTTTCTTTTGAGAAACATGTTCACTTTTCATATGTAATACCATGCGATAAAGTGGGTGACATTATTTTCGTGGATCTAGCTAGTTCCATTTATGAAAAAAGATACTTTGAATAATACTTTTATATTTGAATGCCAATGGTCATTTATCTGCTGTAAGAATAACTTATTTTTACGTCCATAACGCTTGGTCAGATTTTAGTGACGAATTTGGTGATATGTCGCCAACTTGGTGACTTTTTAAAATGTTGCTAAAGTAACGAAAAACTCGCCAAATGGATAAAAATGACGCTAAATCAGTGAAAATGACGACTCATTCACGAAAATTCAATATCTTGGAAAGAATATAAGTATCTACTATAAGCATAACATTTTTTTAACTGTGAAAGTAGTAAATTCATTTCATTATATAAGGAAAGTCATGTGCTGCCCACATCAGATAATTTGAATTTATAACGGGATTTTAGTTTTCGAAATATAATGGTTAGAATATTGAAAAACTCTATGAACTTTTCCAAATATGCCTATAAAATTAGTTGGACATTTTAATGTAAACACTAAACAAGAAAGATCAATCATGCTTAAATCATTGATTATGAAACACCTTCCAACTCCAATGCAATTTAATGCAATGCATTCCTAAGTAGTATTTTAAAACTTATCACAATACTACATTAATTTATTATATTTGAAAACTTAAACCTTCATGGAAAAAAATGAATTTCATTCAAATGACGGCATTGAAATATAAATTGCCTGGTTTAAACATCTCTAAAATGCGATACATTCCTCGGTAATATTTTAAAATCATTATAATACTACAAAAATTTATTATATTTGAAAACTTCATCGAAAACCACTGACATTCATTCAAATGACGTCATAGGAAAAATAACACACCTGGCTCTCTATAAAAACAGCATTTCATTCATAACATTTTCCCAATCATTTCATTCATCACAGTACTAACATAATTTATTTTATTTAAAAACTTAAGACCATGGAGCTACAAGTAATTAAACTCTATGCTTAAAACTTCATCGAAAAAAATCGTCCTTCTCTGTGTAAAATCAATGAATATTTCATTCATATCAGCTTTGCAGACTACATAATCTAAATACTTTTGCGTTATAAAAATACAGCAATTCTTTTACAAATCATCCTACATTTTTTGCTGTTTACATTTTACATAAGTGAAAAATAGGTTTCGTTGTAGAAATAATCAAATTTGGATGATCATTTAAACTCAAATATATTGTCATTGCGTTGATTCAGTATGTAGATGCACAGAATTTAAGCAAAAATAAAGAGATTTTAGGACGAATACAACACTCAATATGAATTAAAAAGAACTTTAAAAATCACGATTTTGAGACAAGATGGATGCCGTATTATATTTTGAAGTTGCCCACGTGATATTTTCATATCATGGTCACGTGACCGCTTCATATAAGAGGTGTAATTATTATTTAATTTTTATTTAAAAAACTACTGAATATATTTTGCTGAAATTTCTTTTATATATTTTACGGAATAATTTGAATAATACCTAAAATTTTCGAAGCAATTTGTGAATTTTAAATCCGCTTAAAAAATGTTTGAAAAATTAGGTCTCATAGGGTTCAATGTATTTCATTTTTTCAACCCGGGTTCAATCCAAAACTAATTGGGTGATATTATTCATTTATATTCCCATAGGTCCTACAGACCGTCTGAACAACGAACTAAAATTTCATTTTGATTAAGTCATTTTTACGGCAGTTATCGTGCTAACGGACAGACAAACAGAATGAACAAAGTCATAAACACTTTTCAACTTTGCTGTAAAGTGTTAAAAACTAGAGACGCAAAGTTTTTCAGACGATTTTATTCTGACGATGCTCAACATAAAACTTGTATCAGAGTCTGTAAAATGTAATTTAGAAAGTTGAGGTTGTTTTGATTAAGGTGTTTCAATTACGTTTCATACCTAAGTTACAATAAGTTCATATTACCTGTTGAAAACAAAACAAGAAAGATCAATCATGCATAAGCATTGATTATGAAACACTTTCCAACTGAAATGCAATTTCATTTAAAAATTTCTAAAATGTGATACATTCAGTGGTGATATCTTTTGAATTATCACAGTGCTACAGTAATTTATTATACCTAAATATTTAAAACAGTATCGAAATATAAATCATCTGATTCTCTATGCAAAATCAATGAATATTTCATTCATATAACTTTTATTCCAGACTCCAGAGCTAAATAATTTTGTGTGAAAAAAATTCAGCAATTCTTATGTAACTCATCTTGCAATCGCTTGAGATATGTGCATTCTGCATAAGTTAAAATTAGGCTTCGTTGAAAAATAATAAAAGTTTAGGGATCATTTAAAATCACAACTATTGTAATTGCATAGGCACGGAATTTAGATACACAGATAATACACAGATACACAGAAAATATGTGTGTGTGTGTGTGTGTGTATGTATTCAAAATACTGGATTCGTGCCGAAGATCGAAACTCGAATTTCCGAAGGATCCATACGTTTTGGGACTTCTAGAACACGAAAAAACTATTTTTAGGAAGACGTCTCTGTGAGTAAGGGTGTATCTGTATATGTTTCTGTGTGTCTGTGAGGATATTACATCCACTCTATTGAAAAACTAATACACCGAATTTCATAAAATTTGGTATGTTTTTTGTGGGAAATCCTGATGTTCATTACATTTTAGTACGATTCGTAATAAAAGAATCGGCCTTCTTTGCGAAATGGCCGGCAGAAATTGCCTTTATCCACTCTAGCTAAAACCTAATGGAACAAATATAACAAAATTTGCTGTATAATATTTCAATAACCTACAAGTGATTTATATAACAAATTTAACAAAATTTGGTATATAAATCATTTGTAGGTTATTCTAGTACGATTCGGGAAAAAGGAACGGCCTATTTTTGCGAAAAAATCGTTAAATATAAAAATAAAAGACTACGTGTGCTCAATTGTATCAATTAAATTACTATTTTATACGTGATTTTTGACAACAAAACGAATAAGACTAACCCCATTACTCTAGGACTAGCCGTTCTTGAGATATTCTAGTTTTTTCGCGTTTTCGCTACGGCACCGTTGGCAATAAGTCCAGCTATCAAATGAGAACCAAATTTAAGTTTAACGTGCAAATTCAATGCCATTTAAAATACTTATGGCTGTTATTTTGTGCAGAGAAACTCAAGTAATACAAGTAAGTTATTATTGAAGAAATAAAGAGAACGTGAATATGAGTCTGCAGGGAAAGACATGTGCTGCCCACATCAGAATTTTTAACAATATTACAACAATGATTTATAGAAGTGAACGGGGATTATTTGCAAGCCATTTCGAAACAAATGTATGATCTATATTTAAAGATCCACCAAATTTTTGTAAAATAAAATGTTCAACAAATTTAAGCTGTGTACCAAATTTTAACTCTCTAGGATGTAGGAAAGTGCATTAAAATGCCATCAAATAAGTATATCACGAACAATTATATACAAGAAAGATCAATCATGCATAAAGCATTGATTATGAAACACTTTCCAACTTCAATGCAATTTTATTTAAACATCTCTAAAATACGATACATTCCTCGGTAATATTTTTAAAATTATCATAATACTACATTAATTTATTATATTTGAAAACTTAAAACTTCATCGAAAAAAATGAACTTCATTCAAATGACGGCATTGAAATATAAATTGCGTGCTTTAAACATCTCTAAAATACAATACATTCCTCGGTAATATTTTTAAAATTATTATAATACTAAAATAATTTATTATATTTGAAAACATCATCGAAAACAACTGAAATTCAATCAAATGACGTCATCGAAATATAACACGCCTGGCTCTCTGTATATAAGCAGCATTTCATTCATAATATTTTTCCATTCATTTCATTCATCGCAATACTATAATAATTTATTTTATTTAAAAAGTAAGACCATGGAGCTACAAGTAATTAAACGCTATGCTTAAAACTTCATCGAAAAAAATCGTCCTTCTCTTTGTAAAATCACTAAATATTTCATTCATATCAGCTATGTTGACTCCATGAGCTAAATAATTTTGTGTTAAAGAAATACAGCAATTCTTATACAACTCATTCTACATATTTTGCTGTTTACATTTTCCATAAGTGAAAGGTAGGCTTCGTTGTAGAAATAATCAAATTTGGGTGATCATTTAAACTCAAATATATTGTAATTGCGTTGTTTCAGTATCTAGATGTACAGAATTTAAGCAAAAATAATGCGGTTTTAGGATGGATATAACACTAAATATGAATTAAAAAGAACTTTAAAAATCATGATTTTGATACAAGATGGATACCATATTTTATTTTGAAGTGGGTCACGTGATCTCTTCATATAATGGTCACGTGATCGCTTCATATAAAAGGAGTAATTATTATTTTAATTTTTATTTAAAAAACTACTAAATATATTTTGCTGAAAATGTTTTATATATTTTATGGGATAATTTGAATATTTCCTAAAACTTTCGAAGCAATTTGTGAATTTTAAATCCGCTTAAAAAATGTTTGAAAAATTAGGTCCCATAAGGTTCAATGTATTTCATTTTTTCAACCCGGGTTCAATCCAAAACTAATTGGGTGATATTATTGATTTATATTCCCATAGGTCCCACAGACCGTCTGAACAACATACTAAAATTTCAATTTGATAAAGTCATTTTTACGGCATTTATCGGTTTAACGGGCCGACCGACAGACAGAACGAACAAAGTCATAAACACTTTTCAACTTTGTTGTAAAATGTTAAAGAACTTAAAATTCACAATCATGTGCAAACTCCTATAATATTCTAAATGTCATTGTTGCTCAAAGAATTCTATTAAAATATTTACATTTATGCTCCCAAAAAGAAATTTTAGAATCTCTGTTCTCTCAAAATTATCTTTCCATGAAGATCTGATGAATAAAATATTATGATTCTGCTTGTAAACAAATTTACAGAAAATATGAAATTAAATCAATATATGCCAAAATGAAAGCGCTAAAATTGCATAGGAAGATATACCCATACTGCTTATATTCTCAAGTATTAGAAGATATATATACTTTTGTATCAGTAAAAGATTTCCCGTCTACAATATATGAGTTAAAAATATATTTACCTAATATCTAGCAGATAACGTAATAAATTGAAAATATCAATAATCCCCCTAATCTTTAAACCCAAATGCCGTAATTGAGGCTAATATATGCCAAAATGAAAGCGCTAAAATTGTAGTATGGGAAGATATACCCCTACTACCCACAATCGATTCCAATGTATGTCAAAATGAAAGCGCTAAAATTATATGAAGGTATAACCGTGCTACTTATATTTTAGAAGATATACCCGTGTACTAATAGAAGATTGCCTGTACTACCATATATGAGTTTCAACCGTTTTTGCCAAAATAAAACAGATGAAATAATAAATTGAAAATATCAATAATCTCAAAGTAATCTTTAAAAATCCAATTAAAAATGTTTTAATTTTTGGTTTTATTTACTAATTGGACATTTTTCCGCTAGCGACGTCATGCAAGAAATCTCAAATATCTTGAGAACGGTTAGTCCTAAAGTATAATGGAGTTTACCATATTCTTTCCCTCGTCAAAAAATGAGTATAAAACGAGAATTTAATTAATGCATTTCAGCATAAGTAGTATTTTTTTTTAGAATTTGGCGATTTTTGCGGGCCATTTTGTAAAAAAAGGCAGGCTGTTCTTTTCCGAATCGTACCAAAATCTAATCAGCAGCAGAGTATCACATAAGTAACTTATCTACCAAATTTTGCGAAATTTGGTCAATTAGTATTTTAGTTAGAGTGGATGCATGAAATTTTTCAAAAATTCCATTTCGTAAAAAAAAGGCGAGTTCTTCTTTTCCGAATCGTACCAAATTCTAATCAGCACCAGATTACCCAACAAGCAACTTTTCTACCGCATTTTATAAAATTTGATCAATTAGTATTTAAGCTAGAGCGGATAAATGAAAGTTTTGCAGGCCATTTCGCAAAAAAAGGCGGGTTCTGTTTTTGCGAATAGTACCAAAAACTAATCAGCACCAGGGTCACATCCAAGTGATTTACCTGTCAAATTTTATAGAATTCGGTCCATTAGTTTTTTAGTTAGAGTGGATACAAAATCTGCATAGACAGACACACAGACAGACATACACACAGACGTCCGCTAAAAATAGTTTTTTTCATATTCTAGAGATCTCGAAACGTGTAGATCTGTCGAAAACTCGAATTGTGATTTTCGGCATGATTCCAATACTTTCCCTATACATTATCATGTATTGCAGGGAAAGTAAAAATCTGATGTGGTCAGCACATGACTTTCTCTGCAGACTCAAATTCATTTTTCCTTTATTTCTTTAAGAACTCATTAAATTGAGTTTATGCACAAAATGGCACTTAATTTACATTTTTAATTAAATGTCTGCTTTTATTTGGTAATTGGAAAAAAGGCGGACAAAATTTCCAAACGCGGCATAAAAAAATGCGAAAAATCTCAAATATCTCGAGAACGGTTAGTCCTAGAGTAATAGAGTTGTTCTTATTCTTTTTCTCGTCAAAAATTACGTATAAAACAAGCATTTAATTTTTGCAAAAAAAAGGGCATTTTGCAAAAAAAGGCAGGTTATTTTTTTTTCGAATCGTACCAAAATCTAATCAGCACCAGAGTCACCCACAACTGACTTATCTCCCGAATTTTGTAAAATTCGGTCCATTAGTTTTTCACATAGAGTGGATACAAGCTTTTGCGGGTCATTTCGCAAAAAAATGCGGGTTCTTTTATCCTGATTCGTACCTAAAATTAATCAGCACCGGACTCGCCCACAAGTGACTTACTTACCTACCAAATTTTATGAAATTCGGTCAATTAGTTTTTTAGTTGGAGTGGATACAAAATCTGCACAGACAGACAGACACACACACAGACGTCACGTTAAAATAGTTTTTTCGTATTCTAGAGGTCTCGATACGTTGTTGTTGTTGAAACCCAGACCGTCCGACCTACCAGAAAGGTAGGTCTCGATACGTGTAGAACTCGAAAACTCGAGTCGCGATTTTCGGCATGATTGCAGGGAAAGTAAAAATGAATTAAAAGTGTCAGAAGAATGAATTAAAAGTGTCAGAGAAAGTCATGTGCTGCCCATATCAGATTTTTACTTTCCCTGCAATACATGGTAATCTATAGGGAAAGTATTGGAATCATACCGAAAATCGCAACTCGAGTTTTCGACGGATCTACACGTTTCGGGACCGCTAGAACTATTTTTAGCGTGAAGTCTGTGTGTGTGTCTATCTGTGCAATGTATGTATCCACTCTAACTCAAAAGCTAATCTACCGAATTTCATAAAATTTGATAGGTATGTCACTTGTGTGTGACCCTGGTGCTGATTAGTTTTTGGCATAATTCGGGATAAAAGAACCCTCCTTTTACTTCGAAATGGCCTGCAAAAATCACTTGTGTCCACTCTAGCTAGAAAACTTAATTGACCAAATTTTAGAAAATTTGGTAGATAAGTCTCCTGAGCGATGTCCGGGTACTGATTCGATTTTGGTACGATTTGGTAAAGAGGAACCCGCTTTTCTTACGGAATGGCCCGTAAAAATCGCCAAAATTTAAAATAAAAGACTACATATGCTCAAATGTATCAATTAAATGATTGTTTTATAAGTAATTTTAGACGACAAAAAGACCCACCCAATTTTTCTAAAATGAACCATTCTCCAGATATTATCTAAATGTTTAATTTTGAGGGAATGAAAACGGTTTTTGCTGTAGTTAAAAACTATTTAATAAAATTTCTTAGAACTTTGTATTTAAGCCCCTTATGGTTATCTTGATGCTGATTAGATTTTGATATGATTCAAAAAGTATAACAGACACTTTGTGAAATGGCCCGCAAAGATAATGAAAATCTGATACCAATGACTAAAATGAATATATATGTATATGTTGAAATGTACTAATTAAGTACTCCTTCTTTCTGTTAATTTTGATTACTAAGCGAATAAGACTAGCCCCATGACGGTAGGATGAACAGTTCTCAAGATATTGCTTTTATTTTTACTTTAAGGACCTGAAGAATGTAAAGTGAATTAAGTTGCCAAATTTAACGAAGATCGAATAAAAAGGCAAATTGAATATAATATCGAAATGTATCTATGTTATTTTTAGTAATTAAACTCAATATAGTGCACAATGAAATAAAAAATGACAAAATGAATTTGAATCTTCAGGGAAAGTCATGTGCTGCTCACATCAGATTTTTACTTTCTCTGCAATGAATGGTAATGTATAAGGGAAGTATTGGAATCATACAAAAAATCGCAACTCGTGTTTTCTACGGATCTACACGTTTTGAGACCCCTAGAAAACGAAAACACTATTTTTAGCGTGACTTCTGTGTGTCTGTCAGTGCAGATTTTGTATCCACTCTTACTCAACTAATAGATCGAATTTCACAAAATTTGGTAGGTACGTCTCTTGTTGGTGACCCTTGTGCTGATTAGATTTTGGTACAATTCGAGATAAAAGAACCTGCTTTTTTTAGCGAAATGGAACGCAAAAATTGACTGTATCCACTATAATTGAAAATCTAATTGTCCAAATTTCGGCAGAGAAATCCCTTTTGGGTTACTCTGGTGTTGAATAAATTTTGTTATGATCCTGAAAAAATGAACCTACTTTTTTTACAAAATGGTCGGCAAAATTGTTTAAATCCAAAATGAAAGTCATTAAATGCATTAATTATATGCTTGTTTTATATGTAATGTTTGATGATGAAAATAATAACACCAACCCCATTACTCTGGGACTAGCCGTTTTCGAGATATTTTAGTTGATTCACACTTTTGCTACGCCTTCTTCCGGCCTCACATCTCGCTGCTGCAAACCTCTGGGTCGGACGTGAGTTCAAGGACTTCAACACTTTTGCTACGACGGTTTTAAAATAGGTCTAGTTACCAAAAGGAAACGAAAACTGAATTAAAACTGTAAATTCAGTGTAATTTAATTTAAGTATGAGTGCTATTATTTAATGCAATCAAACTCAATTTAATGAATTATTAATGAAATAAAGAGAAAATGAATGAGTCTGCAGGAAAAGTCATGTGCTGCCCACGACAGATTTTTTATTTTGTGATATATTGAATTTTAACATAACGTGAAAGAAACATTGTTTCATTTACAATAGAAATTCATTTATAATGCAGATGTATTTCCTCAAAAAGGAAAATTTTATATATTATTTCTGTTATCATTTTTGCAATGCTTATACGAGATTCTAGGCAATAGCCGAAGCAAGTATACAATCCGCACACCAAATTATAGAATCATTTTTGTTCTTAAAAAAAATAATTGTTGCATTATTAGGACACATGCAACACATCTATAAAACTGTAATGTAATTCAGATGAAATAGGTAAATTTAAATATAAAGATTAAAAATGTTCACTACCAGATTTATATAAAAGTTCGTTTACAAAGATATATAAAGCTGAAATGAATACTATAGATTAGCATGAGCGTTAGCAAAAGAATTTGCAAACTTTCGCCAATCGTAACTATGGGATTGTTGGGATAAGAGTAGGGTCATGACAACAGTTATGGCACTGATATGCCTCACATGACATCGGTATATAGTGCTGAATGGGTGTAGGGAGAGCAGCCTCTCGTAATGTCCACCTCGCATGGTATCGGTGTTGATGTTGAATGGGCGTATTTCAGTAGTAGCTAAGTATTGACCCGAAAATCCTAACTAGGGGTTTGTTGGGATAAGAGTAGGGTCGTGACAACAGTTATGGCAATGATATGCCTCACATGACATCGATATATAGTGCTAAATGGGTGTAGGGAGAGCAGTCTCTCGTAATGTCCACCTCGCATTGTATCGGTGTTGATGTTGAATGGGCGTATTTCAGTTGTAGCTAAGTATTGAATCGAAAATTCCAACTGGGTGTTTGTTGGGATAAGACTAAGGTCATGACAACAGTTATGGCTATGATAGGCCTCACATGACATCGGTATGTAGTGCTTAATGGGTGTAAGACGGGAGAACACTCTTTCGTAATGTCCACCTCGCATTGTATCGGTGTTGATGTTGAATGAGCGTATTTCAGTTGTAGCTAAGTATTGACTCGAAAATCCCAACTAGGGGTTTGTTGGGATAAGAGTAGGGTCATGTCAACAGTTATGGCTATGATATGCCTCACATGACATCGATATGTAGTGCTGAATGGGTGTAAGACGGGAGAGCAGTCTCTCGTAATGTCCACCTCGCATTGTATCGGTGTTGATGTTGAATGGGCGTATTTCAGTTGTAGCTAAGTATTGACTCGAAAATCCTAACTAGGGGATTGGTGCGATAAGAGTAGGGACATGAGAACAATTATGGTTATATTATTATAATAATTCTATTTCAAATTAACTATTATTCCGTTATAGATTTATATGTTACCATCTTTGTTGAGAATTACTTTTATTTTCCTTAGAAAATAACGTTTCTAAAATCTTAACATTCGAATAAATCGAGTTGTAATCATTCAAAAAGTCTGTCGATTTCTAGTTTCTCATATAATAAAACACCACGTAAAATTTTATAGTGTTAGATGAATTCGTTCTTGACTACCACCATTGTTTTTAATCAGGGAAAAATATAAATAAGTTTTTAAATTTTGATAATTCGAATCAATGCAAAATATAATAAATATTATTTAAGATTTTAACATACTTATATTATGTAAAAATTTGTTTTTTACGTAATATTATGTACTTTATACATAATTATATTATGCGGTAATTTCGTTACCATTATTCTCGTAGATCTAGCTCGCTCCATTCACAAGAGCAGATACTGTGGACAATAGTTATGTATTTGTTCGGCATTTGTCATGTATCTACTATAAAAATAACTTGTTTCTCCAGCCATAACTCTTGGCGAAATTTTGGCGACGAATTTGGCGGAATATCGGCAACTTGACTTTTTTTTTTTAAGTGGTGACAAATTGACGAGAATATTGCTGAATTGATAGAAATGTCTCCAAATTGATAAAAATGTCGCCAAATTGATAAAAATGACTCTAAAGCAATCAACATGACTACTAATTGATGAAAATTCAATATCATGGAATGAATATAAGAATCTATTATAGGAATAACCTATTTTTTCGTCCGTAACTCTTGGCGAAAATTTGGTGAGAAATTTTGGCGAAGTGTCACCAACTTGGAGACTTTTTCAAATGTTATCGTATTGACGAAAATGTTGCCAAATGAAAATGGGATGAAAATATCTCCAAATTGATTAAAATATTGCTACATTCATAGTGTAGCCAAATTGATAAAAGTATCGGCAAATTGATAAATTTGTCGCCAATTGATAAAAAAAATAACTGTAAAACAATGAAAATGGCGAATAATTGATTAATATTTTCTAAAGAATATTTTGGAAAGCTTAGATATATTTGGATTCAATATTTTGGAAAGAATACCGGAGAGGTGAGTTATTATTAAGATTTGACTATGAGTCTAACCTTTTTTCTCCGTCCATAATGCTTGGCGAGAAATGTGGCGGTGTGTTGCCAACTTGGTAAATTTAAAAATGTTGCCAAATTGATGAAAATGTTGCTAAACTAATAAAAATGTCCCAAACTGATACCAATTTCGCTAAATTGATAGAAATTGTGTTAAATGGGAATAAATGTTTCGCAAATTTTTAATTTTGTCATATAACAGGCATACCTTCTAGTGTATTGGAAATTTTTTTTCTCTCCGTTTGTTTATGACACTTAGCAATATATTTGAGAAACTTGCTGAATAATCTAGCGAAATATCGCCAGACTGGTGATATTTTACATGAGATTGTCGAAAATACCATTAAAATTGAAAAAAATTATGCTAAGTTAATGGAAATGATGCCTAATTGATGAATTTATCTCTGTATTGAAAAATATCTAATGTGGGCAGCACATGACTTTCCTTATAGAATGCAAAGGAATTATATAAGGAATGCCTCGGCCAATTCAATTCAATACACGCTGTTGATTTTATCAGTTTTCCACATTTTGGAATTATATCTTGCTTTGGTGGATGAGGGACAATATTTCCTGCCAGGAGTAGACACGTAAGAGGCTATTTACTTTTTACTTTCCCTAGAATACATGGCAATGTATAGGGAAAGTATTGGAATCACGCCGAAAATCGCAACTCGAGTTTTCGACGAATCTACATCTTTCGAGACCTCTAGAACACGAAAAAACCATTTTTAGCGTGACGTCTGTGTGTGTGTGAGTGTGTGTGTGTGTCTGTCTGACTGTGCAATGTATGTATGCACTCTAACTCAACTAATGGACCGATATTCATAAAATTTAGTAGGTAAGTCACTTGGGTGTGACGCTGGTACTGATTAGTTTTTAATATGATTCGGGATAAAAGAACCAACCTTTTTTCGCGAAATATAAAAATCGTTAAATATAAAAATAAAGTACTACGTGTGCTCAATTATATCAATTAAATTCCTATTTTATACGTGATTTTTGACAACAAAAAGAATAACACTAACCACATTACTCTAAGACAAGCCGTTTTTGAGATATTCTAGTTTTTTCGCGTTTTCGCTACGCCACCTTTGACAATAAGTCCAGCTATCAAATGAGAACCAAATTTAAGTTTAACGTGAAAATTCAATGTCATTTAAAATACTTATGGCTGTTATTTTTTGCAGATAAACTCAAATTATTATTGAAGAAATAAAGAGAACGTGAATATGAGTCTGCAGGGAAAGACATGTGCTGCCCACATCAGAATTTTTAGCAATATTACAACAATGATTTATAGACAATTTTAACAATATTACAACAATGATTTATAGAATTTTTAACAATATTACAACAAGGATTATTTGCAAGCCATTTCGAGAAAAATGTATGATCTATATTTAAAGATCCACAAGATTTTTGTAAAATAAAATGTTCAATAAATTTAAGCTGTGTACCAAATTTTAACTCTTTATGACGTAGGAATGTGCATTAAAAATGCCATCGAATAAGTATATCATGAAGAGTCATATAAAATTAAAAAAAAATAAAATATTGTTATCTACCAAATTTATTTTAAAACTAGCAGCATACCCGTCCTTCGTACGGAGTATATAACATAAAAGAACTTATAATTCGCAATCAAGTGCAAATTCTGATAAAATATTAAATTTATTGCTCACTAGCAGCATACCCGTTCTTCTTACGGAGTATATAATATAAAGAAACTTGAAATTCATAATCATGCCCAAATTCTTATAGTATACTAAATGACATGTTTAATCAAAATATTCTGTTAAAATATTTAATATAATGCTCCTAAAAAGAAATTTAAGAATCTCTGTTCTCGCTATATAAAATTATCTTCATGGACATGTCTGAAGAATAAAACATCTTGGACCCCTTATGTAAGCAAATATAAAAGAAATATGGAATTGAATCAATATATGCAAAATAAAAGCGTTAAAATTGTATGGGACCCGTACTAATTATATACGCGAATATTAGAAAATATAACCTGTATTAGTAGATTACATGTATAAATTGAAAATACCAATAAACCCGTAATCTTTAAATCTGAAGACAGTCATTTATTCCAATATATGTCAAAATTAAAGTGCTAAAATTATATGGGAAGATATACACGTACTACTTATAATGTCCGATTATTAGTAGAAGATTACCCGTTTTGCAATATGAGTCACAAATGTTTTTTGGTAAAATACAACAGACGACGTAATAAATTGAATATATAATTAATCCCCTTAATCTTCATACCAGAAGACTGTACTTGATTCCAATATATATGCCAATATATGTCAAAATATATGCCAATATACCTGTACTACTTATATTCTCGTAGGTTAGAAGATATACCCGTGCATTCCTAGAAGATTACTCGTACAACGTACAATATGCGTGTGTCAGCAATTTTTGCCGCAATAAAACAATGGCGTAATAACTTAAAAATATCAATAACCTCTGAATCAATAATTCCGGAAAATATCAATAATAATAATGTTTAAACCTGAAGAGTATAATTGATATTATCCAGTCCAAAATGAAATGGCAATAAAATTTATTTTATATACATATCTTCATTATTCAAATCGGAAAGGATTTAATAAAAATCGCCTGCCGCATAAACACATTGGATTTAAATCCGTTGCTAAGCGACATGATATCTTTTGCTTCAAATAAATTGGTAGAAAAAATATCATCTAAAGAGTTATATTTCTATGGAACATTTGGCGACAGTTTCGTCAAATTAGCGACATTTTAAAAAATCGCCAAATTTATCGCCAAGTGGGACTGTAGAACTGACAGTTCCACTTTGCGACAAATTGACGAAATATCATCACAATACTATCCCCTAACAAAAAACAATTAATATCATTTATGTAGCGCAATTTTATCAATTTCAAGATATTTTTATAGATTTGAAAACATTTTTATCAATTTGGTGACATTTTAAAAATTCGCTAAATGTATTACTAAGTAGGATGGTTGGTCTGACAGATAAATGCTAACCAAACATCATTTCAGTACTCTCTTCTAACAAAACAAAAAAAAATTCATTGATATGTAGAAGACCCAAGCCACACGACCAACCCGAAGGTTTATGGCAGCTGTTTGTGTGTCGTTTATATCAATTTGGCGACATTTCCGTCAATTTGGCAAAGTTTAAGAAAAGTTGTCAAATTAGCGATATCCCTCCAAATTCGTAGCTTTGAATTTGCAGATCTGAATGAAACATTCTTATCCCGTTTCAATATACTAATGAAAACACTACAATTGTATTAGAAGATATACCCGCTCTACTCTTTTTCTGTTTCAACAATCGGCTATATGAATTTATTGGCTAAACACAATATATGAGTTTAGTAGCTAAATACGATATAAGCTTGAAAACTCTTTGCCAAAATAAATGAAATTGATGTACGCAGTCAGCAATTAATATAATTAAAAGAAATATCAAACCGTCCATTCATAAGATATACTTTTATATCCATTTATCCATTTATTTATTATTTAAATCGAAAAAAAATAATAAAAACATTAACAAACACATTTAATTTAATTGCGATGCCGAGCAACATGATATATCCTCCTAAAATGTTAAAATTTATTAACCACTAACAGCACACCCGTTATTCGTACGGAGTGTATAATTTAAAGAAATTTAAAGTTCGCAATCATGTGCAAATTCTGTTAAAATATTAAATTTATTGCTCCTAAAGAGAAGTTTAGGAATATATGTTCTCACTATGCAAAATTATCTTCACGATCAGATCTGAAGAATAAAACATCCTGCCCCCTTTTGTAAGCAAATTTACAGAAGAAAAAATAGGAATTGAATGAATTTATGCAACCCCGTACTAATTATATTGTCGCAGATCAGAAAATATGCCAATGTGTTAGTAGAAGATTACCCGTATTACAATATGCGTCTCAAAAATATTTGCCAAAATAAAAGAGATGACGTAATAAATTGAAAACATCAATAATATCCGTACTCTTTATACCAGAAGGTCGTAATTGATTCCAATATATGCCAATATATATCAAAACATATGTCAATATACCTGTACTACTTATATTCTCGTAGATTAAAAGATATACACGTGTATTTGTAGAAGATTCGTACAACATACAATATATGAGTTTAAACAATTTTTGTCATAATAAAACAATTGCATAATAACTTGAAAATATCAATAATCCTTGAATCAATAATCCCC
Source organism: Amaurobius ferox (assembly GCA_951213105.1). Classification (NCBI taxonomy): domain Eukaryota; kingdom Metazoa; phylum Arthropoda; class Arachnida; order Araneae; family Amaurobiidae; genus Amaurobius; species Amaurobius ferox. Next base: position 51,534,872 of record OX578153.1, read on the forward strand.
GAAAATATAAATAATAATAATTTTTAAACCTGAAGACCGTAATTGATATTATCCAGTCAAAAATGCTATAAGAAAAATCAAATCGCTCTTTTCTAAAATATATTTTTATATCCATTTATTTATTACTCAAATCGAAAAAATAATTATTAAAATTAACAGACAGATTTAATTTAATTGCGTTTCTGAGTAACATGATATAAGATAGAATCTTATAACATGTTAAACATGTCATGTCTTATAACATAAACTGCGAAATTAAATAACGATTTTGATTTCTCTATACTTCTCATTGTTCCGTAAAAGCTTGTTTTAAATAAACCATGAACCATGGAGATAGATTTCCCCTTTAAATCATGTTTCAAACAATTCATGTTTTCAGAAAGTGACTAATTAACGCAAAAAATCTCCCATCAAACTCAGAGATTAAATTTTAATTCACTTTCAAACGATTTTCAAGCCTTTCGTTTGGATAAACCACGGAGTTAGGGAGTAGAACTCGTGGGAAAAAGTTCCGTTTTTCATTAATATCTCGACAACCCCAGGTCTTAGAAACTCGAAATTTAGACAAAATTTATGGGGGGATATTTCAAGGCTATTCACCAAATTTCATTAAATTCGGTTCAGCCGTTTTTCCGTGACGATGAGACAAACGAAAATTTCGTTTTTTACTAATATCTCGAGAACCACTGGTCGTAGAAACTCAAAACACGGATATAATTTTAAGAGGGGCTATTTCTGGGCTACCCACAAAATTTCATCAAATTCGGTTCAGCCGTTCTCCCGTGATGGTGTGACAAACAGACAGACAGACAGACAGACAGACATATTTTCATTTTTATTTATATAGACTAGCAGCATACCCGTTCTTCGTACGGAGTATATAATATAAAGAAACTTGAAATTCATAATCATGCCCAAATTCTTATAGTATACTAAATGACATGTTTAATCAAAATATTCTGTTAAAATATTTAATATAATGCTCCTAAAAAGAAGTTTAAGAATCTCTGTTCTCGCTATATAAAATTATCTTCAAGGACATATCTGAAGAATAAAACATCTTGGACCCCTTATGTAAGCAAATATAAAAGAAATATGGAATTGAATCAATATATGCAAAATAAAAGCGTTAAAATTGTATGGGACCCGTACTAATTATATACGCGAATATTAGAAAATATAACCTGTATTAGTAGATTACATGTATAAATTGAAAATACCAATAAACCCGTAATCTTTAAATCTGAAGACAGTCATTTATTCCAATATATGTCAAAATTAAAGTGCTAAAATTATATGGGAAGATATACACGTACTACTTATAATGTCCGATTATTAGTAGAAGATTACCCGTTTTGCAATATGAGTCACAAATGTTTTTTGGTAAAATACAACAGACGACGTAATAAATTGAATATATAATTAATCCCCTTAATCTTCATACCAGAAGACTGTACTTGATTCCAATATATATGCCAATATACCTGTACTACTTATATTCTCGAAGGTTAGAAGATATACCCGTGCATTCCTAGAAGATTACTCGTACAACGTACAATATGCGTGTGTCAGCAATTTTTGCCGCAATAAAACAATGGCGTAATAACTTAAAAATATCAATAATCCCTGAATCAATAATTCCGGAAAATATCAATAATAATAATGTTTAAACCTGAAGAGTATAATTGATATTATCCAGTCCAAAATGAAATGGCAATGAAATTTATTTTATATACATATCTTCATTATTCAAATCGGAAAGGATTTAATAAAAATCGTCTGCCGCATAAACACATTGGATTTAAATCCGTTGCTAAGCAACATGATATCATTTGCTTCAAATAAATTGGTAGAAAAAATATCGTCTAAATAGTTATATTTCTATGGAACATTTGGCGACAGTTTCGTCAAATTAGCGACATTTTAAAAAATCGCCAAATTTATCGCCAAGTGGGACTGTAGAACTGACAGTTCCACTTTGCGACAAATTGACGAAATATCATCACAATACTATCCCCTAACAAAAAACAATTAATATCATTTATGTAGCGCAATTTTATCAATTTCAAGATATTTTTATAGATTTGAAAACATTTTTATCAATTTGGTGACATTTTAAAAATTCGCTAAATGTATTACTAAGTAGGATGGTTGGTCTGACAGATAAATGCTAACCAAACATCATTTCAGTACTCTCTTCTAACAAAACAAAAAAAATTTCATTGATATGTAGAAGACCCAAGCCACACGACCAACCCGAAGGTTTATGGCAGCTGTTTGTGTGTCGTTTATATTAATTTGGCGACATTTCCGTCAATTTGGCAATGTTTAAGAAAAGTTGTCAAATTACCGATATCCCTCCAAATTCGTAGCTTTGAATTTGCAGATCTGAATGAAACTTTCTTATCCCGTTTCAATATACTAAATGAAAACACTACAATTGTATTAAAAGATAAACCCGCTCTACTCTTTTTCTGTTTCAACAATCGGCTATATGAATTTATTGGCTAAACACAATATATGAGTTTAGTAGCTAAATACGATATAAGCTTGAAAACTCTTTGCCAAAATAAATGAAATTGATGTACGCAGTCAGCAATTAATATAATTAAAAGAAAAATCAAACCGTCCATTCATAAGATATATTTTTATATCCATTTATCCATTTATTTATTATTTAAATCGAAAAAAAATAATAAAAACATTAACAAACACATTTAATTTAATTGCGATGCCGAGCAACACGATATATCCTCCTAAAATGTTAAAATTTATTAACCACTAACAGCACACCCGTTATTCGTACGGAGTGTATAATTTAAAGAAACTTAAAGTTCGCAATCATGTGCAAATTCTGTTAAAATATTAAATTTATTGCTCCTAAAGAGAAGTTTAAGAATATATGTTCTCACTATGCAAAATTATCTTCACGATCAGATCTGAAGAATAAAACATCCTGCCCCCTTTTGTAAGCAAATTTACAGAAGAAAAAATAGGAATTGAATGAATATATGCAACCCCGTACTAATTATATTGTCGCAGATCAGAAAATATGCCAATGTGTTAGTAGAAGATTACCCGTATTACAATATGCGTCTCAAAAATATTTGCCAAAATAAAAGAGATGACGTAATAAATTGAAAACATCAATAATATCCGTACTCTTTATACCAGAAGGTCGTAATTGATTCCAATATATGCCAATATATATCAAAACATATGTCAATATACCTGTACTACTTATATTCTCGTAGATTAAAAGATATACACGTGTATTTGTAGAAGATTCGTACAACATACAATATATGAGTTTAAACAATTTTTGTCATAATAAAATAATTGCATAATAACTTGAAAATATCAATAATCCTTGAATCAATAATCCCCGAAAATATAAATAATAATAATTTTTAAACCTGAAGACCGTAATTGATATTATCCGGTCAAAAATGCTATAAGAAAAATCAAATCGTTCTTTTCTAAAATATATTTTTATATCCATTTATTTATTATTCAAATCGAAAAAATAATTATTAAAATTAACAGACAGATTTAATTTAATTGCGTTTCTGAGTAACATGATATAAGATAGAATCTTATAACATGTTAAATATGTCATGGCTTATAACATAAACTGCGAAATTAAATAACGATTTTTATTTCTCTATACTTCTCATTGTTCCGTAAAAGCTTGTTTTAAATAAACCATGAACCATGGAGATAGATTTCCCCTTTAAATCATGTTTCAAACAATTCATTTTTTCAGAAAGTGACTAATTAACGCAAAAAATCTCCCATCAAACTCAGAGATTAAATTTTAATTCACTTTCAAACGATTTTCAAGCTTTTCGTTTGGATAAACCACGGAGTTAGGGAGTAGAACTCCTAGGAAAAAGTTCCGTTTTTCATTAATATCTCGACAACCCCAGGTCTTAGAAACTCGAAACTTGGACAAAATTTATGGGGGAATATTTCAAGGCTATTCACCAAATTTCATTAAATTCGGTTCAGCCGTTTTTCCGTGATGATGAGACAAACGAAAATTTTGTTTTTTACTAATATCTCGAGAACCACTGGTCGTAGAAACTCAAAACACGAATATAATTTTAAGTGGGGCTATTTCTGGGCTACCCACAAAATTTCATCAAATTCGGTTCAGCCGTTCTCCCGTGATGGTGTGACAAACAGACAGACAGACAGACAGACAGATTTTCATTTTTATTTATATAGACTAGCAGCATACCCGTTCTTCGTACGGAGTATATAATATAAAAAAACTTGAAATTCATAATCATGCCCAAATTCTTATAGTATAGTAAATGACATGTTTAATCAAAATATTCTGTTAAAATATTTAATATAATGCTCCTAAAAAGAAGTTTAAGAATATCTGTTCTTGCTATATAAAATTATCTTCAAGGACATATCTGAAGAATAAAACATCTTGGACCCCTTATGTAAGCAAATATAAAAAAAAATATGGAATTGAATCAATATATGCAAAATAAAAGCGTTAAAATTGTATGGGACCCGTACTAATTATATACGCGAATATTAGAAAATATAACCTGTATTAGTAGATTACATGTATAAATTGAAAATACCAATAAACCCGTAATCTTTAAATCTGAAGACAGTCATTTATTCCAATATATGTCAAAATTAAAGTGCTAAAATTATATGGGAAGATATACACGTACTACTTATAATGTCCGATTATTAGTAGAAGATTACCCGTTTTGCAATATGAGTCACAAATGTTTTTTGGTAAAATACAACAGACAACGTAATAAATTGAATATATAATTAATCCCCTTAATCTTCATACCAGAAGACTGTACTTGATTCCAATATATATGCCAATATATGTCAAAATATATGCCAATATACCTGTACTACTTATATTCTCGTAGGTTAGAAGATATACCCGTGCATTCCTAGAAGATTACTCGTACAACGTACAATATGCGTGTGTCAGCAATTTTTGCCGCAATAAAACAATGGCGTAATAACTTAAAAATATCAATAATCCCTGAATCAATAATTCCGGAAAATATCAATAATAATAATGTTTAAACCTGAAGAGTATAATTGATATTATTCAGTCCAAAATGAAATGGCAATGAAATTCATTTTATATACATATCTTCATTATTCAAATCGGAAAGGATTTAATAAAACTCGTCTGCCGCATAAACACATTGGATTTAAATCCGTTGCTAAGCGACATGATATCATTTGCTTCAAATAAATTGGTAGAAAAAATATCGTCTAAATAGTTATATTTCTATGAAACATTTGGCGACAGTTTCGTCAAATTAGCGACATTTTAAAAAATCGCCAAATTTATCGCCAAGTGGGACTGTAGAACTGACAGTTCCACTTTGCGACAAATTGACGAAATATCATCACAATACTATCCCCTAACAAAAAACAATTAATATCATTTATGTAGCGCAATTTTATCAATTTCAAGATATTTTTATAGATTTGAAAACATTTTTATCAATTTGGTGACATTTTAAAAATTCGCTAAATGTATTACTAAGTAGGATGGTTGGTCTGACAGATAAATGCTAACCAAACATCATTTCAGTACTCTCTTCTAACAAAACAAAAAAAAAATTTCATTGATATGTAGAAGACCCAAGCCACACGACCAACCCGAAGGTTTATGGCAGCTGTTTGTGTGTCGTTTATATCAATTTGGCGACATTTCCGTCAATTTGGCAAAGTTTAAGAAAAGTTGTCAAATTAGCGATATCCCTCCAAATTCGTAGCTTTGAATTTGCAGATCTGAATGAAACATTCTTATCCCGTTTCAATATACTAAATGAAAACACTACAATTGTATTAGAAGATATACCCGCTCTACTCTTTTCTGTTTCAACAATCGGCTATATGAATTTATTGGCTAAACACAATATATGAGTTTAGTAGCTAAATACGATATAAGCTTGAAAACTCTTTGCCAAAATAAATGAAATTGATGTACGCAGTCAGCAATTAATATAATTAAAAGAAAAATCAAACCGTCCATTCATAAGATATACTTTTATATCCATTTATCCATTTATTTATTATTTAAATCGAAAAAAAATAATAAAAACATTAACAAACACATTTAATTTAATTGCGATGCCGAGCAACATGATATATCCTCATAAAATGTTAAAATTTATCAACCACTAACAGCACACCCCTTATTCGTACGGAGTGTATAATTTAAAGAAACTTAAAGTTCGCAATCATGTGCAAATTCTGTTAAAATATTAAATTTATTGCTCCTAAAGAGAAGTTTAAGAATATATGTTCTCACTATGCAAAATTATCTTCACGATCAGATCTGAAGAATAAAACATCCTGCCCCCTTTTGTAAGCAAATTTACAGAAGAAAAAATAGGAATTGAATGAATATATGCAACCCCGTACTAATTATATTGTCGCAGATCAGAAAATATGCCAATGTGTTAGTAGAAGATTACCCGTTATTTGCCAAAATAAAAGAGATGACGTAATAAATTGAAAACATCAATAATATCCGTACTCTTTATACCAGAAGGTCGTAATTGATTCCAATATATGCCAATATATATCAAAACATATGTCAATATACCTGTACTACTTATATTCTCGTAGATTAAAAGATATACACGTGTATTTGTAGAAGATTCGTACAACATACAATATATGAGTTTAAACAATTTTTGTCATAATAAAATAATTGCATAATAACTTGAAAATATCAATAATCCTTGAATCAATAATCCCCGAAAATATAAATAATAATAATTTTTAAACCTGAAGACCGTAATTGATATTATCCAGTCAAAAATGCTATAAGAAAAATCAAATCGTTCTTTTCTAAAATATATTTTTATATCCATTTATTTATTATTCAAATCGAAAAAATAATTATTAAAATTAACAGACAGATTTAATTTAATTGCGTTTCTGAGTAACATGATATAAGATAGAATCTTATAATATGTTAAATATGTCATGTCTTATAACATAAACTGCGAAATTAAATAACGATTTTGATTTCTCTATACTTCTCATTGTTCCGTAAAAGCTTGTTTTAAATAAACCATGAACCATGGAGATAGATTTCCCCTTTAAATCATGTTTCAAACAATTCATGTTTTCAGAAAGTGACTAATTAACGCAAAAAATCTCCCATCAAACTCAGAGATTAAATTTTAATTCACTTTCAAATGATTTTCAAGCTTTTCGTTTGGATAAACCACGGAGTTAGGGAGTAGAACTCCTAGGAAAAAGTTCCGTTTTTCATTAATATCTCGACAACCCCAGGTCTTAGAAACTCGAAACTTGGACAAAATTTATGGGGGGATATTTCAAGGCTATTCACCAAATTTCATTAAATTCGGTTCAGCCGTTTTTCCGTGATGATGAGACAAACGAAAATTTGGTTTTTTACTAATATCTCGAGAACCACTGGTCGTAGAAACTCAAAACACGGATATAATTTTAAGTGGGGCTATTTCTGGGCTACCCACAAAATTTCATTAAATTCGGTTCAGCCGTTCTCCCGTGATGGTGTGACAAACAGACAGACAGACAGACAGATTTTCATTTTTATTTAAATGACTAGCAGCATACCCGTTCTTCGTACGGAGTATATAATATAAAGAAACTTGAAATTCATAATCATGCCCAAATTCTTATAGTATACTAAATGACATGTTTAATCAAGATATTCTGTTAAAATATTTAATATAATGCTCCTAAAAAGAAGTTTAAGAATCTCTGTTCTCGCTATATAAAATTATCTTCATGGACATATCTGAAGAATAAAACATCTTGGACCCCTTATGTAAGCAAATATAAAAAAAAATATGGAATTGAATCAATATATGCAAAATAAAAGCGTTAAAATTGTATGGGACCCGTACTAATTATATACGCGAATATTAGAAAATATAACCTGTATTAGTAGATTACATGTATAAATTGAAAATACCAATAAACCCGTAATCTTTAAATCTGAAGACAGTCATTTATTCCAATATATGTCAAAATTAAAGTGCTGAAATTATATGGGAAGATATAAACGTACTACTTATAATGTCCGATTATTAGTAGAAGACTACCCGTTTTGCAATATGAGTCTCAAATGTTTTTTGGTAAAATACAACAGACGACGTAATAAATTGAATATATAATTAATCCCCGTAATCTTCATACCAGAAGACTGTATTTGATTCCAATATATATGCCAATATATGTCAAAATATATGCCAATATACCTGTACTACTTATAGTCTCGTAGGTTAGAAGATATACCCGTGCATTCCTAGAAGATTACTCGTACAACGTACAATATGCGTGTGTCAGCAATTTTTGCCGCAATAAAACAATGGCGTAATAACTTAAAAATATCAATAATCACTGAATCAATAATTCCGGAAAATATCAATAATAATAATGTTTAAACCTGAAGAGTATAATTGATATTATCCAGTCCAAAATGAAATGGCAATGAAATTTATTTTATATACATATCTTCATTATTCAAATCGGAAAGGATTTAATAAAAATCGTCTGCCGCATAAACACATTGGATTTAAATCCGTTGCTAAGCGACATGATATCATTTGCTTCAAATAAATTGGTAGAAAAAATATCGTCTAAATAGTTATATTTCTATGGAACATTTGGCGACAGTTTCGTCAAATTAGCGACATTTTAAAAAATCGCCAAATTTATCGCCAAGTGGGACTGTAGAACTGACAGTTCCACTTTGCGACAAATTGACGAAATATCATCACAATACTATCCCCTAACAAAAAACAATTAATATCATTTATGTAGCGCAATTTTATCAATTTCAAGATATTTTTATAGATTTGAAAACATTTTTATCAATTTGGTGACATTTTAAAAATTCGCTAAATGTATTACTAAGTAGGATGGTTGGTCTGACAGATAAATGCTAACCAAACATCATTTCAGTACTCTCTTCTAACAAAACAAAAAAAAATTTAATTGATATGTAGAAGACCCAAGCCACACGACCAACCCGAAGGTTTATGGCAGCTGTTTGTGTGTCGTTTATATCAATTTGGCGACACTTCCGTCAATTTGGCAAAGTTTAAGAAAAGTTGTCAAATTAGCGATATCCCTACAAATTCGTAGCTTTGAATTTGCAGATCTGAATGAAACATTCTTATCCCGTTTCAATATACTAAATGAAAACACTACAATTGTATTAGAAGATATACCCGCTCTACTCTTTTTCTGTTTCAACAATCGGCTATATGAATTTATTGGCTAAACACAATATATGAGTTTAGTAGCTAAATACGATATAAGCTTGAAAACTCTTTGCCAAAATAAATGAAATTGATGTACGCAGTCAGCAATTAATATAATTAAAAGAAAAATCAAACCGTCCATTCATAAGATATACTTTTATATCCATTTATCCATTTATTTATTATTTAAATCGAAAAAAAATAATAAAAACATTAACAAACACATTTAATTTAATTGCGATGCCGAGCAACATGATATATCCTCCTAAAATGTTAAAATTTATTAACCACTAACAGCACACCCGTTATTCCTACGGAGTGTATAATTTAAAGATACTTATAGTTCGCAATCATGTGCAAATTCTGTTAAAATATTAAATTTATTGCTCCTAAAGAGAAGTTTAAGAATATATGTTCTCACTATGCAAAATTATCTTCACGATCAGATCTGAAGAATAAAACATCCTGCCCCCTTTTGTAAGCAAATTTACAGAAGAAAAAATAGGAATTGAATGAATATATGCAACCCCGTACTAATTATATTGTCGCAGATCAGAAAATATGCCAATGTGTTAGTAGAAGATTACCCGTATTACAATATGCGTCTCAAAAATATTTGCCAAAATAAAAGAGATGACGTAATAAATTGAAAACATCAATAATATCCGTACTCTTTATACCAGAAGGTCGTAATTGATTCCAATATATGCCAATATATATCAAAACATATGTCAATATACCTGTACTACTTATATTCTCGTAGATTAAAAGATATACACGTGTATTTGTAGAAGATTCGTACAACATACAATATATGAGTTTAAACAATTTTTGTCATAATAAAATAATTGCATAATAACTTGAAAATATCAATAATCCTTGAACCAATAATCCCCGAAAATATAAATAATTATAATTTTTAAACCTGAAGACCGTAATTGATATTATCCAGTCAAAAATGCTATAAGAAAAATCAAATCGTTCTTTTCTAAAATATATTTTTATATCCATTTATTTATTATTCAAATCGAAAAAATAATTATTAAAATTAACAGACAGATTTACTTTAATTGCGTTTCTGAGTAACATGATATAAGATAGAATCTTATAACATGTTAAATATGTCATGTCTTATAACATAAACTGCGAAATTAAATAACGATTTTGATTTCTCTATACTTCTCATTATTCCGTAAAAGGTTGTTTTAAATAAACCATGAACCATGGAGATAGATTTCCCCTTTAAATCATGTTTCAAACAATTCATTTTTTCAGAAAGTGACTAATTAACGCAACAAATCTCCCATCAAACTCAGAGATTAAATTTTAATTCACTTTCAAACGATTTTCAAGCTTTTCGTTTGGATAAACCACGGAGTTAGGGAGTAGAACTCCTAGGAAAAAGTTCCGTTTTTCATTAATATCTCGACAACCCCAGGACTTAGAAACTCGAAACTTGGACAAAATTTATGGGGGGATATTTCAAGGCTATTCACCAAATTTCATTAAATTCGGTTTTGCCGTTTTTCCGTGATGATGAGACAAACGAAAATTTCGTTTTTTACTAATATCTCGAGAACCACTGGTCGTAGAAACTCAAAACACGGATATGATTTTAAGTGGGACTATTTCTGGGCTACCCACAAAATTTCATCAAATTCGGTTCAGCCGTTCTCCCGTGATGGTGTGACAAACAGACAGACAGACAGACAGACAGACAGACAGATTTTCATTTTTATTTATATAGATTAAACTATTGGAAAGATATTTATTATATAATATATCTCTTTTTTTTTTCTGGAGGATATCCCAAATATCAGAAATTGAACTTGTTTTTTTTCTGTATATTAAATAATTTTTAATTAAAAAACTACTTAACATATTTTACTGAAATTTTTTATATATATTTTATGGGATAATGTGAATATTTCCTAAAAATTTCGTAGCAATTTGTGAATTTTAAATTTGTTTAAAAAATGTTTGAAAAATTAGGTCCTATAGGGTTCAATGTATTCCATTTTTTCAACCCGGGATCAATAAAAAACTATTTGGGTGATATTATTTATTTATATTCCCATAGGTCCCACAGACCGTCTGAAAAATATACTAAGATTTCATTTTGATAAAGTCTATTTTACGGCAGTTATCGTGGTAACGGGCAGACAGACAGACCGACAGAATGAACAAAGTCATAAACGCTTTTCAACTATGTTGTAAAGTGTTAAAAATTAAAAAAAAAATTTGAAAAATTGTTATCTACCAAATTTATTTAAAAATTTATGGCCTGTCACATATACAACATGATTAAAATCTTGGAAAGATATTTATTATATAACATATCTCTTTTTTCTTTCTGGAGGATATTCCAAATGTCAGAATTTAATTGAATTTGAATTTTTCGCTATATTAAATAATTTTTAATTAAAAAATATTTAATATATTTTATTGAAAATTTTTTTATATATTTTAAGGGATAATGTGAATATTTCCTAAAAATTTCGAAGCAATTTGTGAATTTTAAATTTGCTTAAAAAATGTTTGAAAAATTAGAGTTCAATGTATTTCATTTTTTCAACCCGGGTTCAATAAAAAACTAATTGGGTGATATTATTTATTTATATTCCCATAGGTCCCACAGACCGTCTGAACAACATACTAAAATTTCATTTTGATAAAGTCATTTTTACGGCAGTTATCGTGCTAACGGACAGACAGACAGAATGAACAAAGTCATAAACACTAACTTAAATTATGTGCATCTACATACTGAAACAACGCAAATACAATATATTTGAGTTTAAATGATTATCCAAACTTGATTATTTCTACAACGAAGCCTATTTTTCACTTATGCAAAATGTAAACAGCAAAATATGTAGAATGAGTTGTAATAGAATTGCTGTATTTCTTTAACACAAAATAATTTAGCCCATGGAGTTTGCATGGCTGATATGAATGAAATATTAATTGATTTTATAAAGAGAAGGACGATATTTTTTGATAAAGTTTTAAGCATGGAGTTTAATTACTTGTAGCTCCATGGTCTTAATTTTTAAATAAAATAAATTATTATAGTATTATGATGAATGAAATGGATGGGAGAAATTTATAAATGAAATGCTGTTTTTATTGAGAGATCCAGGCGTGTTATTTTTTCTATGACGTCATTTGAAATAATTTCAGTTGTTTCCGATGAAGTTTTCAAATATAATAAACTATCGTAGTATTATGATAGTTTTAAAAATATTACCGTGGAATGTATCGCATTTTAGAGGTATTTAAATCAGGCAATTTATATTTCAATGCCGTCATTTGAATGAAGTTCATTTTTTTCAATGAAGGTTTAAGTTTTCAAATATAATAAATTAATGTAGTATTGTGATAAGTTTTAAAATATTACCGAGGAATGTATTGCATTTTAGACTTTTTTAAATAATATTGCATTGAAGTTGGAAAGTGTTTCATAATCAATGCTTTAAGCATGATTGATCTTTCTTGTTTCAATATTTATCTTTCCAATATAGTTAGAATCATACTAAAAATGGTTCGTATCATTTCATTCATTTATTTATTATATATTGCATAAATTATTGTTATATAATTTAGTGCATTTGTAACACTTTACAACAAAGTTGAAAAGTGTTTATGACTTTGTTCATTCTGTCGGTCTGTCTGTCTGCCCGTTACCACGATAACTGCCGTAAAATTGACTTTATCAAAATGAAATTTTAGTATGTTGTTCAGACGGTCTGTGGGACGTATGGGAATATAAATGAATAATATCATCCATTCAGTTTTGGAATAAACTCGGGTTGAAAAAATGAAATACATTGAACCCTATGAGACCCAATTTTTTAAACATTTTTTTAGCGGATTTAAAATTAAAAAATGCCTTCGAAAATTTTAGAAAATATTCAAATTATCCCATAAAATATATAAAAAAATTTTAGTAAAATATATTCAGTAGTTTTTTAAATAAAAATTAAAATAATAATTACACTTTTTATATGAAGCGATCACCTGGCCACTATATGGAGAGATCACGTGACCCACTTCAAAATAAAATATGCCATCCATCTTGTGTCAAAATCATAATTTTTAAAGTTCTTTTTAATTCATATTTAGTGTTGCATCCGTCCTAAAACCGCTAAAATTACTTTACTTTTGCCTAAATTCTGTGCATCTACATACCGAAATAACGCAATTACAATATATTTGAGTTTAAATGATCACTCAAATTTGATTATTTCTACAACGAAGCCTACTTTTCACTTATGGAAAATGTAAACAGCAAAATATGTAGAATGAGTTGTATAAGAATTGCTGCATTTCTTTGACGCAAAATTATTTAGCTCATGGAGTCTGCAATATAGCTGATATGAATGAAATATCAATTGATTTTACAGAGAGAAGGACCATTTTTTCGATGATGTTTTAAGCATAGAGTTTAATTACTTTTGTATCTCCATGCTCTTATGTTTTTAAATAAAATAAATTATTATAGTATTGTGATGAATGAAATGAATGGAAAAATGTTTATGAATTAAGGGCTGCTTTTATAGAGAGAGCCAGGCTTGTTATAGATCGATGGCGTCATTTGAATAAATTTCATTTGTTTTCGATGAAGTTTTCAAATATAATAAATTATTGTAGTATTATGACAATTTTAAAAATATTATCGAGGAATGTATCGCATTTTAGAAGTGATTAAACCAGGCAATATATATTTCAATGCCGTCATTTGAATGAAGTTCATTCTTTTCGATCAAGTTTTAAGTTTTCAAATATAATAAATTAATGTAGTATTGTGATAATTTAAAAAATATTACCGATCAATTTCGCACATTAGAGATGTTTAAATAAAATTGCATTGAAGTTGGAAAGTGTTTCATAATCAATGCTTTATGCATGATTGATCTTTCTTGTATATAATATAAAATGTGTTTTATATGCATAATGTATTAATGTATAATTATATATTATGTATTTTTAACGCTCCCTGAATAATGTTACAGAAAGTATTGTGATGGGGTCAAAAATTCGAATTCGAGTTTTATACGGAAAAGCACTTCTCAAACATCCCTGATCTCGAATCGAGCGCATTTTGAGGTGATGCTTATGTGTGTGTGTGTGTATAGAGATATTACACTTTTTAAAACTATATTTATAAAATAAATTATATGAAATTACAAAAGTAATATCTATTGCTAAATGTGTTTGTTCACTTTTAATACGGAATAATATGCAACAAATTAGTAAACACTCTTCCCGTGAATCTAATTTTTCCATTATTACTTTGTATAATACTATTTTGTGAAGATATTTTGCGTAATAGTTTTTCAACAATTCACTAAAAATCATTTATTTATATATAAGAAAGAGAAAAGCCATTCTCTTAGTCTATAACTATTGGTCATAAACTTGTTGACCTTGGCGACTAATTTGCCCATAAAAAACATCGCCAACCTAGCGATGTTTTTTATGGCCCAAATTAGAGAAAATATCGTCAAAATTGCAAACATGAAGCTAAATTAACGAAAATAACGCCAAATTGGTGACTTAATTATTAAAATATTTCTATATATGGACTATATATTGCTTATTGCGAATGCTAGAAATATTGATAATTTAGGTGAATTGGGAACATCGAAAATGTTTTACATATTATTAAAAAAAGCGTCAAATATACATACAGTTCATCGTTAAAAACATTGTGAGCTGGATCTTGTACATCATTTTCTCAGTGAGAAAAAAGTAAATTCATCGCATTATGTAGGGAAAATCATATATTGCCTACATCAGTTTCTTTTTTTTTTTTTTTTTTTCACTTTGATACTGATAAAGATACATATAAACGAAAATATATAAGATATGAAAAAGTCTAGTGGGAAATCATTTAACATTTTAGGCCCTTACTATGTTTTATCAATTTTCTTGCCCTGAAAATTTAAATGACATTTTATGGCATCTACTCTGCAAACAATGGTTTTAGTCCGGTGGGGAAAATTAATAGCATTTCTGTCTAGCAGGCGTATTCTGTCTCCCCTTTTCCGTGCATTTTTTTTCCATAGGGGTGTGCATAATTTCTAAAAGCCGAGACCAAGTGTGGACAGTATTACAGTCTTACAGATAGAAGTCATTTAATTTCCTTTTATTTTAAATATAAAGAATATGCATTAAAGTTCAGTGCTGCGCGGTTTTGCATAAGAAGGGTTCATATTCTGCTTTGCAATTAATCTCTTAAAAATGCAAATAAAAGAAACTGAGATGGGAAAAGAATATTTCTGAAAAGTTCTTAAAAAATATTCAGGAAAAATACAAAGTTTATTTAAAGGGAAAATTCCGGTAACGTGAGTTGCCACTCGATTTTATCGCACATTTGTATTTCACGTTTTTACGCACATTCGTATCACAATGCGGTTCGAATCATATCGCATTTATACGCTTCATCATTTATACTCAAATACCCTATAATGTACGGACACATGAAAATTCTGCGTAAAAATCACATTCCCTTTGTCCGGTAGCGTGACTTACCACTCGATTTTATCACACATTCGTATTTCACATTTCTACGCACATACGTATCACAATAAGGTTCGAATCATATTGAATTTATACGCTTTATCATTTATAAGCAGATACCCTATAATGTATACGGACACATGAAAATTCTGCGTACAAATCACATTCCTTTTGTCCTCATACATTCCTATATCTTTTATTGGTAATATGTTTTAGTTATACGACTAAACCCATTCTGCAGTCTCGGTTCTGCGTCTTTTCTTTTGTAACTCCAAAGTGCGACAAAACCCAAAGAATGTTGTAATGTAACAATTCTTTCTCTGATCGAGTTCGGAAGGACACCTCTTGTGTTCATTTTCCTCTACACATAATTTTTTATCAAGCAGATCTAAAACATTTTATTAATCAAATTTATTATATCATTCCTCATCTATTTATTATATATACTCTATAACAAAAAAAAAATCGACGCACTAATAAGGAGTTGTCCGATTGTAATGAAATTTCGTATGCAAAGACATTTTGAGCGAACATGCAAATGAATAAAATTTGGTGTCCAATGAATAAATAGTGGGAGCACCAGCGCATCGGAACTACGCATTCAGCAGGTATATATAGGGAGCGATTCTGAATCTGTGGTCAAAATTTCTGTTTCATTTCGACTGAGGATATCTTACGTCTTTGGTAGTCATTTCTGGCGCACTGACAGCACAGCGGTACGTAGACAACATTCCACGACAGGTTGTGTTACCGTTCCTTTTGCGACACCCCGGACTTACTTTTCAACAAGATAACGTCCGGCCACACACGGCACGTGTTGTTATGAATTGTCTTCAAGCTTGCCCAACACTTCTTGGCCAGCTAGATCTCCTAATCTCTCTCCCATACAGCACATTTGGGACATTATGGGAAGGCGATTGCAACCATCCCGGAATGTTGATGATTTAGCCCGACAGTTGGAGAGAATATGGCAAGACATTCCGCAGGACACCATCCGTAAACTTTATCAGTCTATGCCACGCCGGGTGGCATCTTGCATCCAGGCCAGAGATTGACTAACGCCTTATTGATTTCCTCCCTTTGTATACGGTCAAACTCCAAATCATTAAATTGTTCTGAAATTTTAATCATTTATTTTTCTATGTATGTTCTTCACATCCACCAATTTTTATCACAATCGGACAACTCCATTTTTGGTGCGTCGATTTTTTTGTTGTAGAGTGTATTATATCATTCATCATCTATTTATTATATATTATATCATTCATTATCCATTTATTATACATTACATAATTCATCTTCTATTTATTATATATTACATCATTCATCATCTGTTTATTATATATTATATTATTCATCATCTATTTATTATATATTATACTAATGTATTTTATTTTTCAGATCTGTCTGTAAAGGCAATTTCGTGTAGCGAGAACGACTATTCTTATACTTTTTTCCATCTGCACTTTCGATTTTTTATTTCTACCTTGATTGCTTTCTGTCCAGTACTCTTGCTTAGTCCGGCATTAGTGATAATATTAGTTAATTTTGCATTTAGTTTTACATTTTCAGAAGCTTTTTCTATGAATTCTTAAGATTTTTGTTTTGCTTTTCCTTATTCATACACCAGTACTATATAGTTTGCTGAAACTATATAGTTTCATCAAATTTGTTAAGATCATTAGTTTTTTGTTGTAGATAACAAAATCTGGAGTCCAAAAGAACAATATTATCTGCAAAATCTAAATCTTCTAAGATTTATGTGAATTTCCATCTAATTCTCTTGTCTTTCATGGTATTATTCATGATTCAGTTAATGACTGAAATAAATAATAAAATAAACCTACCATCACACACCCCTGTTTTACATCTGATTTAATTTGGAAGGATTTAGTTTTCCATTTACTTCAATACAGCAGCTGCTATTTGGATATAGTATTTATTGCAAATAAATACTATTTCAATGCCCCAAGAAAAGTCCGAAAGTTAAAAATGGGGGTACACAAATGTGGGCGTGGCCATACACCCAATTGATATTTCCCGGGTATTTAGAATTGAATCTTGAACATGTTTTTTTCAATAACACTAATTTTCTATAATTGAACATAATTGTCTGGATCTCCAATTTGCTTTTTTTTCTTTCTTTTTTGCTTTTCTTATATACATTTTCTTATATACATGTATAAGGAAAGTATTGTGACGGAGTCGAAAATTCGAATTCGAGTTTTTGTCGGGAGATCACGTTTCAAGCATCCCTGATCACGAAACGAAAATTTTTGAGGTAATGTCTGTGTGTGTGTGTGTTGAAGACCCAGACCGTCCGACTCGTCCAGAGGACTAAGAGCAGCTATTTGGACGGCCGGGACTGTGTGTGTGTGTGTGAAAGTATGTCTGTGTGTGAAAGTATGTGTGTGTGTGTGTGTGTGTGTTAGTAAATCTGTGGAGACGATATGTCACGAACGAATGGAGCGATTCGAATGAAATTTGGTACAAAACTTACAATCCGTGAATACTGGAAGCCAATTGTTTTTAAGCACAATCGAAAATTCAGAACGTTCTAAATTTTCGAGTGAAATTTTGAAAAAATCATCAAGAAATCCAAACCTTTAATAAAGTTACGCAAATAGACATTTCTTATGTAATTTTTCCTTAGAAAACGATTGACATAAAGTTTAGAACCGTTCTCGAGATATTGCAGATTTTTCATATAAATTTATCAAAAAATTCCATAATTAAAAAAATATATTAACGTTGAGAAACATATTCACTTTTCATATGTTATATCATGCGATAAATTTTGTGACATCATTCTCGTGGATCTAGCTCGTTCCTTTCATGAGAAAAAATACTTTAAGAAATACTTTTGTATTTGAACGCCAATAGTCATTTATCTGCTATAAGAATAACTTATTTCCACGTCCATAACGCTTGGCGAGATTTTGGCGACGAATTTGGCGGAATGTCGCCAACTTTTTTAAATGTTGCCAAATTAACGAAAATCTCGCCAGATGGATAAAAATGACGCTAAATCAATTAAAATGACGACTCATTGACGAAAATTCAATATCTTATAAAGAATGTAAGTATCGACTGTAAGGTTAATCTATTCTTTTTTTTACTGTAAAAGTAGTAGGCAGGGTCGCCGTAATTTTTGCTTGGGCTCCTGTGGAAAAATTAAAGTGCAAGGTCGCCTGTATTATTAGACGGGACACATAACAAAGGTTTTGAGAGGATTTAATGGCTATAGAGAGATAGTCCACAGTACTGTACGACACTCTATGCACTTGAGGAACAGAGTGGTACATCGTAAATGGAAGAATGGCAATAGAGAAAGCAGAAAATGATAGTTGTTGCACTTCGTTCTAGAGTATCCAGCGTGTAAAAAGTGACACATCGCACTTTCGATTCCTGCCACTGCCAAAACTGCCGCCGTGTTCACGCGGAGTACGATCACGTTAAACATGTGGGTTCGGAAGTCCTTCCGAGAGGTTGGTGGTAGGGGAAGGAGGGTACGGTCCCTGTGGATGCCTCCCCCACTGGGTTCCGGTCTAAATTGGATGGCACTTCCCGACCGTCCAAACAGTTACCTTACACCTTTCTGGTAGGTCGGACGGTCTGGGTTTCAACAAAACAACATCGCACTTCAGGAACAACTTGTAAACAGAAGCTCATCAGAGTTGCCAATCTGATGCCAGCTTGGAAAAGTATAGTTTTAAAAAGTATTTAGAAGAGCTTCAAGAAAATTCTTTATCGAATAATTTGTGAAAGAAATCTCATCGGCTTCATCGATCTATTGTCTACTTTCTAAAGGTACTTTAATACTTTGAAAAATGCCAAGACATTTCTTTAAAGAATAATTTGTGAACGAAAGTTCATCGGCGTCGCAAATCTGTTATCAGTTTAACAAAGAGAATACTTAAAAAAAATATTTAGAAGAAATATTTAGAGAAAAATACTTAGAAAATATTTAGAAGATTATATAACAATCTATTGTCTACTTTCAAAAGGTATACTTTAATACTTAGAAAAAAGCCAAGAAAATTCTTTTAAGAATAATTTGTGAACGAAAGTTCATCGGCGTCGCAAATCTGTTATCAGTTTAACAAAGAGAATACTTTAAAAAAATATTTAGAAGAAATATTTAGAGAAAAATACTTAGAAAATATTTAGAAGATTATATAACAATCTATTGTCTACTTT
Organism: Amaurobius ferox; assembly: GCA_951213105.1. Classification (NCBI taxonomy): domain Eukaryota; kingdom Metazoa; phylum Arthropoda; class Arachnida; order Araneae; family Amaurobiidae; genus Amaurobius; species Amaurobius ferox. The sequence continues at coordinate 51,554,875 of OX578153.1, forward strand.
CAAAAGGTATACTTTAATACTTAGAAAAAAGCCAAGAAAATTCTTTAAAGAATAATTTGTGAACGAAAGTTCTTCGGCGTCGCAAATCTGTTATCAGTTTAACAAAGAGAATACTTAAAAAAAATATTTAGAAGAAATATTTAGAGAAAAATACTTAGAAAATATTTAGAAGATTATATAACAATCTATTGTCTACTTTCAAAAGGTATACTTTAATACTTAGAAAAAAGCCAAGAAAATTCTTTAAAGAATAATTTGTGAACGAAAGTTCTTCGGCGTCGCAAATCTGTTATCAGTTTAACAAAGAGAATACTTTAAAAAAATATTTAGAAGAAATATTTAGAGAAAAATATTTAGAAAATATTTAGAAGATTATATAACAATCTATTGTCTACTTTCAAAAGGTATACTTTAATACTTAGAAAAAAGCCAAGAAAATTCTTTAAAGAATAATTTGTGAACGAAAGTTCTTCGGCGTCGCAAATCTGTTATCAGTTTAACAAAGAGAATACTTTAAAAAAATATTTAGAAGAAATATTTAGAGAAAAATACTTAGAAAATATTTAGAAGATTATATACCAATCTATTGTCTACTTTCAAAAGGTATACTTTAATACTTAGAAAAAAGCCAAGAAAATTCTTTAAAGAATAATTTGTGAACGAAAGTTCTTCGTCGTCGCAAATCTGTTATCAGTTTAACAAAGAGAATACTTTAAAAAAATATTTAGAAGAAATATTTAGAGAAAAATACTTAGAAAATATTTAGAAGATTATATAACAATCTATTGTCTACTTTCAAAAGGTACTTTAATACTTAGAAAAATGCCAAGAAAATTCTTTAAAGAATAATTTGTGAACGAAAGTTCTTCGGCGTCGCAAATCTGTTATCAGTTTAACAAAGAGCGTACTTTAAAAAAATATTTAGAAGAGCTTCAAGAAAATTGTTTATCGTATAATTTGTGAAAGAAAGCTCATAGGCTTTAACAATCTATTGTCAACTTGAAAAATGCATTTTTAAATTATACTTAGGGAAATGTCAAGAAAATTGTTTAAAGAATAGCTTGTGAACGAAAGTTCATCGGCCCCCCATGAATCTATTGTCAACTTGAAAAATGTACTTTTAAAATATACTTAAAAAATGTCAAGAAAATTGTTTCAAGAACAACTTGTGAACGAAAGTTCATCGATGCCATAAATCTATTACCAGTTCAGCGAGGGTACTTTTAAAAAATACTTATAAAAACATCAAGAAAACTATGTAAGGGATAACTTACGAAGATAAACTCGTTTGCGTTAGCAATTTGTTGCCAACTCGAAAAAAAGATTCTTAGACGAAAGAATGCTTAGAGCTTCAAGTTTTTTTGGTTTAAGAATTACTTGTCAACGAAAGCTCATCGACGTCACCAATATGTTGCCAATTTGAAAAATAAAAATTTTAGGGAAATTTTCAAAGAAAATTTAAGAAAAATTTTACTTGTAACCAAAAGCTAATTAAAAGATACACATTCTGTTCCCTTTTGATACTCATGATGATACAAATAGAACTAAATAATCTATAGAATGGGAATCAACACACACATCTTGTGTGGGAAATATTACACAAATCTTGCGTAGAAAAGTCAAGTAATAATCACATTAGCCTTTCAGATTTAAAACACTCAAGTGCCATAATTCAATGCATTTGTCTAACAAATAATGACTTTTGAAAGAGAAACCTTAATTGCATTACTACCCCCCCCCCCCCCCTCCCCCGTCCTCTCCCTTTTATAAACCTAAGTCCTCACGAGTTTGCATAGTTTCTGAAAGTCAACACCATTGTGAGAACAGTATCATAACTTAAAGCTGGAAGTCGTTGTAAACTTTTAAAGTACAGAATACGATTTTGTGAATATTCAAAGCCGTTTTGTAATTAATCATGAAAAAGCGAGGATGAAAGAACCAGAGAAGGAGAAATGATAGATTTCGAAAGCTTTTCTAATTTATTTCAGTAAGTATATGAAGCACATCTTGAAATTTGAAATTTTCATTTAACATTTTTTTTTTGCAGTTTCTTTTTTCAAATTGTTATAAAGTGAGCAACGTCGGTAAATTCAATATACTTGGTTTATCTGTGTTAATATAAACTATTTTAATACCTCTGGCATTCATATTAGCGTACTTCAAATTTTTTATTTTTCTCATAAACTATATACTATTACCTTCGTTGCACAAAAGTATTATAATTTTCCTTTCCCTACATGGTATATTGCATATTATTTTCCAAACACACTACTTCCCAACAAACACAATATAATATATACGAGTATTATTATATTGTGTATTGTCCAACAAATTACATTCCTTCCATACACAATATGATATATATTACTTTCACAACATATTACTTACCCTACATACACAATATAATATATATTACTTTCTCAATATATTACGTTCCCTCCATACACAATATAATATATATTAATTTTACAACATATTACTTTTCCTACATACACAATATAATATATATTACTTTCTCAACATATTACGTTCCCTCCATACACAATATAATATATATTAATTTTACAACATATTACTTTTCCTACATACACAATATAATATATATTACATTCTCAACATATTACATTCCCTACATACACAATATAATATATACTACTTTCCCAACATATTACTTTCTCTACATATACAGTGTAATATAATGTTTTGGGTAATAAATTCATTTGCTTGTGAGTTACTCACACACACATTGTTTCCCGGCCACACCTTAAGCTGCTATATGCCTTCGGGTTAGTCGTGTGGTCTGGGTCTTCGACACACACATATATAGTCGGACATATATCCGAAAGTGTTCAAAAGGGTTTATGATGTCGTAAAACGTAATTATCCGTCAAACTCTTAAATTCGAATATTTTCCAAAAACAATGCTTTTGATAGAGAAAGGAATTATCTTCTGCGTCATCCCATTTGTCGAGACTCGACAACACACGTGACACATCTGTAAATAATGGCTTTTGCAAAAGAGATAAAATAAAAAAAGAAAAGTAAAGAAAAAAAAAGGATAAGGAACATTCCTGGTCTCTCCGTTTCTTTATTATGCAACCAACTCCACCAGAGTGCACATTATAATTTCCGAAACTAACACTGTATGAGCAATATCAAAACTTAAGGTTAAAAGTTGTTCTAAATTTCCAGAATAATGAAAAGTCTCATGAATATATGAAGCTATTTTACATACGGATGATTCGAAAGACATTTTGCAATTAATTCTGAGGACGTGCAAATAAAAGAACTCTAGATAGGAAAAAAATTATTTACGCTTTTATGGACGCTTTTAGAATATATTAAAAATATATTATGTTCAACAAATGAGTTTTACAATAAATTTAGTGCAATATTCTGTGTAATATAATGTGTGTGCAGTACATAACTTTCACGATAGACTCAAATTTATTTTTCCGTTAATTAAATTAATTCTTAATTAATTTGAGGAATTTAGTAATTAACAAAAATAGAATAAATGCCTTTTTGAAATTGATTCTGTTGATTTAAGTTTATTTCCTTTTTACTTTCCTTTTTACTTTTATATACATAATATATAAGGAAAGTATTGTGACGGGGTCGAAAATTCGAATTCGAGTTTTCGACGGGAGAGCACGTTTCAAGCATCCCTGATCACAAATCAAATATTTTTGAAATGATGTCTGTGTGTGTGTGTGTGTGTGTGTGTGTGTGTGTGTGAAAGTATGTGTGTGTATGTGTCTGGGAGTCTGTGGAGATGATAACTGACGAACGAATGGACCGATTCGAACGAAATTTGGTACAAAAATCACAATCCGTAAACACTGGAAGTCTATTGTTTTTATACGCAATCGAATGCTCAGAACCTCCCTAAATTTTCGAGTGAAATTTTGAAAAAATCGTCAAAAAATCAAAACCGCTGGTAAAATTACGCAAATAGACATTTCTTATGTAATTTTTCATCAGAAAATGATTGACATACATTTTAGAACGCTAACATGAACCATTCTCGAGATATTGCACATTTTTCAAAAAAATTATCAAAAAGTCATATAAAAAAAAAAAAAATTCCTATTGAGAAACATGTTCACTTTTCAAATGTAATACCATGCGATAAATTTGGTGACATGATTCTCGTGGATCTATCTCTTTCCATTCATGAAAAAAGATACTTTGAGTAATACTTTTGTATTTGAACGCCAATAGTCATTTATCTGCTGTAAAAATGACTTTTTTCTTCGTCCATAACGCTTGGCGAGATTTTGGCGACGAATTTGGTGGAATGTCGCCAACTTGACGACTTTTTTAAATGTCGAAAAACTCGCCAAATGGATAAAAATGACGCTAAATCAATGAAAAGACGACTAAATGACGAAAATTCAATGTCTTGGAAAGAATATAAATATCTACTATAAGAATAACCTATTTTTTACTTTCCCTGCAATACATGGTAATGTATAGGGAAAGTATTGGAATCATACCGAAAATCACAACTCGAGTTTTCGACGGATCTACACGTTTCGAGACCTCTAGAATACGAAAAAACCATTTTTAGCGTGACGTCTGTGCGTGTGTCTGTCTGTCTGTCTGTGTGTCTGTCTGTCTGTCTGTCTGTCTGTGTGTCTGTCTGTCTGTCTGTCTGTGTGTCTGTCTGTCTGTGCAGATTTTGTATCCACTGTAACTAAAAAACTAATGGACCGAATTTCACAAAATTTGGTAGGTAAATCACTTGTGGCCGGGGCTGGTGCTGATTACTTTTGGGTACGATTCGGAATAAAAAAACCCGCCTTTTTTTGCGAAATGGCCCGCAAAAGCTTGTATCCACTCTAGCTGAAAAACTAATGGACCGAATTTCACAAAACTCGGTAGATGAGTCACGTATAGGTCACTCTGGTGCTGATTAGATTTTGGTACGATTCGGAAAAAAATAACCTGCCTTTTTTTGCAAAACGGCCCGCAAAAATCTTCAAAATCTAAACTAAAGAACTAGGTATTCTCAGATATATCCATTAAATGCCCGTTTAATACGTAATGTTTAACGACGAAAAGAATAAGACCAACCCCATTACACTAGGAATAGCCGTTCTCGAGATATTTTAGTTTTTCGTACTTTCCCTACGCCACCTTTGAAAATAAGCCCGGTTACCGAATGAGAACGAAAATTCAATTAAAAGTGAATTACATTTAATTCAAATAAATAGAACGTGGATATAAGTTTGCAGGGAAAGTCATGTGCTGCCCACATCAGATTTTTTTTTTACTGTAAAAGTAGTAAATTCATTGCATTATATAAGGAAAGTCATGTGCTGCCCACATAAGATTTTTTAATTTGCGATTTTAAAATGCATTAATCTGAAATAAATGAAATATATCGATATTGGTTTATCTTAGGGCAAAAGTCTCGCGAGCACCGCGTTGGTCATGAGTGCTCTTCAAAGGACAGTAAAATCACTATCGAGAGCACTTGAAAATAGCATTTTAAGAAAGAGTCTGAAATTTCATTTTCTATTAGTGGAGCTCCGTTTATATGCCTTTCAAAAGCTTGTCTTTTACAGACGTATAAATAAAATGAAATATAACCGGAAAATATGTCCAATATACTGTACTAGATGGCAGTCCATATATATTTAATAAAAAAATCTGATGTGGGCAGCACATGACTTTTCTTACAGACTGAAATTCATTTTCTCCCGATTTCATTAACACTAAAAGTACCGACACTCAGTATATATCTATTAGTACCGTAACCGTTCAAATGACCGGTTTTTAGATAAAACCTTTAGTTTTTCTGTTTGAATACAGGTAATATTGATTTTAGTAAGGAAATGTTAAACAATGCAACTTTAAAAAAATAGGCTCCATTCGGTTCCTAAAACTCGAATTGCTTCTTCTATTGTGCATGTTCTTATATGTTTCATAATACGGTGGTCAATTATCAAAGAAAATGCAGTCTTCACTTTACCCTTTACAATATTACTTTTTGCATACCTCGTTCGACCTGATTCGTCCTTGAAAATGTTATGAAGTGCTGCTCTACCAGATGTAGCACCTATTTGCATTTCTTCCCAATCAGTGCCATCAATCGATATATGCAGCTCATTTTTTCATTCTCATCTTTAGAACTTGAGAGCAGTCTCATTCTTTTTTGTCCTCTACGTTTTATATTCCCAATATTCTCCTCTTCATCGTCGGTATCTATAGGCTCACACTCGCAGCAAAGATCGTCACATGTGTGGCAGTGACGCTGTAGTGACACCTGGGTCACAATGTGACATCATATTTGTAACTTCTATTCGACGTTACGTATTTGTAAATTTGTAACTTCATTGTGACTATATTCTGTGACGTTTCCATAATTTAATTAACACGTAACAATGTGGCGACAGTACAATGACAATTGCAATGTGATGTCACAAACAAGTTAATATGCGACGTCACAAACAACCATGAAAATGACCAAAATGGCTTCGCTGTGACCTCAATATGACATTGCCAAGACGTACTGCGACGTCCTGTGACGTCCCAAAGTGACAGTGTGACGTAAATCTTACGTCACTGTGGAAAAAAAATGCTGTTAGGGGTCTAATAGATCATTTTCATTTTCAAATAATATATCTTCACTTTAAAAAAGTTCACCTTCATCAATTTCCGAAAACTCTTATCCTATGTTATTTATTTCTATGTTATTTATTTATATGGGGTAACACTGTAAAAACAAAATATAAACTAACAAGTAATGCTTTTTATTTTCCCTGCAATACATGGTAATGTATAGGGAAAGTATTGGAGTCATGTCGAAAATCGCAACTCGAGTTTTCGACGGATCTACACGTTTCGAGACCTCTAGAATACGAAAAAACCATTTTTAGCGTGACGTCTGTGTGTGTGTCTGTGTGTCTGTCTGTGTGTCTGTGTGTCTGTGTGTCTGTCTGTCGGTGTGTCTGTCTGTCTGTGCAGATATTGTATCCACTCTAACTAAAAAACTAATGAACCGAATTTTACAAAATTTTGTAGGTAGGTCACTTGTGGGCGGGGCTGGTGCTGATTAGTTTTGGGTACAATTCGGAATAAAAGAACCCGCCTTTTTTGTGAAACGGCCCGCAAAAGCTTGTATCCACTGTAGCTGAAAAACTAATGGACCGAATTTCACAAAATTCGGTAGATGAGTCACGTATAGGTCACCCTGGTGCTGATTAGATTTTGGTACGATTCCGAAAAAAATAACCTGCCTTTTTTTGCAGAATGGCCCGCAAAAATCGTCCAAATTTAAACTAAAGAACTACGTATGCTCAAATATATCCATTAAATGCTTGTTTAATACATAATTTGTAGCGAAAAAAAGAATAAGACCAATCCCATTACACTAGGACTAGCCGTTCTCGAGATATTTTAGTTTTTCGTATTTTCTCTACGCCACCTTTGAAAATAAGTCCGGTTACCGAATGAGAACGAAAATTTAATTAAAAGTGAAATAAATTTAATTAAAATAAAGAGAACATGGATATAAGTCTGCAGGGAAAGTCATGTGCTGCTCACATCAGATTTTTACTTTCCCTGCAATACATGGTAATGTATAGGGAAAGTATTAGAATCATGCCGAAAATCGCAACTCGAGTTTTCGACGGATCTACACGTTTCGAGACCTCTAGAATACGAAAAAACCATTTTTAGCGTGACGTCTGTGTGTGTGTCTGTCTATCTGTCTGTGTGTCTGTGTGTCTGTCTGTCTGTGCAGATTTTGTATCCACTCTAACTGAAAAACTAATGGACCGAATTTTACAAAATTTTGTAGGTAAGTCACTTGTGGGCGGGGCTGGTGCTGATTAGTTTTGGGTATGATTCGGAATAAAAGAACCCGCCTTTTTTGTGAAATGGCCCGCAAAAGCTTGTATCCACTGTAGCTGAAAAACTAATGGACCGAATTTCACAAAATTCGGTAGATGAGTCACGTATAGGTCACCCTGGTGCTGATTAGATTTTGGTATGATTCAGAAAAAAATAACCTGCCTTTTTTTGCAGAATGGACCGCAAAAATTATCAAAATCTAAACTAAAAAGCTACGTATGCTCAAATATATCCATTAAATGCTTGTTTAATGCGTAATTTTTAACGAAGAAAAGAATAAGACCAACTCCATTACACTAGGACTAGCCGTTCTCGAGATATATTAGTTTTTTTCGTATTTTTCCACGCCACCTTTGAAAATAAGTCCAGTTATCAAATGAGAACGAAAATTGAATTAAAAGTGAATTAAATTTAATTGAAATAAATAGAACGTGGATATAAGTTTGCAGGGAAAGTCATGTGCTGCCCACATCAGATTTTTAGTTTTTGTCACCTATTCTTGCAAGTTGCAATTTTAAGCACTTTATTGAAATTTTAACACACAATTATTTTAATTTGAACTTACGCAACAGTCCTTGCAGAAATGTTCTGGAAACTAATAAACATATGTGGAATGTGCATATACTCGTACATCACATTGTCTGACCAGATAACTTTATAAGGCAATAAATTTTTCTCACGGTCAAACGACCGGTCATGGTGGATAACGGTAGACTTATGTATCTTTATAAACACAAGAAGAAAAATCTGATGTGGGCAGCACACGACTTTCCCTGCAGACTCAAATTCATATTTTCTTTATTTCTTTAATAATTCATTAGATTGAGTTTAACTGCACCAAATAACACTAACTTTGCATTTTTAATTCAATTTTTGCTTTTATTTGGTAAGTGGACATTTTTCCGAACAAAAATGCAAGAAATCTCAAATATCTTGAGAAGGGTTAGTCCTAAAGTATAATGGAGTGTGTTATATTCTTTTCCTCGTCAAAAATTGCTTCTAAAACAAGAATTTAATTGATACATTTCAGCATACGTAGTCTTTCTTTTTTAAATTTTTGCGATTTTTGTTCGCCATTTCGTAAAAAAATGCAAGTTGTTCTTTTCCAAATCGTACCAAAAACTAATCAGTACCAGAGTGTCTCACAAGTAACAGTTATCTAGCAAATTTTGTGAAATTTGGTCAAATAGCATTTTAGCTAGGGTGGATACATGACATTTTTACGGGCCATTTCGCAAAAAAAGGCGGGTTCTGTTTTTACGAATCCTATCAAAAACTAATCAGCACCAGTGTTTCACCCAAGTGACGTACATTCCAAATTTTACGAAATTCGATCCATTAGTTTTTTAGAGTGGATAGATACATTACACAGACAGACACACAGAAACACACACTCAGGTGTCACGCTAAAAATAGTTTTTTCATATTCTAGAGGTCTCGAAACGTGTAGATCCGTCGAAAACACGAGTTGTGATTTTCGGTATGATTCCAATACTTTCCCTATACATTACCAAGTATTGAATTGAAAGTAAAAATAAATATTGAAAAATTGATCGTGTACATTTAATAGAAAAAGTCATGAAGTCAAGCGAGAAAGTGCGATAATATTATATGCGAATTTTCTAATCAAAAGTTTACAACCCATTATTTGACCGGTCAAAGTACGTTTAGTATTAATAATTAATTAAATTGAGTTTAACTGCATAAAATAACACGCATAATTATTTAAAATTGCACTGATTTTTAATGCAATTTTCGTATTCATTTGGTAACAAGAGGTATTTTCAAAGGCGGATTAGCAGAAATGCGACAAAAACTAAAACATCTTGAGAACAAGTTCTAGAGTGATGGGATTGGTCTTATTCTTTTCATTTTCAAAAATTATGTATAAAACAAGCATTTAATTGATAAATTTAAGCATACGAAGTCTATTATTTTAGATTTGGATGATTTTTGAGGGCCATATTTTGAAAAAAAGGCAGGTTATTTTATCCCAAATCGTACCGAAATCTAATTAACTCCAGAGTCACCGACAAGTGGTTTATCTATAAAATTTTATGAAATATGGTCATTTAGTATTTGAGTTAAAGTGGATACATACATTGCGCAGACACGCATACATGAGTCTCACTGAAAGTAGTTTCCCGTGTTCTAAAAGTCCCAAAACATGTAAATCCATCGAAAACTGGAGTTGTGTCTATAAAAATGTCAGCTGTTATCCGTGCTTTTTTATTCACCATATATACGTTAGGAGACAATTTTTCTCGTTTTTGAAGCATCGAAGTTTTTGTGATTTAGCAATATCTAGCGAGATCATTTTCTTTTTCTGTCCCATGGGCATTCTTCTTTAGTAGAAGAAACAATTGACCATTTTCCTCTCCATTGCACTGATTATCTTTAAAGGCTAGAGTTATTGCAGGCATTAGATGATAGAATACTACTGTTTCAGACAGACAGACACACAGACAGGCAGACAGACCCACAAATAGACGTCACGCTAAAAATAGTGTTTTCGTGTTCTATAGGTCTCAAAACGTGTAGATCCGTCGAAAACTGGAGTTGCGATTTTCGGCACGATTCCAATACTTTGTAATCTGTGCTTTTTGATATACCATATATAAGTTAGGAGACAAATTTTTTACGTTTTTGAAGCATCGTAGTTTTTGTGATTTACCATTACCTAGTAGAGAGATCTTTTTTTTTTCTGTCCCATGGGCATTCTTCTTTAGTAGAAGAAACAATCGACCATTTTCCTCTCCATTACACCGATCATCTTTAAAGGCTAGAGTTATTGCAGGCAGATGATAGAATAATACTGTTTCAGACAGACAGACACACAGACAGACGGACAGACCCAAACGGAGACGTCACGCTAAAAATAGTGTTTTCATGTTCTATAGGTCTCAAAACGTGTAGATCCGTCGAAAATTCGAGTTGCAAATTTCGTCTTGATTCCAATACTTTCCCTATACATTACCATATATTGCAGGGAAAGTACAAACTTTAGCATGCGGCCAAACAAGCAATACTATCCGGACAATACCGAAATGGTCAAGTCCTGGAAGTTACATATAGAGCACATTATTCGCCAAGTTGTCTATTGTGAATTGTTCAGATGGTCCCAGGGTAAACCACTGTCATCGAGAGAGACCAGACCTCATAAATGCTAAACCAAGTAGTGATAACGCAACCATGTGTATGATGCAGCTGTAAGTGGAGGATAATAAAATTAGATGGACTGTCAAAGAAATTAAGTTGATTTTACAGAGTTATTAAAGTACAGCCACTTTGCGTAGCTGGCGATACTTCGCCAAATTTGTCACCAAGTATGACAGGCAGACAAACGCAGAAATATTAAATTCTATATATATGTATTTATTTTGTATCCATTTATTGCAAATTATTCTTCTGAAAATAATTTAAATACACATACATAGTCACAGACTCCACTTATAGGGGACGTTCACAGTTAAGATCGCGCACTTATTACAGATAACGACACTCACGGACCATTTTCGAACTTGTTATGCACTCATCAGCACAAAAGAGTCGACACCTATGTATCGCGAAATAGTGGCACAATGCAATTTTTATTACTTTCCTTATATACATAATGTATAAGGGAAGTATTGTGACGGGATCGAAAATTCGAATTCGAGTTTTCGGCAGGAGAGCACGTTTCAAGCATCCCTGATCACAAATCAAGCATTTTTGAAGTGATGTCTGTGTGTGTGTGTGTATGAAAGTATGTGTGTGTGTGTGTGTGTGTGTGTGTGAGTCTGTGGAGCCGATGACTGACGAGCGAATGGACCGATTAGAACGAAATTTAGTACAAAAGTAACAATCCGTAAACACTGAAAGCCTATTGTTTTTATACGCAATCGAATGTTCAGAACCCTCCTAAATTTTCGAGTGAAATTTTGAAAAAATCGTCAAAAAATTAAAACCGCTAATAAAGTTACGCAAATAGACATTTCTTATGTGATTTTTCATTAGAGAACGATTGACATAAATTTTAGAAAGCTAACGTGAACCGTTCTCGAGATATTGTACATTTTTCAAAAAAATTATCAAAACGTCATATGAAATAAAAAAAAATATTTCCTATTGAGAAACATGTTCACTTTTCATATGTAATACCATGCGATATAAATTGGGTGACATAATTCTCGTGGATCTAGCTCGTTCCATTCATGAAAAAATATACTTTGAGTAACACTTTTGTATTTGAACGTCAATAGTCATTTATCTGCTGTAAGAATAATTTATTTCTTCGTCTATAACGCTTGGCGAGATTTTGGCGACGAATTTGGTGGAATGTCGCCAACTTGGTGACTTTTTTAAATGTTGCTAAATTAACGAAAAACTCGCCAAATGGATAAAAATGACGCTAAATCAATGATGACTCATACTATAAAAATAATCTATTTTTTTTTTTTTACTGTAAAAGTTGTAGATTCATTGCATTATATAATGAAAGTCATGTGCTGCCCACATCAGATTTTTTATATGCCATTGCAGGTATCGGCAATTTGATGCTTACGAGAGCATAAAGACAGCGAAACTAGTCCATTCATGCTGTTTTCTGCAATGGGAGTGAGATCTTCATACTGATCCTCAGATTACATATCTTGATGTATGATTCAACATTTATCAGAATGCCCCTTGAAAGGCGTATTCTGTGATTAAGTAACTTAATTTCATAAATTATTATCTTTGTTGTTTAATACTATACATTCATTTCAAAATGCTGATATTAAATAACTTTAAATAAAATGCCAAGGATTTCATATTGAGAAATACATAAATAAAATATTTAATGAAAATCTCCACTAGGCTTTCTCATACCTTTATATTCCATATTCAGTTCCTCTTGTATCAGAATAAGTATCGGAATGGAGAAAAAAAAATTGACGTGGGCAGTATGTAACTTTCATCCAATAAGAATACAAATTTCCCCCTAACGAATTTACTTCTACCATAGGGTAATAATCGTGTTAAAGATAGCAAAATATTTTTGGAGATTCAATTAATATCAGATAATTTGAAATTGGACGCTTTTGGAAACTTATGACTCCAGCCAGAATGGTTTATTCATACTCACGTGTAAAATCCTTTTCAATATACAAATATACACTTTTTATTTAATGAATATCCTGCGACATAAATGGCTATTGCCAAATTTTTGGGCGTCAGAATACAAAACGAGTACATAAAATATCGTCCCATACATATTTCTTTTCAATTATTCTAATTATTTCATCTTTATCACACACACACACACACACACACACATATATTTATATATATATATATATATATATATATTTATATATACATATATATATATATATACATATACATATATATATATATATATATATATATATATATATATATATATATATATATATATATATATATATATATATATATATATATTTGAAATGTAATAAGAATTATGTAAAAATAAAAAAATACAATTCAAGTAATATTAACATCACCATAGAAGCAAATTCAAAGCCATAATGCCGATAAGAGAAAAGAACAGCACCATCCCAAATTCGATGATTAATTAGAATTAAATTCATCGTCAGGTCTGAGTATTTAATTCCAATTAACCCAAACAAATGCCTGTTTCAGATTAAGCAATAGTACATTACTATAAATACTTAAACTCAGACTACAGGCAACAAAAAATGAAAAAAGGATACATTAAGAAAATTGTATTACCATGCGGCATGAACCATTCTTCTACCACGTGTATACAACGATCAACCTCAACAGCTTAATCTAGAAGCACCGGAATGAACAAGTCGAAATTCTACCAGGGAGGCAGTACGAACGTTCACGGAGTTACTCCCAAACCCGTCCAGTGAGTCTAAGCTGGAGACTGGACAAGCAATTCAGAATACAACTTCCCAAATATGCAAACATGAATATGAATAAGAATCAAAGATGAAAATTCCTACTAAACAAGTAATTCATATGAAAAATGGATAATCGAGAATGCCACTATACACCATTATAAGGGCGCTCAAAACGTAGTTTCAATACTGACAAAAGTTACATTTTTTTGCGAAAATAAAATTCAAAACATTAATGTTAATGCATCTTATTTTCCTATTTTTTGATTTTTCTAATGTTTTTGACTTAGTTTATTATTTTTCATTTTTATTTATATAATTAATAATTATATATAATATATATATATATACACATACATATATATATATATATATATATATATATATAATATTAAAACACCGGGAAATACTACATTACAAAATCATCTGAAATCACACTTAAAAGGCGCAAAGCTGCACTAAAAAGAGGATTAAAATATTGTCAAAAAGAAAAGAGGTATGGATGGAAACAATATACCAAAAGATGGCCGGGGGGAGTTGTGACCCCCTCACCCCGGTTAAGCATGCTTTACGTCGCGACAACACTCCCGGAGAGCCGGTACATTGCAAAAAGGAATACGAATGAATCAAATTGTAAGATGTAAACATACATCATACAGAAACAAATATAAGATATAATTGTCGAGATCCAGCCCTATCGAAATTCATCTACAGTAAATGTTTGAAATAAGTTAAAAAGTGTGTGAATAATGTTTGAAACATGTTCACAAGTATAAATTATCAAAATTACAAAGCTTCTACTTAGAGAAGAATTTAAATATTGACACATAATAGAACAATAATAACAAAGTCTATTTCTAAAACCATATACCTGAATGACAAACAATAGCATATTACATGCAGATGTACATCCCATATTGTGTCATACAAGACCATGCAAATTTGCTATAACGTATTATACATTATACCCTATTCAAGAGGTCCCATATCAGTTATCACACGCTTTACCTGTGACAATCCAGTATGTATATTGCCAACAGTTTTATTTAAATATAAACGGTAACTTTCGGTTACAGTTATTTTATAAAATTTGTAGATAATGTCACTTAAAAAATTCCTGGGAAAACCCTGTGAGATGGTGTTTTGTAGGTAACGATAATCGCATAAATACAAATTTTATAAAATAACTGTAACCGAAAGTTACCGTTTATATTTAAATAAAACTGTTGGCAATATACATACTGGATTGTCACAGGTAAAGCGTGTGATAACTGATATGGGACCTCTTGAATAGGGTATAATGTATAATACGTTATAGCAAATTTGCATGGTCTTGTATGACACAATATGGGATGTACATCTGCATGTAATATGCTATTGTTTGTCATTCAGGTATATGGTTTTAGAAATAGACTTTGTTATTATTGTTCTATTATGTGTCAATATTTAAATTCTTCTTTAAGTAGAAGCTTTGTAATTTTGATAATTTATACTTGTGAACATGTTTCAAACATTATTCACACACTTTTTAACTTATTTCAAACATTTACTGTAGATGAATTTCGATAGGGCTGGATCTCGACAATTATATCTTATATTTGTTTCTGTATGATGTATGTTTACATCTTACAATTTGATACATTCGTATTCCTTTTTGCAATGTACCGGCTCTCCGGGAGTGTTGTCGCGACGTAAAGCATGCTTAACCGGGGTGAGGGGGTCACAACTCCCCCCGGCCATCTTTTGGTATATTGTTTCCATCCATACCTCTTTTCTTTTTGACAATATATATATATATATATATGCAATTAAAATAGGATGTTACTACGGAAAATCGTAAATCAACTTGGCAGAAAACAAAATAACCATTATACATTACGCGCATAATGCAGCAGACAAGTACATGGATAAATATTAGAAAGAAGTAATAATAAAAATAAATAATTCAAGTAATCGTGAAATATTAACATCACCATAGAAGCAAAACCACTGTCATAATGCCGATAATACAAAAGATCAGCACCAGCCCAAATTCGAAGATTAAAAAGAATTAAATTCATCTTCAGTTCTGAGTATTTAATTCTAATTAAACCAAACAAATGCCTGTTTCAGAAAAATACCAAAAGTGCCTTTTGATGTCTGTAGTCTGAGTTTGGACATTTATAGTAATGTACTATTGTCCAATCTGAAACAGGCATTTGTTTGGGTTAATTAGAATTAACTATTGAAGATGAATTTAATTCTTTATTATCTTCGAATTCGGGTCGGTGCTGATCTTTTATATTTTCGGCATTATGGCAGTGGTTTTGCTTCTCTGGTGATGTTAATATTCCACGATTACTTGAATTATTTATTTTTATTATTACTCCTTTCTAATATATATATACATATATATATATATTCTCAATATCTGTTCATGCTAGTACTTTGAAAGTTTATGCACATCTTTTTCTAAAGAAAGATTACGTATGAAATTATTATTCACTTTACAGTATTGGAAGTTTTGAATTTTAATGTGTCTTCTTTCTGCATTACTTTAAAAGTCGTTTAATATACCGAGAACGGTTTATGTTAGCATTCTAATCCGTGCATCATTCGTTTTCAAATGATATATTACGTCAGAAATGATTATTTATATATCATTTTTGTTAGCCCTGATATTCCAATGATTTTTTTTTTCTTTTTCATAATGGGAGTGGGGCGAAGTTTCGTTTGCATTGTGTTTTAATTCAATAGGGTTCCATTATTCACTGATTCTAATAATCGTGCCAAATAAGTTTAAAAACATTTCATTCTTTTCTTGAGATGCCATATTCATAAACTTTATGAACATACATTTTGACATCCATATATGCACATTAACACACACACCAACTGAAGAACGTGTTCGATTAGAGTTCAAGTATGCTTAAAACGTTCTCTTCCGTCGAAAACTCAAATTCATCACAATTCTTATTACTATATTAGTATGTACGTAAGGAATGTAATACCATATTTTTCGTATAGGAGCTTTTGTTCTAGTACTTCGTTATAAAATTACCTTTAAAATTTTAGATTCGGAATATGTGGGAAAAACGGGTTCAGCAGATGAAAGCAATGCAATGAGTCTGATTTTTATGAACAAATTATTATTTTTTTTTTCATATTCCATTACATTCAAATTCTAATAATATTCCTGAAGGCCAAAAAGCTTTTCCCATTTGCACTAAGTGCCGGCAAGTCCAGGCTTCGCCAGAACATATTTTGGACTGTCTCGGGCTGGACAGAGAGGACATTTATGGTTCTCCCCTTTTGGTATCGGATTTTATTAAAGTCAACGGTTTTACTGATCTGATCTGACTCCGTCAGACCAGATGGGAGATTAGCAACAACAACATAATATTCCTGAAAAGTGTATTTGAGGTTGTATTTCGTCAAAATTTTGATTACGAAATATTTTTGGATTGCTAATTTTGACACTGATCTGTAAGAAAATGAAAACATATTTTTGCTTTCAATAATAAATTTAATAAATTATTATCTTTGTTGTATAATGCTATAAATCCATTTTAAAATGTTGTTAACAAATAACCTTAAATTAAAGGAAACGATTTTATATCGAGAAAAACAAAATAGATGGCACCACTGCTTAGAGTTAGTTTTTAAAGTTGAATTTCAAGTACAGATGGCAGCACCAAATGGAATTGATTATAATGTATATTTTTCAATGTTATTTCTCATGTAGGAATGAAAAGTCTAGTGGGGTTATAAATATTTCACATAAATTTTTCTACAAGTTCAAATCTATTTTCCCTTGCTACTAGTACACTTAAAGTTCAAGTAAATTCATGTAAAACTAAAATCATTATTATTCATTTATTAATAAATTTCTATTTTATAGACAACACCGATAAAGTCTTCAGTACGATTTACAGTAAAACGACATATTCATTCTGTGTTCATTTTCATAATAACTAATCAATCAAAATTTTTATTGTAAACGGGCCTAGACCAAACAATAGGGATAGCAACAGTAAATAAAAATGAGGACAATATTAATCATGCAATATAAAAGACAAACAGTTGTCTGAAGGAAACATATTACAAAACTTCAGGCAGTAAACAGAATAATTACACAAATGAATTAATATATAGACATTACATGGTATATCGTAAAACTAGTTGGTAGTGAGAGGAAGAGTACCACGGATTCCTAAAAAAATGGGACAAACAAAGAGGAAATGTGACAGAGGTCAAGATTTTTATTCCTGTTACAGTAAGAGAGTGAACCAACCATACCATAATTAAATTAAATTTGACATAGAAGCCAAGCTTTATAAACCATTTTTCTTTTTAACATATATGTTTAGATAATATATATTTTTAAAATATATAGTTATAAAATGATTATTCTGGTTGCTACCTGGATCATCACTTCAACTTTTTAACACTTTACAATATGAAAAGTGTTTATGACTTTGTTCATTCTGTCTGCCTGTCTGTCTTCGCGTTATAACTGTCGTAAAAATAACTTTATCAAAATGAAATTTTAGTATGTTGTTGAGACGGTCTGTGGAACAACATATGGGAATGTAAATGAAACCACCCAATAATAATATCACCCAATTAGTTTTGGATTGAACCCGAGTAGAAAAAATTAAATACATTGAACTTTTACTACGGGACCTAATTTTTCAAACATTTTTTAAGCGAATTTAAAATTCACAAATTGTTTCCAAAGTTTTAGGAAATATTCAAATTATCCCATAAAATATGTAAAAAAAAATTCAGCAAAATAGGTTGGGTAGTTTTTTAAATGAAAATTAAAATATTAATTACCCCCATATTATATGAAGAGATCACGTGACCCACTTCAAAATAAAATATGGCATCCATCTTGTGTCAAAATTGTGATTTTTAAAATTCTTTTTAATTTATATTTAGTGTTGGACCCGTCCTAAAACCGCTTTATTTGTGCGTAATGTCTGTGCATCTATATTGTGCACCAACGCAATTATAATATTTTTGAGTTTAAATGATCATCTAACTTTGATTATATCTACAACGAAGACGTTTTTTTTTTAAACGTATGCAGAATGTAAACACATCAAGCTGCAATATGAGTTGTATAAGAATTGCTGAATTTTATAACGCAAAAGTATTTAGCTCTGGAGTCTGGAATATAGCTAATATGAATGAAATATTCATTGATTTTACGTAGGGTAGCAGACGCTTTTGTAGCTTTGCCTTTTTCAATGAAATTTTGAGCATGGAATTAGAAAGTACTTTTACCTCCATGGTTTTAAGTTTTTAAGTAAAATAAATTATTGTAGTACTGCGGTAATTTTAAAAATATCACCACTGAATGATAGAAATGGAATAAAAGTACGTGAATGAAATATTCACTGCTTTTCCATAGAGAGCCAGGCGATTTATATTTCGATGACGTCGTTTGAATAAAGTTCATTTTTTCCGATGAAGTTTCAAGTTTACAAATATAATAAATCATTGTAGTATTGTGATAATTTTTAAAATCTCCACTGAATGTATTGCATTTTAGAGATGTTTAAATAAAAAATTTTTACAGTTGGAAAGTGTTTCATAATCAATGCTTTATGCATGATTGATCTTTCTTGTTTAATTGATGGTTTGCAATAATCGTTGTTCCGTGACTTGCATAGTAAAATGAATATACGTTATTTAATAATAATAATAACAATAATAATAATAATAATAATAATAATAGTAAAAGTAAATAAATAAATGAAAAATAATATCAAGAAAAAAAAATCAGGAAAAACTTGACCCAAGCTTGACTTTCTGGAGAAATGCATTCTGGCTGATGTTCTGTCTATATCCGTTAGGAAAAATTCTATAGGAAATGGAACCAAAAGAAAATTTGCGCGCAATTTCTACCAGTGCTATGGCAAATGTTTAATAAACCTATCTAAGCTAGAGCTACAAGGAAGGAGCTGTTTTTCTTAATACATTGGTTTCTACAAATATAATGTTTATTGTCGCAGCCATCTGTAAAGTTGTTTTAAGAGTTAATCGGAAATTTGATTGAGAAAATCACTAAATTATAAGGATTTTGATAATACACGAATTTCCAAATTTTTTCAGAGTTAAAAACTCGATGAATGGAATTAATAAACACTAAAATATAATACTGTCACCTCAAATAACCAGATGTTTTAATTTTTCAAATTTCACCTAACAGTTTTTTATTTTCATTTTTTTATTTGCTTCAATTTTTATTTTATTTTTTTAACACTTTACAACAAAGTTGAAAAGTGTTTATGACTTTGTTCATTCTGTCTGTCTGTCTGTCCGTTAGCACGATAACTGCCGTAAAAATAACTTTATCAAAATGAAATTTTTGTATGTTGTTCCGACGGTCTTCCGACTATGGGAGTATAAATGAATAATATCACCCAATTAGTTTTGGATTGAACTCAGGTTGAAAAAATGAAAAACACTGAACCCTATGGGACCTAATTTTTCAAATCTTTTTTAATCAGATTTAAAATTCACAAATTACTTCGAAGGTTTTAGGAAATATTCAAATTATCCCATAAAATATATAAAATAAATTTTAGCAAAATATATTCAGTACTTTTTTAAATAAAAATTAAAATAATAATTACACCTTTTATATGAAGCGATCACGTGACCACTATATGAAAAGATCACGTGACCCACTTCAAAATACAATATGGCATCCATCTTGTGTCAAAATCGTGATTTTTAAAATTCTTTCTAACTCATATTTAGTGTTGTATCCGTCCTAAAACCGCTTTATTTTTTGCTTAAATTCTGTGCATCTACATACTGAAATAACGCAATAACAATATATTTGAGTTTAAAGGATCATCCAACTTTGATTATTTCTACAACAAAGCCTATTTTTCACTTATGGAAAATGTAAATACCAAAAGATGTTGAATGAGTTGTACAAGAATTGCTGCATTTCTTTAACGCAAAATTATTTAGTTCATGGAGTCTGCAATATAGCTGATATGAATGAAATATCAATTGATTTTACAGAGAGAAGGACGATTTTTTCGATGAAGTTTTAAGCATAGAGTTTAATTCCTTGTATCTCCATGGTCTCATGTTTTTAAATAAAATAAATTATTATAGTATTGGGATGAATGAAATGAATGGAAAAATGTTTGTCAATGAAGTGCTGCTTTTATAGAGAGAGCCAGGCTTGTTATATTTCGATGACGTCATTTGAATACATTTCATTTGTTTTCGATGAAGTTTTCAAATATAATAAATTATTGTAGTATTATGACAATTTTAAAAATTATTACCGAGGAATGTATCGCATTTTAGAGATGTTTAAACCAGGCAATTTATATTTCAATGCCGTCATTTGAATGAAGTTCATTTTTTTCTATGAAGGTTAAGTTTTCAAATATAATAAATGTAGTATTGTGATAATTTTAAACATATTACCGAGGAATGTATCGTATTTTAGAGATTTTTAAATAAAATTGCATTGAAGTTGGAAAGTGTTTCATAATCAATGCTTTATGCATGATTGATCTTTCTTGTTAGAGTTTCATTACTTGTACCTCCATGGTTTTAAGTTTTTAAATAAAATAAATTATTATAATATTGAGATGAATAAAAGGATTGGAAAAAAGTTTATGAATGAAACGCTGAGTTTATAGAGAGAGCCAGGCGATTTATATTTCGATGACATCATTTGAATAAAGTTCATTTATTTTCGATGAAGTTTTAAATATAATAAGTTATTGTAGAATTATGATGATTTTTAAAATATTACCGAGGAATGTATCGCATTTTAGAGATTTTTAAATAAAATTGCATTGAAGTTGGAAAGTGTTTCATAATCAATACTTTGTGCATGATTGATCGTTTTTGTTATAAATTAGAGGTTGAAAAGATATAGCACAGAAAGTTGTATGCCTGGAAATTAAAAGCAAGGAAATATTTCTTAAGGAAACTGAATCAATCATGAATGTAATATTAAAAGGCACTCTTGTGATACGTTTGGAATTTTCCCACGTGAATCAGAAATAATATTTTTAACAGGCGAAAACATAAAGCTTGGTGAGGAGGTTTATTTACGTTCTTACATATATTCCTTGATTTTTATGTTCTAATTTAAATGGAGATTCCGGTGTATTGTTTTTTCCTAAATATAACGATTTCGGATTGGTTCCTCACAAAACCGTTATGACTTCTTATTAGTGTGCAACTTATGACCACTTATCTAAATCCCAGACAACGTAGGTTACATTTTCTAGTCTATATAAATAAAATTGAAAATCTGTCTGTCTGTCTGTTTGTCCCATCATCACGGGAGAACGCCTGAACCGAATTTGATGAAATTTTGTGGGTAGCCTAGAAGTAGCCCCACTTAAAATTTAGTCCATGTTTGGAGTTTCCATAACCAGTGGTTCTCGAGACATTAGTGAAAAACAAATATTTCGTTTGTCTCATCATCACGAGAGAACGGCTGAATCGAATTTAATGAAATTTTGTGAGTAGACTTAAAATAGCCCTCCATAAATTTTGCCCAAGTTTCGAGTTTCTAATACCAGGGGTTGTCGAGATATTAATGAAAAATTGAACTTTATCCTAGGAGATCTACTCTCTAACTCCGTGGTTTATCCAAACAACGTGAATTAAAACTTCATTTCTGAGCTTAGTGCAGGATTTTTGCATTAATTAGTCACTATCTGAAAGCATGAATTGTTTGAAACATGAATTTTAATGGAAAATCTAACTCCATGGTCAAGCATTTACTAAACAATGGAAAGTATAAAGAAATCAAAATGGTTATTATTTTTGCATTTTATGGGGAAGAGATCAAAATGGTTATTTAATTTCGCAGTTTATGAGGAAGATTCTTTATTATATTATGTTGCTCAGCAACGCAATTAAATTAAATGTGTTTCTTAATATTTGTTATTATTTTTTCTATTTGAATAATAAATAAATAGATGTATAAATATATTTTGTAAATGAACGGTTTAATTTTTCTTTTAATAATATTAATTACGGACTGCGTACATCACTTTCATTTGACAAAGAGTTTTTAAGCTTTTATATTGTGTTTAGCTAATAAACTCATATTGTGCTTACCAATAAACTCATTTATTCGATTGTTGAAACAGAAAAAGAGTAGAAAGGGTATATCTTCTAATACAATTTTAGTGTTTGCATTTAGTATATACAAACGGGATCAGGATGTTTTATTCTTCAGATCTGCAATTTCAGAGCTACGAATTTGGCGGAATATCGCTAACTTGGCAACTTTTCTTAAACTTTGCCAAATTGACGGAAATATCGCCAAATTGCTAAAAACGACGCAAATCAATGAAATTAAATTCGTTTTTTTAGAAGACAGTACTGAAATGATGTTTCGGTAGCATTTGTGGGTCAGTCTATCCATCCTACTTAGTAACACATTTATCGAATTTTTAAAATATCACCAAGTTGATAAAAATGTTTGTGAATCTATAAAAATGTCATGAAATTGATAAAATTGCGCTTAATAAATGAAATTAATTGTGTTTTGTTAGAGGATAATATTATGATGATGTTTCGTCAATTTGTCGCAAAATCGGACTATCAGTTTCACAGTCCCACTTGGCGATAAATTTGGCGATTTTTTAAGTTATCGCTAAATTGAAGAAAATATCGCCAAACCTTTCATGGAGATAGCATTATTCAGACGATATGATTTCCATCAATTTATTTGAAGCAACTGATATCATGTCGTTTAGCAATGGATGTAAATCCAATGTGCTATGTGGCATACGATTTTAATTAAATCTTTTCCGATTTGAATAATAAAGATATGTATATAAAATAAATTTGATTGGCATTGCATTTTTGACTGGAAAATATCGATTACGGTCTTCAGGTTACACATTATTATTATTGATATTTTCGGGGATTATTGATTCAGGGATTATTGATATTTTCAAATTATTATACCATTGTTTTATTATGACAAAAATTGTTGAAACTCACATATTGTACGTTGTGCGAGTAATCTTCTATAAATGTACGTGTTATCTTCTAATCTACGAGAATATAAGTAGTACAGGTATATAGGCATATATTTTGATATATATTGGCATATATTGGAATCAATTACGACCTTCTGGTATAAAGATTACGGGGATAATTGAAATTTTCAATTTATAATGTCATCTGTTTTATTTCGGCAAAGATTTTTTAGACTCATATTGTAATAAGGGTAATCTTCTACTAACATACAGGCATATTTTCTAATCTGCGACAATATAAGTAGTATATATATATATATATATTTTAGACTCATATTGTAATAAGGGTAATCTTCTACTAACATACAGGCATATTTTCTAATCTGCGACAATATAAGTAGTATGGGTATATATATATATATATATATATATATTCCCATATAATTTTAGTGCTTTCATTCTGGCATATATTGGAATCAATTACGGGTTTATTGATATTTTCTATTTATACATGTAATCTACTAATACAGGTTATATCTTCTAATATTCGCGTATATAAGTAGTACGGGTCCTATACAATTTTAATGCTTTCATTTTGCATATATTGATTCAATTCCTTTTTTTTTTTGTAAATTTGCTTTCGAAAGGGGCCAGGATGTTTTATTCTGCAGATCTGCCCGTGACGATAATTTTGCATGATGAGAACAGATATTCATAAACTTCTCTTTAGGAGCAATAAATTTAATATTTTAACATAATTTGCATATGAATCTGAATTATAAGTTTCTTTATATTTTATACTCCGTACGAAGAACGGGTATGCTGCTAGTCTATATAAATAAAATTGAAAATCTGTCTGTCTGTCTGTTTGTCCCATCATCACGAGAGAACAGCTGAACCGAATTTGATGAAATTTTGTGGGTAACCTAGAAATAGCCCCACTTAAAATTTAGTCCATGTTTGGAGTTTCCATAACCAGTGGTTCTCGAGATATTAGTGAAAAACCAATATTTCGTTTGTCTCATCATCGCGAGAGAACGGCTGAATCGAATTTAATGAAATTTTGTGAGTAGCCTTAAAATAGTCCCCATAAATTTTGCCCAAGTTTCGAGTTTCTAATACCAGGGGTTGTCGAGATATTAATGAAAAACTGAACTTTATCCTAGGAGATCTACTCTCTAACTCCGTGGTTTATCCAAACGGAAAGGATGAAAATCGTTTGCTTAAAACGTCAACGTGAATTAAAACTTCATTTCTGAGCTTAGTCCAGGATTTATGCATTAATTAGTCACTATCTGAAAGCATGAATTGTTTGAGACATGAATTTTAATGGAAAATCTAACTCCATGATCAAGCATTTACTAAACAATAGAAAGTATAAAGAAATCAAAATGGTTATTATTTTTACATTTTATGGGGAAGAGATCAAAATGGTTATTTAATTTCGCAGTTTATGAGGAAGATTCTTTATTATATTATGTTGCCCAGCAACGCAATTAAATTAAATGTGTTTCTTAATATTTGTTATTAATTTTTCTATTTGAATAATAAATAAATAGATGTATAAATATATTTTGTAAATGAACGGTTTGATTTTTCTTTTAATAATATTAATTACGGACTGCGTACATCACTTTCATTTGACAAAGAGTTTTTAAGCTTTTATATTGTGTTTAGCTAATAAACTCATATTGTGCTTACCAATAAACTCATTTATTCGATTGTTGAAACAGAAAAAGAGTAGAAAGGTATATCTTCTAATACAATTTTAGTGTTTGCATTTAGTATATACAAACGGGATCAGGATGTTTTATTCTTCAGATCTGCAATTTCAGAGCTACGAATTTGGCGGAATATCGCTAACTTGGCAACTTTTCTTAAACTTTGCCAAATTGACGGAAATATCGCCAAATTGCTAAAAACGACGCAAATCAATGAAATTAAATTCGTTTTTTTAGAAGACAGTACTGAAATGATGTTTCGGTAGCATTTGTGGGTCAGTCTATCCATCCTACTTAGTAACACATTTATCGAATTTTTAAAATATCACCAAGTTGATAAAAATGTTTGTGAATCTATAAAAATGTCATGAAATTGATAAAATTGCGCTTAATAAATGAAATTAATTGTGTTTTGTTAGGGGATAATATTATGATGATGTTTCGTCAATTTGTCGCAAAATGGGACTATCAGTTTCACAGTCCCACTTGGCGATAAATTTGGCGATTTTTTAAGTTATCGCTAAATTGAAGAAAATATCGCCAAACCTTTCATGGAGATAGCATTATTCAGACGATATGATTTCCATCAATTTATTTGAAGCAACTGATATCATGTCGTTTAGCAATGGATGTAAATCCAATGTGTTATGTGGCATACGATTTTAATTAAATCTTTTCCGATTTGAATAATAAAGATATGTATATAAAATAAATTTGATTGGCATTGCATTTTTGACTGGAAAATATCGATTACGGTCTTCAGGTTACACATTATTATTATTGATATTTTCGGGGATTATTGATTCAGGGATTATTGATATTTTCAAATTATTATACCATTGTTTTATTATGACAAAAATTGTTGAAACTCACATATTGTACGTTGTGCGAGTAATCTTCTATAAATGCACGTGTTATCTTCTAATCTACGAGAATATAAATAGTACAGGTATATAGGCATATATTTTGATATATATTGCCATATATTGGAATCAATTACGACCTTCTGGTATAAAGATTACGGGGATAATTGAAATTTTCAATTTATAATGTCATCTGTTTTATTTCGGCAAAGATTTTTTAGACTCATATTGTAATAAGGGTAATCTTCTACTAACATACAGGCATATTTTCTAATCTGCGACAATATAAGTAGTATATATATATATATATTTTAGACTCATATTGTAATAAGGGTAATCTTCTACTAACATACAGGCATATTTTCTAATCTGCGACAATATAAGTAGTATGGGTATATATATATATATATATATATTCCCATATAATTTTAGTGCTTTCGTTCTGGCATATATTGGAATCAATTACGGGTTTATTGATATTTTCAATTTATACATGTAATCTACTAATACAGGTTATATCTTCTAATATTCGCGTATATAAGTAGTACGGGTCCTATACAATTTTAATGCTTTCATTTTGCATATATTGATTCAATTCCTTTTTTTTGTAAATTTGCTTTCGAAAGGGACCAGGATGTTTTATTCTGCAGATCTGCCCGTGACGATAATTTTGCATGATGAGAACAGATATCCATAAACTTCTCTTTAGGAGCAATAAATTTAATATTTTAAGATAATTTGCATATGAATCTGAATTATAAGTTTCTTTATATTTTATACTCCGTACGAAGAACGGGTATGCTGCTAGTATTGAATAAAGCTAACATTATTTCAAGAATTTAGCTGTAATTTGCAGTAAAAGATATAAAATTATTGTCTTCTTTTTGTAAAACAGCATTTTTTTCTATTAAAATATGCATTTCCATGAATGGCCTGAAATTCTAGATCCCCCCCGTGCAGTTCAAAAATAATTTTTCCTTCAAATTTGATAGTTTTGCTCAAAATTATTAAAATGTGTTTACTATTATTCAACAGCAAATAAAAAAAATCTGATGTGAGCAGCATATGACTTTCCCTGCAAACTCATATCACGTTCTCTTGATTTCTTTAATAATTTATTACATTCAGTTTAATTGCATTAAATAATACCCATAATTATTTTAAATTACACTGAATTTGCACTTTTAATTCAATTTTCGTTTTCATTTGGTAACTGGACTTGTTTTTAAAGGTGGCGTAGCGAAAATGCAAAAAAACTTAAATATCTCGAGAACGGCTAGTTTTAGAGTAATGGGGTTAATTTTATTCTTTTTATCGTTAGAAATTACGTACAAAACAAATATTTAATTGATATATTTCAGCATACTTAATCTTTTATTATAGATTTTGATGATTTTTGGGGACCATTTCGCAAAACAAGGCAGGTTTCGTTTCTCCGAATCGTACCAGAACCTAATCAGCACCAGGGTAATCCACATGTAACTTATCCACCAAATTTTGTGAAATTTGGTTTATTAGTTTTTTAGTTAGAGTGGATGCATACATTTTTTGTTGGCCATTTCGCTAAAAAAGGCAGGTCATTTTTCATCTAATTGTACCAAAATCTAACCGGGGTTACCCATAAGAAATTTACCTATAAAATTTTATGAAATTAGGTCAAATAATTTTTAAGTTAGATTTAATACAAAATCTACGCAGACAGACACGCACACACACACACACACACACACACACACACACACACACACACACACACACACACACACACACACACACACACGTTACGCTAAAAATAGTTTTGTCGTGTTGGCGTGTTCTGGAGATCTCAAAACATGTAGATCTGTCGAAAACTCGACTTGTGATTTTCGACATGATTCCAACACTTTGCCTACACACTACCATGTATTGCATTGAAAATAAAAACAATTTCAAACTCATAACACTTTTGTTTACAAGCATATTTACTTAAATAATGACAGAATAATTGCCACTAATAGCTAAAACCATGGAGTTAGAAGTAAGGAGGAAAATCTGCATGTTGAGAAAACGCCAAAACCATTTGAGACAGTAATTCAGGGGGCGCTAGTGAGTGTTCTGACGTTATACATTGTATGCAATTCTACGGCAAAAAGCTGGTTTGCATTAAATAAAATTTATTTAAACTGTTTATTTCGAAGAAATGAATTAGCGGCTCAATGTATATTATAGTTCAAACAATGAAGAAAATTTCTATGCATTAATTCACGGGAAAAATAGTTGGGAAATATTTTTTTTTTAATTTTAAAATAACTCATTCATTTGCGAGAAGTGTCATGCGCAGTGCGTCTGAACATGACGTCATTGGATGTGGCAAAAGCAGGAAAATGAAAAATTATTTCCGAGTTTGGCGCAATATTGGGATGTCAATGATTTAAATTTAGATCAACACAAGTTTTTAGAGGTATGTTTATTTTCTTCAATCTAGTATTTAATTCTTTTAGATAAATTAATTATTATTCAAAAACTGTCCCATCCATACTTTATAGATGGAATACATTCTTATGTATATATCGTAAAAATAGGAAATGGCAATCATAACAATCGAGCTGATGTTCTGTTTATAGCTGAATGTGATGTTGACGTTTTAGTTAATTTAGAGCATTTGCTGGTACAAATGATTGCTAAAAAAAAGTATTTGTCAATTTACTTTAATGCATGTCGAACTATATTGTGTTTTCACTTTTAAACAAAATATGTATATTTTGATTTTACATGGATAGGAAAATTCAAAGATAATTTAAGTTTTTGTAGTCGAAAATTTTTTCCATGTATTGAACAAAGGTACATATAATTTGTTACATCATTTGTGCAATAGTATGAAATAAAATTATTTTATTTTAAATGTGCTTTTTAACTTTTAGAGTGTGTGTGGTTGTTCTGTGTTTTTATCCCGAAAAAGGAGATTGATTTTGTTTCTCAAACTCATATGTTGCAAATTTTGTATCAAATTGCACATGTTACTTTACATTCATTTTTAAAGCATTTGAGCAATTTATTTTAAAAGATCTCCATTTGATTGGAAAAGTGTTGCATGTAAATTACATATTCTCAGCATTGGAGTGCAGTAGTATTAATCACATTTAGAATATATATATATAGTAAATTCATATTTTATCAGTTTTACTAAAGAGTTGGAGTATTTGAATTCTTTTAGAATGGTCTGATCTATCAAGATATCACTAACTAAATGTGTTACATCTTTTGGAGGTGCCAACTAATGATATATCATCATAGAGTGGAGTGGAGCGAGACCGTTTTAGGGCATGAAATGAGAAAGGGGTGTTGTATAGGGGTCTGCTCTATCAAGATATCACTAACTAAATGTGTTATATCATTAGTTGGCACATCCAAAAGATGTATCATCATAGAGTGGAGTGGAGAGAGACCATTTCAGGGCATGAAATGAGAAAGGGTGTTGCATATAATTACTTTGAAATTTTTTTCTTTTGGACCAGTTTCAGCTCATACAAAATTATGATTTTTTATTCAATATTTCTTTTTAAACAACTGTGCTTATAAATATTAGTGAGGCCCTTGAGTGTTCTGCACATAAGTAATTTAAAAACTGATTTATTCATGGAATATCTACTATAATAGAATACAACGCTCTATCACTGTCTGCATAGCCACAACACAAAAGGATATATTATAACATCTATTGTTGTGTTGTAAATAAATAAAAATGAATTCAATATCCAGCTTCACTTTCAGTATCTCATGTCATACGCAACTTAAAGCACTAGAATTCTCCACTGTTGTAAAAATGGGTCCAATATCTGGCTTTATTTTCAGTATCCGAGGTCGTCATTCAATATAGAACTCCAGAATATTGCTCTTTCTATATAGATTTAAGGTGTTAAAATATAAAGCCACAAGTTACGGCAATATTAAGTACTGGGAGATGCATCGCCATACAATTCGTATTTCCAAGATTAACAGTGATTGAAATAACAATGACAGAAATCAAATAATGCAGCTGTTAAACATGGCTAATAGAATTTCATCATTACATTACCATGTCAGAAATGAATGTGTAAGGGTTGTTGAGCACCAAAATTTGAACTAACATTGGGAAATAAATTATACACTAAAAGGAGGTATAGTATTTTAAAATCTTCATTGCTGTTAAAAATAATTAAATACATGTCAGAAATGACAGTTAATATATATCAAAATGAGTAATAAAATTGTGTTTTTATCTTATCTGTTAATAGCAAAATCCTAAAACTTCAAACATATATGGAACAAAACTAGTGTTCTTCAACTGACTTAAAATATTTTATTTTAGGTCAGTTGCTATGTCGCCATCTAATGGATGAACAGGATGATTTTTTGGGCAATATTGTAATGTCATAGATTCTCAGAGACAAATGTGTTTCAGCAATTTCACTAAATAATATAAAAATTTTATAAAAATATTTTTTTCACAAGTCAATATATAATTTCTTAAACTTCACCCAATTTCCATTGTGTAAGTTTTTACTGGTGTAATTAGAAGATGAAAACACATCCCTGGGTATACAGTGACAGAAATGACAAATTTGCATTTTTATTCAAAATGTATTTGTACAGTGTTTCAATTCACCACATTTTATTTGCATTTGAAGTCAAAAGTGCATTTAATACTATGGAAAAGTATTTTTTGTTGAAAAATATGTGGAAAAGATTGTATTCTAAACAAATACTAAAAAAAAATATCTACCTTATTTATTTAAAACTCAAGGGACACAAAATTGACAATTATCAGATATCCAGCCATATATATACTATTTTTCTATTTTACAACTTGAACTTTAAACTCGCAATATGCTGCTTTTTTATGCAAGCAGTTATGTGAATTATATTACATGAATTGTCCCATATGAAAACAACAAAATAAAAATATACAGTTACAAGATTATGCCAGTCATTAGTTACTTATCTTTTGATTTTTTTTAGTTCATAAATGTAATTAGACATTGAAGTTATTAAGTTCGCAGAATTGTGGATGTCATATAATAATTAGTCCACATTTGTCCATGGACATTAGGAATGCAAGAGCTATACTTTTATTCTGATAATGATTGTGAGACAAATAGAACTAAATACTATGGAATAATGTTTGAAAAAGTTGAAGACTCACACTCCAGAGACTGAGTAGTAAGTTACCAGACACTAGAGAGCAGATGCTCTGCATGGGACAGCTAGTATATTATATTTACTTAAAAAATATATATATACAATATACATATTATTCATACTATTACTTCTATGATATATTTCTTTTAAACCCATAATTTGCATTATTTTTGCATACTCGATGAAAAGGATGAATACAAAACATAATTAAAAAATTTATAATTGCATTTAATTGCATTATTTGAAATGAAACAATCTCTACATACTAATTATCAAGTGTTTGTCAGTCTGTCACGCTTTTAGGCACTTCCCGAATAGATAGAGACTTGTAATTTGGTACACAAGTCAATCATTCGATAAAATCATCTGGAAAAATTGTATTTCCCAAATGTGTTCTGTAGAGAAGGTGCTTCACACCAAAACGTTCGAAAAGTGAAATGTTACAAAAGCATGCTTTGCGATGAGAGACAGACTTCAAATTTAGTGTATAGGTAAATTTTTTGAAAGGAAAAAAATGTGCAATTTCAGATTTCCAATATTTTCTACTAAAGGGGGTGCCGCACACCAAAATGTTTGATTTGCTGAATAAATAAAAAACAGATCCTTTAAAATTTGATAGAGGTTTGAAATTTGGTATATGGACTAACCATTTAATGAAAACACCCAAGACGAATATAGTTTTTCAAAAATGTTTGTTGAAGGGGGTGCTCCAGAGAAAAGCATTCGAAATGTGAATTGATAAAAAAACAAGCTTTGGGATGAGATAGATTTTTCAAATGTGGTGTATGGGTAGATAGTTTGGAAGGAAGAAAGTGTACAATTTCAGTTTTCCATTATTTTCTACTTTAGGGGTGCCTGACCACAAAATGTTCAATTTTCGGAATAAAGGAGAAACACCCCTTTTAAAACATGATTGAGACTTGATATTTGGTATATGGGCGAATCATCTGATAGAAAACCCAAAAAGAATGGAGTTTTTCAAAAATGTATACTTAGGGGGTAGGTACTTCACACAACAACATTCGAAAGGTGAAATAATAGAAAAAGCATACTTCGCGATGAGATAGACTTCAAATTTGGTGTACGGGTAAATAGTAATAGAAAGGAGGAAAGCATGCAATTTCAGTTTTCCAATATTTGCTATTGTGTGTGAGGGGGGGGGGGGGGCACTCACTAAAATATTCAATTTGATGAACTAATGAAAAATGTCTCCTTTATAGTGTGATAAAAGCTTGAAATTTAGTATACAGGCATACATTTGATAAAAAAAACCGAGATGAATACGGATTTTCAAAAATGTTTATTTAAGGGGGTGCTACACAGAAAAACGTTCGAAAGGTGAAGTGATAGGAAAGACATGCTGTACGATAGAATAGAGACTTCAGATTTGGTGTACGAGTAGATAGTTTGAAAGGAAGAAAGTGTGCAATGACAGATTTCCAATATTTGCTACTTTAAGGGGTGCTGCACACCAATATATTCAATTGTCTGAATATATGAGACACGCTTCCTCTTAAATGTGATACAGGTGTGATACGTATTTGGCATACGGGCCAATCTGATAAAAAACCCAAGACGAACCAAGTTTTTCAAAAATGTTTATTTATGGGTGTGCTCTACAGAAAAATGTTTGAAATTGGAAATGATAAAATAGTTTGCTTTGGGACGAGATAGAAACTTGGTGTACGTGTAGATAGTTCGAAAGGAAGAAGTGCACAATTTAAGTTTTCCAATATTTTCTTCTTTACCCTCTAAAGATTTCTGCACACCAAAATAATCGATTAGCCAAATAAATGTGAAACACGAATTATTCAAAATTTCACATTATTCAGGGGCTGCTTATTGTGAGACCATTGATTTCCAATGGGTATTCGGCTAGTATATGTACTAATTATTCTGCACAACAAATAATAGATGCAAAGGGTATATAAAAATATCAACAATACTTTGTTCAAATTATCAACTTAAATTATTTAACATTTTAAACAGATTAACAGTAGGTGAAAAGATAATTTATTTCAAAATATTAAATAATATTTTTAACCTAACTCGATTAACAGTAGAATAACATTTTAAACAGGAAACTTGCCAGCCATGGATTTGGAAATGATAACTTGCCAGCATGGAACACTGCAACATTCCTAAAATTGTAACACTTAAGGAAAATAAATAAATGTAATTGTAACACTTAAGGAATATAAACTTAAAAGTGCTTAAATTTTATGGGGATAAATTAGTGGGTACTTTTTTTAGTTATGGATATGCAAAAACAAAGAATTCAAATAAAAGTATACAATGGTATCCAAAAATAAATATACTTAATATGAATTACAAATGCAGGATTTTAAAAAACATGTTAGACATAAATGAACTTTTCCAATTTTTAAGACTAAACAGAAATTAATGACTATAAAAATATACTATTTTCCACTAAAACTTAGGAAGAAGGAATGTGAATAATTGAACCAGGTTTATTTAAACAATGATTAATGGGGAAGTTGCATAGGTCAGCGACAAACACACAGAACAGCATGACACATATACAACTTAGCCTAAACAGATTTTAAACAAAATATACATGAACTACTTAAAGTGTGAAAAGATAATAATTTGGCTATTTTTTACATTTTAACTTTTCCTGCCTATAAAAATTCAAACAATATGGCAGTTTGATTAGTAATGTGAAATGTGTGCATTAGATTTTAACAAATACACTTTGAGAAGTATTTTAAGAATAAATTATTGCACTGATTATAAAGTGAAAGAACAAAAAAAAAAAAAAAAAAGAACTGCCTATTATTCTTAAAAAGGGTTGATAATATTAGCAAAACATTCTAAATATAGTGTGATGCATTACTTTCAAACATAAGACATGATATTTAGAAAGATGAGATATTCTTTAGTACATTTTTTGCATACCAGTAAACCATTCAGGGCTCCATATTAGCTATGTGTAGACAGTTGAAATATTAATTAAGGAGATGCTTTTGTCTACTGCACCAACCCTTAGGAATCGTTTTTAATGAATTATGTAACCAATTAAAACCGAAACTGAGGCAAAAACCAAATTCTTCATGTATAAAAATATATGCCCATAATTTGGGAGAAAAGAACCATATTATGCACATACACATTTTAAAAAATACAATTTTTATTGAAATTGCACCAAATTTAGAATTCAAGGTTATTTTGATACGGGAATTCTAATATGAAGTTATATTTACCATCAATTAATTCTTCTAATATCCATATATAAGCTAATATATCAGCTAATAATTTTAACTTTTTAAATTTTTCTCTAGGCAACATTTTATGATGTCACATGTTTTACTTTTTATACTATAACCTACAGACATGTATTTTATCATTTGCAAATTGTCAGCTAGGCAAAGGATACTGCTGTATTATTTTGGCTGTTGAAAAATACATGCAACAAAATGCAGGTTATACATTTAAACACTGAACACAAATGAACTGAAATATAATTGAAATGTAACTTACTGCTAAAATCTTAATTTGGTACATATAAATACAAAATAAATTTGAAATTATTCATACCTATTAGTTCAAAATACAATGCGAACCGAGAATAAATATATTTTTAAGAGCAAACTAGATATTAAAATTTAGTAACATAACAGTTGTCAATATTTTGGCAGTTTACTATTAATTGTAATGAAAAAGTACTAGCATTTTAAATATCAACTATCCACAAGAATGTCAAGTTGATAAAATATAATTTTTTACAAGAGGGAAAACCATAGTCACAGAACCTCCCACCAGCTGTGGTGGAGGTGTTTGTTCTCAAAGCATGAAATCATGCTCTCAATGCAGTGATTAGCAATGTTGATCGCTGCACTGAGAACACGAGAAAAAAGGTATAAGGACATCATCAGAAGTATAAGAACTGCATCAAAATATGCAGAATATACTTTATTTTGAGCAATAAAAATATCTTAATGTGCACCTTTTCCCACTTTTTTGTGTAAGATATGAATTAAACTTTTAAACAAATTTCTGTGCATGGAAAGAGTATAAATTTAAACAGTATGGACGCTGCCCATAGAACTTTTTCCAGAGTGCTGGGGAGGCAGACCACTGATGTCAGTGGGGAAAACTCAAGGATAAGACGTACAACATTCACTAGATTTATGTCCACCTTTGTGACCTTGAATGTCCCGGGGGGAGAGAGGCAAGTGCCCCCTCTTGCAGTTCCCTATGGACACCCATGATAAATAGCTATAATTTTCACAAAACTACAAGTTGCACGCTACACAATTGAATTATGAGTGAAAATATACATAAAATACAGTAATTTTTATTTAGAGGAAGGGAGCTTTTTAATGACAAGATCATGTACTTTAATATGAAGGTGGGAAGGCTTTGACTGTTATTCTTAAATATTCAACTAATATCCACTAACACCTATTAGCTTTTGCCTAATCAAATACCAAGTATTAACTATATGCTGCCAATGTTATTAAATGTAATTACATATTGTAACTGTAATTACATATTGTTATTAACTGTAATTACATATTACTACCTATTAACATGTCTATTTTCAACATCTCGCAAAGATAAGCATAAATTGAAGTCAATATACATATATATACTGGTAATTTAACTATTTATAGAATACTTCAACTATAATTTGTTACAGTGTACCCTGCAGAAACAGATTCAAATCTCTTAAAGTTGAATTTTATAATATACTACTACAACCAGTTTTATGGTTTTTCTGACAAAAGTGTTCTTAAAATTATTTTTATTAAAGAGAAATATTGAACAGAACAAAGTACAGTAAATGTATGAGAGTTTGAAACAAATTCAAATTTATTTTTCCTTCAGCTTTAAGTTTTGCTCGATTTACATTGTAGCCTGTTTTACAACCAGGAACAAAACAGTGACATCGTCTATACGTAATTAGAGAGATGTGAAACATAATCAATTAATTATGCCTATTGTTTCGTATGTGAACAGAAGACATTAAGCTAGAAATGACAGAAACAAACAAAATGTAAACAAGCAGACGAATCAAAAAATTAATCCCGCCATCGGTGTAGTATCCAATCAAAATGCAAAAGATGTTGATGTCATTGGCTAAAATGCTTCGTTGCCAAATTACAGAATGCTTGCAGATTAAAGATTAAATTACAGAATAAAAATTATTTTTTTCTTGTCAAATTTTTGCAATATAATTACTTTAATTATCTATAACGAAACAAAATCTTCCATTTTCAACAAATAATGAAGGTATACACACTTTGTTATCCGAATTTGCATTTATACGGGTAAATCTAACTTCAAATTAGTAAATCTAAATTGTTTTAAATATAGAAAAATGATATGTATATGATAAATATTTGTGATGTATTAATTGTCATTACATTTTCATTTCATTCACATTTTTATAACATTTATCTGTGCAGAAATGGCAACACCAGTATTTCGAACTACTTAAGCAACACTAGCGGCGCGTAGATATAATTCTCAAAGCATTATGATATTTTAACGCCTTGCACCCATAGAAGATTTTCCTCCTTACTTCTAACTCCATGGCTAAAACATTATTCCCATTCAGAGTTAATTATTTGTGCAAATAACAGGATAGATCAATCTCATAAATAATTTATATTTCTACCCCGTGTTTTAGCAGACGATTTTTAAAGCAGAATTTTTTATACGTTTCTTCGCCAATTATAGCTGATTTAATCGCCAATCTCTACAAAAAGCCACCGATAAAGTACCACATCAAAGTCAATTACTTGTTATATCTGTAGTCATTTTTATAAGATCTTATTAAGTCGATAGTATTTAGTTAAATAGAGTAGTGTAATTGATGTCTTCTGTGGAAATATAGATACAAAATTTCACAGCGATTAAATTGACAAGTTTATGAACTGCGTCAGATTTCTAATTTTTTATACTATTGTATAAATTTTATTTGTGCGTGCATGTACGTATGTGCGATGAACACGATAACTTCAGAACGAATGCAAGTAACGTTATGAAATTTTATGTGTGGATACATTATGCAAAGCAACTGCTTTCATTTATCTGTTTGTTTATTTTTATTTTGTAATTTGTCAGATTAAAATTATAATTTTTCAAAATTCAAGATTTTCATATCAGTATTTCACTTGAAAAATTAATATCTCGTTGCACAGGAATTGTATTAGTCTAAAGGGAAAATGATAATTCGAACTATCATTTATCAATAGGGATGCAAATATTTTATTTAAAGCGCATTTGGAAAAGAGAAAATTGTGTTTTTATAGAACACACTTTTTCAAAGAATTACTTTCCATAACATAGATCACTCAATTCTTCATATTTGTAACATAATTTTTAATACATAAATATAATTTTTTATTATTGGTATTTATCGTCTTCAGCTGCAATATTTAATCTTTAACTGTAACTTTTTTATCACACTTATACTGATATTTAATGTGCAATTAATTATACTTCTTAGTTTCCTTGCAAAATGAGTATATTTAATCTTTTTACAAAGCAATCATCCCAAACCAATCTTTTATAACTCCAAACGTTTAACAGACATTAATATATGTTTGAAATAATTTTTAATGATTATTGATGTCAACAATTTTGCCATACTTGGTTTTTACTAAAATATTTTCTTTGAAACATATATTTCTCACTACCTGCTATAGATAAAGATTAGATGATGACTGATATAGATTCAGCATCAAATTCTGAAGGAGACATGAGAGTTCATCAAGGATTTACACTTCCAGTTCTTTTTCCATTCCCGGTTCAAAAAATTTCAATTTACTTGAATCATCTATTAATCAAGATTGGATATAAATGGAGCTTAGATGATAACTGATACGTGTTTGTCAGGCTTCTACACTTTCCTTCTCTTTGAAAATTTGTACGACTGTACGAAATAATTACACAAAAGAGAATGAAAATGCTTAAATAAAGTGCTGCAAAAATAATTATTATTATTTAATAATATTGTTATTTAATATAAATATTATTTAATAAAAGCTGCAAAAATAAAGTGTTCACACCATTTACCATCATATGAATTTTCCTTCATAAATTTAATGTTTATTGCTTGCAGCTATTACATTTATTTGTAGCTATTACATTCTTTATTTATAACTTCTTTATCTACTTCACTTAGATACCAATATTTAATGCGCAATTTTACTTTTTGATCTACTTTATTTGATCCTTATATCCACAAAACTACCATCGCTACTACTTGATTTTAACTCCCAATTATTCAACACATTAATACAAGCTTAAATATAGGTTTTAATTATTATTATTAATTTTTTTTACTTTTTTTTAGACTTGTGGCTGTGTCTGCGAGTTAATATTTCTAATTTTATATTTCTGGTTTATAATTCACTTGGTTTTTATTATTTCTCCTTCCACTAGCCAGTAGACAGTTCTAATTATGTCCATAATTAAATACTATTGCCATTGTCAGAAACTGGCTATTCCACCGGTTTTAATTCGAATTATATGGCTGTCCTGACGAGAATGCAATTTCGAACTAACCGCCATTTTTCGTGTAGTTTCAATTGATTGTTCTCCATGTCTTTATCGTTAATCTTAAAGCTAATTATTATTGCCTTTTCTCAGTTTTGCCGTGTTTGCTTTTGCATTTTATATATATTTATATATATACCTTTTATTTGTGATTTACGTATACTAATATTCCCCTCATCCCCTTTCCATTATAGTGATAAGCCATACCTTCTATTTTTATCATTAGTCTTGGTCTATAATTATTTATTTGTAACAGATATGCTAGAGATGGTTTTTTTTTTGTACTTACCGTAGCTTATGCATAGTTTTCGATTAAAAATTTTAAAATTTCAATTCATATATATATATATATATATATAAAATTGAAAGATTTTAATCGAAAATTATGCATAAACTACTGTATGTACAAAAACACCCATCTCTAGCTTATCTGTTACAAATGAGTAACTATAGACTGTTATAGGCTGTTATATATGAGTAACTATGAGAGAGCGAGTATATATATATATATATATATATATATATATATATATATACTCGCTTATGCTCTTTAGCTGCTTCAGTATTTTTTCATTTGATTTTTTTCCAGAAATATAAACAGATAATAATTCACAAAGAGTGTAAAATTTTATAATAATTTCAAATTTAATGAAGTTTTAAGAAATTTGAAGGTCCTATCTGTAGTAGGGGCTCATAGAGACCGCTTAGCACGCTTATCACTAATCCCCTCCCCTCTCCCCCACCCTTTAGGCATATATTCCTAATAGTACCTCAACAAATAGATAGACTGTTATTACAGTAATCTTCTTCTAGGGGTTCTTCAGGGTACCTTTCCTACTGATTAACTCCGCTGTTTCAATACCTGCGATAATACAACGTTATATACAGTCTTGAGGATGAAACTCAGCATTTTCCCCCGGGGAATTCCCCTCATGTCTTAGGAAAGACAAGATAACAGACTCTCCCCCATGCCATGCATTCTAATTGATCATAAATGTAGAAGTTGTTGAGAAATTAGTCATTCTTATCAGATATGATGTTATAGTAAATGGTGTATTTGAGAGAAAGTGGGCAATTCGGCATGTTGTGCAGTGACATTTACACTGTAATAAG
Organism: Amaurobius ferox; assembly: GCA_951213105.1. Taxonomy (NCBI): domain Eukaryota; kingdom Metazoa; phylum Arthropoda; class Arachnida; order Araneae; family Amaurobiidae; genus Amaurobius; species Amaurobius ferox. Next base: position 51,594,963 of record OX578153.1, read on the forward strand.
GGGATTAAAATTTGATGCTTTTGCTGTTTTTTAAATGCTTTTATATAACAATGGCGTTACCTTCGGGTAGGTGGGATGGTCTGGTTCGAAGAAGACGAAGACCATGGAGTTGAAAAAGAAGCATTATTTTCAGTTAGAGATATGAAATTAAAAAAAAATAGATGATTCTATTTTAAGGAATAATGTCCTTTAGCATACGAAATATAGTAAAGTCCATTTACAGTGACCTCGGATGTCGCAAAATATTCGTTATTACGACATTGTTTCTGTCACCTTGCATTTGTAATGCATTTATAATAAATGCATCACTTATAGCATGTATTATAGCATCGCTTATAGTAAGAATTAGATACCTGTACTTTGGATACCACGAAGTTTTTGATTTTCGTATATTACAAAGTATGTTTATAGCAATACTTATAGCATTGCTTATAGCAAGAATTAGATACATGTACCTTGGATATTACGAAGTTTTTGATTTTTCGTATATCGCAAAGTATGTTTATAGCATTGCTTATAGTATTGCTTATAACAAGAATTAGATACCTGTACCTCGGATATGTTGCAAAGTTTTCGATATTTGCTTATAGCAATAATTGGGTACCTGTATCTCGGATCTTGCAAAGTTTTTGATTTTTCGGATATTGCAAATAATACTTTAGCATCGCCTATAGCATTGCTTATAACCAGAATTAGGTACCTGTACCTCGGATATAGCAAAGTTTTGGATATTCGCTTATAGCAAAAATTACATATCTGTACCTCGGATATTGCAAATCATGCTTATAGCTTCGTCATTATAGCAACGCTTATAACAAGAATTAAATACGTGTACCTCATATATGGCAAAGTTTTTAGTGTGGAGGTAAAGGTAAATATGATCTTCATTCAACTTCTTGGAGAAAAAGAAGAATGTCAAGAGCAGCAATTAGTTTGGTAATAAAGTGTCATCCTCCAGATACAATGAACCTAAACACTTCCGTAAACATATCCTAAGATAAGTTGAGATAATCTAAATACATGAAGATTAACTACGAATTTTTATATGATGCCTGACGTGATGTTTTCCAGCAAGTGGAGAAAAACTGCTGGAAGCATGCTGGGAATTTAGGACAAATCCAGCAATCCCTCATTTGTATGAAGATAGTTTAATGTGGAATAGGTAACGTAATCAGGTAGTAGTAATCAGGTAGTAGTAATAAGGTAGTAGTAATCAGGAGTTTTTCCAGGAGATCTTAATTTTGACGATTATGCAGATTGTGTTAAAACGTGTGTTATTTAAGATGATTGTGCTGAAACAGAAATATAAGAAACCGATATGTAATTATTGCTACAGTTGCTGATAAAACGTTTGATATATTTGAACCCGAAAAAAAACGAAATTAATTTAAAAGAAGGAGAGTAACAGTAAAATTGCTGTGGAAATCTTCCAAAATTTACGTGTCTATTTCGAAGCCCACAATGTTAACAGCAGTGACAAAGATAATCCGGGCCCAAGTGGTAGGGGGGGGGGGAGCAAAGGCCACTATTTAGCCTTATTTTCCATTTTCCTTCACAAAGATCTTAGTTTTAAAGCAGTTTTAGAAAAATTTTGAGGCACAAGATGTTTAGGTTACAAGAAATAAAGAAAAAGAAACCGGAAAATAATAAATATAAATATTTTTACATTTTATAACAATTAATATTTTCTTCAATAAACAAAACATTAGAAACAGAATATCTTTCCGATTTTGGGAACCAGATTTATGGCAGTATTATATTTTTTTTTACCTAGATAGAAAGAAAAATAAATATTTCTTAGATAGAAAGAAAAATAAATATTTTGAGTGAAAAAAATTATTTTTTCATTTCCATATTCATTGTTTTTCTTTTCATTCAATTTTTTTCTTTCCTTTTTACTTTCCTTATATACATAATGTATAAGGAAAGTATTGCGACGGGGTCGAAAATTCGAATTCGAGTTTTCGACGGGAGAGCACGTTTCAAGCATCCCTGATCACGAATTAAACATTTTTGAAGTGATGTCTGTGTGTGTGTGTGTGTGTGTGTGTGTGTGTGTATGTCAGTAGGTCTGTGGAGACGATAACTGACGAACGAATTGACCGATTCGAACCAAATTTGGTACAAAAATCACAATCTGTAAACACTGGAAGCCTATTGTTTTTATTCGCAATCGAATGTTCAGAACCCCCCTAAATTTTCGAATTAAATTTTGAAAAAATCGTCAAAAAATCAAAACCACTAATAAAGTTACGCAAATAGACATTTCTTATGTAATTTTTTATTAGAAAGCGATTGACATAAATTTTAGAACGCTAACATGAACCGTTCTCGAGATATTGCACATTTTTCAAAAAAATTATCAGAAAGTCATATAGAATAGAAAAAAAAATTTCCTATTGAGAAATATGTTCACTTTTCATATATAATATCATGCGATAAATTGAGTGACATCATTCTCGTGGACCTAGCTCGTTCCATTCATGAAAAAAGATACTTTGAGTAATACTTTTGTATTTCAACGCCAATTTATCTGCTGCAAGAATAACTTATTTCTTCGTCTATAACGCTTGGCGAGATTTTGGCGACGAAATTGGCGGAATGTCGCCAACTTGGCGACATTTTGAAATGCTACCAAATTTACGAAAATCTCGCCAAATGGATAAAAGTGACTCTAAATCAATGAAATTGACGACTAATTGTCGAAAATTCAATATCTTGGAAAGAATATAAGTATCTACTATAAGAAAAACCCATTTTTTTACGGTAAAAGTAGTAAATTTATTACATTATATAAGGAAAGTCATGTGTTGCCCACATCAGATTTTTTTTTTTAAAGAAAAGGCCAAAAATCTGGTCCCGGGAGGAATCACCCCGCATTCACCCCCTTCTTAACAAGCTTGCCCCCACGTTATACAATAAAACTTCGATTAACCGTCACTCGTTTAACCGTCAGTTTCTGTTATCCGTCATGGTATTACGATATTACCGATTATCCGTCATGGTATCACGATATTATATTTATGGTATTACGATAAATTTCTGTACATTACTACTCTTATATTAAAGTTTATATTGATCATTTTGTAAAATCAAATACAATATGTATGTATTGTTCACTTTTAAAGGATTTTATTTTCATTTTCGTCCTAAGTCCGCAGTGAAATCACATTATTGTACATATGTATTAAGAGATTTCTGTTATCCGTCTATTCGGTTATCCGTTACAGCCCCAGTCCCGACGGTGACGGTTAATCGAAGTTTTACTATAGATGGGATCCACTGTATCCATGTAAGTAAAATTGAAAATAAATCTTTGTCTGTTCGTCTCATTATCAAGGGAGATCTGCTATACTGAATCTCACGAAATTTTGACAGGTAGCCTTACCATGATCCCATTCAAAATTTAGGCGTCAGTATGTCTTTCTGTCTGTCTTCATGTCTGCCTGACTGTTTCGTCACGTTGAGAGTTAGCCAATCGCAATACGAGCCTCCAAACAAACGAAACTCATCCTTATTTGAGTTTCTAAACTAACGTGACCGGATCGTTTGTTGAGCTTTTCCACATTAAATGCAAATCAAAATGCGATAACTTGATCTAATCAGAGCTTCTCTGAAACGAATGCAATTACATATGCGATAAAAAAAAAATGAACGTTGTATATGCATATACTACTAATAGTAAGCATGGAAGATTTAAGAACAAGGAATATCGGTTAAAATATTGCTAAGTGATATAATTCAAACAACTTCAAACAACGAACAGTAAATTTATGTGTTTTATTCTTCTCCATCTCCCTGCGGGATAACGGAAATTAAAATGTATTACTTTCCTTATATACATAATGTATAAGGAAAGTATTGTGACGTGATCGAAAATTCGAATTCGAGTTTTCGAAGGGAGAGCACGTTTCAAGCATCTCTGATCACGAATCAAACATTTTTGAAGTGATGTCTGTGTGTGTGTGTGTGTGTGTGTGAAAGTATGTGTGTGTGTGTGTGTCAGTGAGTCTGTGGAGACGATAATTGACGAACGAATGGACCGATTCGAACGAAATTTGGTACAAAAATCACAATCCGTAAACACTGGAAGCCTATCGTTTTTATACGCAATCGAATGTTCAGAAACCCCTAAATTTTCGAGTGAAATTTTGAAAAAATCGTCAAAAAATCAAAACCGCTAATAAAGTTACGCAAATAGACATTTCTTATGTAATTTTTCATTAGAAAACGATTAACATAAATTTTAGAACGCTAACATGAACCGTTCTCGAGATATTGCACATTTTTCAAAAAAATTATCAAAAAGTTATATCAAATAAAAAAAAATATTTCCTATTGAGAAACATGTTTACTTTTCATATGCAATACCACGCGATAAATTGGGTGACATCATTCTCGTGGATCTAGCTCGTTCCATTCATGAAAAAAGATACGTTAAGTAATACTTTTGTATTTGAACGCCAATAGTCATTTATCTGCTGTAAGAATAACTTATTTCTTCGTCTATAGCGCTTGGCGAGATTTTGGCGACAAATTTGTCGGAATGTCGCCAACTTGGCGACATTTTTAATTGTTGCCAAAGTAACAAAAATCTCGCCAAATGGATAAAAATGACGCTAAATCAATGAAAATGACGACTCATTGAAGAAAATTCAATATCTTGGAAAAAATATAAGTATCTACTATAAGAGTAACATTTTTTTTATTGTAAAAGTAGTAAATTCATTGCATTATATAAGGAAAGTCATATGTTGCCCACATCAGATTTTTTTTTTTGCCGATCTGACCGCTTGTAAATCGAAGATGACTAATCGGTTTACATGATTTTTCGAATGGTTTGTTAAATTTACTTAGGAGCAGATTTTAGGGTAAAATGTTTTAGATTTCGTAGTGTTAATATATCCAGGGAAACGCCTTGGTATTTCTATTAGTGTATCTATATTTACAATCTCGGTAGATAGCTTATTAAAAGTCATCTTTATGTGTCAGAGGCACTTTTGAGGTCCAACTACCTAATATCATCACTTTTTCAATACCCATGATAAAACAATATAGAATACAACTACGAGAGTAAAGCAACATTTTTTTCCTCCGAGGAATTCTCCTAATGGCCCAGAAAAGGTAAGATAATAAACTCCCCTTTGTCGAGCATTCTAATTGACCATAAAGGCATGAGGTTGTTGAGAAATTCCCTGTTTTTATCGCCCAGTGTTTTAAGATAAATATTTGACCTGCTTCTGGAATGTTTGCAACTTTTGCGGGAGTTGGATATATTTTGGGTTTATTTGCACGTATGATGATAATTAAAATCTAATGTGGAAAGCATACGACTTTCCCTACAGACTCAAGTTCGTTTTACACTTTCAAATTACATTTAAAACAATCATTTAAGTAATGCATTGGAGCATACATAGTCTTTAATTTTAGAATTTGACGATTTTCGCAGACCAGTTCGCAAAATAAATAGGTTCTGTTTTCCTGGATTGTACCAAAATTTAACCAGCACCAGGGTAACCAACAAGTGACTTATCTACCAAATTTTGTGAAATTTAGTCAATTAGTTTTTCAGTTAGAATGGATACAAGCAATTTTTGCTGGCCATTTCGCAAATAAACGCAGGTTCTTTTTTCCCGAATTGTACCAAAGTCTAATCAGCACCAGGGTCACCAAAAGAACTTACCTACCAAACTTTATGAAATTCGATCTATTAGTTTTTGAGTTAGAGTGGATACATGCATTGCACAGATAGACACACAGACACATAGAAAAACAGACACACACACACACACGCACAGATGTCACGCTAAAAATAGTTTTTTCGTATTCCAGAGGTCCCAAAACGTGTAGATTCATCGAAAACTCGAGTTGCGATTTTTGGTATGATTTCAATACTTTCCTTATACATTACAGTATGTCAACGGCTCTACCGTGCTGAAAACACCGGTTCCTGTTAGATCACCGAAGTTAAGCAGCATCGGGCGTGGATAGTATTTGGGTGGGTGACCACCTGGGAACAACGTGTGCTGTTGGCTCATTTAAGTCGACGTGGTGGCCGAACGGTCAATGTGAGCGTTTCCAGCGATCTATCGGCCGCTACGTCGTGGGTTCGAGACCCACGTAAGACATGGATGTTGTGTGTTGTGGGCGCAGTGTGTTCCGCCCCCCTCTGGTGCGCCTGGGGCAACGTCCTAAGACGGCAAAATAGTTCACGATTTCGGCCGTACATAGGGCAAACGACACGTAAGTCAACGTAGAGTCTCGTGCTAGAGTCTAGTGCCTGGCCATTGGAAAAAATAAACATTACAATATATTACAAAGTAGAAAGCTTTCTCCATATAAACAATATTTGAATTTTAATGGTTTTATTCTAATGAATTCGTTAAAGCACAAAATAAAGAGAACACAGGCCGTACTCTCTTTCCAGATAAATGTCCTTGAAAGAGAGTTTTTAGATCTGTATCAGATGGTGTTAAAATGAAAACTCCGATACAATTTTTTTGATCACTACGAAACTGATTTATGTGAAAATCTCTCAAAATTGCACTTCAGCATAAAGTAACTAAAAAAAAAAAAAAATTAGAAATGAAAAAAATCTCTATAAAGTATTACAGGACCTTAATCATTGTACGGAATTTCATCGCTGTATGTCGCTTAGATTTTCCACTAGGTCACCAACAGACAGAAAAGCAGACGAACAAGCATACTTTCTCTTTTATTATAAACTAGAATGAAATCCTCAGTGTTGCCCGTGTCCTAAACATGAGATCACTACATATAAATAATTAAATAAGTGCTAACTACTTAAATAGTTAGCCACTACTTATAAATAATTAAATAAGCACCCGATGTTTTAATAATACATACTAAATAAGCGGCCACTACTTATAAATAATTAAATGAGCGCCGACTACTTAAATAATACACAAAAAGAAAAACACATGAAATGCATAGGAGAGAAAGCTTATTAAATGTTTTTATTTTTAAAAGATGGCAGTAGCTATCTAGCAGTGACGGAAGAACAGTCAATTATTTTGAATGGATGGGGTCTGCTAGGAGGAAAATTATTTTACTTTGGAACAGTCTGTGATATCTTAAGGAACTTATGTTAAATTAAAAACGTCGGATTGCATGTCAAATTTTATATCGTAATATAAAAATCGGAGACGTTTAAAATGCACTAAAACTATATATTATTGTTATATTCACGAAAATTCGTTTATTAATCGTACGGATTATGTTAAAAGTTTGTTCGAAAGAGAATTTTTTGATATTTCCAATAGTGTGCAACTGGAAACTCTCTGATAATATTTTTGGTCATTAAAGAATATACTTGTGTAAATAGCACCCAAAATCGTTGTAAATCTGGCAAAAACATAAAATATATAAAAATAAAAAATAATTTAAAATTAAAAATACAACCCAGAGGTTCGTATTCCTGAAGGAGAAGTTCAAATTCCTAGTCGATTTCTGAAATACCTGTGTGCCAAATGGTATAGCCGTACGGAACTTAGATTTCTCGTTATAGATTTCACAGACAGACAGACAGACAGACGCAGAGACATCTTCCTTTATTGTGTAAGATGTATGTATTTATTATGTATTTTATGAAATGAACAAACAGTCTCTTTATACAATGAATATTACTGGTAAAATTCCAAAAATAACCTATTTTTATTTCTCATGCGCACATTTCACACTCTTTTTTCTCTAAAACTGCTGCAACAATCTTATCAGAGGGTCATTGTTTCAATCTCAAGACCCATTCTTGACGTCAGAAGGATTGGGTTCAGTTGCTCAAGTTTCTATGAATGAATCTGACACGTGTGATACGTTCTTAATAAACGTATTGCTCCTTATGTCTGAAAACGTCAACCAATGAACTTTGTGTTTTGTTTGTGAATGAGGAAGTATTGAGGGTATCGTTTTTCTCTGAGCTCTATCTAAATCATATTGAAGGTGATCAAGTAGCACCGGCAGGTCCAGAGAACATTCTGAGATTGTGTTATAAGTGTGTTAGAAGTCCTTGGCCCGTACTATTCGACGCTCTACAATGCTGTAATATATAACGTTCACTTTTTGTGTCAAAAGAACGTACTATTCGACATTCTACAGCAGAACAATATAGACATTTCAATTTCTGTGTCAAATAAATGGTGAGTTTCGGTGATCAATAGTAGTTGAACCTACCAAAATTTCTATATGAAATCTATTAGGCCGTACACCTAATCTTTTTTCTTCCTACATTGAGTGTGTAGTGCTTCATTCGGAGGTATATTTTTTGATATACAATTTTTTATGCAGTGAATGTTATGATTTTCAGTAGCATACATTTCGGTAACACGGCATGGTTTTTAGTAACAATCACATTGTAAATATTCACATTCTTTTGAGAAAGGGTATGTCCCTTCAAAATCATGATTTACTTATTTATTTATTCTTATCGAAAGTTTAGATTTCCTTAGCGTCTATTTACGTTTTTGAACGAAATCAGAATTTTTCAATATAAACATTTGTCAAAAGTGAAATTGCAATAACATGAAGGAATAAAGTAGGCATATGCAAGTCATAGTACCGCTCGTATCGTAAATACTATCAGAGACGATTTGCAGTAGCCTTCGATGCCTCAAAGACGTCAGCGAGCTGTATACCAACAGTTAACGGCTGGGGAACGAGACCGCAACCTGGAACTGCATGACGTGGGTTTGTCGATGCGTGCAATTACCACGAGTGTTGGGCACGACGTGAGTACCATTCAGCGATGTGTGACACGATGAATGAAAATCAAATGACACGCAGAAGAAATGAATCAAAAAACACGCAGAAGAAGAAATGGATCGAACATTCATACGACAGAGCGCATAAACCGGCAGATTCGCCGAACGACTACTCGAGACCCTTTTGCAGCGGCAAGTGACATCCAAAATAGCCTAACACCATCAACGGTTGCACCTGTGTGCACTTACATCATTCACAATAAGTTGCATGAAGTACAACTACAGCACGGTGGCCAGCTACCGGTTTGAAATTAAGCACTTAACACAGGGATGCACGTCTGAGGTGATGTTGCCGTCAGCGTTACTGAACCAATGAATGTCATCGGGTATTGTTTACGGATGAATCTCGCTACTGCCTGTGGAGGAATGACAGAAGTGGCGACTCCCTAGGAAACGCCACGTGCCAGCCTACATCTCGGAACGTCACACAGGCCCCACACCGGGCATCATGGTTTGGGGCGTTATATGTTCAATCAGCGGAGGGCTTTGGTACACATTGCAGGTAATCAGACTCCGGACAGGTTCCTCGCACAAGTTGTGATGCCTGTGGTTTAATCACTAGTGCAGGTTGTCCCCGGCACGGTGTTCGAGCAAGACAATGCCACAACGCCCGGCGAACTCTCAACAGTCTGAACGGAATTCACATCTCAGCAGTCTGAAAGAAATTCACATCCTTTCCTGGCCAACCGCCTTACCGGATCTCTCTTTTATTGAATACGTGTGAGTCCTCATCGGACGTTAGGTGCACCGAGAACCACTGCTACATACCGTAGGTGAACTGTGCGGCGCAGTGCACGCTGCAACCATTAATAGCCTCATCGATAGTATGACTAGCCGTTTAGCGGCCTATATAGCTGCCCTTGGGGGCCACATTCCTTACTGAATAAACATGTTTCTTTTGCATATATACTTGTTTCTTCTTTTAAATATTTGCATATGACTCTATCTTCTATCGGTACTGTGATTTGTATATGGTTATGTGCATTCCTTCATGGTGTTGCAAATTCACTTTTGACGAGTGTACATAAATAAATATATATATATATATATATATATATATATATATATATATATATATACAATATTTTTGGTCTCCTTTAAGTGTTGCATTGTATCTCTATCGCTAAGCTTTACTTATAAATCACAATAAAATATGATAAATACACACACACACACATATATATATATATATATATATTAAAATAATCAATAACTCTTTATAGCTCAAAGTTGGTATGAGAATTTAAAAATGTGAATATGTTCTTGGGGTAAGGGTACACCTCTCCTCGTAGAACGTAAGTGTTCTCCGGAATCAAGTTTGGAAAATGGGAGCTTATAGTTAGACTGTGACTTCGTCTTTGTCACACAGGACTGAAAGAATCTGGCTGTGACATCTTAATCCTGAAGATCATTATAAATGTACATAGCATTGAGATCAGCATATACTTTCAGCTTCTGAAACGATTTCTTTTAGGAATCTATATTTTCTTTTTTCATCTGGTAATGTCATGGCTAGTTTTCTTCTATTATCGTGAGAAATATTTTTGTTGTGACCTTTCTCAGTTGACCCTCGACATGCAGTGGCACGATAGAATCTTAATAAATTTTTAGCAATGTTTAGAAAATGTTTGAATAGAACGTCAACAATGAGATAAACCACGATCGACAGTAACAACTTTTATATAATTGATATCAGAATTGAGTAAATCTAATCTACAGTAAAACAAATGTTTAACGTAAATATAGAAAAACGTATCGAAAACTGAAATTTTATAGTAGGTGGATGACAGGAATTTTTATATGGAGGTAAAGAGATTGAAAGCATCTTCCTTTAAACTTGTTTTTGAAAGGGATTTCAATAATACTAGCATTTTATCATTTTCTCAAAAAATCAGTCATCTAAAATTCTTAAAATATTAATTTCAATACTATGTGTATATCAATTGATAAGCTTAGGTTTCCCAATCTTAAAGATCCAATATATATTTCAATATTGTTGGAGCATATACACTATTTCTTGCCAGTAGTGTATTCTTTATATTGGTTAAATAAAACGTGCTTTAACATTGAGGAACATGAAGATAGCGTCAAAAAACAGGAAATTAATAAATCATCAATTGCTGAACATTGGTTTAGTTTTAACCAACCCTCAAGTTTTAACCAACAATTTAAACATGGAGGTAAATGTAAGGAATTAAAATCCCATACTGAGAAAACACTAATATTATTTGCGACAATAATTTAAGTGGCTCTGTGATAAGATAAGCACCTCAGTACTGCATAGCATGTGTGTCTATGATGAAAGTCAATCAATATTTATTTAAACTGCCAATTTTGTAGAATTAAATTAGGAGCGCAATGCAATTTAGAACGGAAACAATAATGAATATTCCTACGTATTCAAAATTATTTTGCTTTTCAATTTATTTTTATCTCCCTATATTCTAAACTCTGTCTTCCAACTGCGAAAAAAATACTGGTTAATTATACTGATAATAAAGGACGTCTTAATTTAAAAATAATCAAAAATACATATACTCAATAATATGCTACTCTATTGTGTCAAATGGCACTTTACGAACAGTAGCAACACTTAGATATAATTCTCAAAGCGTTATTACATTTTCAAACATTTCATCTATAAAATTTCATATCCTTCTCTCTGACTCCATGGTTTTAAATTTTCTTCCGCAAGGATTATACCATGGAGGTAAAAGTAAGGAGTTAAAACTTCATATTAGGAAAACGCCAATATCGTTTGAGACAATAATTCAGGTGGCGCTGGGATAAGATAAGTAGCCCTGTATCGTATGCATTTCTATGTCGAAAGGCCTAAAATAAAAATATTATTTATTTAAACTGTCAATTTTGTAAAAATAAACTATCAGCGCAATGCAAAGTAGAACTGAAACAATAAAGAATATTCCTACGTCTTCAAAATTATTTTACCTTTCAATTTATTTTTATCTCCATATATTCTGTACTCTGTCCTACAACTATAAAAAAGTACTGGTTAGTAAAACTCATAATTAAGGCACATTTAATTTAAAAATAATAATAAAAATCTGATGTGAGCAGCACATGACTTTCCTTATATAATGCAGTGAATTTACTACTTTTACAGAAAAAAAAAAATAGGTTATTCTTAGAGTAGATACTTATATTCTTTCCAAGATATTGAATTTTCGTCAATTAGTCACCATTTTTATCTATTTGGCGAGATTTTCGTTAATATGGCAACATTTAAAGAAGTCGTCAAGTTGGCGACATTCCGCCAAATTTGTCGCAAAAATTTCGCCAAACGTAATGGACGGAGAAATAAGTTATTCTTATAGCAGATAAATGACTATTGGCGTTCAAATACAAAAGTATTATTCAAAGTATCCTTTCTCAGGAATGGAACGAGCTAGATCCACGAGAATGATGCCACCCAATTTATCGCATGATATTACATATAAAACGTGAACATGTTTATCAACAGTTAATATATTTTTTTAATTTATGGTATTTTTTGATAAATTGATTTGAAAAATATGCAATATATCGAGAACGGTTTGTGCTAGCGTTCTAAAGTTTGCATCAATCGTTTTCTAAGGAAAAATTTCATAAGAACTGTGTATTTGCGTAACTTTAGTAAAGGTTTTGATTTTTTGATGATTTTTTCAAAATTTCACTCGAAAATTTAGGGGGGTTCTGAACATTCTGATTGCGTCTAAAAACAATAGGCTTCCAGTATTCACGGATTGTGATTTTTGTACCATAATTTCATTCGAATCGCTCCATTCGTTCGTGAGATATCGTCTCCACAGAATCACTGACACACACAGACAGACATCACCTCAAAAATGTTTGATTCGTGATCAGGGATAGTTGAAACGTGCTCTCCCGTGGAAAACTCGAATTTGAATTTTGGACCCCGTCACAATACTTTCCTTATACACTATGTATATAAGAAAAATAATACATATACTAAATACCGCAGCTTTATTTTCTGTTAACTAATAATAGCAGCTACTTTACTAACACTAACGACACCTAGATATGATTCTCAAAGCGGTATGTTATTTTCAAGCATTTCATCCATAGGAGTTTTATCTCCTTCTTTCTAACGCCATGGATTATTCAAAGCATGGAGATGAAACTCTTTCTAATTCCATGATTAAAAAAGCCAAGATATTACAAATGTTGCCACTGAGTGTGAAAGTTTCATGAATCACATTTCGACTTGGACAAATATGAAGAACTTCTTAAGATCTCCCAAATGAATGTTACTCATTGTAGAGATGAAGGTTATATCCGATGGTGATTTTGAGTGGCTGTGAAATGGGGTTTGTTATTGAAGGGATATGTTGCCACACGTGGTAGACAGAGCAAGACATGCGATATGCCTCTTCAATATGTGGGTGTGCAATTAAATTTCATTCCTACCATAATTCTTACTTGAGAATTTATCATGCCTTGAATGAAAGAGACTGGATTTAATTTACATATATGTAGTAGATTTCTATTTTTATATACAACATTTTTATAACAGACTTACTCGATATTGCTCGTTTTTAAAAATATGTGTACATTTTAATAACATTCATATTACTGTTTAAAAATCATATTAAAACAATTATTTTAGTTCATATAAATCATATGAAATAAAATATCACGGAGAACAAAATTGAAAACCGATACTGTTGCTTTCCAGAACAGGGGTATCGGTATTAACACCTATATTTCTGAATTTCAAATATTACAATGAGTAGGACGATGAATATTTGCAAACATACGTAAAATTGCATACAGAGGTGCAATATCATAATTTCAATAATTAAAACGAACTGTAACAGGATAAAATGCCACTTTTAAACCGCATATGCTCACTGCGCTTCAAATAACAAGTAAACAACAACTTTTAAACAACTAATCAAAGCGTTTGCACTTGCATGCATTGGGAATTAAACGTATTACTGTGTATTAAATACGTTTTTGAGATTTAAATGTGTTACTCTGACTTCATTGCTTTCCTGTTATTCTAATTTGTTTACTATTATTATTAACAAATGACAAATCTCAAACAGATCAAAAAGTCATTTTATTACACAATCATCCTACAGACGTAAATATACAGACATCCAAAGCGCTTTCGAACATCTCCCATGTTCATCTTCAGTGGCAATACAATTAGAAATAGATGCCAACGTGCTTAAATACAATTCAATACTGTCAAGTAAAATTTGCATATCATGAAATTGTCAGAGGCATAAAATAGGCTATTTTATGCTATGCTTTTGTCAGAGGCTATTTTATGCCTCTGACAATTTCATGATATGCAAATTTTACTTGACAGTGTTGAATTATATTTAAGCACGTTGGCATCTATTTCTAATTGTATTGCCACTGAGGATGAACATGGAAGATGTTCTAAAGCGCTTTGGCTGTCTGTCTATGATTGTGTAATAAAATGACTTTTGGATCTGTTTGAGATTTGTTATTTGTTAATAATAATAGTGTTTTGAAATTGTGACCTGTCGCCACTACTAGTACTAATTTGTTTAATTTAATATGATGTGATACAACTTATATGATCTTTTGTATTAGGATTCTCAAATACTGACATTTTTTATTAATACTAACAATTTCATAATTACAATATGTTTCGATTTGAAATCTTTCACAATTCGCATACTTCATATAAGCCATTCTATTCAAAGACCGGCTTTTTGGTAGTTTAAACACAACACCTATGTAGTAGTCGGCTTCTTTATAGGTTTCGTAAGTCGCTATAAGAAAAACTTATTCCAAAATACATGTTCAAATCAAAAGGCGGTCCATATGCATAGTAACCCCTTCTACAATCCAGTTACAGCATACTTAAAAATAATTCCAGTGTTCTTCAAACCCATCCCTTAATTCAATTAACTCACTCATTCTTCTTAACTCGACGTGACCTTATGCTTCATATCTGTAATCAGATGATCTCTAGCATCTGTTCCGTTGCGTCCAAGTCTTGGATATGTACCTGCGTACGAGAAAAAAATCAGTTGGGCAAAACCCGATACTGCTTATCATCAGCTGAAATAAATCACAAAATAACAAGTAACATGCAAGTGTCCGGTGCTTCGCCAAGTGTTTACGCTCCCGTGGGATTGATGGGTCTTGAAAATTGGGGAAATTTAATTGAGAAATCTATCGCGGATATTGAGGAAAGTGCTGTTTTCCATGCAGTGCTGTCAGCAAGTGATAGTTGATAGCGATAGCGGCTCTCTTTTCCCATGGTTGAGTCAAGTCTGCCTGTATATTGAATGTTATCATTATGTGATATGTAAGTTCTGTTTATAATTTCATTATGCGCTGATTCATGCAGATTTCTATATTGATCCATGCAAAAATTTTACTAAAAGTATGAGTCTGGATGGGGTTTGGATAATTATTATCAAGCAACAGAATTTTGAGTGTGAGTAATTTACATACGTTATTATCGTTTGCCGAATGGCAACAAACATACTATCAAATAATATAATCTCCAGTGTAAGTAACAGAAAGACTCTGAGGCTAGTGGGATTGGTTTCCCTCAAGTGAGGAAGTAAGAAAGAAGATCCTAACTCCTGTGTCTAATCACACCTAATCCCTCCTTTATTGTTAAATGATTTCTTAAATGGTGGATAGGGGAAACCATCAAAATGAAATAAAGGTTTATAGCTCACGTCGAAGGAAGAAACTACATAGATCTTGCATTTATAAATAGGCTAAAGGGTTTTTTTCGCCCTCTTCTTTTCGCCGTAGATATTTTAATTTTACGGCGTAATTCAAAAATTTTTATTGCAATTTTTTTATAGCACTGCATTAGAAACTTTCTAATGAAGAAACACCTTGTTATTTAAAATTTTTTCTACTTTCAAAAATTTATTTTTCTATCCCCAATTATTTTCCATAGGAGGTATAAAGAAGAGGTTTTTCCAGCCCAGAAACTCCAAAAACTGAATTCCTTGATCCTTGAGGTTTTTTTTCTGTCCAATATAGCAGAACATGCCAAGTGATCAATTGCAAGACCATGGTTTTTGAGGAGCATTTATAAATAGGCTAAAGGGGTTTTTTCGCTCTCTTCTCTTCGCCGTAGTTATTTTAATTTTACGGCATAATTCAAAATTTTTTATTTAGACTCTAATAAGCACTGCATTAGAAATTTTCTAATGAAGAAACACCTTGTTATTTTAAATTTTTTCTACTTTCAAAAATTTATTTTTCTATCCCCAATTATTTTCCATAGGAGGTATAAAGAAGGGATTCTTCCTGCCCAGAAACTCCCAAAACAGAATTCCTTGATACTTGAGGGGTTTTTTCTGTCCAATATAGCAGAACATGCCAAGTGATCAATTGCAAGACCATGGTCTTTGAGGAGCAATGTGATTAGAACTGAATGGGCAATGCTGTAGGCAATGGATTCTGATAAACTTTTGTTTGTGCAGAACAACACCGTAGCTAATAAGAAATTAGAGCTAACTGAAAAACTCAGAAGGAGCTCTGGACTGATAGAGTGAGTTTTAGGTGACGAAGTCACTATGTTGGATAGCAATGATTCGATACTGTAACGGTAGCAAACCACACCAAATAGTGGATCAAGTATATCAGGTCTACGAGGAACCATTGAGGGGGATTATCAACTAGGGTTTCTTGATTCCATAAAAGTCCAATCTTTCCTGAATGCTTTTTGAAATGTGATTTCAGTATATTCAAATTTTCGAAATACAACACTTAAAAAAATTTTTCATTGATTTTTCATCGGTAGCTTCTAGTAATCAATTAAAATCGAGTTGGCTTGGGTCAGAGATTATTTAGCTGTAGCAATTAATTATGATTCTTTTTTTCTAAATTTTAGTAATGGGTAATTTAAATTTCTCAAAAATTTCCATTGTCAGAACCCAGTCGTAATATACAGGATGTAATATACAGGACAATAATTCGAAAAGTATTGAGGTATATTTTTATAGCATTGAATGTGAATCTTCTATAGCGGTACACGCTAAGAAAACTTTAAAGTCGGCTGAAACGTATTTTTAAGAACGTATTTTTAATGTTAGAAAAAGACGAGAATTCGGTTACCAAGTTGCTGTTAATTGCGAAATTAGTACTAAGAAATTTTTTCAATAGCAATGGCTGCAAAATAACTCTCTAAATATCGAATTTAAAAGGCATAATTTTATTAATCTGCATGTCACAGTGCAGCACCACAGGAAGAGCAGTGCTAGAGATACCCTCTCACTAAGCACTGTACTAATATAGAGGGCGTCTCCATCGATAAGTAATATATAAGCAAAAAAGCTTAGGTAAAATTGTTTCACATCAGGCTGCATTGAAATAGTGTAAATGTAAAGTCATTAGGCAGGCAACACACACTGGAGATTTAAAAAAAAGTTTTGACTCTTCTTAATAGTAATTCAGTCAACGTCCATCGACCAAGGTAATGCAGACCACGCCTACGAACCATAAGCTCACCCAATCAAATGCTTGCAGCGGTGGAATGGATTGCTCAAACATTCCTATTTTTTCAAGTACTGAAAAGAACAACAATACTATTCAACATGGGGATGTGAGGGTTCTCCCTCAGGTGCCTCGAAATGCAAACACTTTGAATCCTTGAAGATTCAGGACTCACTGTACATAGTACACTGCATCTCATACGTTGATCAAATATGCGCTAGAAACCGTTTTTTCTAATGTTGTTTTGCGTCTCTAGTGTAGCTAGGTGTCTTCAACGAGTGGAGAGTAGGTAACAAGCATTGTTTAAAACGAACCACATTCTGCACGATGCAGCATGTGTCCTCAATGTGTGCCCTTCCTCAGAGAACTCGGTCTTATTACACGTGTGCAAACATTCACCGTTGATAAAAGTGAAAATTTTGCATTTAGTGTTATTTTACCGCATTGTCTAATTATTCAATTTTTCTTTGGTAGGAGGAACAGGGAGATTATATACACTGTTTTTTTAGCCCACAATTTCTGACAAAAACGATAACAATATGTTAAAGATACACATTTATAATTGATCAGTAATTATATATTTTATAACAAGTATACAAATAACAATATATTTAAAAATATATTAAATGGCAAAAGTTTTAGAAAGCAAGTTATTTTAGGAGATGACTCTAAAACATATATTTAAGGAATAAAACTTTAGGAGCGTGCTAGGCTGCTCCCACACCCTCCCCTCCTACGTCCCTATCTACAACAATTTGACCCAACGTTAGTCCCCATGTTTCCAAAGATATTTTCAGTCTGCGATGCTATTCCTGCTGTTGTGCCACACTGAATGGGAAAATCCATACATTGTGTTCCCCTTTCCACTTCTAAGACTACAAACGTCTATGGGATCAAAGTTGCAATGCAGTACTTTGGTGGAGCATTGTTGTATTTGTATAAATGGTTTACAATGCAATGAATACTAAGGGGTAGTAATTGGTAAAAAGTAGTAATGGAGCGACAAGTAAAAAGTTTGTTGTATTTACATTTTGTAAACAAGAACTATTTTTTACCAGATGTATGAAAGCCTGCGTTTCTCTCTGTGTGTTTCAATCCGTATATTTGTACGTCTTCTGTATACTGCCGTCCTTCAATATCTGTATGTGTTCCCCCTTCAATCTGGGTGGGTGCGGAAGTCCTTCAATTAGTTTTTGTGTAAGTGTCCTTCGATCCGTGTATTTACATTTCTTAATCTGTGCGTTTGCGTCCTTCAATCTGTGTATAAGTTTTTGCATCCAAAAATCTCTCTCTGTGTGTGTGGTTGCGTTCTTCAATCTGTCTGTGTATGTATCCTTCAACCTCTGAAATATGCGTCAGTCAATCTGTGAAATATATACATTTATGCTAACTTAAAATTGTTTCAGCAGATTTTTATGAACATGTGTTTTATAACTCCTTTTGTGTTATGCTGAGACTTTTAAAGATTTGGAGAAAAAGGTAAAGAGTACAAAATTAACCCTCGAAAATCTATAAAAAACAAAGCAGCTACTTATACGTCATTTTATGCAACATTTAGTATGATGAAATAAATGAAACCATTACCATTGTGTTAGAGTATAATATTCTCAATATCTGGCGATTTTAGAGAATTTTACTATAATATTTATCAAGTTTGTATTATTATAAGAAGCGTTCGATAAAAATTATTAATTTTACTGTAATTCTAAATGCCAATTCACCGCAAATAATATTTTTCGCAATGAAACGGTTGGAATTTATTCCAATGTTTAGAAATACTAACATTTATGAAGTTAGCCTGCAACGATAATTGGGCCCTTGAAATCTGGAGATATATTTTTCTCATAGAACATCATTAGAAACCATAAAAAACTTCCTTAAGAGAATATACGTCAGTCTGATATCTTCACATATTTATATTTACAACCATTTGATGCAACACTAGTGTCCGGAGGTATGCTTATCATTCCCAATCGGCGATGTTATGCCTGCTGGTATGTGTCACCCTTATCTCCACAGAAGAAAATCCCAACCTTCCACCTCCCTGCTGCCCCTAAGACGTCAAACAAACGACTGCTGTCACCAATCTTTAGCTCCGGAGTCAGGAAGACTTAGTGCTAAGTACTTCGGTAAAAAATTGTGTTATTTGTCCGGATTTGTTTCTTTTCTTTTTTATTCTTCTTTTTTTAGGGGAGGGGTGGGGATAAAACATCCGGAAAGAAAAATTAGCCACAATATGTACAGTGAAACGTCTCATTTAAAAATATCATCGGAACCGAATATAATTGATATCTACAGTAAGTCGATGTTAGTATGTCACCAATTTTGGCCCAAAACCAAATTGGGCCAATTGTTGGAATGTAGGCATTTTGCCAATATTGGAATTTTGAAAATATTGGGAATATTTTGAACATTTGGGGATATTATATTTTGGGAATATTAGGGTTGAAAATATTTGAAAAATATTGAATCAGTACGGGCTACCAAGATATTACCAATATCAGTCCAATATCAGTAACCAATATTGGACCAACATTGCAACCAATATTGTACCAACATTGCAACTAATATTGGACCAACATTGCAACCAATATAGGACAAACATTGCAACCAATATTGGGCCAACATTGCAACCAATATTGGACCAACATTGCAACCAATATTGGACCAACATTGCAACCAATATAGGACAAACATTGCAACCAATATTGGACCAACATTGCAACCAATATAGGACCAACATTGCAACCAATATAGGACCAACATTGCAACCAACATTGGACCAATGCAGATAGTGGGCAAATATTGGCTGCCAAGATATAACCACCAATATTGGCTTGCCAAGATATAGTAAGTATAAGATATAGGCACTATTGGCTTGCCAAGATATATAAGTATTGACTTGCCAAGAATTAGCTAATGTTAACCAATACTATATAAGCTGCTGCTTAAAATATTACATAAAAGATTTGAATCACTATTCACAAACTGGAACGACGGAAGAGCACGTTTCAAGCATCACTGAACTCGAATCGATCGTTTATAGACGTGATGTCCGTGTGTAGTGTGGGTGTAAGCATATGTGTGTGTCAGTGAGTTTATGGGCGCGCGGAGGTTGCACTCGGTAGTCCCGGGTTCGATTCCCGCCGCTGCCCAAACTGCCGCCGTGTTCATGCGGAGTACGATCACGTTAAACATGTGGGTCCGTAAGTCCTTCCGAGAAGTTGGTGGTAAGGGAAGGAGGGTACGATCCCTGTGGATGCCTCCCCCACTGGGTTCCGGTCTAAATTGGGTGGCACTTCCCGGCCGTCCAAACAGATACCTTATACCTTTCTGGTAGGTCGGACGGTCTGGGTCGAAGAAGAAGAAGAAGAAGTGAGTTTATGGAGAAGATATCTCACGAACGAATGCATCATTTCCAACAAAACTTGATACAAAAATTACAACCAGTGAATACTGGAAATCTATTGATTTTAACGCAATCGACAGACCCCCGCATTTTCGGATGAAATTTTGGAAAAATCATCAAAATATCCGAATCTTCAAGAATGTTACGTAAATAATTATATCATTTGTAATATTTCATTAGAAAGCGATTGTTACAAACTTTAGAACGCTTGCATGAACCTATTACGAGATATTGAAAATTGTTGAATGCAATTTTGAAAAGAATCATCAAAATATACTAATCTTCAATAATGTTAAGTAAATAATTTTTTCGTATGCAATTTTTCATTAGAAAACGATTGATACAAACTTTAGAGCGGTAGCATTAACCGCTTTCGAGATATTGAACACTTTTAAATAAATTTATCAAAAAATCATATAAAATAAAAAAGAATATTAATTATTGTGAAATATGTTTACTTTCATATGTAATATTATGCTATAAGTTTGTTGACATCATTCTTGTGGATCCAGTTCGTCCCATTCATGAGAGAACATATTTTGTGCAATAGTTTTGTATTTTAATGCCTAACAATTCGACGCTTAACAATAATTGATATTTGATGCCCAGTAATATTCATTTATAAGAAATGCTCTTCCCTCTATTTAGTCTGTAACGATTGGCGATAAATTTGTTGATTTTGGCGACTACTTTTGCAAAATATCGCAAACTTGGTGATATTTTCGTCAATCTGGAGGAAAAATTGCAAAAATGACGCCAAGTTAATAAAAATGACGCCTAATTGATGCATTTATTATTAAAATATTTAAATATATGGATTATATTTCTTATTGAGGATGCTATCAATATTGATAATTGTTAATTTAGAGTTGCATGAAATATAAATAAAATGGGTAATTAGAAATAGTTTTACATGTTGTCCTCCAGAAAATCGCCAAATGTCCAATTCAACTTTAAAAACATTATGCCGAAGATATTATACATAATTTTTCAGCTGGGAATGCAGAAAATTCATTACGTTATATAGGTAAATCCATGTGCTGTCCACATCAAATTTTATTTTACTCGTGTAATGAACTACAACGTAAGTTATCTGTAACGTATCTTACTTTTTCGTCCTCTTCACGTTACGACATACACAGAAGAACATCAATATGATAGTATACAGCTGGTTGTTTGGGCAACTTCTCCCTTATCTCTTTTAGCAAGTCCATGCCAGACGAAATGGAATTCGGAAGTAGAACCTCTCAAGATATATGCCAGGTTATTTAGATCATAAGAAATATTTTCTTATATTTAAGAAGATGGTCAGAGTTTTAGCTAGAGGTTTGTACCTGCTTGGGCGACCTATAGGCTAGGTCGAAGAGCAGTTCTATTGAGAGATTTCGGTACGAAATATGTCTAATATTTTTAAAGTTATAAATTACATGAAAGTTATAAGTTATATAAAAGTATAATATAAGTTTAAAGTTATAAGGTATATCCCGACCAATAGGCTAGGTCGAAGAACAGTTCTATTGAGAAATTTCGGTACGAAATATGTCTAATATTTTTAAAGTTATAAGTTATATAAAAGTTATAAGTTGTATAAAAGTATAATATAAGTTTAAAGTTATAAGGTATATCCCGACCTATAGGCTAGGTCGAAGAACAGTTCTATTGAGAGATTTCGGTACGAAATATGTCTAATATTTTTAAAGTTATAAGTTAATTAACACGATATAAATTTAAATTTATTGTATTCAGCATTGCAAAGAGAAAAGTTTAAAACCACCATTTTGTAAAATCTTGGATTTATGACATTAGATCGTAGGTACATTTTCTACTACAAGAAATCAGAATTTTGCCTCAGTAGCTTAAAGGGCTTCAGCAGTCTCAAAAGTGCCATAAACAGAGGTGAATTCCCACACTTCAAATTTTATTTTGTACCTCTTATCCCATACATCGACAATACCTAACAGTTTTTTAACTAATAAGTGAATATTTGTGGCATATATGATATAATTTTTTTAATTGTATAATGTTCATAAATGTATTAACATTTTGTTTTAATATATGTTGCTTGCGCGCATGATTGCCCAAAACTATTCCTTCCAGAAGCAAAAACATTGCTGATTAGGATGCAAAAGTATCCATTAAATAAGTTATACTTCATAATAAAAAAAATGTGGATAATTAACATTTTTAAAAATTAACTTTTTAATTTTATTAAATTTCAAATTAATTTTTAGGATGAAGTCGATTGACGTTCATACATCTCAGTGACAAACCGTCATGAAGCGGGAAGGAGCGATCGCTGAGGAGTGGGTAACGACTAACGAGTTTGTTGCTGTTGAAACCCAGACCGTCCGACCTACCAGAAAGGTGTAAGGTAACTGTTTGGACGGTCGGGAAGTGCCACCCAATTTAGACCGGAACCCAGTGGGGGAAGCATCCACAGGGACCGTACCCTCCTTCCCCTACCACCAACCTCTCGGAAGGACTTTCGGACCCACATGTTTAACGTGATCGTACTCCGCATGAACACGGCGGCAGTTTTGGCAGTGG
This sequence comes from Amaurobius ferox, assembly GCA_951213105.1. Lineage (NCBI taxonomy): Eukaryota > Metazoa > Arthropoda > Arachnida > Araneae > Amaurobiidae > Amaurobius > Amaurobius ferox. The sequence goes on from OX578153.1 coordinate 51,618,165, forward strand.
CTGGAATCGAACCCGGGCCTACCGAGTGCAACTCCAGCGCGCTAACCAATGGGCTACCGCGCCCTAACGAGTTTGTTGCACTAAATCAAATATTATGTATTATTGTATGAAAGATTATGTATTATTGTAAGATTATGTATTATTGTAAGATTATGTATTATTGTAGCCCTCCAGATATCTAGAAATCTGGCTAGTTTGCCGAACATATTTTAGGCTTAAGGACCAGATATTATGGATTATCGTAAAGAGTGCTCTGAAATTGAGGATTTCTCTAGACCTCCAAGTTTAGTAATGGCATTGTGTCGACTGGCCAGTTTGCTGAACATATTTTCACATTGTCAAATAATCGGTGTCCTGGCTAATTCTAATCCCGACTAGAATGTGAGTTCTTTATAATGTGTCCGAACAAAACCCTGAAAGTTACATTCAGTGATCAAGGCAATCTGAAAAGACTAAGATTTTATTTTTCCAAAAACATTGCTATTAACGGCAACGATTTTAAATATGCGCCATGTATTAAATTTATGAAAAGGTTCAGAATTAAGAGGACGGGATGTAAGATGTAGAATAAGGAGGCCAAATACTAGCTTGTAGCAAAAAGTAAAGATTAAGGAGGACTGGCAGTTAGCCTGCATTACAATAAGTAGAAAAGGAGGACGTCGTACAGGTTGGATGTTTCATTTCGATTTAAAATCTTAAAACGAGAATATGGAGCATACTTCCGCGTAAGAGATAATAATTTCGTCCCATTAATGGCCAGAGCGTGGCCTGGCCATTTCGAAGATTCACGATTTGAATATCCGGTGAGATTTCAGTTCTGTACAAGATAATAACTCAAGAAAAAATATTCAGGTACGACCAGAACTAAAATCTTTGATTTCTGGACCGGATTATGCCCAAGAGTTAAACAGCAAAATGCCTTTGTACTCGGATCAGGTTTGGCCGGATTAATAGCAATCAGGATGAGTAAAAATCCAAAATGGTGGTTCATGCAGATTTTGACTTCTACCCTGCTTTAAACCCTATTTTGGGGCTCACATAACGTAAAGACATCATTGATGTCTTTGCATATTATCTAACGTAAAACTATAAAAAAATTGTGAATCGGTAACATAGTTCGGTGCTAAAGCTAAAACTAAAGAGCATAAAAATCACGAATAAAGAAATGGCATTTTTTTATAACAAAGAATGCTTTCACACAAACATTACGTGAATACTCGACTGCATTTTAAGATCATTTGTCTGTGGTTGTTCAAGTCGGAGGTCAATAACGAAACGTCAAGTGACATCTTCGAAATAAATTATGTCTTCTAAATCTCGTAACTCAACACCTTATCGATTGTTCCTTATCTTGGCCACACATGCTAGGCTCTTTTAAGGTAAAATATGGTGTTCTGCATCATCAATAATAGATTTAAAATGGCAGAATTTGTATAAAAAGACAAGGAAAATCTGATGTGGGCAACAAATCACACTTTTTTACCGACTTACTATCAATACTATTGCTATTTTCATTAAATATATATTTAATGAAATTAGTTTTATTCCATAAAATTAATTTGCAAAGTGAATATTTTTTGTATTAAATGGAACTTGTGGTTTAAAAATTGCTTGTGGCAAAATTTTTGTCATGCTATTGATTTTAACAAAATGTTTTCGTTGAAACAGTTATTTATCAGGATCGATGAAGATTAGATGCTAGTCGATATAGATTCAGCATTGAACTGCGAAGGAGGTAAAGAGATTCACTAAGGATTTTCACTTCCGGTACTTTTTACAACTCTAGTTAAAAAATATTCATTTTATTTTAAACATCTATTTCTCGAGATTAGTAGCAGGTAGAGCTTAGATGACAACGGATAAGAATTTAGCATCAAATTCTGGAAGAAATAGAGTTGTTTACTGAGGATTTCTTCTTCCGGGTCTTTATCCACTTTCGGTCAAAATATATTCTTTAAACATCTATTTCTCAAGATTGGCTTTAGATGAAAACTGATGACGATGAGCTGAAATGGGGACTGATATGAATTTCACATCAAATTTTCGAGGAAGTGGGGGGGTTCACCAAGTATTGCCTCCTTCAGTTCTTTTTCCTCTTCCTGTTATAAAAATATCCTTAAAACATCTACTTCACAGGATTGGCTATAGATTAGCTGATAACTGATATAGCTGATCGCTGATAGCTGATAACGGTACTCAGCATTGATTTTCAAAAGGAACAGGGAGGTTCACTAATGATTTACTCTTCCAGTTTTGGAAATGTCACTTCCGATTTTCATGAAAGTTCCTACGACTGTACGAAATACGCATGCATAATAGAATAAAAATTACTATTTCCGTCAAAAATGATTAGTACTCACCATTTACTTCCATATGAAGGCTTCTTCATAAATTTTTTATTTCAATATTCATTTAGCGACTTGGCGCTTTTTTAAATTACGGTTAAATTACGGTTTGAAGAACAGTTTATTCTAGCGTAGGGAGAATTGATTATTCGCTTTGTCATCGAAAATTACATTTAGAATGATTATTTAATTAATATAATTTAGTATATTTTTTCTTTGCTATTTATGTTTCTTTTACTTTTTATAAGTAATTTCTACAAAAGGACATATTTTTTTTCGATTTGTACCAAAAGGTGGTCAGCAACAGAGCCGATAGTTACCCGATAGCCAAATGTCATGAACAATGGATAGATAATTTTTACACAGACTTTAATTTCATTGGGTGCATTTTTCTTAAAATAATTTACAAAGTTGCACAGAGCTCATATTAATAATTTTGCACGTTGGAATTCCAATCATAATAGTTAAACTGATATTATTATAAAGAATAGTTTGATCAATTTGAATTAACAGGTTGGCATTAAACTATTGTAGTTATATCTCAAAACTTGAATTGTAATTGCGAATCTATATTTTGACAAAATTTGAAACAATGGTTTTAAAATATTTGCTTTGAGATTTGTCTTCAACAATGAACTTTTGTAAGAAACTTACATTAACTAACAATATTTATAAAATATAGAAAGACATATTTGATCACTATGAATTAACATGCTGGCGTTAAACAATTATATATCTCTCTCAGAACTTGAATCATAACTTTTAATCTATCGCTTCAATTGGACTTTCTAACAAAATTTGAAACACTAGTTATTAAATTATTTGCTCTGATATCTGACTTCAGCAATCAAATTTTGATAAAACCAAGATAAACTTATTTATAAAAGATAGCAAGACATATTTGATCAATATGAATTAACAGACTGGCGTTAAACTATTATATCTATATCTCTAAACTTGAATCATAAATTTTAATATATCTCTTGACTGTGATTTTCAAACAAAATTTGAAAGCATGTTTATTGATCTATTTATTCTAAGATTGTTTATTCTCTCTCTCTCTCTTCATTGTTTTTTTATGGATCAATAAAATTATTTGTTTGTTTATTTGTTTATATATTTATTTATTTTTTAATTTTTTTCTATCTATAAAAGTTGCAGTTTCAAAACACTATTTTATGAATTATACAATGCATTTTTAAATAAAACAATTATTTTTTCGTGTTTTGTCAATTATTGAGTGTGTTTTCCTATTAAAACGCTTGTTTTTTATGAAATATTTCAAGAATTAAGCATGCTGTATTTTGTAGCAAATGAATAACCATAAATTGCATGTTATTTACTTTTTTATTTCTCTCCTTATTTTAAAATTTCCGCCTGATAATATGGAACATTTGAGACTCCGGACCCTCTTAATTTCGGATACTTGCTGTACTAAATATTGCAGAAAATGTAATAACTCAAGAAAACAACAGTAAATACCTTAAAGTTTAAAAGAAGCACATAACATTTGACTTAAAAAACGTAAGTAAAAAATATTTCTAGATTAGAGAGCGAAACAAATGATATAACAGAAATATATCTCTTCAAGTAAAAAATAAAATTCGCCGGAGATAAAACGCTTTTCCATTTAACGATGTTTATACACAACTTATCAGGTCTTGTTTTATAGTACAGTGGTGATCGTTAAAACCACAGCAGGATTGCAGTTTACACAAAGTTGAGTGAAAATTTTGTCCAACGATATAATTTTGGAGAAAATATTTTGTTTCACTAAGCAATCTGTTGCCTTTGTGTTCATGGAATTGATAAAACATGGAAAATTTTCGTGTTTAGAGGAATGGTTTTAAACGTATATTTGAGATAAAACGAAACGGACAAATTTAATATGTGTATGGAAGCGTTGATACTTTAAAGAAAATTAGTAAGATATAACTGCAGTGCCGGATGGAAAACTGTGAGATTCTTCTTTGTTTATGGTATACTAGAACGATTTTCCGGCTTTACCAGAGATATAAGATGCACGACTCTGATTATAATTGCACCGGAACATGCAAAGAATTCTCGAAAGCTAAACAAAGCTTTAACGATGAGTCCACTTAAAAACCCAACTAAATATGGAAGGCACTCTCATTGCAAACACCAGCATCCATGAACCGTTTTGGCAGGCTCGTCTTGTCGGGATATTTCAGTTATATTTTGACACGCCAATCTTGTGCGTTACTTCTCGTTTCAGACTGGCTGGACTGTTCTTTATGTTGCTTTCTGATTGGTTCTTTCTTAATCCCGGGCTTGTAAATCTAACCCCACTCTGTTTCTTCCTTTTACGCCTATTCCTTATTTTCCGACAACATTATATTCGATGTGGGGATGAGTGTCTCTGACACAGGGACCCCGAAAGCAAGTGTCTTGGTCTTGGTCTATTCCTCTTTTGGGCTTCGGGTTTGTTAGTTCTCTTGTATTGACGGAGGGGATCCAGCGTATCCTTGAAACAGTTGTATGCTGCATTACTGCGTTATTTATGCTAATACACGTTGCTGAAGTTTTCCTCGTCCTTCGCATAAAGTGTATTTTATTTATTGATCATGCCTCTTGTTTTACTATATTATAAATAGTACTATTAATTGTCCAATTGCACCTTCTTGGAGTTCTATATACCTGTTACCAATACTACGCAAAACGAAACAAAATTCCATAATACTACTATTAAACACAACTATATTAAGTAGCTCTCCTGTCTATAAATTCGTTGATCTCCTTAGCACATATTATGCTGATATTGATATTTTTATCTTGATTACTGCCAATCTTAAAAAATCCTATTTTAATGCTCTTAACATGTTTACCGCTTAGTATTCTTGTATTTTAAGCTCTATGTTTTGTGGTTACTGTAATTGGATATTATCTGTAGTTGTCACGTAAGTGAAATAAATAAATAAATGTATAAGTAATGAGGGGATAATTCCAGAATCATAATTTCTGTTTTGGAGCGGTGTGTAGTACTCAATTAATCTCCTGTTAAATTATGAACATCAGATTGTCAGTGAATTTTTCTGTGTCGGAATTTCAAAATCAAATGCATCTTCAACACACAAAAAGTTTGTTATTTTTCAAAATTCATCAAAATGCATCTATTCCCAATATAGATTTCCTTTATAGTTTATAGGATCTTTCCAGTAGTGTTAAGATGAATATCTGTAGTAATATTTTTGATCGCAGAATAAACAATTTGTGTGGAAATCCTTCAAAATTGCGCTTTAACATAAATTAATTGGAAAACGAATTCGAATTTTAAAGAAAATCGCTCCGAAATGTATTCTAGTCTGACTTGAAATATCACTCTACCAAATTTCATAGCTGTGAGGGGCTTAGATTTTCCGCTACGAGACCAAATAAACACACATGTATGCATTTTCTTTTATTATTACAGATTACGGTTGCGATAAACTTTCATATGTTTAAAATGTATTCGCTAGTTACTTACATAAAACCATCATAGAGTTTTCTGCTAAAAATCCCACCGCCAATGTCATGGCATAGTGTTCATTTCGGTGCAATACATGTGACAATAATATATCAATTGCTACATTATAAAGAAATAGGAATGCAAAATAAAAAACCGTAGTAAGTAGCAGTAATAGAATATACCGCCTTTCTTGTAATCTTACTTTCGTAGTAGAAATGGATTTTTTTATAACTCAGTATCAAGTTTGAAGTCAGGTTTTCTGTACAATACACTTTTTCCCCTTCTATACTTTTGGTACGAAGAGGGTGGGGGGAAGGGGGTTTGATGGTGAAGAAAGCGCTGACATTAGCCTACTACTTGCAGACACTTTAAATAGTGTTAAAGGTAGATTAAATAGGTTAGGTTATAGCTTAATTCGCCGGAAAGTCATTTGTATAATTAATTTTCTAATTTAAAATATTCTTTAATTTTTCCTTCATTATGCTGTGATCAACTAAAATGCTTCCTTGATCAACTTGTTGGCCATTCCTAGTATAAATAATTCTGCATCATAAATCTACCATTGCACTACAGGTGCCCAAAACATAGGAAGTGTTATAAAACTGTTATCATAAGTTCAACCATTCCGTAATGCATTTCGACAGTGTTATTTGTTTTGTGCGTAATATAACATGAATTGGACGTTTCGTAGAAGTTCTAGAATATACTTAAATATAATCGGAAATTGTTTCAGTACATCTGTGTTAAAGAGTGTCGACTGGTCAGTCTGATACAGGTGGTTTGATTCCACGCTGAAACAAGAATTTTACAATGGACACTGAGTACTTTAATTTCCCAGGTTCAACTTAGAATCTGAATAAAACTAAAAGTGAAATTTTCCATAACACTTTCATTTATGGCAGCGATTTCAGTAAAGGGGAGTTATGGCGGACATACTGTTATCTAGTATTAAAGAAAGCTGAGAGAAAAGAAGTGATTTTTCAGATCAGAAGTTGCAACTGGATCTTAAATTTAAAGAATAGAAATGTATGGTCCCATTAAAATATAGTTGGAACAATAATCGTCTCAGTACTTTAATGAATAGAACTTCGGCTGGTGCTCCGTATATGGGCTGTTAGAAAACCATTTGTGTCAAAACTGTGCAGTTTGTTTTGAAATACTTGCAAATTATGAACTTTTCAACTAAAAACATTTCTGAATATTTCCCATCGTTCAATCAAACTTTAAAACTATGCAATTCCAGTTCATTTCGAAGTTACACAACATAAAATCTACTTCAAAATCTGTGTACCTCGCTCAGTGAAATAAAAACCTCAAAGGGTTTAGGTTTACCCAACAACCTAAGTTATTTAAGCTTCAAAGTGTTCATGGCCCAGAAAAAGATAAACAAATTATTATAGAAGATTATTAGACACTGACGAAGATCAATTAATCAAGTTACCCACGCATTAATGACTGCTTGATGATGTAGTGGTAATTTGATTCCAGCTGCAAACGCTTTTAATGATTACCGCGCATATCACTTGAAGGCTACTTTGGTGGATGTGGTGAAAATGATTTGCCTCTATTAAATAATTAATTAATTATTCCGGGTCTGGAAGCTTCGAAATACTTTTAAGAGGCAATTTGTTATGTATTTAGTAAGGCGTTTCAACAAGGTTTGTTTATGGACTAGTTAGGGGGTAATAAGAAATGTTATTCCTAAAGATGTGATTTGCAACCTGTAGTATTCGAGCTCTGCTAAACGTAAAGATATTTTCAGTATACAGTTATAAAGTCATTCAAGGGGACCGTCGAAAATTTGATGCTATAATTGATTAACGCTATAACCAACACATGATTTTAAAATATTAATACATAATATAAATTTCGTATATGGTCTTTTTAGAGCATGCAGTACTTTTATTTTAACACATTATCTCCATTTTGGAATAAAATACAGATTAATATAACAAAAAAGTCAAATATTTAAATAGATAATAAAAAGTTCATATGCACAAAATATTAAGAGAAAATATTAGTAATTTACTTTTGAGTTTTTGTAAAATTTGTTAATGTTGTCTTCTACTGCCGCAATACTCTCAAGTATTTTCTCTTTCTTTTATCTTCACATTTTCACTCAGAAGAATTTTCTATTTACTAATGACTTCAAAGGATCTTGTGCTTGATATTTATTTTGCTCAATCTCCCTCACAGCAAAAATCTTCACATGTGTGACAGTGACGTTGTAGTCACGTGACACCTGGGTCACAATGTAACATCATATTTGTGACTTCCATGCGACGTTACATATTAGTAACTTTGTAACTTCATTGTGATTATATTCTGTGACGTTTCCACAATTTAATTACCACGTAACAATGTGACGGCATTACAATGTGACGTCACAAGCAAGTTAATATGCGACGTCACAAACGACCATGAAATGACCAAAATGACATCGCTGTGACTCAATATGACATTGCGGAGACGTACTGCGACGGCCTGTGACATGCCAAAGTCACAGTGTGACGTAAATCTTACGTCACTGTGAAAAATAATGCCGTTAGGGCATTTTCATTTACTGAGAGAAGTAAAAATCCCTAAAAACATAAACAGGAAGTATAAAATGACCCCATATTAAAATATGACTTATTTTGATGTAATATACGAATTATCTGAAATTTTATGACCTTATAGAGAAGCTAAAATGGTGTTATCCTTTGGAATTCGTAAAGGGACTTTAGAATTTGGACGTAAATGCCGAGTTTTCTCTACAATCAAGGTTGTTATAATTGAGTTCAATTCTATTGCACTCATTTTTTACGCATTTGTGTTGCAGTTAAAGTTAAATTTAAAAATAGTTATCTATTATCTATAAAATATGCACTGGATTGGCAGATTGAGTAGGTAAGTGAAGAAGTGATGCATCAAAATTATCTAGTACTTCCACTATAGCTGGATTTTTAGATTTGGTGCCATTCGATCTTCCAGGTAAACGAAAAAATCAAATATTTCAAAAATTATAATTAAGGATGACGATGCAAAGAAATAATTAAAAAATTCAAAAGCACTTTTAAAAATGCTACTCGAGCTAGAATCTTGATTTTAGTCTCATTCGATCCGCCTCAGCTTCCATATCAAATATAAAATAAAAAATTTTGAAAATTCCAATTACGGTTGACGATACAAACAGGTTTAAAAACAATACCCCCACTTTGCCTCTTAAAAACAATAAATACATAATTTTATATCCTTTCACTATCAACAACTAAAACAGTTTATCAACAATTTTGATTAATTATTTTGATTAATATAACCATTGCGAACTCCTGAAGTGAGGGTGAAATGGGAAGTATTAAAATTTATAATGATGGGATACAGTAAATAATCCTAATAGTTCTATCTTCTCCCAAAGTGATTATATCTATACTGATTATCTATAATCTCCTAATATGTGTACTCCTATGTATATGTACTCCTAGTTACTGATTATACTATATATATATTACTATTATACTGATTATCTATAATCTCCTAAAATAACTGATTATCTATAATGTCTTAAACTGATTAATTTCTTATTTAAAATTTTGGTACCGTAAAAGTCACTTAAGGATTAAGCATAACAATTTTATTTTTACTTTTTCATATGTAGTATTGAGAAAGTATTATTTTCCCTAAAATTTTCGTGTTTGAGATTTTGATGCCGATATACGTTTTAAAACCTCCTGAACACGTTTTGACTATTTTTGGAGGGATGACCGTTTGTCTGTCTGTTAGATGTCTGTGGTCTATTTCTTGAACACGATAGATGTTACAAGTAATAATGAGTTTTCACGAAACTTTATATCTGGCTTTGTTATAAAAAATATAGAACTAGATAGAATTTTTTTTTAAATTTGAACGAAAACTTCGATATTTATTCGAAATTCTATATATTTTTAACATGGCACCATAGGACAAAATTTGATATAATCATAAATAAAAGGGTTTATTTATGACTCATTGATTTCGAGACTTTAAGAGTTTCAATGATTGTTGCAAAAAATAACCGCGATGCAATTTATTTTTTGTTCGTGACGTCATTAACACCCCCATTGGAGGGGAAGCCCGGGTGTACATTGTCAAGCATGGTATCAATGGAAATATTTTTCCAAGCCCTTTAAAGTCAAAGATAAGCTATAGTTTTAATCACTTGGATTTACAATACCGATTTTTCAAAATTTTTTTTTTTTTTTTTTTTTTTTTTTTTTTTTTTTTTTTTTTTGTAAAATGTGAAAGAAGAAATTCTGTTTATGAGAAAATCGTGTTGAACCACACACCACAGTTGATTAAATTTGTCAACTAGTAGATTATTATATTTTTTTTTATTTTTGTGTCATTTCTAAAACATATCTCAATTAGAGGTTTGCAACTTAGAGCACCTCAGTGCTCGTGCTCGAAAATTTAGTGATTTCTTAAGTAATGAAGTGTTTTCATATATTTGAATGCCTGTTTAATTTAGTAATCGTATTTATAATAAGAGTATTTTAAATTCTATACTGTTATACCAGATAAATTATCGAATATTTCTCGATTTGAAATCTTCATTAAAAAAACTTTAAAATAATCGTATTTTTACGCGAGGTCAATGGATTTCTCCCTTGAATAAATTAGAGAACTTGGAATTAGAGAAAAATCTTACTAAGTATTTCAGTTACCTAATTTTTCGTTAATTTTAATTACTCGATTTCAAGTACGACTTTAATTACATATCAAATATATAACTGTATTTAACTAACATTGGTATTTATGTAAAATTTATGAAAGCTCAAATACTAATTTGAATTAATATTGTAAAGTTAAATATACTTGTCTGAACCCAATTTTTAATATGTACTCTCTAAGAAAAGGTTAAACCTGTATTGAGACTCTTCCGAATAATTCTACAGTGTGGATGCTCCTCGGAAAAACTCAGCATTGTATTGATGCTCTTCGAAGGAATACATTCTATTGATGCTCTTCGAAGGAATACATTGTATTGATGCTCTTCGAAGGAATGAATACATTGTATTGATGCTCCTAAAAAAAAATTCAACATATATTAATGCTCCTCAAAGGAATTTAACATAGTGTTAACATAGAAGAAATTAAAATAATCCTGGTACTGCTACAACAATTTGACATAGCGCTAGTGTTCCTTGGTGGTAAAAGTGCGCTGACCTGTATTTTAGCAACTTTATCGATGATATTTAGACAATATATATATTGAATATTTGAAAATTGAAACTCCTTCCTTTTATGGAGGAAGAAATATACAAATTCTAAAAATATTCTAAATAATTTTGCCGTCGTTGAGCAATTTCTCTTTCTCCCTGAAAGTTAAAACAGCGGTAAAGTATAAAAATCTCTGTTCTTTGAAAGATGATAATTCTCGTAAGTAAGTCGGAAAAATTCCCTTCTAGAACATAAAGTGAAAAATATGCATGATGAATCCGTATCTACTATTTTTGAATGCGTCGGACAAATATTAATAAACTGTCGGATAATCTTATTTTTTAGATTACCAGTTTTCGAATAAGTGACGTTTTACTACATTTTTTGTTCAGAAGGCGCCTTTCATAGAACAGATTTAGGTTATCAGAAAACCTTCGGACGTAACTGCAAATACCAAAGAAGCTACGGATGATTTGCTTGATTTCATTCCTTTGTAAAGAGCTGCAGAAATTAAAGATGAAATCGAAAACGTATTGGACAAAGTTTTAGAAGAGAAAACAAGCAATGCCAAGTTATTTAAAGATACTAAAATGTAGTGTATTCAAATAATACTCTACCACTTTGAAAATGGCTTATTTTGTCTATCTCGCTTGGTTGTCAAGTTTGCTTTCTCAACTTTTTAAAATCTTCTTCTCTAGGAGGCGCTGCAATCTATTTTATTCAAACGGGCTTGTTATTGTCCATTTACTATACCTAACATGTACACCATGGATCCTTCCTCATAAAGTTACTAGGTCCTTTCCAATGAACCCTGTATTAAAAAAATCTGATGTGGGCAACACATGACTTTCCTTATATAATGTAATGAATGTACTTTTACAGTAAAAAAAATAGGTATTTCTTATAGTAGATACTAATATTCTTTTCAAGATATTGAATTTTTGACAATTAATCGTCATTTTCATTGATTTAGCGTATTTTTATTCATTTGGCGAGATATTCGTTAATTTGGCAACATTTCAAAAAGTCGCCAAGTTGGCGACATTCCGCCAATTTCATCGCCAAAATGTCGCCAAGTGTTATGGACGAAGAAATAAGTAATTCTTACAGCAGATAAATGATTATTGGCGTTCAAATACAAAAGTATTACTCATAGTATCTTTTTTCATGAATGGAACGAGCTAGATCCACGAGAATGATGTCACCCAATTTATCGCATGATATTACATATGAAAAGTGAACATGTTTCTCAATAGAAAATTCTTTTTTCCATTTTATATCACTTTTTGATAATTTTTTTGAAAAATGTGCAATATCTCGAGAACGGTTTGTGTTAGCGTTCTAAAATTTATGTCAATCGTTTTCTAATGAAAAATTACATAAGAAATGTCTATTTGCGTAACTTTATTAGTGGTTTTGATTTTTTGACGATTTTTTCAAAATTTCATTCGAAAATTCAGAGGGGTTCTGAGCATTCGATTGCGTATAAAAACAATAGGCTTCCAGTGTTTACGGATTGTGATTTTTGTACTAAATTTGGTTCGAATCGGTCCATTCGTTCGTCAGTTATCGTCTCCACAGACTCACTGACACACACACACACACACATACTTTCACACACACACACACACACACAGACATCACTTCAAAAATGTTTGATTCGTGATCAGGGATGCTTGAAACGTGCTCTCCCGTCGAAAACTCGAATTCGAATTTTCGACCCCGTCACAATACTCTCCTTATACATTATGTCTATAAGGAAAGTAAAAAATTACATTCAACCTTTTAATTCATACGTCATTTATACTTCCAGCCTCTTTTACTAAATAAGACTATTTTACGAGACCCCCGCATCGATCAATTTCACCACATATCTTACCACTTCTTACCGATATCTATATAAGGCAGATTTTTCTGCCCAAATTGTCCTGCACAAGAGCCTTTTTATGTACCATATCAAGCACAACCAAGATTATCTAACGGTTCGATAAAGCTTAAAGTAAACAATGCTTTTAAGCAAGGGAAACTGCATGTAATCCTTCTACCTCTGACGTGTATTTTTCTTTCTCCTTTTTTTTCGGGGGGGGGGGGAGGAGAGGGGTGTTAGCTTTTAATCTGGATTTTGAGGGGAGTTCTGTTGAGATTTTTTTTTTGTTCTGAATGTAAAGAAGACCACCCATGATGCGGTGTATTGAGAAAGTAATGCTTTCACAAAAAATCTCGATTTCCAAATTTTGATTCCAATATATGTTTTAAGGCCTTCTGAACACGTTTTGACTATTTTTAGAGTGAAGTCCGTCTCTCTGTCTGTATGTCTGTGGTCGATTTCTTTATGTACACGATAGCAGCCACAAATATTAATGGATTTTCTCGAAACTTCATATCCAGCTTTGTCATCAAAAAATCTAGAATTAGATAGACTTTTTTTAAAATTCAAATAATTTTATTTATTCGAAATTCTGTATATTTTTAACATGGCAGCATAGGACAAAATTTGATATACAGTATTGTGACAATTAATTGAGAAATGCAGTTTTTTTATAAAATTCAGTTTTATTCAAGTTTTCTATGGATACATTTAAAACTAATAAGTGATATAACCTCCCCGAGACTTTATAACATCACAGACACGTTTCGGCATGGAATGTACTAGACTAGCACATGTAGTTTTAATTTCAACGTCTCTGAACCATATGTCAATAACGACCGAAATTAGCTTGTCCATCGTCGTACAGTCAAATTTGTGAAGCCGTTTTTTGACAATAGCCCACAAATTTTCTATGGGATTCAAGTCTGGTGAATTCCCGAGCCAATCCAGTACGGTAATATTTTTTTTTGAGCAGAAATTTTTAATTCGCTTCGAAGTGTGACATGGCGCGCTGTCTTGTTGGAAAACGCAATCTCCGTTCGGCCACAGTTTAGCCATGGCTGGAAGCACTTTTCGGGTCAATATGATTTCGTAACTGGCACTGTTCATCATTCCCTCTACGGGAACAAGAGATTCTGTCCCCAAAACGCTGAAACAACCCCAAAACATCTTTTTGGGCGGATGCTTGGGTGCTTGATTGATGTGGTGCTGATTGAGAGGTTCTCCTTGGCTCCTTCTCACGAACATAGATCTAAATCCCTGAACCACAAAATGTGTTTCGTCAGAAAAGAGAACTTTCTCCCAGTCCTTCTCAGTCCATGTTTTGTATTTCCGTGCCCATTCCAACCTTTTTTTCTTCATGCGAAGCGTCAGAAGCTGCTTCTTGTACGGTCGACGTGCTCTCCGTCCGCGTTCTAACAGCCTGTATCGCACTGGTGAGGGTGCAATATCAACACCAGCTGCCACCATGGACTTAGACAGGTCAAAACTGGTTAATCGAGGATTTTTAACACTCATTCGATGTAAAGTTTTGTCGTCACAAGTCGAAGTTGATCTTTTTCGGCCGCATCTTCCAGAGCGGTTGGTTCCAGCATTTCCTGAAACCGCTTCCAGATCCTCCCGACACTTGCTGTACTCACTCCACATATTTTACCTATTTCCTCGAACATCTTAGAAGTGTGTTCTCTAAACGCAATCACTTTAGCACGTGTTTCCGCGCTGATATCCATGACGCTAATGAGCCCCGCAACAACTGAGAAACTACCACTGCGGAACACCTGCCACCTGGCGGAGGAATTTGAACACCTGCTACTTACCAGGTGCATTCGAACACCTGCTACTTTGATAATAACTGCAATTTGAACTCTGAGCTAATTTGGAGTGCTTCTTCCTAAGCTTACGTGTGATAAAACGAAAAAAATGACATTTCTCAATTAATTGCCACAATACTGTAATCATAAATAAAAGGGTTTATTTATAACTTAATGATCACCAGACTTAATAGTTTAAATCATTGTTATGAAAAATAGCCGCGATACAATTTTGTTTGTTTGTGAAGTCATTATCCCCATTGGGGGGCAAGTTACCCCCCCTGGGGAAGTGAGGGGGTAACATTGTCAAGTATGGTATAAATCAAAAGATTATTTCAAGCCCTTTAAAGTGACGGGTGACATATTATAGTTATAATCACTTGGACCCACGGTAGAGAATTTTTAAATTTTTTCTTATATTTGAAAAAAAAAAGTTACTAAAAATGGATTCTGGTATGAGGAAGTCAAGTTGAGCCACATTCTAGTTAATTCGTGATGCAATCACCTCAGTTTATAAACTAAATCGCTTAATGCAAAGTTTCCGTATTGAAGGATTATTGCATTTGTGAATTATTGCGTAGTGAAGGATTATTGCGTTTGTGGATTATTGCGTATTGAAAGATCATTGCGCTTGTAGATAATTGTGTATAGAAAGATTATTGCGTTTGTAGATTATTAAAGTTTGCTGTTCCTCATATTAAGATAAATCAAACTTTATGTAAATATATTAGAGGGATATTTTTCATGATCTCTTGAAAATTTCTGCAACTAGGGACAACTGCTCGCCATCCCAGAGGATATAATAAATTGCATACTACCTTGAGAACAACACGAATGTACTGACCTTCTAACAGCTGCTTTAAACTCCACAGCTCCACAATGTTGACATTGGGCAACCATCTTTCCAGCACCGAACTTCACTGCATTTAAATAAGCTTCAGATTTACGTCTGCTGCATATATTTCGAACGGCCTACCAACAACTCTAGAGCGTTTTCAAATATCTTTCCTTGTGAGATAAGATTTTTATCACATTGGTGCCTTTTTATAATGCTAAGACACTAAATCTGGGCTGTAATTATAATCAGGTAAATATTTAATTCGTGATCATACAAAATTAATTTTCGTAATTACTCTGTTAAATTGTTCATAAGGTCAACAGTAAGATATATAATTGTTAACTGTACTAATAATTACATTATTATCCCATTTCTTCTTTACAATCGTTGCTAAAATCAACATTAAGATATACAATCATTAACTGCATAATTAATTACATTATTATCTCATTTGTTCATCAAAATCATACTGGCCAAATGCACTTCAGTAATCAACAATAAAACCTATTATTGTTCAGTCTTCCGCCATCCTTGTGACGTATCTGTGACGTTCTTGTCACGTTTTCATGTTTCATTCAAAGAGAAGTTGGAAGGAAAGCACCTGACCCATTAAACTTTTCCCAATCTGTCAATGCTAAATTTTATATTAATGAATATTTAATAACTAAAGCTTAAATCAACATTCAAAGCCAGTAAAGCCCATTCAAAGCCTGCTAATTAATATTGGTCTCTGCGTAAAATTTCACAACTGCATGTTTTCCCGTCAGTTCACAATGTAGGGGTAAAAATTAGTAGGGATTTTTCTTTTAATATACGAGATTACGGATGTTGCTTGTATGATGTATGTGTTGTATGAGGTGTGGAGTTGAGACGATTAGTCAAGTACTGGTGCAAGCATCACCGTCAGATTTTGCATTCAGGTACTATGTAAAATATTGATCTAAACTAGATTTCCCAAAATTTTTATATGATTTGATCAAATATTATTTAAGATTTTTATAACATGGAAACAACAGTTAATGTGAGAAAATGACAACTAAAAATATGATATTCATGAAAATTATATGTAATCAAACCAATAAGATTGAATGTGTCAAATTTATTTGTGCTGGATTACCCAATAGGCATACTAAGCACGTGCTTACAGCACCAGGAAATTATACAGCACTAATAAAAATCCAAAACGCTTTTTTTTATATTTTTAACACTTTACAACAAAGTTGAAAAGTGTTTATAACTTTGTTCATTCTGTCTGTCTGTCTGTCTGTCTGTCTGTCCGTTAGCACGATAACTGCCGTAAAAATGACTTAATCAAAATGAAAGTTTAGTATGTTGTTCAGACGGGCTGTAGGACCTATGGGAATATAAATGAATAATATCACCCAATTAGTTTTTGATTGAACCCGGGTTGAAAAAATGAAATGCATTGAGCCCTATGGAACCTAATTTTTCAAGTATTTTTTAAGAGAATTTAAAATTCACAAATTGCTTCGAAAATTTTAGGTAATATTCAAATTGTTCCATAAAATATATAAAAAAAATTCAGCGAAATATATTCAGTAGTTTTTTAAATAAAAATTAAAATAATAATTACACCTAAAATATGAAGCGATCACGTGACCATGATATGAAAAGATCACATGACCCACTTCAAAATGATATATGGAATCCATCTTGTTTCAACATCGTGATTTTTTAAGTTTTTTTTAATTCATATTGAGTGTTGTATCCGTCCTAAAACCACTTCATTTTTGCTTAAATTCTGTGCATCTACATATTGAAACAACGCAATTACAATGTATTTGAGTTTAAATGCTCATCCAAATTTGATTATTTCCACAACGAAACCTATTTTGCACTTATGTAAAATGTAAACAGCAAAATATGTAGAATGAGTTGTATTAGAATTGCTGTATTTCTTTAACACAAAATTATTTAGCCCATGGAGACTGCATAGCTGATGTGAATGAAATATTCATTGATTTTACAAAGAGAAGGACGATTTTTAAAGCATAAGAATGACGAGAAGTTTAAAGCATAGAGTTTAATTACTTGTAGCTCCATGTTCTTAATTTTTAAATAAAATAAATTTTTATAGTTTTGTGATGAATGAAATGAATGGTAAAATGTTATGAAAGAAATGCTGTTTTTATAGAGAGATCCAGGCGTGTTATTTTTTCTATGACGTCATTTGAATTAATTTCAGTTGTTTTTGATGAAGTTTTCAAATATAATAAATTATCGTAGTATTATGATAATTCTAAAACTATTACCGAGGAATGTATAACATTTTAGAGATGTTTAAACCAGGCAATTTATATTTCAATGCTGTCATTTGAATGAAGTTCATTTTTTTTCCGATGAAGGTTTAAGTTTTCAAATATAATAAATTAATGTGGTATTGTGATAAGTTTTAAAATATTACCGAGGAATGTATTACATTTTAGACTTGTTTAAATAAAATTGCATTGAAGTTGGAAAGTGTTTCATAATCAATGCTTTAAGCATGATTGACTTTCTTGTTACTTATTGGACTGACCATGCAACACTGATATAGCAATGACCAAATAGCAATAACCACAAAGACTATCGACAGCTATTGATGTAACGGCTCTGGTTTTAGTTCTTTGCATATGCAAACGCTTCTTTTAAGCCAAAATGTCCTGTTATTACCTAACATTTAAAAAATTTGATGTGGGCAGTACATGACTTTCCCTGCAGACTCAAATTCATTTTTTTTTACTTCTTTTATAATTCATTAGATTGAGTTTAATTGCACTAAATAACACTAAAGTTGCATTCTTAACTCAGTTTTTGTTTTCAATTGGTAATTGGACATTTCTCCGACAGCGGAGTAACAAAAATGAAAGAAATCGCATATATCTTGAGAACGGTTAGTCCTAAAGCAATGAAGTTGGTTATATTATTTTCCTTGAGTATAAAACAAGAATTAAATTGATACATTTCAGCATACGTAGTTTTTTTTTTTTTTTTTTTTTTTTTTCCCCGGACCATTTCTTAATTTCTTAAAGCAAGAAAGATCAATCATGCCTAAAGCACTGATTATGAAACACTTTCCAACTTTAATGCAATTTTATTTAAACAAGTCCAAAATGCAATATATTCCTCGGTAATATTTTAAAACTTATCACAATACTATATTAATTTATTATATTTGAAAACTTAAATCTTCATCGAAAAAAATAAACTTCATGTAAATGACGGCATTGAAATATAAATTGCCTGGTTTAAACATCTCCAAAATGTTATACATTCCTCGGTAATAATTTTAGAATTATCATAATACTACGATAATTTATTATATTTGAAAACTTCATCGAAAACAACTGAAATTCATTCAAATCACGTCATAGAAAAAAAAAACACGTCTGGCTCATTCTATAAAAGCAGCATTTCATTCATAAATAATTTCCCCTTCATTTCATTCATCACAATACTATATTAATTTATTTTATTTAAAATTTAAGACCATGGAGCTGCAAGTAATTAAACTCTATGCGTAAAACTTCATCGAAAAAAATCGTCCTTCTCTTTGTAAAATCAATGAATATTTCATTCATATCAGCTATGCAGACTCCATTAACTAAATGATTTTGTGCTAAAAGAATACAGCAATTCTAATACAATTCATTCTAAATATTTTGCTGTTTACATTATACATAAGTGAAAAATAGGCTTCGTTGTAGAAACAATCAAATTTGGATGAGCATTTAAACTCCAATATATTGTAATTGCGTTGTTTCAGTATGTAGATGCACAGAATTTATGCAAAAATAATGTGGTTTTAGGACGGATACAACACTCAATAGGAATTAAAAAGAACTTTAAAAATCACGATTTTGAGACAAGATGGATGCTATATATCATTTTGAAGTGGGTCACGTGATCTTTTCATATCATGGTCACGTGATCTTTTCATATACGTGGTGTTATTATTATTTTAATTTTTATTTAAAACACTACTGAATATATTTCGCTGAATTTTTTTTTTTTTTTGTATATTTTATGGAACGATTTAAATATTACCAAAAATTTTCGAAGCAATTTGTGAATTTTAAATTCGCTTAAAAAATGCTTGAAAAATTAGGTCCCATGGGGTTTAATGTATTTCATTTTTTCAACCCGGGTTCAATCCAAAACTAATTGGGTGATATTATTCATTTATATTTCCATACGTCCTACAGACCGTCTGAACAACATACTAAAATTTCATTTCGATTAATTTATTTTTACGGCAGTTATCGTGCTAACGGGCAGCCAGACACACAGCCAGACAGACAGACAGAATGAACAAAGTCATAAACACTTTTTAACTTTGTTGGAAAGTGTTAAAAAGGCAGGTTGTTCTTTTCCGAATCGTGCCAAAATCTAATCAGCACCAGAGTATCCCACAAGTAACTTATCTACTAAATTTTGTGAAATTTGGTCGATTAGTATCTTAGCTAGAATGGATGCATGACATTTTTACGGGCCATTTCGCTAAAAGAGGCAGGTTCTGTTTTTCGGAATCATGCCAAAAACTAATCAGCACCAGGGTCACACCCAAGTGACTTACTTACCAAATTTTATGAAATTCATTCCATTAGTTTCTCAGACGTCACACTAAAAATAGATATTTCGTATTCTAGAGTTTTCAAAACGTATAGATCCGTCGAAAACTCGAGTTGCGGTTTTCAGTATGATTGGTCCCTTGGTACTTTCCCTATACATCACCATGTATTGCAGGGAAAGAAAAAATCTGATATGGGCAGCACATGCCTTTCGCTGGACTAATATTCACGTTTTCTTTATTTTAATGAAATTTAATTCACTTTTAAGTCAATTTTCGTTCTCATTTGGTAATTGGACTTATTTTCAAAGGTGGCGTAGAGAAAATAAGAAAAACTAAAATATCTCGAGAACGGGTAGACCTAGTGTAATGGAGTTGGTTTTATTCTTTTCATCGTTAAAAAATTACGTATAAAGCATTTAATGGATGTATTTGAGCATACGTAGTTTTTTATTTTAGATTTTGACAATTTTTGCAGACCATTTTGCAAAAAAAGTCAGGCTATTTGTTTCCGAATTGTACCAAAATCTAATCAGCACCAGGGTGACCCACAAGCGACTTATCTACCGAATTGCGTGAAATTCGGTCCATTTGTTTTTCAGCTAGTTGCGAAATGGCCAATTTTTGGAGGCCATTTCGCAAAAGAAGGCGGGTTCTTTTATCCCGAATCGTACTAAAAACTAATCAGAATCAGGGTCACACACAAGTGGTTTATCTACCAAATTTTATGAAATTCGGCCCATTAGTTTTTTAGTTAGTGTGGATACATACATTGCAAGGACAGATAGACAGACACACACACACACAGACATCACGCTAAAAACAGTTTTTTCGTATTCTAGAGGTCTCGAAACAGGTAGATCCGTCGAAAACTCGAGTTGCGATTTTCTCCATGATTCCAATACTTTCCCTATACATTACCATGTATTGCAGGGACAGTAAAAATCTGATGTGAGCAGCACATGACTGTCCCTGCAGATACAAATTCATTTTGTAATTTTTTATTTCATTATGCATTAAATTGAGTATAATTGCAGAAAATAATATGGATAATTTTCTGATATTATATACAATTTGTTTTTTTTATTGCACCTTTGGCAACTTAATTCACTTTAAATTCTTCAGGTCCTTAAAATTCCAAAAACTACAATATCTCGAGAAAGGTGTATCCTACAGTCATGGCGTCAGATCAATTCACCCAGTTGTAAAATTTCACATGTAGCACAAGTACTTAATCAATATATTTCATCAATTTTAGTCATTTACTTCAGAGTTTCACTATCTTGCACAAGTAATATTTTATCTTAGACCGAATATAATAGATTTGAGGGTCATTTCGCAAAAAAATACATTCTTTCTTTTCGAATGGTATCAAAATTTAATCAGCATCACAATATCATACGAGCGACTTATTTACCAAATGTTGTGTAATTTGATCAATTAGTTTGTCATCTAGAGTGGATAAATACAACTTTTGCGGGCCATTTCGCAAAAAAAGGCAGGTTCTTTTTTTCAGAATCGTACAAAAAACTAATCAGAGCCAGGTTCACACCCAAGTGACTTATATACCAAATTTTATGAAATTTAGTCGATTAGTTGAGTTAGAGCGGATATATACAATTTTTGCGGGCCACTTCGTAAAAAAATGCAAGTTCTTCTTCTTCGAATCGTATCAAAATCTAATCAGCACCAGGGTGATCCACAAGTGACTTATCTACCAAATTTTGTAAAATTTGATCGATTAGTTTTTCTGTTAGAGTGGATACAGACAATTTTTGAGGGCCATTTCGCAAAAAAGGCGGGTTGTTTTATCCCAAATTGTACCAAAAACTAATGAGCACCAGGGCACATACAAGTGACTTACCTACCAAATTGTATGGAATTCGGTTCGTTAGTATTTGAGTTAGAGTGGATACATATATTTCACAGACAAACAGACAGACAAACAGACACACAGACAGACACACAGACACGCAGACACACACACAGACGTCACGCTAAAAATAGTTTTTTCGTATTCTAGAGGTCTCGAAACATGTAGATCCGTCAAAAATTCGAGTTGCGATTTTCGGCATGTTCCCAATACTCTCCCTATGCATTACCATGTATTGCAGGGAAAGTAAAAATCTGATGTGGGCAGCACATGACTTTCCCTGCAGACTTATAGTCACGTTCTCTTCATTTTAATTAAATTTAATTCACTTTTAATTCAATTTTCTTTCTTATTCGGTAACCGGACTTATTTTCAAAGATGGCGTAGAGAAAATACGAAAAACTAAAATATCTCGAGGACGGCTAGTCCTAGTGTAATGGGGTTGGTCTTATTCTTTTCGTCGTTAAAAATTACGTATTAAGCAAGCATTTAATGGATATATTTGAGCATACGTAGTTCTTTAGTTTAGATTTTGACGATTTTTGCGGGCCATTTTGCAAAAAAAGGCAGGTTATTTTTTTCCGAATCGTACCCGAAACTAATCAGCACCAGACTCGCCCACAACTGACTTACCAAATTTTAGGAAATTCGGTCCATTAGTTTTTTAGTTAGAGTGAATACAAAATCTGCACAGACAGACACACAGTCACACAGGCACACACACAGACGTCACGCTAAAAATGGATTTTTCGTATGCTAGAGGTCTCGAAACGTGTAGATCCGTCGAAAACTCGAGTTGCGATTTTCGACATGATTCCAATACTTTCCCTATACATTGCCATGTATTGCAGGGAAAGTAAAAAAGTGTCAGTTAGGATCGAAGGATGTTTGAAGAAGTATCCATAAAAATTCGGATTTTCTGACTATACTGTTATTTTGACCAATCCCTACTCTTTAGGAATGAGCAATAATAATTGAGAAAGGCAGTGATAACATCTCTTAAATTTGAAATTTTTTACATCTTACGCAACTATCAATTTGTGGCCAAATTTGCACAGTAGTCATCTTTTTCACATGAAACGTTATTTTATGAATGCTGCAGCGTTCTATCCCGCCAAGGCATTATGTCCGCATCCGTTATTGACAAGTGTATATTATATTTGACAAACCCCGATTTCTAGAGGTCTGTAACTCAGCCACCAAGAAAGCTGAATACTTGATACTTTTTTCCTTTGCAAAGCCGTCTAAAAATGAGAAAACAAAAAAATTAAAAAAATGCAATGGGTGTTGCAACACCTGAGATTTTTTTTTCTTTTTTTTTTAAATGGCCCTTTTATAAATGTCGTTCCGGCGTTTTATTCGTCAGTGTTGGCGGACCTTAACTTCTGAACCAATTTTCATGAACGAACGGCTCATTTTATGTGCTATGGTGGGAGGTACATAATTCGATTTAAAATTGAAAAAGATGAAAAAAACATTAACAAATGCACTCTGAGGTAACGTTCAGAGTGCAACGTTTGCTATATTTTTATTACATAATCGTGTTAAAAATAATTTCGCTTTTGACACGTGACGAAACGAATTAAAAGGTGTAATAGATGAAACAAATTATTAAGAAATCTTACGAAAATATTTTTCAAGATAAATTTCTTATGTGCAGTGGGACAAATTTGAGCTCCAAAACCATTGTAGAGTCTCGAACCAGGTTTTCGTAAGTTCATCCAGAAAAGAAAATAATGAATTAGTCTCAAAATGGGCTAAAAATTTCGCACGTTTCATAATGGGCTAAAAATTTCGATCTCATTTTCAATTTACTAGTGATCGTACTAAATATAATTTAAAATCATGAAATTGGTGTGTAAAATACTATTTTTAACTGCTTTATGATTATTTTCCGATTATAATTTTTAGTTTTCCCTGTCATTTGAAGGGCTATATAGCCAGACGATTTTTGTTATACCCAAAGCAAACAAATGCTGGTAGTCGCAAGTATTCATGGGGTTCTTTTTACATTTATTTCATCAACATTTAGTATAATTTTTTGAAATGGATTTTATTTTCCCTTAGTGTAACTTTTAGACTTAGCTTATCCTTCTGAGCTGAAAAACATGCAGCTATTTAAATGAGTTTTGCATATTTTAGAGCCAAGACGATCCCATCAGAAATTAAACAAATTAGAAATCCTGATAATTATGTTCAATTGTAATATGAAAAGCATTAGTTAATAAATATCGACAAGATTTAATTGTAAAAAAGATGGCCAACGTGTATCAATAGTATATTTGGCCACGCCCATTTTTTCATTCAGAGTTATCCTTAGGTATTGAAATAAGGTTTACTTTTAATAAATATGAAAGTGGGGAGTGTTGTTGCTGAGACCCAGACCATCTGACCCACCAGAAAGGTGTAAGGTAACTGTTTGCACGGCCGGGAAGTGCCACCCAATTTAGACCGGAACCCAGTGGGGGAGGCATCCACAGGGATCGTACCTTCCTTCCCCTACCACCAACCTCTCGGAAGGACTTACGGACCCACATATTTAACGTGATCGTACTCCTCATGAACACGGCGGCAGTTGTGACAGCGTGCAAATCCAGCGCGCAAACCACCGGACTACCGTGCCCGAAATGTGCCAACAGCACGCGGTGTTTGCAGGTGGTCACCCACCCAAATACTAACCGCGCTCGATGCTGCTTGACTTCGGTGATCTAACGAGAGCCGGTGTTATCAGCACGGTAGGACCGTTGGCTGAAAGTGGGGAGTATGTAAAATTTTAATTAGAGGAATTCATTCCGAATATTATTTTAGCAAATAAAAAAGTGACCAGAGAAAATTCCAAAAGTTAAAATAACTTTTAAGTGAGGATTTTGCATCGACATTAATTCTACCACATCAAGTTTAAATCTCCATTTTATTTCATTTATGGCAGAAGGGTCAGTGGTCAATTTTTTATAACGGCACTCATCTGGACAGTCATTTGTTAAGGCCTGAATAGATAACAGTTATCGCAACACATATCATTACATTGCTTTAAGAATAAAATTAAATATCTATTCAGATTGCTAATACGTACCAATAATATTTTATTGATAAGTTGTATATAAAGAAAAATTTCTTTTAATGAAAATTGCGATCATCAGTAAATTCTTTTCAAGCACGCTGTACCAAATACAGATGCAGTTCGTTAAAATAGACAGAAAATAATACTCTGAATCAATAAATAAAAACTTAAACAACTTAATTAAACAAACAAACTGCTTCGAGAATGCATTTGCTCCATTTTAAACTCAACACAACACTCTATATTATATCAAAATCTGCAAATTAATTTTTTAATATTGTTACGACTTATTCTCTGGAATCGTGGGTGCACTTTCAGGACACAAGAATGAGTCCAAATTTGGGGATAACTAACACGTTTATTTACAAGCACAGCATAAACAGGAATAACATTCAACATACAGCTCAATAGCTACCTCGCAAGATCGCTAAACCACTATTAGGTACAGTAAAACAACTAAATACTCCACTTATTTCACAAAACAGCGACTACTATACTAACTACATTGCCATATCTCACAATTCAATGTAGTTCGTATCTTGTCAACTTCTCTAAGTGAGCAATAACTCCTTTTATATACTCCCAGTAGAAACTTCCAGAAGGGGCTCGTATCTCACAGAATATTCGTTATTTCAAGAAGGTTCTCGGATATTTAAAATGTCGTCGAATTGGCGATAAGTCGACAAATCTGGCGACCCCGAACCAACAGTCTTAAACTGGTAATCGTGGATTGACGTCATAGGAATGAACGGTGTTTTCCCTTCTGGCTCTTAAAAGATCTTCCAGTTCAGGAAGGCATTTTTCATGTTTCTAACAATATATATTTCCTATTTTGACTGTCTTTCTTAGAATCAATTTTTATTATCTAAGAGATCTTGAGTATGAAATATGATTATTATTATCTATGGTGAGGCTTATTTTATATGCTCAATGCTTATTCGCTCTCAATAATATGTTATACTGCATACATTTTTTCTTATCTGGCAACTCATGTAAAACAATTGTTAAATGCCGTGGCCATTTGGAAGATAAATACTGTTAAAATTAGAAAACATGTCAATGTTTGGATTTAAAAAATAAATTATCATGCACAACTACAAAGCAACATTGATTATGCAATATAATTTTAAATTTTTATTATTTTATAAGGTACGTATGACCTATAACATCTTATTATTTTCTTTTAGGAAGAAATTACTGAATATCGTGACTCCCACTTTCGTCTGTGGTTGTGGTCACACACAAGGAGCGCATAGCCATCTTTATGATTTGGGGAGCGTACGGCCGATCATTTATTTTCATCCTCTTCAAAGTTTTTACACTATACGCCATGCCGAAATTTAATGTAATTTAATGATTTAAATGTAATTTAAAGACAGTTCTTAGGCCCTTGACATAGAAGCATTTTGATAAAAATATCTAGGGGCATAGGCATTGCTAAGATCTTTGAAAAGGGACATTTGAAGATCAAATGGGGAAGTTTGTTTGCTAATATGAACCTTGTGGGAACTAATCACATTGTCTTAGGCCATTGGAGCAATTATCATCTCCAATACCTAGGGGCACCAAAATTGTTTGTGCTTAGGTCTTTAAAGAGTCGTAATCCGGCTTAACGTCTTAAAGTTACTCTCAATTTTAATTTGATAATAAAAGCGCCTATAAAAATACAATTTATATTAATATATTTCCGAGAATACATTTAAGGTTGAAGTCGATCTGATCAGAATGAAATGCTATTTTTATTTCGTAAAGATGAAATTGATCACAATGGAATAGTATTCTGATATATTACAAACATGGGCACTTCTTAAGAGGGTGCAAGAGGGGGTCACATTCTCCTACCTGGAAATTCAAAGTCACAAAGGTGTTTATTGAGCTATCGTCGATATTGTACGTATTATCCTTAAGTTGTGCCCTCCCCCTCCCTTGGAAAAATTTTATGGGTGCCCACATATAAAATTGTATTTAAAAGCAATGGAATATTAGTGTTTAAGATACAAATGGATGCCATGGTAAGTGGAATATTATTACTTAGGCTGTAAGTCGATCTAAATACAATAGCATGCAATTATTTCAT
Source organism: Amaurobius ferox (assembly GCA_951213105.1). Lineage (NCBI taxonomy): Eukaryota > Metazoa > Arthropoda > Arachnida > Araneae > Amaurobiidae > Amaurobius > Amaurobius ferox. The sequence goes on from OX578153.1 coordinate 51,645,251, forward strand.
TAAGAAAATTAAGAAATTGCACAAATCTAATAAATAAAAATATTCACTTAAATATGAAATAATACTTTTAAAGTAAATTTGAAAATCAAATACTTGCCTATATAGCTATATAGTCCGTTTATTAATACACCTGCTTATATCCTAATGTACATAACCCAGATTTGTTAAAGCATTTCTGTACTAAATACAATACACGCAAATTAAATTAATCACATAGGAATATCATTATGATATACAAATAGATCTAAACGCAGTGGAACATTAAAGATAAAAGACGGATGTGTATCACAACAGGATTATTATTATATAAGATAAAAGTGGACCTTAATACAATGGTATATCATAATTTTAGATACAATTTTATGTGATTACAATGGAATACATTATATAGGAAACAATTATGTCATTTGACATATAACAGAACTTAAGTATTATGCCACTGAAATCTTATGAAATTTTTATAAAATATACTTTATATATATTAGTATTTTCTGATGTAAATTATAACAAAATTTAAACATTTCGCCACTGAAATATTTTGTTGATCAAGAAGGCAAGTCGAATTTATTCAAATTCCTATATTTTATTTTTAAAATTCTATTAGTCATTTATCAATTATATCTGCATAGTAAAAAAATATATAGACAGCTGTCCTGCAGTATGAATTGCAGCTACATAGTTTTTTTCCAGAAAATTTTCTTGTAAAATAAATAATTTAACAAGAACACGTTTCGGTTGGTGTTCTCGAATTGAACTGGATTGGATTATTTTAACACTATCTTTTTCTTTTGCACGCACAGAAAGAGATAGCAGCCCCGTTCGGTTATGGATGGCCTTTTAGCTCATAGAAAATACCCTATAGGTAAAATATCATTGCTTCTAATTTTAAGAGTCTTCAGCTAATACTTTTCGACGCAGAAAGTTGCATTTCTTGAAAGGTAGCAATTGACTTTTTCTAATGTTTCCTTTGTAGTAAATAAATCCGAAAAAAATATTTTTGCAGTATAGGTTGACACTGTAACACACTTATGTTGCGGTATTTATTGTCAGAAATAAGTATAATAATGAGGTATCAGGCTCGAACATGTTAAGCTTCATTTGATAGGAAATAAATCTGAATCTAAGTTTAACAGCATATATTGAATGCACTTAAACATATTTCTTTGCTGCATTTATTGTAATATATGGATGTAAAGCTAAGAAATGGTACATGATCATTATATGCTTTCTTCATAGCAATGAAATCTGAAGAGAATATTTACAATATATGTTAAATACACGGAAATATTTTTCTTTTGCTGTATTTATGGTGAGAGATACTTATAGATGTAAATATTAGGTATCACACACGGCAATTATAGGCTTTACTTTTTAGTAAAGCAATCTGAACGGCCTTTTTAACACTTTCCAGTAGAAAAGTGTTTATGACTTTGTTCCTTCTGTCTGTCTGTCTGTCTGTCCGTTCGGGCGATAACTGTCGTAAAAATGATTTCATCAAAATGAAATTTTATTATGTTATTGAGACGGTCTGTGGAACGTATGGGAATGTAAATGAATAATATCACCCAATTAGTTGTGGATTGAACCCGGGTTGAAGAAATGAAATAAAGTGAACCTCATGAGACCCAATTTTCCAAACATTTTATAAGCAAAGTTGAAATTCACAAATTGCTTCGAAAATTTTAGAAATATTCAAATTATCCCATAAAATATATAAAAAAAATTTCAGCAAAATATGTTCAGTAGTTTTTTAAAAAAAATAAAAATAATAATTACACCCATATAATATGAAGAGACCACTTGACACACTTCAAAATAAAATATGACATCCATATTTTTAAAAATCGTGATTTTTAAAATTCTTTTAAATTTATATTTAGTGTTGCATCATTGAAACCGCTTTATTTTTGCCTATTTTCTGTGATTCTATATTCTGCGCCAACGCAATTGCAATATTTATGAATTAAAATGATCTTCAAACTTTGATTATTTCTACAACGAAGTCTAATTTTAATGGATGCAGAATATAAAAAAGTGATTGTAAAATGAGTTGTATAAGAATTGCTGAATTTTTTCACGCAAAATTATTTACCTCTGGAGTCTGGAATAAAAGTGTTTAAATGAAATATTCACTACTTTTAAATAGAGAGCCAGACGATTTATATTTTGATGTCATTGTTAATACAGTTAATTTTTTTTTGGATGAAATTTTAAGTTATCGAGTAAAATAAATTATTGTAGTTCTGTGATAATTAAAAAAATATCACCGCTGAATGTACCGTATTTTGCATTTCAGTTGGAAAGTGTTTCATAATCACTGCTTTATGCATGATTGATCTTTCTTGCGTTTTCTTGGACTAGTTACTCTACACAGACATTTTTTCTATTTGAACATTTTATACTGAAGGGATCATATATAAAAAATTTAGGCCAAATATTGTTTGAAAAAAAAATATTGGCTGGAAAAAATTATATGATAGATTTTCGCATTTGATTTTTATAAGCTTTCAAATTAGATGTATGTGTCTAAAACCAATTACTGAAATTCCGGAGACAGAGGACAACTAAGTTGAAACACCCTCTATGTTGAATGGACAGAAGCATCAAAAACACAAGAACCCGCCAGAAACAGACGTTCCCAAATATATTGCAGATAACAGTATCCACAAACCGGTTTTAGAATTTTTATGCGGTCATCAGCATAAAATAACCGTTAACTGCAATGGAAGTAATAAAACTTATTATTTGACGCAATTTTGTGAACTTAAATTACAAAATCACATTTATAAAATACTCTTTTCTATGTAAATTTTAATATACACTAAATTATTAGATTTATTTAATTTATTTACATTATTCATAAGTATAGTAAAACACGTCTAAGGTATATCAAAATGTTTCTATCAAAGATTACAAATATTTGTAAACTGCCTTAATTGAAAACACCATCTTGACGTGGCATATATTGCTTTGAGACATCATAATGTCTAACATCAACTGATGATAAACATTTTGATGTCCGAAAACGCTATAACACTTTAAAATATGAGTTTTCCCTGCAAGTCAAAATGGTGTTTTAAATACAGTTTTTAAATGCCTTTATAGAAAAATACAATTTACAAATTTAATTACTACAATAAAGACATTATTTTAAATACACATTATTACTTTCCTTATATACAATAATGAATAAGGAAAGTATTGTGACGGGGGTCGAAAATTCAAATTTGAGTTTTCGACGGTAGAGCACGTTTCAAGCTTCCCTGAGCACGAATAGAACATTTTTGAGGTGATGTCTGTGTGTGTAGAAAATCCAGACCACACGACCAACCCATAGGCTAATGGTAGCTTTCTGTGTGGCCGGGATGTCTGTGTGTGTGTAAAAGTATGTGTGTGTGTGTCAGTGAGTGTGTGCAGACGATAACTGACGAACGAACGGACCGATTCGAACGAAATTTGATACAAAAATTGCAATCCGTGAAAACTGGAAGCCTATTGTTTTTATACGGAATCGAAAGTTTAAAAAACCCCTAAATTTTCGAATGAAATTTTGAAAAAATTATCAAGAAATCAAAACCTCTAAAAAAGTTACGCAAATAGACATTTCTTATGTAATTTTGCATTAGAAAACGATTAACATAAATTTTAGAACGCTAGCATGAACAGTTCTCGAGATATTGCACATTTTTCAACAAAAATTATATAAAATCAAAAAAATTATAAAAATTCAAAAATAATTATATAAAATAAAAAAAATATTTCCTATTGAGACACATGTTCACTTTTCATACGTAATATCATGCGAGAAATTTGGTGACATCATTCTCGAGGATCTAGTTCATTCCATTCATGAGAAAAGATACTTTGAGTAATACTTTTGTATTTGAACGGCAATAACCATTTATCTGCTATAAGAATAAATTATTTCTCCGTCCATAACGCTTAGCGAGATTTCGGCGACGAATTTCGCAAAGTGTCGAAATGAAAAAAAAATATTTCCTATTGAGACACATGTTCACTTTTCATACGTAATATCATGCGAGAAATTTGGTGACATCATTCTCGAGGATCTAGTTCATTCCATTCATGAGAAAAGATACTTTGAGTAATACTTTTGTATTTGAACGGCAATAACCATTTATTTGCTATAAGAATAAATTATTTCTCTGTCCATAACGCTTAGCGAGATTTTGGCGACGAATTTCGCAAAATGTCGAAATGAAAAAAAAATATTTCTTATTGAGACACATGTTCACTTTTCATACGTAATATCATGCGAGAAATTTGGTGACATCATTCTCGAGGATCTAGTTCATTCCATTCATGAGAAAATATACTTTGAGTAATACTTTTGTATTTGAACGGCAATAACCATTTATCTGCTATAAGAATAAATTATTTCTCCGTCCATAACGCTTAGCGATATTTTGGCGACGAATTTCGCAAAATGTCGCCAACTTGGCGACTTTTTTAAATGTTAACAAATTAAATAAAATTTCGCCAAATGGATAAAATTACGCTAAATAAATGAAATAACGCCTAATTGACGAAAATTCAATATCTTGGAAAAATATAAGTATCTACTATAAGAATAACCTATTTTGTTTTTGTTTTTACTGTAAAAGTAGTAAATACATTATATAAGTAAGTCATGTGCTGCCCACAACAGATTTTTTTTCTCTTGTCATGTGTATTATACCTAAAATTTGCAGCTAAAGTGAAAATAAAAAAAATATAAAGGGGTTTTTACACATGTCCAAACACATCCCTTAATTACGCCAGATATTTGCCGTGTTAATTGTTAGACATATGTGTAAATATAAGGTATCGTACAAGGACATTATGAAATCAATGCATGTGAATGTCTTTAACATAATAAATCTACGTATTCAAATATGATATATTTAATTAGTTTGTTCATATTGTTCTATACTTCACATACATGCGATGAGATAAATAAGCATCATTAAAAGCTAATAACTCATTGGTTTTGGTCACTTATGACGTTACTTTATCCTTTAACGAAGACTGCTAAGGAACATCATTAGCCTGTCCTTGGTATATTTAAATATGATATGCTACTTCACTAAGGATGATCGAATGCAAAGCCTACGTGGCGTCATATTTGTCAAAAGTTGAAGTATTTGAAACAAGAAGAATAACTTCTATTATCATAACTGCGTACTTCTTTATAGCAGATCTTTTTAATACATTAATTATGTAATGATTTCAAATTTCTTATAATTATACATCGTTGTTGACATTGCTTATTGAGCTTAGGTAATTGGTTTCAGACGCTTGCTTCTAATTGAAAAGTTTGTTAAAATTAAATGTGAAAATTTTCATATAATGATTTTTTTCCGGTAGATTGCATTTTCATTAAAATGATAGGTCTAAATTTTTATAAGGTCCCCTTTGTGAAATAAAAGTACTACAGAAACTGATCAAAAGAAAAAAAAATCCAGTGTATGCTAAATTCTGTGAGTTATTGCTTAAAATACAGGAGAATATATTCTCTACAAATTTGAACTCAGCTGCAAGAAAAAAGAGAAAAAAAAGGTCACGTTCTGTGCAGTCTTGTAAATTGTAGTCAGCCCAGTAGTATGAGTTAATAACAAGGGACAACCCAATTCCAATTTACCAATTTTAGCCTATTTTGGCACTTTTTTATGTTATTTCTATTGTAAATATTTTCATGAATATTGCAGATAATTGCACAGGATTGTTATCCTTTTGGCTGGTTACTATACAGTGAAATTTTATCTAATTTAACTTTTTTTTGCTTAAGTGAACACATGAAAATTTAAGTTCACCTTTTTTAAGAAAATACCTCCCACTGGAAAAAAAGATATCAAAGAATGCTACATTTAATTTGAATAAACTTTTAAACTGAAAGTAACAGTCTAAAACAAATGACGAAGTTCAAAAGAGAAGTGAACTATGTTTTAACACTCTGTTTAATAGTAGGAAATCGTGGTATCTTTGACTGACGCTCCATAGCTAATCCAGGATATATGTAAAAAAATCTGATGTGGGCAGGCAGCACAAGACTTTCCTTATATAATGCTATAAATTTACTACTTTTACAGTAAAAAAAAGTTATTCTTATAGCAGATACGTATATTATTTTCAAGATATTGAATTTTCATCAATTAGTCATTTCATCATATTCATTGATTTAGCGTCATTTTTATCTATTTGGTGAAATTTTCTTTAATTTGGCAACATTCAAAAAGTACCCAAGTTGGCGACATTTCGCCAAATTCAACGCCAAAATCTCGCTAAGCGTTATAGACGGAGAAATAAGTTATTTTTATAGCGGATAAATGACTATTGACGTTCAAATGCAAAAGTATTACTCAAAGTATCTTTTCTCATGAATGGAACGAGTTAGATCCACGAGAATGATTTCACCAAATTTATGGCATGATATTACATATGAAAAATAAACATGTTTTTCAACAGTTAATATTCTTTTTAATTTATGGGATTTTTTGATAAATATATTTGAAAAATGGGCAATATCTCGAGAACGGTTCATGCTAGCATTTTAAAGTTTATGTCAATCGTTGTCTAAGGAAAATTACATAAGTAATGTTTATTTGCGTAACTTTATTAAAGGTTTTGAATTTTTGATGATTTTTTCAAAATTTCACTCGAAAATTTAGGGGGATTATGGATATTCGATTGTATTTAAAAACAATAGGCTTCCAGTGTTCATGAATTGTAATTTTTGTACCAAATTTCATTTGAATCGTTTTATTTATTCGTGAGATACCGTCTCCACAGCCTCACTGACACACACACAGACATCAGCTCAAAAATGTTCGATTCGTGATCAGGGATGCTTGAACCGTGCTCTCCCGTCAAAAACTCGAATTTGAATTTTCGACCCCGTCACAATACTTTCCTTATACATTATGTACATAAGGAAAGTAATAACACTGTGGATGAGCTCACATCTCCGATCTCTTAATCTCGAATCCAGCTATCTCTCAGATATATTCTGGGTGACTCTCTATAGACTTGCTTTTTGATGAATAATAGAATTGCACCTGAGAAGATATAAAATCTGTTCAAACGTATTACCAGCTGACACTAATCTTGCCATGTAAGAATTATCTTTAGCATCTTCCGTCTAACAAAAACTGCCGATGAAGATTTAAAACTTGAGAATTCCATACTTTATTTACAGCACGGATGTTTTCAATTTCACTCCCTTTTTGTAACAAATATATAAGTCAATTAAATTATATACATCGTCAAATTGCGTCCGGCCATTCAAGCATATGCAAGTAAACATGGCAAATTGAAATGGGAATTTTCGGCTTAGAAAGCAATTTGTCTTGCTTGGGAGGTATGGACCCTGAGACGTGCAGTGTGCATACAACTTTTGAAAATTCAAAATTTCATAAATTTTTAATTACACTGGTTTCCATTTCTTCTGTTTCTAATGTGGTAAATTATGTTTCTCATGTACTTTTACATGCTGAATGTGATAATGGGCGGGAAAAAAAGTAGTATCACCCACTGTTATTTTTTTAATTCAATTTTTTTCATCAAATATACTATTTATAATGCATTTAAAACACATAAAAATATTTTTAAAGCTTGGTGGTATTCTCTGGGGATTTTGTCATGTAGACGGCATCTTTAACATCTCCCATCAGGGTCCAGCAGTATTTTGCTAGCATGTTAAAACGTGAGAAAAATGCATCGTATTGAACATTTTATATTTTATAAAGTATAAACTTTGGAAAATATTTTAATTTCTAGTGATAAATCTATGTTATCTTTTAATGAACATCTTTAAAAATATAATACGTATAAGAATATTTTCTATAGAGTTGGAAAGTATGAACAATTTATCGAACATTAAATTGGCAGTGGCACACCTAGGATTAGGTTCTGAGGGTGTGTGTGTGGGGGGGGGGGTTGACTCATCATGACCTACTTCAACACATTTTGGGAAGGTTGTGATATACATTTATTTATATTTAAAAAATAATAAGAATGTAAAAGAAGGTGAACATGCAAAGTCACCAAACTTAATGAGTAGGCGCCTGGTACCCCTGCATTTTTTTACTTTTTTTTAATATGCCTATAGACGTTAAATGCCATTTTTGGTTAAATATTAAATTAATTGTTTCATTAAACAAACATTAATTAATTTATAAAGTTTACTACATTTTTAATTCCATCGTCTGCATAGGTGACATACGTACATCTAAGAAATAAGAAAAAAGATCAGAACTGGGATTTATCTATCTCAAGGCGTTCAAAAGTTAAAGGGGGAGCTTACTTTTGAAATGTACGATATATACGATATATATATATATATATATATATATATATATATATATATATATATATATATATATATATATATATATACTATACTAGCTGTAACCCGTGGCGTCGCTCAAGTAAATAGACGAACTCGGATGCGTATATTTAAACCCATGTGCACCCTTCTCACCTACGGTTTCGAAATGGCAACGCCCACATAAAATAGGAAAGCTTACAACCTTTAAAGATATTTCTGCCCGTTGAATAAAAAATTATTGCTTTTTTAGAAAATCAAATAATTCATTGATTCAGTAGATCAAATTTTCATGGTGACCACTTAGGCATTGTTGTCAATTTGATAAATATCTATTTTATATTAACTTTTAACCATTATTTCATGTGTATCGCCAGCAAAACGGCGGGTAAATTTTAGCGTATATTTATAAGGAAAATAAAAGAAGGTCTGTCATTGGACAACTTGTCTTTTAGTTGTGTTTTAAATATGTCTGTATCTTGGTGCAAAAACAATGTCATTTTTTGCAAAAAATGAGTTTAGCATTGAATTTCTAAATGTCCAAAATAGGATTCAAATTTCAAAATCGTAATTATATTCAAACAAAAAATATTAAAAAAAACCTATCTATTTAACTGCAACTGAAGCCATATTACATCATTGATCATTAAATATATCCTGCAAAAGGTTCCCACTATTAATTAATCGTCAAATTATGTATCACATCTAGTCTAAACCGCAACGGTTTACAAAAAAACGAATAAAGAGTTCAATTTTCAAATAGCTAAGCCCACATTTTTTTTTCTTTTAATCATATTATTCAAAACTCATGAAATATTTTGGAATGATACTTTATTTATAGATAATTATTGAAAATTTGAGCACAATGTAACAATATGCGAAGGTACAAAAAAAATATTGAACTTTTTATAAAGACTTCAAACTTGATTATCTCAGAATTACTATGTTGTGGGTTAGACTACTTGTGAGCTCATCGCCTCATATATAAACAGAAGTTGATTTGATTCACGTACCTGATGTTGCGATTCAGTAAATGAGCCAATGTCCAGATGGAAGACAACAGGATTTTACTCTCCTGCAACAGAAATTTGAAAACTTTCATATTTTACGGAGTTATCATCCACAGTCCCGATGGAGTTATCATCCTGAGACACGATGGACTGGATTTTGCTGGATCATTGTAAGTAAATTCCTACTAAGAATGTATATATATTACTATTCACATGTACCATTACACGTGATCTCCATTTAAAGCTTGTTTCAGATACAACAAAAAGTTTTTGACTGCCCTTCAAAGACTTGTTGGACGTCGTAGACTTCTCTACACTGCATATTCCGACAATGCGATAACTTTCCAAGCAGCAAACAAAGAATTGATATGCGTTTGGAACGCGCTTTTGGCAACTCAAATACTTCAGTTTTACGCCCATCATGGGATGTCTTGGAAATTCATTGCACCATGAGCAGCTTAGTAGTGGGAAGGATGGTGAGAACGAATGGTAGGAACAACCACAGCAAATCACTTAACTACTTACAGGGGATAAACTTATTACAGTACTAGAGGGTATTGAAGCTAATGTCCAGATGGAAGACAACAGGATTTTACTCTCCTGCAACAGAAATTTGAAAACTTTCATATTTTACGGAGTTATCATCCACAGTCCCGATGGAGTTATCATCCTGAGACACGATGGACTGGATTTTGCTGGATCATTGTAAGTAAATTCCTACTAAGAATGTATATATATTACTATTCACATGTACCATTACACGTGATCTCCATTTAAAGCTTGTTTCAGATACAACAAAAAGTTTTTGACTGCCCTTCAAAGACTTGTTGGACGTCGTAGACTTCTCTACACTGCATATTCCGACAATGCGATAACTTTCCAAGCAGCAAACAAAGAATTGATATGCGTTTGGAACGCGCTTTTGGCAACTCAAATACTTCAGTTTTACGCCCATCATGGGATGTCTTGGAAATTCATTGCACCATGAGCAGCTTAGTAGTGGGAAGGATGGTGAGAACGAATGGTAGGAACAACCACAGCAAATCACTTAACTACTTACAGGGGATAAACTTATTACAGTACTAGAGGGTATTGAAGCTAATGTCCAGATGGAAGACAACAGGATTTTACTCTCCTGCAACAGAAATTTGAAAACTTTCATATTTTACGGAGTTATCATCCACAGTCCCGATGGAGTTATCATCCTGAGACACGATGGACTGGATTTTGCTGGATCATTGTAAGTAAATTCCTACTAAGAATGTATATATATTACTATTCACATGTACCATTACACGTGATCTCCATTTAAAGCTTGTTTCAGATACAACAAAAAGTTTTTGACTGCCCTTCAAAGACTTGTTGGACGTCGTAGACTTCTCTACACTGCATATTCCGACAATGCGATAACTTTCCAAGCAGCAAACAAAGAATTGATATGCGTTTGGAACGCGCTTTTGGCAACTCAAATACTTCAGTTTTACGCCCATCATGGGATGTCTTGGAAATTCATTGCACCATGAGCAGCTTAGTAGTGGGAAGGATGGTGAGAACGAATGGTAGGAACAACCACAGCAAATCACTTAACTACTTACAGGGGATAAACTTATTACAGTACTAGAGGGTATTGAAGCTAATGTCCAGATGGAAGACAACAGGATTTTACTCTCCTGCAACAGAAATTTGAAAACTTTCATATTTTACGGAGTTATCATCCACAGTCCCGATGGAGTTATCATCCTGAGACACGATGGACTGGATTTTGCTGGATCATTGTAAGTAAATTCCTACTAAGAATGTATATATATTACTATTCACATGTACCATTACACGTGATCTCCATTTAAAGCTTGTTTCAGATACAACAAAAAGTTTTTGACTGCCCTTCAAAGACTTGTTGGACGTCGTAGACTTCTCTACACTGCATATTCCGACAATGCGATAACTTTCCAAGCAGCAAACAAAGAATTGATATGCGTTTGGAACGCGCTTTTGGCAACTCAAATACTTCAGTTTTACGCCCATCATGGGATGTCTTGGAAATTCATTGCACCATGAGCAGCTTAGTAGTGGGAAGGATGGTGAGAACGAATGGTAGGAACAACCACAGCAAATCACTTAACTACTTACAGGGGATAAACTTATTACAGTACTAGAGGGTATTGAAGCTAATGTCCAGATGGAAGACAACAGGATTTTACTCTCCTGCAACAGAAATTTGAAAACTTTCATATTTTACGGAGTTATCATCCACAGTCCCGATGGAGTTATCATCCTGAGACACGATGGACTGGATTTTGCTGGATCATTGTAAGTAAATTCCTACTAAGAATGTATATATATTACTATTCACATGTACCATTACACGTGATCTCCATTTAAAGCTTGTTTCAGATACAACAAAAAGTTTTTGACTGCCCTTCAAAGACTTGTTGGACGTCGTAGACTTCTCTACACTGCATATTCCGACAATGCGATAACTTTCCAAGCAGCAAACAAAGAATTGATATGCGTTTGGAACACGCTTTTGGCAACTCAAATAACTTCAGTTTTACGCCCATCATGGAATGTCTTGGAAATTCATTGCGCCATGAGCAGCTTCGATGAAATTCGTGGTAGAGTTACAGCTGCTAACCGATGTTTTTTCGGCCTTAAAAGGCACTTAAAGTCTGACTTCATCAGAAGAAAAACGAAGATTATAATCTAAAAAAGTTAAATCAGACCCATTCTTACCTACTCTGCTGAGACTTGGGCAATGACAGAAAAAGTTAAAGATATCCTTTCTGTTTTTGAGAGAAAAATCTTGAGAGGTATTTTTGGTGGCTTAAATTGTAACAACATCTGGAGAAGAAGAACTAACTCTGAACTGTAACTAACTCTGAACTAACTCTGAAGTCTTTTAATGAACCAGATATAGTCAATTACATCACGATTCAGAGAATTAAATGGGTGGGTCACCTGTGCAGGATGGCCGAAAGCCGTACAACAAAAAAGATCTTTTCGGCCAGACCATTCGGCACCCGTAAAAGAGGAAGACCTAAACTCAGATGGTTTGACTGTGTGGAAAAGGACTTTAAAATTTAAAAAGTTTTGAACTGGAGGTCTTTGGCCAGGGATAGGGGAGCCTGGAGTTCTATACTGCGGAAGGCAAGGGCCCATCCTGTGCTGTCAGGCCACTGAAGAAGATGAGCAGCTTGGTGGGAAGGATGGTGAGAACGAATGGTGGGAACAACCACAACAAATCACTTGACTACTTACAGGGGATAAACTCATTACAGTATTAGAGGGTATTGAAGCTACGTTACTTACAGATGATCTACTTGCAGAGCTCTACTTACAAAGGATCAACTCGCTACAGTACTAGTGGGTGTTGAAACTGCGCTACTTACAGAGGATCCACTTCCAGAGCTCTACTGACAGAGGATCAACTCGTTGCAGTACTAGTGTGTACTGAAGCTACGCTAAATAGCCATCTATTAACATAAGAAATCGGTGTAGGTAATACGATTTTGACTCCTAATATTTTCCTCACCGGAAAGACATTGGCATCTGTGCCATCAGGATCTAAACCTAACAATATCAAATTCACGCGCCTATGGGAGATAAAGCAAGATCTGATTAATGTTGTCTGGCGAAAATGAACCCAAGAATACTTACTTGACTTAAGAACATTCCTCGAATTTGGTAATGCAGCTGGAACGTGAATGATACGGGTCAATGATATTGTGTTACTCCAAGATGAAGAGTTACCCCACGACATGTAGAACACAGCCCGAATAGAAAAACTTATTTAAGGATTGGATAATAGGGTTCATACCTGCATTTTAAGGACAAAAAACAATAAGTAAATTTGTAGTCCAGTACAACTGATCATACCATTGGAGGTTAATCAGAGTGGGGAGGATATCACGGACAACGATGTATTCGCAGCGTATGGTTTTCTATATGGTAAAGAAATTTAATACTTGAAGTAGTGGAATAAAGTGAATTACAAATGATTTTACGATGTTTATAATTTCGAATAAGTCAGTTAATTGACTACGATTGTCTCAAGGGCAGGCTGATAGTTCTTTGCTTTTGTGAAGGCCACATATAGTTCTGTTTTGGCCTGAAAAAGGGGGTTTATAATGTCCTCGAAACAATTATAGTCCCCTTGACTTATAACTGCTTTTTACAAGGACGTTGTGTATATTCTAGTCTTTACGATTTTACTTCAACGAAAATAGTAAAAAGACATGGTATTATTCTCACAACCAGAATTTACTTCATTGTATTATTCAAACACATTTCACTTGTACATTTTTCAAAAGATTTGTATAGTGTGCAAAATAGTTACAATTTTAAAGTAAAATATTATTGTGTACCGTATATATTTTGAAGAATATGATCATTTTCGATTGATTTTACTGATAGTTTGACCTGATAAAGAACTCTTTGATACCCTTGAAATAATTATAGTCACCTAGTTGCTATACTTCTTCCGACGAGCAGCAACAAATGCATTCATATTTTTTGTAGTACTTTACAATTGAATAGCGTTGCATGTTTTCTATTAGTTATTTTAACGTCCTATACTAGTATATGACGAATTCATGTCCCCATCTGGGTGTAAATCCAATAATTCTCATTTCGCAGGTGGGCGCTCTGTCCATTGAACTACTAAGACAATATAATTTCCTTCTATAGTCATCGTAGATACTACAAGTAAAAGAATTTACTATTGTCAGTAAGATGTTGTATACCAATGGAAGCAATAAATACTATTTTAAAACATGGACAGATAAAATTAGGACATTTTATCTATTAAGCAAATGACACTGTATTTTTTTCAATGGTTAAAGTGAAAGCTATAAGTAATAGAAAGCATTAGTACCAGTAGGAAGTATGCCAGTATTAACTATAAATAATAATCTAGACCGTGAGCACATAAAAATCCAGGTGCTCTATCCATTGAGCTATTAAGACAAGAGTATTTAATTCTCTAGTTAATGTGGTTACTAAAAGTGACAAAGCATACTAGTAACAGTGTAATTGTATAAGCTGAATATCGATATAAACTATAAATTATAATTTAGAACAAAGACATAAAAATCTAGACGCCAAATCTATTGAGCTACAGTGACACTAGTATTTTTCTCTATTTTTAATATATATGTTACAAGTAACAGAAAATACTAGTAGCAATAAGAAACTGCAAATCATTATTAACAAAACATAATAATTTAGATCATGGGTACAAAATCCAAAAATATTACCTATTGAAGCATAAATTAAAAATAAGAAGGACATTTAATCAAATAAAACCATCCTATAAGACGGACAAATATTAAAAGTTCAAAGCGCTTTCGGGCATCACCATATCCTTCCTCAGTGGTTATATGAAAAATTACCGTGGAAACAAGCTTATATATAGACCAAATCGGCAGGCAAAATTTGCATAAATCAGCTACGGAATAATGACAATTAAGCGGTATTATAAACAAGTTATTAAAGATTAAACAATTACAAAATTACAATAAAAAGTGTTATAAATGGGAGATTTAAAATTTAAACACGTATTAAATACAAATACAAAAGAAAAGACAATGAAACATACCCAAATTTCAACCAAGCATAAATTACATTAAAATGAAACGTCACAGATAACTGTGTAGAGGTTTGATACGCATAGAGTCAAGAACGAGTCGCCAAGCGTAACTTAAAAATTGCACAGGATCAAAATTACAAATGGAATCACGGTACATATAAATAAACAGGGATTCATAAAGAAGAATATTACGAGGGTTATTGCAACGAATTAAAAGAAAAGTTTTTTTCAAAAAAGGATTGAAAATTATCATTAACAACACAAGAGTCGTAGAAAATTTACCATTCTTGAAGTCACGAGCAGGTTCAACTAAACGGATACCAACAGTACGTTTAGTACAATCGATATAAACTTGTAGTCATTATCAGGAGTTAAAAGGAGTACAACTTACACCCCAGCATGGCTTTTAAAGTTATCTATATCCCTAAACTTATCCGTACGAATGCGATTGAATAAGGTAATAATATTCGAGTGAGCAAGTTTAAATTTAAATTCAGGGCAAAATTGAATGAGGAGACGGAAAATCTTCGGATGTTATGGAAGACCAGATTTATACGGCAGAAGGGCAACAACAGCAATAAGTTCAATACTAGGGTGAATAAATTTACGGAGAATATGAGCGAAAATTTTGTAAATAAACTCCAAGGCACAAGTGGCTTCATGCCCAAGATTAAAAATAAAATTAATTTCATGAGTTAAAGCCGGAATAGAACAGCAAACGTTAAAAGCACGATTAGAATTAGCGTTAAAGGAAGCGTTTTTAGAGAATATAGGATGAGATGAATTAGCAGGGATACAAGAATTAGTAAAAGTGGGTTTACGAAAAATAGAGGTATGAAAACCAATTGAGTTAAGGGAAACAAGAACATCCAAAAACGGCAAAGAAAAATTGGATTCATGCTTAACGGTAAAATTAAAAAGGGGGAAAAATTATCAACTTTATCCAAAAGATTAAGGAGATCATTTACATCATGATCCCAAATAATAAACACATCGTCAACATAGCTGCACCAATATCTATTAATTTTACCATTGAGTATGAATCCAAATTTTCCTTGTCTATTAATTTTACCATTGAGCATGAGTTCAATTTTTCTATGTCTATTAATTTTACCCCTGAGCATGAGTCCAATTTTTCTTTGTCTATTAATTTTACCTTTGAGCATGAGTCCAATTTTTCTTTATCTATTAATTTTGCTGTTGAGCATAAGTCCAATTTTTAGCTTATTTAATCCTCTACCTTATTTAATCGCATTCGTACGGATAAATTAAGGGATAGAGAAAACTTTAAAAGCCATGTTGGGGTGTACATTGTACTCCTTTTAACTCCTGATAAGAACTATAAGTTTTATATTGGTAGTACTAAACGTACTGTTGGTATCCGTTTAGCTGAACATGCTCGGGACGTCAGGAATGGTAAACTTTCTACGACACTTGCTCGTAATATTCTTCTTTATGAATCCATGTTTATTTATATGCACCGTGATTCCATTTGTAATTTTGATCCTTTGTAAATTTTAAGTTACGCTTGGCGACTCGTTTTCAACTCTATGCTTGTCAAACCTCTACACAGTTATCTGTGACGTTTCATTTTAATGTAATTTATGCTTCGGTGAAATTTGGGCCTGTGTTAATGTCTTTTATTTTGTATTTGTATTTAATAATTGTTTAAATTTTAAATCTCCCGTTTATAACACTTTTTATTGTAATTTTGTAATTGTTTAATATTTAATAGCTTGTTTATAATACCATTTAATTATCATTATTTCTTAACTGATTTATGCAACTTTTGTCTGCCGATTTGGTCTATATATAAGCTTGTTGTCACGGTAATTTTTCATATAACCACTTATGAAGGACATGGTGATGCCCGAAAGAGCTCTGGTCTTTCAATATTTGTACGTCTTATAGGATGGTTTTATTTGATTACATGACCTTTTATCTATGATTTGTGGCTTTAATTTATGCTTAAATATTGCAGTAGACGTGATACCACTTTAACTTTTATCTGTTGAGTTACTAAGATAATAATCTATTCTGCTGTAGTTAATGTGGATGCTACAAGTAACAGAAAAACAAGCATAACAAGTTCTATACATATACAAACTATATATAATACTTTAGAGCATGCACAAATAAATATTTGGATATTAAATTTAGAATTCTATTTCGAAAATATTCCCCATTTCCGCTTAAAAAGCAATCCAGTGACATATTTATCCGCAGTGTTTTCCAGAAATAATTCTTGGTAATTAAAACAAAGCATGACTGTAACGCCCTGATGAAATTGTATCCACTGGCTAGAGAGCTTAAAAAGAAAATAAATAAACATTGACCTTGATACGAGCCCATAGGTCAACTAATTCCGCACAATTTCTGAGACGCTATAATGAGAGAAAAGACCTAAGGATGGTATTTTTGAAGATCTTGCTGTGGTTTCAGATGATTCACTTCACGGAAAGGAACGATTAGTGATTAATCCTTAAGGGTTGCTATTTATTCTACGAAAGGGAAAAGAAAACATGCAGAAGACAGATCTGGGTTTTTGATAAGAATTCCTTATTCATGCTTTCTGAAGTTACCATTTGGATGAGTTGAATAAATATGTTACTTCGAAACTGAGATATTTATTTGGCCTAATTAATCTTGCTAAATCTTGCGCTCGGAGCTCCGTATATGTAAAAGTCACGTTATCATGAATATGCAGGAAACAGATAAGAATTAACTAAAGAAACTTATGGTGTTGTTCTTACAAGGAGGTTAAAATACCAATATTTCAATTTTGGTATTAAAAGCCGATAATATTTTCTCTGAAAGAACTGTGGGACTGTTGTTCTGTACACATGTCTTCAAGTCCATGGTCTTCCGAGGTCATGTACTTCTGTTCTGTAGACACGTCTTTACTTCAAGTTCTTTAGCACCAGTAACATTAATGTTAAAACGTCAATATCTCAATTTTAGTACAAGCTCCATGATTGGCAAGGTATGTACAGTGTCTTTGGACCTCAGTATCCTCAATTTAGAATAATCGTTGTATGACATCGGTTGAGTGATCCATAGTTTACACTTTGAAATTGCAGAGATAGGTACAAAAGTAATGAGCATTTAAGTTAAATTAATTAAATAAATGAAAGTTAACCGTCAAGAATAAAAAATTAGGAGGAAGGATTTGAACAAAGCCAAAATTCTAAAAAAATTAAAGAAAAATCTTGGAGATAGAGAAATTCAGAAATTTAAAATGTAAGATATTTTAAAAGGATATGAAATTCTTTACAATTATTAATTAAGGACTGACATGGTTTTTTTCCTGTTTTACGGGGAGCCTTGTAGTCACAATCCAGAAGGGTGTACATGAGTTCATCAGGAAAAGTAAGGATGCTGTTACAAAATTTGACAGCATCTTTTATGACATAAGTTTGGATGATAGTGATGTTAAAATCCTTCGTGAGTGTGGAGTGTCTTAGAACGTTACTAATAGATCTCAGAATATTTCAATTTTAAGATATAATTGAAGTTTATTATGTTTAATTTGAAAGAGTCTCTGTGGCTTAAATTCACATAACCCATAATTAAATGGAATTTATAACGTTAATAATCTGGTTGGCAGTGCAGCAATCGGAATCCGTTGGAAGATTTTGTGTTTTTTTAGCGTTCCACAGTGCTAACATAACCGAAAACTGTACTGGAAATAAGGAAACCTACTAAAGTGCCAAAATTTTAATGACCTCTGTGTGGATCGATAAAGTCAGCCATACCACGCAATCTGTAAGAAGATTGCGTCCAGACTACACCAGGCTGCCATGCAAAAGATCATAGTAATAAAACTCGGTTAGAGAGTGGAAAATAGCTCTTGCTTGATAACTTATAGGACCTACTGGTCACTGGCCAGTAATCAAAATTCTTAATCTGCAGTTTTATTTAGTGTTAGACTATACTTAAAGGCCTTACAAATATCAATAATTTTAATAGAAAAACAGGATGAATACTGATGAAAATGATTATTAAGCTTAATATTATTGAGAGAAGGATGAATATAAAGTAAACTTAATAATATATAAGCATTATAGTTAAGATCAGTAGAATTACTTCTGTCAATCAGTTTGAGTGACATATTTAAAAAAGTATACCGTCCCAGGAATAAATCAAAAAGGTGATAAAATGCGCGTAAATGCAGATTGCGCCCAGACTGCCCTAGGCTGACATGCACAAGATCATAGTAATGAATCCCGGTTATCGAGGGGGCTTTCCCATAACTAGATATCTCACTCAGTGTAACAATCATGGATGTTTTCATGGGCTCGGGTCTGGCCCACGGGCGAAACCTCGTTCCAGCTCACGAACTGTTTCGAATCATATTTCTAATAGAAACTATCGGTGAGTTTGAAAACTTCGATCCGGTCAAGTCCGAGATTAAAGGGATTTATGTTTTGGCAAGTTTCAATTGAATATTAACACAAAATGTATAAAAAAAATATTATAAAATTCAGTAATGCAGAGTTGAAAAGTTTGATAAAAGTTTTTGTTTTATATTCTGAAAGCGTAGATAGTTTCGATTTATTATTTTAGATATATCTGTAAAAAGAAAAGAAAACAGTTCTAATCAGAGCGGGTCAAGATTAGGATTTTCGAGAAGGTTTCGGAGCATCAGATTTAAGGTCGTAAAATATCTTCTAGGTCGACCGGGTTGGCATCAGACTGTTGCTGCTAATTTGGGCCGTACAAAAATAAAACACCGATTTCACGCGTATCAAAGCTCTCTAGATCAATATAGTCGATAAATTATACTGGTAAGTAACAAAAACTGTTATGTACTGCAATTTTGAGAATCTCTGTTGCGACCAACGATATTAGTCGTACCAGTTTAATTTATTTTCGCCAAGAAAGTTTACAACCTTCACCGATATCACAGGGTTGGAGGAAATGATGTTGTGTTAATTTAATAATATCCTTGGAGAGGTGCGATAAATGCGATAAAATAATGCGATATTATGTTAAAACGCAAATAGTTTTATACAGATCATCTGAATGGCATAAGTGAAATGAGTGGTTTAGTATATATTAATAGATAACCAGTGCTGTGATTTAATATATGTCCAAATTTCAATAGTAGTCCAAAATATATTGGTCTTTAAAAAAAAAATCTGATGTGGGCAACACATGACTTTCCTTATATAATGAAATGAATTTACTACTTTTACAGTAAAATAAATAGGTTTTTCTTCTAGTAGATACTAATATCCTTTCCAAGATATTGACTTTTCGACAATTAGTCGTCATTTTCATTGATTATCGTCATTTTTATCCATTTGGCGAGATTTTCGTTAATTTGGCAACATTTCAAAAAGTCGCCAAGTTGGCGACATTCCGCCAATTTTGTCGCCAAAATCTCGCCAAGCGTTATGGACAAAGAAATAAGTTATATATATATATATATATATATATATAACTTATTAGATATTGAATTTTCGACATATATTATATTACTATTATTATATATTTATATATTATATAACTTATTAGATATTGAATTTTCCACAATTAGTCGTCATTTTCATTGATTTAGCGTCATTTTTATCCATTTGGCGAAATTTTCGTTAATTTGGCAACATTTCAAAAAGTCGCCAAGTTGGCGACATTCCGCCAATTTCGTCGCCAAAATCTCGCCAAGCGTTATGAACGAAGAAATAAGTTACTCTTACAGCAGATAAATTGGCGTTCAAATGCAAATGTGTTACTCAAAGTATCTTTTTTCATGAATGGAACGAGCTAGATCCACGAGAATGATGTCACCCAATTTATCGCATGATATTATATATGAAAAGTGAACCTGTTTCTCAATAGGAAATATTTTTTTTCTATTTTATTTGACTTTTTGATAATTTTTTTGAAAAATGTGCAATATCTCGAGAACGGTTCATGTTAGCGTTCTAAAATTTATGTCAATCGTTTTCTAATGAAAAATTACATAAGGAATGTCTATTCACGTAACTTTATTATTGGTTTTGATTTTTTGACGATTTTTTCAAAATTTCATTCGAAAATTTAGGGGGGTTCTGAACATTCGATTGCGTATAAAAACAATAGGCTTCCAGTGTTTACAGATTGTGATTTTTGTACCAAATTTGGTTCGAATCGGTCCATTCGTTCGTCAGTTATCGTCTCCACAGACCCACTGATACACACACACACACACACACACACACACACATACTTTCACACACACAGACATCACTTCAAAAATGTTTGATTCGT
Organism: Amaurobius ferox; assembly: GCA_951213105.1. Classification (NCBI taxonomy): domain Eukaryota; kingdom Metazoa; phylum Arthropoda; class Arachnida; order Araneae; family Amaurobiidae; genus Amaurobius; species Amaurobius ferox. The sequence goes on from OX578153.1 coordinate 51,666,423, forward strand.
GATCAGGGATGCTTGAAACGTGCTCTCCCGTCGAAAACTCGAATTCGAATTTTCGACCCCGTCACAATACTTTCCTTATTCATTATGTATATAAGGAAAGTAATAAAAATATTTAATTTTATCCCAAAAATTAAAATGTATAACAATTTATTCCCGCTACATAGAAAATTGTTTACAGATAAATCTTTGAATTAATTATTCCTATAATATTGCTTTAAATACTGGAAGCAACCAATAATATGCAATCTAAAATGTACCACCCATTTATCAAATTTATTACTTTTCACACTATGTAATGCAGAGTAGAGAAAGTATTGTTTTCCCGAAAATTTTTGAATTCGAGATTTTGATGCCAATATATGATTTAAAACCTCCTGAACACTCTTTGACTATTTTTGGAGTGATGTCTGTGTGTCTGTGGTCGATTTCTTGTGTACATAATAGCAGTCACAAATATTAATGGATTTTCATGAAATTTTATATCCGGCTTTGTTATCAAGAAATCTAGAATTAGATAGAATTTTTGTTAAAATTCGAGCGAAAACTTCAAATTTATTTTAAATTTTATTTTTCTTTTAACATAACACCGTAGGAAGAAATTTGACTTAATCATGCATAAAATTGTTTATATAAATAAACCATTTTATGATGGATCAATGGGATTTTATGGATCAGTAATCACGAGACTTAATATTTTCAATCATTGTTGTGAAAAATTGCCGTGATATAACTTTGTTTGTTCATGACGTCATTACTACCTTCGCTGGGCAAATAACCCCCCACCCCCTCACCCCAGGGAAGGGAGTGTACTTTATTAAATATGGTATCAATCGAAACATTTTTTAAGCCTTTCAAAGTGAAGGGTAACACTCTATAATTATAATAATTTTGATCTATGATACCGATTTTTCAAAATTTTTCTTGTAAAATTTGAGAAAAGGAATCTATTAAAAATGGATTCTGATATGAGAAAGTCGAGTTGAATCACACTCTAGCAAATTTTTCTTTCAATTTCCTTATTGGGTTGAATAAATCAAATGAAAACAAATTCCCCTATCAACGCACTTGACTAAAGACTGTTTTGCATAATAAAAGTTTATTTAATTTATTTCTTGAGAACCCCAAGGTTTACAAACTCGAAACTTAAACGTGGTAACCCGCCGCGATTATTTGAAAGAAAATAGTTCAGAAACTGCTGATTTGTACACCCTGACAACTTCAGCCAAAGGCCCTACCGTGCTGAAAACACCGGTTCTCGTTAGATCACCGAAGTCAAACAGCATCGGGCGCTGTTAGTACTTGGGTGGGTGACCACCTGGGAACACCGCGTGCTGTTGTCACATTTCTGGCGCGGTAGCCCGGTGGTTTGCGCGCTGGATTTGCACGCTGTCACAACTGCCGCCGTGTTCATGCGGAGTACGATCACGTTAAACGTGTGGGTCCGAAAGTCCTTCCGAGAGGTTGGTGGTGGGGGAAGGAGGGTACGGTCCCTGTGGATGCCTCCCCCACTGGGTTCCGGTCTAAATTGTGTGGCACTTCCCGGCCGTCCAAATGGTTACCTTACACCTTTCTGGTAGGTCGGACGGTTTGGATCTCAAACAAACAAACCCTGACAACTTCAATATTTATTATACCTCATTATCTTGCAAAATCTTCTGTGACAATTTCAGTTATATAACATTGCAAAATCAAAAATATGCAGTTATCTCATTGATACCAGTGTGATAACTTTTTGCTTTTTATATCGTAAGCAGAGTGAAATACTAATAACTCAATTTGAGATTGATGATTATAATTCATCTCATAACACTAGTTCGTGAAAATATTTGATTAATCGAAATATTAAGAAAGCTGATAATAATTGTTATGGAAGAACTTCTGTGGTTTATGCTTTTTTTTTTTAATGAATAATACACTGATGAATTAATTATCATCTAACCTAATTACTCTTACATAATCTTATAATGAAAGTTTCAGTCAAACAAAATGACGTCCCCATTTGTACAATTAATGAATTGAAATTAGTTTGAAATACTCTCAGATTTTGATATCCCGAAGGAGACTATGAATCTTAGATTTAAATATTTGAAGAAGTTTGATAATAATTGATCTCATAAGCATACTACTACCAGCTTTTGATATCTCAAAGGAGGTTGTGAGTCTAACAACTAAATATTTATAGAGGTTTGATAATAATTGATCTCATAAGCATACTACTATCAGCTTTTGATATACCAAAAGAGGTTGTGAATCTAACATCTACATATTAGAAGAAGTTTGATAATAATTGATCTCACAAGCATATTATTATTAGCTTTTGATATCCCAAAGGTGGTTATTAATCTAACACCAATTTTCACGTCACGAGCTACAATACACGTCACGAGCTATAGATGAGAATGCTTTGAGAACACAAGAGGTATAGATAGTTTTAAGCACTAAACGAAGATAATCACTACACTGAATAAATTCAATGATTGTGAGTTGTCATATATGAAAGTGGTCATACCAATATATCCTTGATAAAAGTCCCAAAAATCCAAAACAACTGTCCAAGTTTGTAAAGTATTTGTATTTTGCTATGTCTTGTATCTATTAGTGACAGAACTCAACACTTTCTAGAACTCACCGATGATGCCTCTAACGACCAAGGAAAGATCACACAGAGACTAGGATTTAAAATCCAACTAATTTAAATATACAGAACTAAACAGAGACAGCTTCCTCACAGCAAAGATCGTCACAGGTGTGACAGTGACGTTGTAGTCACGTGACACCTGGGTCACAATGTGACATCATATTTGTGACTTCTATGGGACGTTACGTATTAGTAACTTTGTAACTTCATTGTGACTGTATTCTGTGACGTTTCCACAATTTAATTAACACGTAACAATGTGACGACATTACAATAGCAATTACAATGTGACGTCACAAATAAGTTAATATGCGACATCACAAACGACCATGAAAATGACCAAAATGACTTCGCTGTGACCTCAATATGACATTGCCGAGACGTACTGCGACGTCCTGTGACGTTCCAAAGTCACAGTGTGACGTAAATCTTACGTCACTGTGAAAAAAAATGCTGTTAGGGCTACTGGTTGGCTAAACAAAGATTCTGTACAATTTAAAAGACAAACTCTTGCTCCGACCCATTAGTTGATTGAACTCAAAATAGATTATACTAGGCTTGATGATACCGGTGAACTTGGCGTACTCACAAAAATACACAAATATTTCTTACCCACGTCCAACTAAAGATACCGGCTATCGATATGGAAGATCGAGCACCACATCCGCTCGCCTATACTGGACTTTTCTCATTAGGATTTTTTTCGCACATTAGTAGCTTATCTCAGACGAACCCGCAGATGCTGCAATCAAACATTTTATGGTCAAACACAGACCAATGAATTGTTGATTGGCTCTCATTCTATAATCGAACCAAAAGCTTTATCCTGTCCTTCCCCACAGAAATTCGGTTGGTCGATTTTTTGATTGGTCTAATAAAAAGTTTGTTAGTGAAAAATAATTCATAATTCCAAATGTAAAAGTGAGGAAAATTATAACGAAGGGTTATATAGACCTCACAAGTGTCGAATATACGCCCAATTAAAGAGTACTGTGATAAACATCTTATTGATTACGATGAGGACAGATTTCTATTAAAATCTATAGTGATCAGAAGATAACGAATAGTATATTAGTGTCATCCTGTCGTCCGCTCCCAAAATCTTAATATTAATAAGTGTTATAAATTTGTATTTTTGGAACATAAGTTTTAATAATGAGAAATTATTTTGAAGATATTTTGAAAAGGATGAAGATATTCTTTATTTAAGACTAGTTCATAATAAGAATAATTTAATAACAATAATTTTCTTTCTTTAAGACTCAAAAAATAATGCTTTATTTAAGACTAGTTCATAATAAGACTAGTTTAATAATAATTTGTTTATTTAAGACTTAGAAGATGACGCTTTATTTAAGACTAGTTCATAATAAGACTAGTTTAATAATAATTTCTTTAAGACTCAGAAAATAACGCTTTATTTAAGACTAGTTCATAATAAGACTAGTTTAATAACAATTTTCTTTATTTAAGACTCCGAAAAGAACGCTTTATTTAAGACTAGTTCATAATAAGACTAGTTTAATAATAATGTATTTATTTAAGACTCAGAAAAGAACGCTTTGCCTATCAGCAAGTTTTAGGTAGCATCTGCAAACATGCAGAAATTTAGAATGTGGGTTATTATATTTCATTTTCGTAATCACTAAAACTTCAAAAACTCGGAAATTAAATATTGAAAACTTAATTTATTTCATTAAATACAACATTATCTCCGCATCTTTAATGCCCCGAACTTATCACTATCATTTATACAAATGTTAATACTACAATTCATTATATGCCTTACTTCCCGTTGAGACTCGGAAAAATTGGTATAAATAATTGACTGACAAATTAGGTATTTATCTAACCTAATTGCCTGTGTCTTGCAACATCTTGTGATGAAAATTCCAATCATGCAAAATGGCACTGTCATTAGGATCCAATGCGCAGATTGAAATCAGTTGGTGACAGTTTCTGCTTTTGATATCCCAAGGAGGTTAAAATACTAATATCTTAATTCGGGAAGAAGATTGGTGGTGGTATTAATTAGTCTAAAAAAACTCCTGTGATGTAATTTTTTCGAACCTCATATTTGATGTAATTGATGTTGATAACATGATATTACTGATGAGTTTTATAATCATGTAATCAGTGACAGGCTATAAATTTTTACTTTCCATATCGTAAATAGTAAAATGAATAGGAGAATATTATAATGCGGAATAAATTTTTAATTTTAAATTTTTAATAGATAATCACTATATGTACTTGTCTACAAAGTGTCTAATGTGTTTTTGTCTTTGCAGACCCCGATCTTTACATACTTCTGGAAGCGACTACAATATAGAATATAACAGAGTCGGATTTTCGATTTACCTCGTGGAGAAAATGGGGAAGAATGGGGTTCTTGAATAATATTTTTAGATTCTCCAGAAGTCCCCTGGTGACCTAGAAGGCTGAATCTTTACACACTTATAGTATTGCCGGCCACACACCTATCTACAGTAAGCCTTCGGGTCTGTCGTGTGGTCTGGGTTTTCCACACTTATAGTATTGGCTACTTATAGTAACGGGCAGAACTTAACATAACCGAATTTTAAATTTATTCCCTGGAGTCGAAGAAAATGTTTTTTTTTTCTGAAAAGTCTTTTCAGAATATTCAGAAGGCTCCTTGGGAACCAAAATGGCCTAAATTTTGCATATTTATGGCATCAACAACCGTACAGAAACTAACGTAGACGGAATTTTAATCTCTCCTCAGTTGGAGATTATAGGTTACTAGAAAATATAACAGGTGTTGCCCGGGATTTACGATGTATATCTTTGATGAAAACTACCCCGGAACTCACCTCAAATTCCCCAAAGCCAAAGAATGCTTTAATAATACGCTCGCTTATAATAAAATTAGATTGAAAAAAAACTGTTGCGTGGGAGCCCTGACGCCTAAGTCATGACCGCTTATTTGACACCCCGGGCAACGTCGGGTACAATTTCTAGAACCTGTGTGGTTTTCATTCAAAACTTTGATTAAAATCATCCCTGAACTCACATCGAATACTCGAAAACCAAAGTACGCCTCAACAATACGCCCACTTATAACAACAAAAAAAGAAGAAACAATAAAAATAAAAAAATAAAAATTTTAAAGGAAGCAAAAAAACCGCTGCAACAATGGTGATAAGCAGGAAACTAGGCAAAACTATCCCAGGTGCGGCATATCTCGGGAGTACGTCATATCTCTGCAACACACGAAAAGTGTATATACACTCACAAACAATGAAAGTTACGCACCAAGAAGAAAACATGGCACAACCGCGAAATGATGTAAATAGCTAGAGGGCGGGCTGGTATGCAAATAATCCCAGTCTGGTGTGATTGTGCATGACCGTACACCCAGCGGCCTTAGAAACCGGCATGTAGCCGACGTCCCAACAATGCGAGAAGCTTAGGTCAACGCAAGCACGAGTACGAAGAGAAAAGAATGGTGGGTAGATGCCAGAAACGTCGATATACGCAACTGATGGACTTCTGAGAGGCCTGATTATCGGGCTGAAAACTCAAAGGTGGTCAGCGCGCTGGATAGCCCATCACGTGGATCGTTCGGGCTATACCGTCCGACGGTGTTGGGAACACTGGTCACGGGACGCCACCCAGACAAGGATGACCGACTCTGGACAGACCAGACATACCACGAGTAGAAAGGATCGAATGATCGTGCGGCAGGCACCCGATCGGTGACCCGATAAGCAATACAGGCACAAGTAGCGGTCCTGTGTGCCCACGAACCATATGTAGACGCCTGAAGGACGCGAATCTGCGATCCCAGCGTCCCTTGTGTGTGCTGCCATTAACACGGGAACAGCGGATGTTCCGGTTGCAGTGGTGCCGGGCCATAACAAAGCGGAACGCCACTAATTGGCGATGTGTGTTGTTTAGCGCTGAGTGCCTCTTCGTTTTGGGGACCTATGATCAGCGTGGTCGGGTGTGGAGATCCCCTGCACAGCGCCCCAATCCCAACCTCGTAATCGAGCGCCACACCAGCCCCACTGCAGGCATCATGGGCTGGGGAGCCATAGCCTACGACAGCCGATCCGCTCTAGTAGTGGTACCTGGTACGGTGATGGACTAGCGGTACGTGGATGAGATTCTACGGCCCCATGTGCTCCTATTGGTTGCTGGGATTCCAGGTGCGCAATTCCAGCAGAATAATGCCCGGCCGCAAACGGCTCGGGTTGCCCAAGCCTGCCTGAGTCATGTCCAGACACTTGCATGGCCCGCCCGCTCCCCAGACATGTCCCCTATCGAGCATGTGTGGGACTAGTTGAAGCACCAGCTGCCTCGATGCCGCAATCTTCGGGATTTGGAACGTAACGTCCAACAGGTGTGGACTCGTCTGCCGAAAGATAACATCAGCCGTCTGTTCGACACCATGCCCGACTATATTGCTGCTTGTATCGCAGCACGAGGCGGTGCGATGCGCTATTGAGGATAACCGGACTGTGTACCACACCTCCTTCTGTACGTGTTCTGTTGCGCTGTTTTTGTGACCATGTATATCATTCATCTGTATCCTTTCATTGTCTGTGAGTGTATATATATATATATATATACACACACACACACATATATATATATATATACACATACAAGGTATTCCAAAGATTGAAACGCGCTTCAATTCTTTACCTGTTGGAGATAAATGGGCAAAGATAATTGAAAAAATGTTGAAAGTAAAGTAGGAAATACGACTACTTTAATGAAATAGTCTTTCCATTAATTTTTAAAAAGTTACACTTTTTAAATTTTTATACGACCCCTTTTGAGAAATTTAATCAATCAGAAAATAAATTTATTTTTAATGCAACAAGATCATAAAAAAAACCGTATATCTGTATCTTTAAAATTGAGCGAGTTATATTTAATTGAAAATTGAACATTGTGAATGGGAATAACCATATATCAAATTAGAAATGCAAATTTGTGACATATCACAAGAAAGATAAAACTGGATGATAATACATAGGATTCCCTTGTTGCTCCAAGTCCTCTGGACGAGCCGGACGGCCTGGGGCTTTCACATAGGATTCCCAACCGCGTAGTGAGTACCTCTGCTTTATATGATCTTTGTCTGTGTAACGCTTTATTTAGATGCATTTGTGATAAAAAATTTTGACACATATTAACGTATTTTTGTTCTAAATAATTTCCATCGTCAATTTGTTAATGAACCCTATTTTCACTGATGAAACAGCTTTTCACATAGCACGGTAAGGTGGCATAAGTCAGATTTTTTCCTTTATCATAATTCACTTGATTTTAAAGACACAGATATGCGGGTTTTTTAATGATCTTGTTGCATTAGAAATAAAAATTTTCTGATTGACCAAATTTGTCTAAGGGGGTCGTATAAAATTTTAAAAAGTGTAACTTTTTGTAAATGAATGGGGTGACTATTTCATTGACGTAATCTTATTTCCTACCTTACTTTCAACATTTTTGCAATGTACATTGTCCGCTTATCTCCAACAAGTAAAGAATTAAAGCGTGTTTCAATCTTTTTGGACACCCTGTATATATATATATGCCGGCCACACATTTAACTGCCGTAAACCTTTGGGTTGGCTGTGTGGTCTGGGCTTTCGACCCTGTATATATATATGTATTATATGTAGAGTAGTGAAAGGTCACGACCATGGATCACTTCTACACTTTGAAGAAAATCATCGACGGTTGACAGTGGTGTTATGCAAGTTGTCAAAAGCGCCCAATCTAAAGTTTTGGAGTTAACTAAATACCAAGAACACTGTACTGTGCTTCTTAATCTTCATAAATTTGCTGGTGATGAAAATAAAATCATTGCATTACGTAAGGCAAGTGATATGCTGCCTACATCTAATTTTTTCTAGGACAATGATGATTAGTGTCAGTAGATTATACCGATGAAGAAAAGGATAGTTTTCACATATTATTATGAAACTGTATTTATCATTCACCAATCTTCTAAAATACATGTTATTTACCGATTTGAATAACACGGCGCTAGTTGGGAAAAATATCCGTGTATAGCAAATTTAAAAATGATCTATTTACATCTACTAACTGCATCAGATTAAAACATTCACTTTCCATTTTCAGATATTTATAGATCTTTTTGAGCAACGATAATGAATTCAATTCCGTAAGGATTAGTTGATATTTAATCATGATAGAGCATAGCTGAAGTGTTTGGCTCTAATCAATTTTCCCATCTATTGCCTAACGCAGGGGTTCTCAACCTTTTTATCAATGCGTTCCACTAAAACCGAAACTCAAAATTTTCGACTAACAAAAATACCGCCAAGTACCGCCAACAAAAATACTGCCATATATCGCCAACAAAAATAACGCCATGTACCGTTAACAAAAATCTGTCTTGTCTGCAAAGAGGCAATCACGATTATGCACTTTATTAAGTTGTTATCGCATATTTTTATCCGGTTTCAAATAGAAAATTAGCATTATGACAAACAATATGATTATTGATTAACGATATAATTAACAAAATAATTTTATGTGATACATGTGCTTATTTGGAAGAAATTAGTTTCTTTATATCTGGTTATCTCACTACTCAAAGATGAGGCAACTATGCATGCGAACATTGAAAATAAATTTTATTAAATATACGTACTACATATTGATAATTTGCAATACGTCCTGAAAATATTTACTGGTAAAATTTTTGTACTGTATATTGCACAAATTATACAAGTACTACCGGTCATCTGCTTGCGTACCACCACTGGTACGTATACCCCTGGTTGAGAACTACTAGTCTAATGTATTTCTGTCTTTCCAGACTTTCCAATGGCCTTGAAGACTGAATATATAAACTTATAATTTTGACTACAGAGCAAAATCTAAAGAACCAATTTCCGCCCTGCGGCAGAGAAAATGAGGGATTTTAGAAAAGTCTTTCTAGACCCTCCCCCTCCCAAATGCCTCCTTGGTGACCTAGAATTCTAAATCTTTGCACCCTCATAGTATCGATCCTGGAACAGAACCTTACGAAACCAGATTTTCGACTTCCCATGCCGGGAGCGGAAAAAATAGGGCGTATTCGATAGGCCTTTTCAGATTCCCAAGAAGTCCACACGTTGGGTTAGAAGAATGAATGTTTTCACATCCTATTTTATCCACACACATTCTATGGTTTGCACATCCTATATATATCGGGACAGAAACTAATGAAGCCAGATTTTCGATTTTTTCTCCAGGAGCGGAAAAAATGGAAATAGAAAAGTTTCCTTACGAGCTGAAACTTTGCATACTTATAGAAACGACTGTGGGACAGGTACTAAGTGAGCCAATTTTCGATTGACAACTATTTTCTGCGATAAGCTTTGTACATTATAAAACAAAATAAGACTTGCTGAAACAAGTTGCAGCTCATTTGATAGATTGAAATACTAGTATATTATATATTTTCATAATAGTTAGATTCACTTGTATCATATGTAATTGTATCAGAATGCAGTGGCGTCGTCAAGGACGGTATTTGGTTTGTAGTAACTTTTGGAGAGACAAAATCACGTTAGACAATTATTATACAGCTTTTAATCTCGTTTAAATCTTCCGTTTAATATATCAACTCCCCGCATCTACAACGGAAATTCTCATCTTTCTACATTTGAAACAATGCTAGTTAACACTAGAACGAAGGATATTTTGAGCTACCTAGAACGACCGGCAGCGGTCAGTTTGAATTATTATAAAACCTAGAATAATTTTCTTCTGTGTTTTCAATAACTTTAAGAAAATAAGAAAGCCGACGTGGTGGTCGAGCGGTCAAGGCGAGCGTTTCCAAGGAATCGTTCGACCTCCGCGTTGTGGGTTCGAGTCCCACGTAAGGCATGGATGTTGTGTTATTGGGCGCAATGTGTTCCGTCCCCCTCTGGTGTGTCCGTCCTAGGACGGCTAAATAGCTCACGTTCTGGCCGATGTATAGGTGAATGATGAGAGTCAAGTACCTGGCCATTTGATTAAAAAAAAAATAAATAGAAAAGTCATAAAATTTCAATGGGCTGGGATTAGCCGTTTTGGAGGAATCTTTTCTCAAAGTAGTTATGCGGTCAAAATGACCGCTTCCGTCGTTCTAGTGTTAAATTAGTGATGATATATTTAACCGGTTAATCGGTTTAAGACCGCAGCTTTACATAACCGGTTGTTAAAATATATACCCGATTAACCGAAAGTATAATATTATATTGAACATATATATGACTTTTATCCATGACAGCTTGAAGAAGGAAAAAGAAAAAAAAATGGGTTACATTAATTTCACTGGAGATACATACAACAAAAATATTAAAATATTTACCAGAATTATATATTTATTTTATTAAATAAAATGATCCTAACCTTATCGTTATTTGCAATAACCATATTTCTTTTGCATACGACGTTTTTAAATAACATTTTCTTTTTACAATTGCGATGAAAGCGGGGCTGATCATAGACGGAAGCGATATCAAGAGGGGGTCCGTTCCCCAATTTTCTTTTAAGGAGGTGAACATGGAAAGTTAAAAATAATGATAAAAGTTTGCAGGGGATCCCCCACAATTTGCAGGTGTTGTTTTATTTAATGTTTTGATTGTTTTCTGCGAAAATTATAATCTCCGCTTCACTTGTGAAGTTTATGTTACAAACTATGGAACTTTAACAGAAAGCATTTCTTGCTTAGAAGTAGATCACCCAAATACAATTTCCACGTACGAGGGGAGATGCAGACATTTGTAGATATGTTATGCATTACGGTTGGAAAATACATTAACAGGTTGACAAAAAAATAATAAAATAAATGAATACCGAAAATTACTAACCGGTCGAATACTGATGAAATTATAAAAGAATATTCTATTTCTAATATATGATACGCTAATTCGATCATGAGTTATATAGTTCACACCTAACAGGCTAACAAATATGCAGTGGTGCAACAGAATGTAGTATAACACCGCCATACCATATTCCCAACTAAAACCCTGCTCTAGTTAAAATGCATAAGACAATAGAAATAACATTATTGATTACCATTACTATTATCACCGTAATCACTCTTGAGTATTATAGTGTAATTGATAATGCGGGGGAGGGTATAAGATGAAGGGGCATGACCTGCTTTGACCAGAATTTGCTAATCAGGAGGGTGTCCCTTCCTAACATAATCGAAATGTATTCGAGAAGTCTTAAAACTTATATAACCACCAACGTATCGAATTTGGAAGTTTTCAGGAAAACAATGCTTTCCCTGTGCAATAAAATGAGAAATTTATAAATTTTAAAATAAAACCACATATGCAAAATCACAATAAACTTGTATAAATGTTTTGCAATTATGGAAAGACTTCTACAAAATATGATACGATTAGTATGGACAAAAGTGGACCTTTACAATATGGAACGTCGATGTTTGAAAATGTAAATTACGTAAGATGTTTTTAAAGATTATAATGCTCCCATACTTGAGTTAATACCACTAAAATATTTAAGTTGTAACTTTGTTATTTTCTTGTGTTTAAATTCCATGAATTTGTATATTGATCAGTTCATGTAAAATATATTTTTGAACATTACTTTAAATTCCAATTTTTAAGCGTCTGTAACGTTCAAAACGAGATTTGCAGCAACAGAGAAATGTGTTCTAACTTGATCTAACTCTATGGTTAGAATGACACAAGTGGTAAAATTGCCATCGAGCAAAAAACATCTTAAAGCAGAAATTATAATATTATTTTTCTGGTGGAAAGAATTATTTTAAATTCAAATAAAATCAATTTTATCAATGTCCACATCTGGCAAAATATTAAATGCTCAATATTACATTAAAGCGACTTTAATCTGTAATAATTGATTAGCCAAATTTTACAGTATTGGTTTAATGTCTCATTAATGATGCTATTAACACCACAGCTAAATAACTCGAATTTGGGGTATTTTGAGTTACTTTTATATAGTACGTATTCAGTTTTTTACGATCCTTTCAATGATATACCTGCGTAAGTACTTTTGTGAAAATAATAAGGCAAAAACACCAAAATGTAGTGATAATTATTAAAGGAGGAAGAGGAGAGTATTAAATTTGGTTGAAATAATATTTTAGTAATTAACAGTTAGGTTAATTCGGGCCCAAAATCGTAATAGTGTGCACAAAGTCCTGCGTCCAAGATATAACCCACCTGTTGTACAGTAATAAACCTAATTTCTAAAGCTAATTCCTAAAATTCCTAATTCCTACCTTTGAATAAACCCAATTCCTAAAAGATAAGTACTAAAACTACTTATTAAAGACACCTTTGATTTTTCTCACATAATAATTTATTTCAACAAACATATACTTATGTTAAAAATTATCAATTATTAATTTCACAATTACCACGCAGAAAAGTTTGTTGTTTCAAATTCACCTTCGATTTTTGGCACATAATTATTTATTTCAACAAACATATACGCTTGTTAAAATTTTTCAATTACTAATTTCCCAATTACTATAGAAAAAAGTTTGATGTTTTTCAAATTCCAGAAAGTGAGCTGTCTGATAACGAGTGTAAATCATTTTGCAATTATTAGGTAGTTTCTGTAAACAGTTTAATTAATAAAATATTATTTCAATGCATACGGAGTTGTAATTGCTGTTTAATTTTTCATAATACTATAACTAGATACATTTTGTAAACTTAAAATTGATTTTCTGAGGGAAAACTCTAATTTCAAGTTACATAGTCCTCAGATTCTGAGAGATTTGAAAAAATGTCCCGAAACTTTTACGTTATAGCTTTCTTTGCTCACAGAAGTACACTGAATTAGTAAAAATGTTTCAGAATTATGAACAATAAGTCCTACAAAGGAAAGATAAAACATAAATTTGTAAAACAGACAGTGAACTTCTTTATAAAATGCAAACAAAATTTCCATGTTAAATTCTAATAATCTGGGAGACCTATGTTTGTCTGAGATTAAAGCTTAATTATTCCTATTAATTGTATGCGTCATCATGGGCGCCCATAGAACTTTTTCCAGGGGGTGGGGGAAATTTAAGAATTATACATACAGTATGGCCAAAAAATCAGTTACATGACAATAATAAAAATCAAATTGTAATCGAGACTTTGATATCATTCAATATTTAAGAAATGTTTCTTTTTATTTTACTTTGATGTCCGCCATTGTGATTTTAAACTAGAGGGAATCTCCCCCACCCCTCCCGTTCTTGCCCTTTCCTATATAGCACCTATATCTGTCAGTGAGAAATCATAGACATCAAAGGCTGAGGACCTTGTTTTTCAAGCATTTAAATCACAACAAACTCGCCAATAGAGCGCTCAATTTCATCAAATGGCAACCCCGTATATTCTCTCATTCAAATCTTTATTATTTTTCTTCCTTTAGCAACGATGTGGTGATCCGAGGAAAAATCTTCAGTCTCTCACAAACTGTTCTCTTTCGCGTTCAACCGGTAGTCGGATGCTTCACTGGACTTACTCACCGGATTCTCAGACTCTCATCCGGACTTTATGGCCGGACATTCACTGCTGATGCCCCTAGTTGTATGGAATGGTGCCGAATGTTTTCCCTGAGAGCGGTCATGTGTGTGGTGCTGCTGTGCTACGGACTCCAAAGTGTGGTGCCGGACACTATGCCGGACGAACAGTCAATGTCCAGCAGAGACAAAAAGTTACAGGAGTTGTTAAGGTCGCTGGATGCCTATTCTACAGAACTAGAGCCGAAATTGCCTCTCACAAAGGTAAAATTTGATCTCCAATTTTGAAGGCATGTCCTGTATCAAGGATTCCTAAAAATCTTTTAATGTGGGCGAAATATTTTAACAAATGCCATCCGTGCTTTTGTCTAGCCAGTTTCTACCGATTTCAGGAAACTGGTTGTTAATATATTAATGAATTCGGAAACAGATTGTGAATTGACTGAAATAAATGCATGGGCGGAAAAAAAAATTCAATAATCCATTGATTCCCAACCTTTTTTATTCAGAGGAATCCTTGAATTATTTCGTAAAATCTCTTCAAAAACGGGGCTAAGGGTAAATTTCAAAATAAGCGTGTAAGGTAAAAGGGAAAATTAATAATAATATCTCATACATTTGAATAAAATATTTCAAAAATATTTATTGTACATTTCTATTTACTTATTACTGTTAATAAAAATGACAAACAGTTTTCTTTAGATTTTACTTACTGGTTACAAACATTGCGTACATATGTTGTGGTGATTTTGTTTTAATAATTGATACGTTAAAACTTAATTTTCACTAAAATTTACTAAATTAATAAAATTAACTTATAAATTTATTAACTTAATTCGTAAATTTAACTTAATTTAAACTAAAATTTTATATTTTACACTCTTTTACAAAAATGGTGGAAAGTTATACTTTTTTCTCATGTTACCTCTGATCTCACAGAACCCTAGGGTTCCACGCAGCCCTTCTTGAGAATCACTGCCCTAGGCACTGACAATTTTGGTGCCCCCTCCGATATATAATCTAATTATTTAGAAAACATACTGTCAGGATTTTCAGAAATTTGGTGTGATCTAAAATTTAGATATTTTAAAGAAATGCATTTTTTACATATAATTAATAATGGAACTATTATTTCCTATAGCATAGTATTAAAACATTATTAATAAAATCAAAGTAATGTTCATGAATTATCAAACACTTATTTCTCGGAGTTTACGAAGTTTTTCTGAAATGGCCTTTCTTCTAAATAACCTTTCCTCTATCGTCTGCGATTACTTATTTTAATGGCGAAAAAAAGCAAATCTATATTAAGACACTAAATAAAAAGTGTGTTCGAAAGAAATACCGAGTCTTGTCAGAAGTGACTCCAAGAAGGTCTCATTGTGTACAAATATTTTGAAACTGCGATAATTTAGATTTTTTATAATATAATATTTATATCTTTCTATATGAAATAAAGTAGCTGACACCGCCGCTGTTTGACAAATTTTCTTGTTCCTCGAGAGTATCTGTCTACTTCATACCGCAAAAACTATAGCATATAAAAGTATAAAATTTGGTACACTGCTTTAGGGAACACGCTAAAATAAGCCGTTTGTCGATATACAGGGTGTCCCAAAAAGATTGAAACGCCCTTTAATTCCTTACCTGTTGGAGATAAGTGGGCAATGTAAATTACAAAAATGTTGTTGAAAGTACGGTAGGAAATAAGACTACGTTATTGAAATAGTCCTCTTATTAATTTTCAAAAAGTTACACTTTTTTAATTTTTATACCACCCCCTTAGACCGCATATCTGTATCTTTAAAATCAACTGAATTATAATAAAGGTAAAAATCTGACTTATGCCACTTTTCCGTACCATGTGAAAGGCTATTTCATCAGTGAAAATAGAGATCATAAACAAATTCACGATGAAAATCGTTTAGATTAAAAATACGTTAATATGTGTTAAAATTTTTTATCAAAAATGCATCTAAATAAAGCATTACACAGACAGAGATCATATAAAGCAGTTGTACTCACTACGCCGTTGGGTATCCTATGTATTATTATCCAGTTTCATCTTTTTTGTGATATGTCACAAATTTACATTTCTAATTTGATATAGGGTCCCCATTCACAATGTTCAATTTTCAATTAAATATAACTCGCTCAATTTTAAAGATACAGATATGGGGTTTTTTATAATGATCTTGGTGCATTAAAAATAAAAATTTTCTGATTGACTGAATTTATCAAAGGGGGTCGTATAAAAATTTAAAAAGTGTAACTTTTTAAAAATGAATGGGAGGACTATTTCATTAACGCAGTCTTATTTCCTACCTTAATTCCAACATTTTTGCAATTTTCATTGCCCACTTATCTCCAACAGGTAAAGAATTAAAGCGCGTTTCAATCTTTTTGCAACCTCCTGCATATTATAGTTTAAGAAATATTTAATGTCAAAGTCAAAAACAAAATATTTGAGCTGCGAGTTCACGTCCAGGATAGACTAACAATAGCAAGACCACGAATTTTTACAGGCAGATACCCACATAGTTGAATTTTTGCTGGGCAGAGCCCTTTTTTCAATTTCGATGTAGTTTAAGAGACCTTTTACTTTTCATGCATTTTTGAAGTGAAAATTGTTCTTTCGTATCAGCATGTCCATCGATTTTCTTTGTTTCGTACCGTAAAATCTATAGCATACAAAAATATAAAATTTGGTACGTTTATAGATTAACACGATGAAATAAACCGTTTACCTTTGCTATCGCAGCGAGTCGAAGTCTCCAGATTCGCGAATCGATTTACAGTGGTTGGCGAAGCGCAACCAGCAGAGGACAGAGCCCCCTAGTAAGAAAAAAAACCTGATTTTATTTATGTTCAATTAAAGTTTATAAATGTTCAAAGATTTTAAAATTAATTTTGAAAAATTCTATAAATTTGTAAATTTGTCTTTTAGCTTCCCTGTTTTTTTTATGCCTTAAGCACATGATGGGTTTGTCCATTAATTAATCCAGCCCTGAATATACGTTATGGTCCTACTTAATTAAAAAATATATTTACAATTTTTATCTAATCAAATACTTCGGTAGTCGTTATATACAAGTTTCGCTGAAGATATTGATTTACGTTTTCTCTTAACTGACAATATTTGTTTATTTTTTACGCTGACTGTCTGGGCCTATGCAACGTCTTTTTGTATTCTCACTGAGGTTTTTTGTGTTGATTAAAACATTTATTAAGTGTTTGGCTGAAAGAAACCTCGTGTAATATTTTATTTTCAGCCTTTTTTTTTATAAATTGTTAATGAATAATGAAAACTATAGTTACTAATTCTCTACACACAGAGAGTAACTTATCTGAGACCACTATGATTTTTGGAATACGTTTTCCTGTACTAAGTGATTATTCTTAATAAAATGTAAAGTGTGGAAAAATTGAAAACCGGTTATTAAAAACTTGGACAGTCACCACTAAATATTGTTAATTATTATATAACTATATTAATTATTAATTATTATATACAATGGCAGGTAGTCGCTTAATACTAGTTAATAACTAAGATTTCTGGAATATGTTTTCCTGTACTAAGTGACTATTTTTAATAAAAGGTCAAGTGTTGTTGTTGTTGAGACCCAGACCGTCCGACCTACCAGAAAGGTGTAAGGTAACTGTTTGGACGGCCGGGAAGTGCCACCCAATTTGGACTGGAACCCAGTGGGGGACGGTCAAGTGTCGAAAAGTTGAAAACCGGTTCTTAAAAAATTGGACAGTCACCACTAAATATTGTTAATATTTATATAACTACATTAATTATTATATACAATGGCACGTAGTCGCTTAATACAAGGTGACCACTATGATTTCTGGAATACGTTTTCCTGTACTAAGTGACTACTTTTAATAAACGGTCAAGTGTGGAAAAATTGAAAACCGGTTCTTAAAAAATTGGACAGTCACCACTAAATATTATTAATAATCATATTACTATGTTAATTATGATTAATTATATACAATGACACTTAGTCGCTTAATACAAGGCGACCACTATGATTTCTGAAATACATTTTCCTGCACTAAGCAACTCTTTTTAATAAAATATCAAGTGAGGAAAAATTGAAAACCGGTTCTTGAAAAAGTGGACAGTCACCACTACATATTGTTAATATTTATATAACTATATTAATTATTTATTATTATAGACAATGACAGGTAGTCGTTTAATACAAGGCGACCACTATGATTTCTTGAATACATTTTCCTGTACTAAATGACTATTTTTAATAAAAGGTCAAGTGTGTAGAAAAATTGAAAACCAGTTCTTAAAAAATTGAACAAACACCACTAAATATTATTAATAATCATATTACTATATTAATTATTAATAATTATATACAATGACACGTAGTAGCTTAATATAAAGCCGGTTGTTGAAAAATCGAAAAAAGGCTGTTAAAAATTAGAATCACTGAAACTAAATACCGAATAATAGCTATATTATTCATGGCTATTAATGCCTATTATAATTAATAGGTAAATTAATTACTACATATATAAATTGATTGAGAATAGCAATCGGTTAGTAGTGCAAACCATAGTATTGATCTTATCATTGACCCGTATGACCCGTATCTTCGTACGACCGAACGAAATAGTGGTTATTAGAAAAAACACTTAAAAAAAGTTGTTGATAACTTTTCTGATTATCAAAAACATTTTCTGGCTTAAACATAAAACTGGTCCACATTTTATAATTCTGTTAACACATTAAATGAGAAAATACGTTGAATCTTATTTCCGCGTTATACAAAATGTGTTTGTCTTAGTTCTGGCTCCTGAATAATTTGAATATGGGTCTAAAATCAATTTTGAATATTGGTCAACAATTAAATAAAGCGATTTAATTGCTGTGAAACGATTTTGAACAATCAGAAAAATTATATCGGGTTATATTCATAAGGTTTTTTTTCAGTTTAATTGGGGACAGCGAATGGATATCAAATTGTGTATTTATTATTTCTGAGAGGAAAAGGGGCGTAAGTTTTTTTAAAATTCCCTTTGTATCTTCAGCCCTAAATCGAATTTTTGAAATTTTTTATTTTTCCATTGATCTGGAAACTGAGACGGATCGAGTGATTCTAAACATCAAAATTCTGGTTAGTAGAGAAGTACTAAACAATTTAGATATTTTAATACCCCTTTGTCCCCTTATATTTTACCGCAATTTTTTTATACCCCTGCCCCACTCGGAATTTTAGATTTTACTCTTGAGATGGATTGAATGGCACAGAAAACCAAGATTCTAGCTACAGTGAAAGATAATTTTGATGCATCACCTCCTCAGTTTAGTGATTATTCTATAGATAAGTTATTCAAAAATATTTTTTGGGGAGAAAAAGATAGTTAAAATGAATTCACTCAAAAAATTAATAAATAAATATGAGATTACTTTAAATTTTAAAAAGAGAATATATACATAAAGCAATGCTGTTGTATATAATAGTGGTAGTTTAAAATAATTTTAACAAGAAAGATCAATCATGCTTAAAGCATTGATTATGAAACACTCTCCAACTTCAATGCAATTTTATTTAAAAAAGTCGAAAATGCAATACATTCCTCGGTAATATTTTAAAACTTATCACAATACTACATTTATTTATTATATTTGAAAACTTAAACCTTCATTGAAAAAAATGAACTTCATTCAAATGACGGCATTGAAATATAAATTGTCTGGTTTAAATATCTCTAAAATGCAATACATTCCACGGTAATATTTTTAAAACTATCATAATACTACGATAATTTATTATATTTGAAAACTTCATCGAAAACAACTGAAATAAATTCAAATGACGTCATAGAAAAAATAACACGCCTGCATCTCTCTATAAAAGCAGGATTTCATTCATTTCATTCATCACAATACTATAATAATTTATTTTATTTAAAAATTAAGACCATGGAGCTACAATTCATAAACTCTATGCTTAAAACTTCATCGAAAAAAATCGTCCTTCTGTTTATAAAATCAATTAATATTTCATTCATATCAGCCATGCAGACTCCATGGACTGAATTATTTTGTGTTAAAGAAATACAGTAATTCTAATACAACTCATTCTACATATTTTGCTGTTTACATTTTACATAGGTGAAAAATAGGCTTGTTGTAGAAATAATCAAATTTGAATGAGAATGTAAACTCAAATATATTGTCATTGTGTTGTTTTAGTATGTAGATGCACAGAATTTAAGCAAAAATAAAGTAGTTTTAGGACGGATACAACACTCAATATGAATTAAAAAGAACTTAAAAAAATCACGATTTTGAAACAAGATGGATGCCATATATCATTTTGAAGTGGGTCATGTGATCGTTTCATATCATGGTCACGTGATCGTTTCATATAAGATGTGTAATTATTATTTTAATTTTTATTAAAAAAATACTGAATATATTTCGCTGAATTTTTTTTATATATTTTATGGAACAATTTGACTGTTACCTAAAATTTTCGAAGCAATTTGTAAATTTTCAATCCGCTTAAAAAATGTTTGAAAAATTAGGTCCCATAGGGCTCAATGTATTTCATTTTTTCAACCCGGGTTCAATCCAAAACTAAATGGGTGATATTATTCATTTATATTCCCATAGGTCCTACAGACCGTCTGAACAACATACTAAAATTTCATTTTGATTAAGTCATTTTTACGGCAGTTATCGTGCTAACGGACAGACAGACAGACAGGCAGACCGAATGAACAAAGTCATAAACACTTTTCAACTTTGTTGCAAAGTGTTAAAAAGGGGGGGCGTGCCATCATCGCACTAGAGATCTGCATTAGCTATATAGCCTATAACTAGTACAGATACCTGTACTAGCGATCCGTTCAGGCCGAAATTTCAGTCTTCACAACAATGCCGGTGCCCAATCCCAAAGAACTGTTTTAATCTGAAACACAAGCACGCCCCGACTCAAAAATCCCAAAATGTCTGGCCGGTCCGACCCAAAAGAGGTTTTATTCAAATATGCCAAAAACATGACATTGTGCAATTTTATATTCAGAATTAAAGTAAAATGTGATGTTTAGAAACATTTCTCTTTTCATGGTTAAAATCGATGAAGTAAATTAATGTGCTACTAAATTTTCAAACATTGAGTACTTCCGCCCTGACATGATCTAATTTTTTTAAGTCTTAAATCCGAGCACAGCCGTCTCTTAAAGCGTATTAAAAAAATCCGACCCGGGCTACCGGTGAGGTCAAGTCTAAGGCCGTAGGCCAGACCCGAAAACTTCCAGACCTCTACACACTCCTCTGTGTACGATACTTTTTTCCATACCCAGACACGCTAATCTAGAATTCGCTTTCGTAACACTCTAAACTAGAAGCCTCGCCAGGAAAAACAATAGAGTGTTCGTAACAAAGTATATTCTTTCCCATTTCTCTAAATATCATTTCTACGAATTTCGAAGGATTCTGTTTGTTCCTGGGGAAGTTAAAAGTATGATCCCCAAAAATCCCCCCTGGAGACGCCACTGCTTCAAGTTGGAGTTTAATTTTTTGGGACACACTGAACTTGGGAGTTTTCCTTCTATCTTAAACAGAAAGTTAGTTTCCATTGCACGCTAAACGGGAATTATTGTTTTCGTTGAACAGACTTGGAGTCAATGTTCTCATGGAATAACTAGCTGAAGTTAATGTTTTGGTGGCGCTGGGACACTAATCTAGAGTTAATGTTTTCCTGACATACTAGGTGGAACTTCATTTTCTCACTGTGTATAATGTTGAGATAATTACTTTCTCGTGGTCTATTATTGAGCGGTGATCTGCAATATGTTTTCTTCGTTAACCTGAGAAAGATCAATATGGCCCCATCAGACACCAGGTACAGTTCACTAGGACCCCCGCATTTGGGTGCCAAAATTATGCTATAAATGCCAATGAAAGTTGTCGCAAAAACGGAGAATATCAGAGAAATGTAAAACATATCAAAATTTCTATAAAAATTGTTTTAGTTTTATTTGAAGTTAATTTTATATCACTATGATTATCTGTATGTAGAATGATATTTTCATAAATGTTCTCTTTGTTTCATATATTTATTTTATGTTTACCATACTCTTAAACTTTAAAGTGTTTGGTTTCAAAGTGTGTGTGTTGGGGGGTGAGGAGCTTCCTAGTCTTAATTTCCGGAAGTCGGGCAATTTGGCGAGCCAGAAAGAGATTTTAAGCCTTTAGTGATTTTTATGCTTGATTTAATTATGTGGATACGTTTCACAAACCTCCAATTATAGATAGATTTTATACATAGACGCCGACTTGAAAAAGTATTTCGGGTTCCCCAAAATTTAAATCAAGTGACTCATGCATTTTTAAAGAATTTAAATCTAATTTAAGTTTCATTCAGCCAGATTATCTAGCACAATAAGACGTTTGAAATGTCAAAGTGGAGCAAATTATAGTTAAGTACAGAAAAATATTATTTTCTCTAGATAATTATTTATTTCATTTATTTTGCATTTGTAGATACAACATTATTATATACAATATATAAATACTGTGTGAATTTTCAACTCAATTATTTTTTATAAAAATAGCAAAACATTAAACATTTATTTTCATGTATTTTTACCAATCTTAAAACTGTCAACACATTTCTCTTTAAATCATTTTTGAGTTAAAATCTTGTATCTCGAATACAATAAACAGTCAGAGGGGTAAATTTCTATACACACAATTTTATATATAATAAACAGTGAATGGATAATGAAAAATTGAATAATTAATAACAAAAACAAAATTTGTGCACATATGCGTACATTTTCATTTGTATAGAGAAAGTATTTTTTCCCCCAAGAGTTTTCTAATTTGTGTTTTCAACAGCAAAATACGATTTAAAACCCTTTAAACGCATTTATTTTGTGTGTGTGTTAAGTGTGAATTTGATAAATGATAAAGGAAATCTACGTATCACGAAATTTCGTATGTAGATTCATCATGTAAACAGAGACATGAATAAAATGCTTTTTATTTTATGATGATTAGACGACGAATTACAGTTTATTCTCGATTGAACGAATTAATGGGAACGGTAGAAGATGTCAGTATATTCTGATTGCACGTAGTTTGCATTAAGCTTTATAAATACACAAATCCCCCAAAAACCAATAAATTCATATATAAATGATAAAACGAATGTATCTAATTTAAAACATCAAAATCAATGTAAAATATATCAATCTCATTTGTTTCGTTTACTACACATAAGCTGGCCTGCAGTAACGAATGCAAGATAGATAATTCAAGCATTTTAATCTTTCTAAGCTGCGAATCGATATCAAGTCTGTACAAGTTTTACAGTGCGTAGTAGATTTTACGGAATCTGACACAAGTTTTAAATTTACGGTCCCTGTGGATGCCTCCCCCACTGGGTTTCGGTCTAAATTGGGTGGCACTTCCCGGCCATTCAAACGGTTACCTTACACCTTTCTGGTAGGTCGGACGGTCTGGGTTTCAACAACCACAACAAGTTTTAAATTGAACATCATCTGCACAAAGTTAAATTACTTTACATTTTCTGATGCAAGTTTTGTTTTGAACATCACCTGCGTAACGTCAAATAACTTTACTTTTACTGATGCAAATTGAACATCGTCTGCATAAAGTCAAATTGCTTTATATTGTCTGGTTTCTTCATGTCTCTACGTTAAAATCTCCAACTAATAGGTCAGACATATTTGAATCACTGAAGTTCTTCGCTATTATAACCACAATATTTCAAAAACCAAGATCCCAGTCTACAATCAGATTATACATCCATATTATATATCCTTACAAGTTAATATCATCTACATAGCGTCGAATAACTCTCTCTGTCCCTTTTCTGATACAAGTTTTTAAGTTCATCGTCTGCATGAAGTCAAACATTTTCTGATGCACATCGAAGTTGAAGAAGTTCTGAAGTTGAACATCGTCTGCATACCGTTAAATAACGTTTCATTTTCTGATGCATGTTTTAAGCTGAACATCGTCTGCATTCTGTCAAATAATTTTATATTTTCTGATATAAGTTGAACATCGTCTGCATAATGTCAAATAACGTTTCATTTTCTGATGCATATTTTAAGCTGAACATCGTCTGCATACTGTTAAATAACTTTATATTTTCTGATATAAGTTGAATATCGTCTGCATAACGTCAAATAACGTTTCATTTCCTGATGCATGTTTTAAGCTGAACATCGTCTGCATATTGTCAAATAACTTTATATTTTCTGATATAAGTTTTAAGTTGAACATCGTCTTCATAACTTCAAATAACATTTCATTTTCTGATGCATGTTTTAAGCTGAACATCGTCTGCATACTGCCAAATAATTTATATTTTCGGATATAAGTTTTAAGTTGAAGATCGTCTGCATAACATCAAATAACTTTTCATTTTCTGATGCATGTTTTAAGCTGAACATCGTCTGAATACTGTCAAATAGCTTTATATTTTCGGGTTTCTTCATGTCTATGTTAAAATCTCCAACTAATAGGTTAGACATATTTGGATCACTGAAGTTCTTCACTATTATAACCACTATATTTCAGAAACTAAGACCCCGGTCCAAAATGAGATTATATCTCCTTAGAGGGATTTCGAAGAGCTTTAAATTCCTTTACTACTATTTATAGCTAGTTCTTTTAGTTCTAGAGATATTGTCATTACTATCTTTAACAACTCAAAATTATCTACCTTCTTTAACTTAACAAGACGATTGTTCAAAACTATAAGAGCTTTATGAAAACAAATTATTGATCACGACACGATTAACACGATCCATTAATTGGAATTCCTACTGAATCTGCTTGTTGCTTACTATTTATATCTATATTTTTTAGTATAGAAGATATTTCGAGTGAAAGTAAACAAAGTGAAAACTCGCTCAAACAAAACCTTTTTATTTTGTAAAAAAAAATAGTTAAAAATATTAAAATATTTAAATTAATTTCAAATATTCATAAATGGTATCCTAATTCTGGTAAAACGAGCATAAATTGTTCAAACTTTATTTATTAGGTTTGGAGACATCAACTTCCAAAGTGTTTACATATTTTCCTAATGCACCAATATCAGTCGGATACAATAACCATATACATTATTCAAAAAGCTTCAAAATTCCTTTCAATTAGAAAAAAAACGTTAGCATTAGTAACACTAATGAATTCACAGCCTTACATTTTCAACTTAGGATCCTTTGCTCCTCTAATATATTTATTCTTCTACTTTTCAGCTGATTACACGTTGTAAGACCGGTTCAACTGCCAAACAGAGAGCGTCCGTACCAAATATCTCCAGATCAAAATGTCATTGAAAAGTGCTGTCACGTTTGATCATATTATCGCTAAAATAGATTTTGCTGACCTTATTTTTCTTTCTCCCCTTTAATTATTCGTTACCATTCATTTCACGATTTTGTCGCAAAAAACCGTTATCAGTAAGATTTTAGTTAAAAGCTATGTTTCTAATTGCTTTGTCAGTCTGGATAAAACCGGAAATTTCTTTCCTCGCATATGTCCTCCGGTGTTTAAATGTAAATGGACTCTTTATTTTTTAATGTAATTTATTGGGCTCCAAAGTGAAGGGACTTTTACTCTTTATGCATTGATTTTTGTTCTAAACAGAATTGTATGTAATAACTCGAAAAAAAAATATTCCTACATTTTATGCAATGGTTATTGTTCTAGCAAAGCTGAATGGAACAATAAAAAAATGATTTTCACATTTTATGCATTGGTTTTTGTTCTCAACAGAGCTGCATAAAAAAACTCCAGAAGGAGCTCTATTTTTGCATTTGGTTTTCGCTTTAAAAACGATCTAATTGCAACAACTTCAAAAGAGGCAATTTTTACGCTTTATATATTGTTGTCGCTCTAAACGGAGAGGAATGTAATGAATCCAAATATCTGATGTAGGCAGCACATGACTTTACCTACAGACTTATATACACTTTTTCTTTATTTCTGCAATAATTCATTAAATAGAGTTTAAATGCACAAAATAACACCCGTATTTATTTTAAATTACACTGAATTTGCACTTTTAATTCAGCTTCTGTTTTCATTTGGTTACTGGACTTATTACTTTCCTTATATACATAATATGTAAGGAAAGTATTGTGACGGGGTCGAAAATTCGAATTCGAGTTTTTGACGGGAGAGCACATTTTAAGCATCCCTGATCACGAATCAAACGTTTTTGAGGTGATGTCTGTCTGTGTGTGTGCGTGTGTGTGTGTGTGTGTGTGTGTGTGCAGACGATATCTCACGAACGTAATGGAGCGATTCAAATGAAATTTGGTACAAAAATCACAATCCATGAATACTGGAAGCTTATTGTTTTAAAACACAATCGAATGTTCAGAACCCTCTTAAATTTTCGAGTGAAATTTTGAAAAAATTATCAAAAAATCAAAACCTTTATTAAAGTTACGCAAATAGACATTTCTTATATAATTTTTTCTTAGAAAACGATTGACATAAATTTTAGAACGCTAGCATGAACCGTTCTCGAGATATTGTACATTTTTCAAATGAATTTATCAAAAAGTCCCATAAATTAAAAAAAAATATTAACTTTTAAGAAACATGTTCACTTTCATATGTAATATCATGCGATAAATTGGGTGACATCGCTATCGTGGATCTAACTCGTTCCATTCACGAGAAAAGATACTTTGAGTAATACTTTTGTATTTGAACGTCAATAGTCATTTATCCGCTGTAAGAATAACTTATTTCTCCGTCCATTACGCATGGAGAGGTTTTGGTGACAAATTTAGCGGAATGTCGTCAACTTGGCGACATTTTTAAATGTTGCCACTTTATCGAAAATCTCGCCAAATGGATAAAAATGACGCTAAATCAATGAAAATGATAACTAATTCAAGAAAATTCAATATATTTGAAAGAATATAAGTATCTACTATAAGAATAACATTTATTTTTAACTGTAAAAGTAGTAAATTCATTGCATTATATAAGGAAAGTAGTCATGTGTTGCCCACATTAGTTTTTCAGCTAGAGTAAATCCATTAATTGCACAGACACACACTTACACACACAGACGTCGCACTAAAATAGTTTCTTCGTATCCTAGAGGTGTAAATCCGTCAAAAACTCCACTTGTGATTTTCGACACGATTCCAATACTTTCCATGTATTGCAGGGAAAATATAGCAGGTGGTATTCACTCTTTATACATCGGTTTTCTATCAAAGAGGAGCGGCGTGTAACAACTTCAAAAGAAACGATTATGCAAAAAGCTTTAATTATTTAATTGTATCTAAATGAGAACATATTACTATCCCAAAATTAATATTTGAGCCTGCTCAGATGAATTTATCTTTTTAATTTTCAAACTTCTGGATCTCTCACGATCATTCAACTCTTCCAGTTCTCATACATAATTCGAAAACCTGAATAAAATATGACCCCAGCCAAATTTACATCCACATCAACAAAGCTTCGAGCTACGTCAAGCTGGGGCTTGATTTGAAAATTTTCTGGTCAAGCCAGGCTGGACGGCATATACATTCTTTGACAGGTTATAAATGAATATTAAAGGAAAATATAGTACAAAATTTATTATTGATTTTAACCTCTTTGATAAAACAGCTTAACCTTCTCTTTACATAAATCTGTGCACGTGGTTGACTCCTTTTTCTTAATTTATATCTGATAAAACCACAGTTGGGTTCACCCACAATGAGCTTCAAGCCGTGTAGAACTTTATAACTTTCTCATACTTAATATTGAGGAAATATTGTTGTCATGAAATTTTTCGATTTCATTATTTTGATGCCTCTACATGTCTTAAGACCTCCTGAACCCGTTTTGACTATTTTTGCAGTGATGTCCGTCTGCCTGTCTGTCTACCTGTCTGTCTGTGTGTATGTATGTACGACTGTGGTCGATGTCTTGCGTACGATAGCGAACACAAATATCAATGGATTTTACGAATCTCTATATCCAGCTTTGTCATTAAAATATTTAGAACTATATAGAATTGTTTCAAATCCAAGCGAAAACTTCGAAATTTATTTGAAATTTTATATTCTTAACATGGCAGTATAGGACGAAATTTGACATAATCACGCATAAAAGGGTTTGTTTATGGCTCAATGATCACGACTTTAACAGTTTCAATCATTGTTGTGAAAAATAGCAGCGATACAATATTTTTGTTCGCGGCGGCATTAACCACCATCGGGGGACAAGTTATCCGCCCCCCTGAGGGTACATTATCAAGTATGCTATTAATCGATAGATTTATTCAATCCATTAAAAGTAATGGATAATACGCTATAATTGTAATCATTTGTACCCATGATACCGATATTTAAAAAAAATTCCTGTAAAATTAAAAAAAAAAGTTACTAAAAATGGATTCTGGTATGGAGTCGAGTTCAACCATGCTTTAGTAAATTTTTTCTTTCTTACCCAGACCATCTGACCTACCCGAAGGTGTAAGGTATCTGTTTGGACGGCCGGAAAAGTCCCACCCAGTGATAACCACATAGACCAGACCATACCATGCTTGCAACATGTCGTAAGACTCAGACCCAATTTGAATGCTGTTATTATCTATTTGGATAAAGTAAATGTTTAACGTTATGGCCCTGTCGAAACCTTTATATCAAACCCTTTATGGACTCCCTATCTCCTCTGGTAAAGCACTCCCCATCAGTTAAGAACTAAATATAATATGGGCAGGTCCTTATTTTTAATTACTGCTCACAAATAGGGAATAGAAACATTACATTTCAAATACAGAAAATTCAAAAAAGAGAATATTTGATTTCTTAGTTTTCAACTAAATATAATCTTCAACGCTTTCCACCATTAAATGTCACAGCACTTCCCCCGATATAAAAAAGATACAACTAATGAAAGAACATTAGTAAAGTACAACATAACTTGTCCTCTCTTACATCGCCCCTTCGGTGGTAGTATCGCATTAATCACGAATTTTAGGTGTTGACAATAAGATCCCAATAACCCCTTTTAACAAGGGGCTTGATCAAGGGCAACGGAATCATAGAATATTTGAATTCTTAGTTCTCAGTTTAATCTAAAAAAGAAAACGGATTTAAAATTACTACGCTTTCCACCATTAAATATCACAGCACTTCCCCAGATATAAAAAATCTGATGTGGGCAACACATGACTTTCCTTATATAATGTAATGAATTTACTACGTTTACAGTAAAAAAATAGGTTTTTCTTATAGTAGATACTAATATTCTTTCCAAGATATTGAATTTTCGACAATTAGTCGTCAATTTCATTGATTTAGGGTTATTTTTATCCATTTGACGAGATTTTCGTTAATTTGGCAAGATTTCAAAAAGTCGCCAAGTTGGCGACATTCCGCCAAATTTTTTGCGAAAATCTCGCCAAGCGTTATGCACTAAGAAATAAGTTATTCTTACAGCAGATAAATGACTATTGGCGTTCAGATACAAAAGTATTACTCAAAGTATCTTTTTCGATGAATGGAACGAGCTAGATCCACGAGAATGATGTCACCCAATTTATCGCATGGTGTTACATATGAAAAGTGAACATGTTTCTCAATAGGAAATATTTTTTTTTTATTTTATATGACTTTTTGATAGTTTTTTGAAAAATGTACAATATCTCGAGAACGGTTCATGTTAGCGTTCTAAAATTTATGTCAATCGTTTTCTAATGAAAAATTACATAAGAAATGTCTATTTGCGTAACTTTATTAGTGGTTTTGATTTTTTGACGATTTTTTCAAAATTTCATTCGAAAATTTAGGGGGGGGGGCTCTGAACATTCGATTGCGTATAAAAACAATAGGCTTCCAGTGTTTACGGATTGTGATTTTTGTACCAAATTTGGTTCGAATTGATCCATTCGTTCGTCAGTTATCGACACACACACACACATACTTTCACACACACACAGACACATACTTTCACACACACACACACAGACACCACTTCAAAAATGTTTGATTTGTGATCAGGGATGCTTGAAACGTGCTCTCCCGTCGAAAACTCGAATTCGAATGTTCGACCCCGTCACAATACTTTCCTTATACATTATATATATAAGGAAAGTAAAAATATACAACTAATGAAAGGACATTAGTAAAATACAACATAACTTGTCCTCTCTTACATCGTCCCTTCGGTGGTAGTATCACATTAATCACGCATTTAAGGTGTTGAAAATAAGGTCCCAATAACCCCCTTTTACAAGAGGCCTGTTCAAGGGGCAACGGAATCATAGAGGCGAGCCAATTGCAAAAAAAAATTGGAATGATACATGGTTCGGTGACTGGGAGTAGCGGCTTTATCTGGTTTCTAAGACCTTATATTGAGAGGTTTGGCAAGGAACACCCTCTCTTTGGCACTAAGTAATCTATTTTGAACGACACCTCTGACATTACGAAAGGCGATGATAGGGGACTGTCTCCGCGGCACCTGTTGAAGAAATGGTCGCCACAGATGTGACGGCTCTAATTATAACGTCGCCAAATCAGAACTCAGTTGGACACGGTTACAGCGAAGAGCTCGAGCCGCTAGATTGTGCTTTTTTATATAAACTATAAATCTACGGAAAAGATATATATATATTTAGCACTAATTCCGTATTATGCAACAATAATTGTTTATTTGAGTAATCACGCAATTAAGAAGTATCGCGAAAATTTGTTTTAATTAATTGAGAAGGATATTACTATTATTAATGGCAACATTTTCCCCATACTATAGCTTTTACTGAAATTTTTTTGAAGCATCTATTTCTCAGAATCTGCTATATATAGAACTTTAATGATGTGGATTCAGCATCAAATGAACAGAGGAAGTGTAGGGGTTCACTAGAGATGACTACTTAAGGTTTTTCTCCATTTTCAGTTAAAAAAATTTCATTTTCCTTCATCTATTGCTCAAGATTAACTATAGACAGAGCTTAGATGATAACTGATATGGAATCTGCTTGAAATTTTGGAGAAAATAACGTAGTTCACTAAAGATTTTTACTTCTAGTTCTTTTTCACTTCCGGTCCCTTTTCACTCCCCGTTCCCTTTTCATTTCCGGTTCAAAAATTTTCCATTAAACATCTATTTCTCAAGATTGTCTATAGATAGATTTTGATGACTGATACGTATCCGGCATCAAATTCCGGAGGGAGTAGGGAAGCTCACTTAAGCTTTCAACTTCCGCATTTGGAGATATTACTTCTGATTCGAAAATTTATAATACCCTTGAAGCATCAACTTCTCAGTATCGGCTATACATAAAGCTTAGATGATGACTGATATGTATTCAGCATCAAATATTAAAAGGAGGTAGACTTGTTCAATAAGCACTTTCATTTCGGGTTCTTTACCCACTTGTGGTTCAACTAAGGATTTCCAATGGGGATTTCTAAAAATTTTCATTTCTGGTTAGTTCCTAATTCCGATTCAACATTTTCCTTGAATCATCTATTTCTTAAAATCGGCTGTAGATAGAGCTTAGATAATGACTGATGCTGATTCAGCATCAAATTCCGCAGGGGGTTGGGGTATTGAAACCAGGATTTCAACTCCCAGTTTTGAAGATGTCACTTCCGGTTTCCGCATGAGTGCATGAAATTTGTGCGCAAAAGAGCGTAATAATGCCTAATAGTTACGCCAAAAATAGTATATATACACCACTTGAAGGTTTTTTTGTTTATGTAATAACTTTGCTAATTTACATAGCAGTAAATCCTATTTAATTTTATTCTTGAATACATCTATTACTAGATTTATTATATGTATTTGTGTTCATTTATTTTCTTCCAAATAACACAGACTGCATAAATACTTAATCATCAATACCGTCTGCTGCTTCAAACAGATGCTATAGATTATTTAATATCTTAATCGCTAGGAATATGTTGATGGTTGCTAATTTTTATAGCTATCTATTATTCCCTTCTCCATAGTGCATATGATTAGATCTTTTGATTCAACCTTCACCTCACAAATTTCCCTATTTTCAGATCCATTCATAAACAAAGACAAAACGTTTCATTTTATTCTGATTAATGTTTTTTATTTTTTATTTTTATTCAATTTTACTGTTTTGCTTGCTCATTAATCTGAAAAACTATGAAATTCCCCTTTTAACCTACGAGTAAATGCGTCTTAAATTAACATTATAATTAAAAATGTATAATTTGCTTGTTAAATTCAAATTATCTCTATAAAAGCTTGTTCTTTAAATACAAGTGAATAAGTCTTAAATTAGCATTATATACTCAGGTTCATATGTTCGTTAAATACGGAACTTCGCTATGAAATTTTGCTCTTAATGTTCCTTATATGTTAAAAATATAATATCCTCTTAAACAATTTTAATTTTAGAAAAAGTAGAAACCTCTCATCTGAAGAGTATCCCTACTCAGATAGAGTTTCGGCTACTATATATCAATAGAAAGCTACGAAAAAAAATTATTATCATCATCCATTGCAGCATTCCCACCAATTTGCAATTACTCTAATTACTCTTAGAACTCCCCTTTATAGGGCCTCTAATAAAGTGGCTAATTTTGACAACTCATCCCCACCTAGTAACGAATTCCATTCAATTTTTGCATAAAGTATTGATTTCCCGAAATTTTTGCATTAAGTATTGATTTCCTGAAATTTTTTCATAAAGTATTGATTTCCCGAAATTTTTGTATACAGTATTGATTTCCTGAAATTTTTTCATAAAGTATTGATTTCCCGAAATTTTTGCATAAAGTATTGATTTCCCGAAATTTTTACATAAGTATTGATTTCCCGAAATTTTTTCATAAGTATTAATTTCCCGAAATTTTTGCATAAAGTATTGATTTCCCGAAATTTTTGTATACAGTATTGATTTCCTGAAATTTTTGCATAAAGTATTGATTTCCTGAAATTTTTGCATAGAGTATTGATTTCCCGAAATTTTTGCATAAAGTATTGATTTCCTGAAATTTTTGCATAGAGTATTGATTTCCCGAAATTTTTGCATAAAGTATTGATTTCCTGAAATTTTTGCATAAAGTATTGATTTCCCGAAATTTTTGTATACAGTATTGATTTCCCGAAATTTTTGCATAAAGTATTGATTTCCTGAAATTTTTTCATAAAGTATTGATTTCCCGAAATTTTTGTATAAAGTATTGATTTCCCGAAATTTTTGCATAAAGTATTGATTTCCCGAAATTTTTGTATATAGTATTGATTTCCTGAAATTTTTTCATAAAGTATTGATTTCCCGAAATTTTTGTATACAGTATTGATTTCCTGAAATTTTTTCATAAAGTATTGATTTCCCGAAATTTTTGCATAAAGTATTGATTTCCCGAAATTTTTACATAAGTATTGATTTCCCGAAATTTTTTCATAAGTATTAATTTCCCGAAATTTTTGCATAAAGTATTGATTTCCCGAAATTTTTGTATACAGTATTGATTTCCTGAAATTTTTGCATAAAGTATTGATTTCCTGAAATTTTTGCATAGAGTATTGATTTCCCGAAATTTTTGCATAAAGTATTGATTTCCTGAAATTTTTGCATAGAGTATTGATTTCCCGAAATTTTTGCATAAAGTATTGATTTCCTGAAATTTTTGCATAAAGTATTGATTTCCCGAAATTTTTGTATACAGTATTGATTTCCCGAAATTTTTGCATAAAGTATTGATTTCCTGAAATTTTTTCATAAAGTATTGATTTCCCGAAATTTTTGTATAAAGTATTGATTTCCCGAAATTTTTGCATAAAGTATTGATTTCCCGAAATTTTTGTATATAGTATTGATTTCCTGAAATTTTTTCATAAAGTATTGATTTCCCGAAATTTTTGTATAAAGTATTGATTTCCCGAAATTTTTGCATAAAGTATTGATTTCCCGAAATTTTTGCATTAAGTATTGATTTCCTGAAATTTTTTCATAAAGTATTGATTTCCCGAAATTTTTGTATACAGTATTGATTTCCTGAAATTTTTTCATAAAGTATTGATTTCCCGAAATTTTTGCATAAAGTATTGATTTCCCGAAATTTTTGCATAAGTATTGATTTCCCGAAATTTTTTCATAAGTATTAATTTCCTGAAATTTTTGCATAAAGTATTGATTTCCCGAAATTTTTGTATACAGTATTGATTTCCCGAAATTTTTGCATAAAGTATTGATTTCCTGAAATTTTTTCATAAAGTATTGATTTCCCGAAATTTTTGTATGAAGTATTGATTTCCCGAAATTTTTGCATAAAGTATTGATTTCCCGAAATTTTTGCATAAAGTATTGATTTCCTGAAATTTTTGCGTAAAGTATTGATTTCCCGAAATTTTTGTATAAAGTATTGATTTCCCGAAATTTTTGCATAAAGTATTGATTTCCCGAAATTATTGCATTAAGTATTGATTTCCCGAAATTTTTGTATATAGTATTGATTTCCTGAAATTTTTTCATAAAGTATTGATTTCCCGAAATTTTTGTATACAGTATTGATTTCCCGAAATTTTTGCATAAAGTATTGATTTCCTGAAATTTTTGCATAGAGTATTGATTTCCCGAAATTTTTGCATAAAGTATTGATTTCCCGAAATTTTTGTATACAGTATTGATTTCCCGAAATTTTTGCATAAAGTATTGATTTCCTGAAATTTTTGCATAAAGTATTGATTTCCTGAAATTTTTGCGTAAAGTATTGATTTCCCGAAATTTTTGAATTCGATATTTTGACCGAAGAGCACGTTTCCAGACATCGCGGACACATTTCGAATGTTTTTAGTTAAATGTCTATCTCATTTGTGTTCATGTGTGTTTATATGCGTACATATATACATGTGCATATGTTTTTGCATGTGTATATGGATATGCGCGTTTGTATGTAGGCGATGCAGAATTTTTAATATTTCTAGAGCAGCACTCATTTTTGCTTAAACCTTCATTCTAACTTATTTTTTTAAACCACGCGCTTATTATCAATTCATTTAATTCCAACATATCACAACCCTACAATGTTTTGCCAGTACTGTCTGGAATATTTCCTTATTCTCGCTGACATCTTCATTAAGATAAATGTTATGGGCTGTCACAATTAACTATCTTGAAAAAATATGCTTACATCATGCTATTTACCATCATTACC
Organism: Amaurobius ferox; assembly: GCA_951213105.1. Lineage (NCBI taxonomy): Eukaryota > Metazoa > Arthropoda > Arachnida > Araneae > Amaurobiidae > Amaurobius > Amaurobius ferox. The sequence goes on from OX578153.1 coordinate 51,701,744, forward strand.
AAGTATTAGTTCATAAATTATCTATGCAAAATCTGCTTATCGAACAAACTTCATTAAAAGATAAGGAAAACTTGAGTAACGTAACAAATCACAAATAATACAATAATACAGCATACAACTGTTTGTTCAGCATACAACTGGGAATTATATACCCAAGACCTGGATTAAGAGAAAACCAATCAGGAAGTAACATGAAAAACCGTCCAGCTAACCCGAAACGACAAATAACACAGAATATTGTCGCGCGCCATAACACAAACAGGAATATTCCGACAAGAGTAGTCAAGTCGGAACAAAAATAAATGAAACCCAAAAAAGGTTAAAATGAAACATAAGAACCCCAAAGGAATAGAACGAAGAAGGGGGGGGGGGTTACATATCGTTCTTTCAGACCGCGGACGAAAGTGAAATACTGTATAAGTCATTAACTAAATTGCAATAATTGTTATGGATATGAAAGGTTACTGGAATTTATATGGTTGGTGGAGGATTTGAAGTTTACTACCTAAATTACTGTAATTTTTATGGTTGCCTTGCACTGGCGAAGGGGATTCAGGGTATTCTCGAAACAGTTGCATGCTGCATTAGTGTATTATTTGTACTTTTATACATTACTCAAGTTTTTCTTATCCTGCGCACAAAGAGCATTGTACTTGTTGATTTCATTAACAGATCCCCAAATTGCATACCCCCATTGTTCAAAAGCCATAATGCCCTTACTTGTGTTATTACCTAAAACCTTGCTTGAGAAATCCCTATGCCATATCTTAATATTTTTATTATGCAGCATTTCGAATCTTCTGGAAGAATTGTTTCTCTCCGAGACTTCGGAGTATTATGTCTGATCCACTATAACCGTCAAATTTATTTTGACAACCGTCGGAGTTGGTCTCATAGGCATGGACAATCATAGAATGCTTTTTAAGAGGGGGGCAAACTTAAGAGCAAGACTACAGCATCGATTAGCCTGCTTTTATGACATTGAACATATAGGACCGGTTAAGTCCCCTTTTGTCCTCCCCTATGGACGCCCATGCTCATAGACTTGTGACTTATAAACATTTTTGATCCCGAATCCCGGAAATCTACCCACGCATTCCTATGGTAAATGCATATGCAGAATTATTTTGTTGTATTTATTGTTCTAAATTGACGTTATGTTAAAGTAATATTCATATAATCTTAATAATTTTGTGTTCGTGATCGAGTAATTCAAAAGTACAAATTAATATCTGTTATTCTTTTATTAATTTTATTTTATTTTTCTGTCAATATAAAGCTTGTCTTAAGAGAAATTAGCTGAAGTGTGGCTTAACTCGATTTTCTCATATCAGAATCCATGTTTTATTAGTTTTTATTTTAAAATTTACAAGAAAATTAAAAAAAAAATCGGCATCGTGGGCGTAAATGATTACAATTATAGCGTGTTACCCTTCAGTTTAAAGGGATTAAAATCTTTCGAGTGATACAACACGTGACAATCTACCTCCCGGGGGATTGGATAACTTGCCCCGAGAGGGGGCTAATGACGTCACGCATAAAAAAATATATATCTCGACTATGTTTTGCACATCTGTTGGAAGTATTAAGTATCGTGATCAGTGATCCGTAAATAAACATTTTTATGCATGATTATATCAAAATTTGTTCTATGTTACCATATTAAAGAAATGTATAATTTCGAATAAATTTCGAAGTTTTAAAAAAAATCTATCTAGTTCTAGATTTTTTATAAGAAAACCGAATATACATTTTCGTGAAAATCCATTAATACTTGTGGCATCTACCGTCTACGCAAGAAATAGACCATAGACATACAGACAGACGAATATCACTCCAAAAATAGTCAAAACGTATTGAGGAAGTCTTCAAAAATATATTGGCATCAAAATCTCGAATTCAAAAATTTTCGCGAAAACAATACTTTCTCTACAGTTCTCTTCTTTCTTATATTACAAAGTATCCGAAAATAAAAATGCAAAAACGATTCTTCTTTTCCGAGGATTTTCTTGGCGTACATCCATGTATCAACCCACATGCTCCACTTTGAAAACCTATTGCATAGACTGCCGCTTTCCCCACTTATTTGTGTAATTGAATTTTTACATGAATTTTGAATTAATGAAGGATTTTTCATCGTGGTGGTTTTGTTTTGTTTCAACATTACTTTTTAACATTGTTTTAAAACCCTTATCAAATGTTGCGTGTATGTGTTTATGACTGTAAGGTATGTCACGGTAAGATAAAAATGAATGCATACCACTGTGAATCTTTAAATGCGGATAAATTATGTGAAAATACAGAACTACGAGTATATACCGTTTTTAGTAATTAACAAGATTCGAATATGAATTACACGAAATTTAAGATGTTTAAAGTATTTTTTTTTCCTTTGGAGAAACATAATTGGAGAGAGGGAACGAAGTAAGCTTCTTGCTTTTGGCTACAAAAAGCGATTCGTTGCTGTCTGTCTGTCAGTTTGCGTGCTTTGTCCGACGATAACTGCTCTAAAATTGAATCGAATTTTATGAAATTTGGATGTGAGGTATATTAATATTTATTAACCCAAACTCGCTGCTTAATGCAATCGAAAAAAATATTACTCCTGCTACGTCTTTTTTACTGAAATATGAAGTCGGATGATTACAACCGACTTTTGTACAATTTGAATATGTGATTCAGATAAATATCCTACATGTTAAGTTTGTTGATGAACGCGATCGGATAACAATTGTACGAGTTTACTGTAACCAGCCACTCAAATTGCTGCTCGTGCCCTAGGGTGAGTCGGGTGGTCTGGGTTTTCAACGAGTTTACCGTAAGTTCAGTTATTATTATTCTGAAACTTAATCGAGTTTTTGGCAATTCGGATACGTGGTGAAGATATATGTCTTAGAGTTACGATTCATTTCTGAACGTGGATGAGCCCTCTTTGTTTTATATACATATATATATATATATATATATATATATATATATATATATATATATAAATATATATATATATATATATATATATATATATATATATATATATATATATATGTATATATGATACATAAATTTTAAGCCTTTCCCAATAACGCGCCCTTTTCTTTCACAGTTATCTTATTATTCCAAATTTCTATCTCAGGTCCAGCACATATTGTAACCACATTAAATTCTATACCACGCCACTAATATTACCAAGTCTGCAGATACTTCTTTGTTTCCTCGATCATACAATATATGGTCACTAAACTTAACCCTATGTAAACGTTGTCATTGAAATTGCATGCCCAATCACATTTTTAAAGCCTAAACCGCTAAGATAGTAGTCACATGCCTCATATACTTACTCTCTCTCCCTCTGATGAAAATGTATTTTTCACTTATGTGAGAACTACGCAGACGGCACAGAGATACTGCTATCGTAGCGGTTTAGACTTTAAAAATGTGATTGAGAATGCAATTTCAATAAAAACGTTTACATAAGGTTAAGTTTAGTGACCATATATGGTATGATTGAGCAAACGAGGAGGTATCTGCAGACTTGTTAATATTAGTGGCGTGGGATAGAATTTAATTTAGTTGCAATATGTGCTGAATCTAAGATAGGAATTTGGAATAGGATAACTGTGAAAGAAAAGGGCGCGTTATTGGGAAAATCTTAAAATTTATGTATCATTTATATATATATATATATAGTATATATAACTCCTCCGAAAATTAATCAAATTTTCTGCGACGTGGATACACACACACACATATATATATATATATATGACTCCTGAAAAGTAATCAAATGTTATTAATGTTTTACAACCATCAAGCTAAATAATCAAATGTAACTTAATATTTTACAAGCTAAGTACATTAATATACGTCGTCAAAGAATTATTGCGCGTACTGCAACTTTCTTTACTGATGAAATCTAAATCCTATTCGCTGTGAAGGCAAATTTTGAATTGTGTATTTACAACAATAGCGGTAATCTATGATGGTAAATAATGGTTTAAACTACTCAAATAATGTAAATGGTATTAAACTAGCCTATATATCAAAGCAAATCAGCCAAATGCATTCTTTTCATCAGTGTGACAGACATATTGCGGACTTGAAAATATTTTGAAAAACTTCAAAATATTTTTAAAAATTAACTGATAAAAAGATATAATTTGTTTTTCAGTGCTGTATAGATGTTATTTAGAAACATTGTTTGTCAAACCAAATACAATATTAAGTGATGTTTCTAATCTACAGGGTGATTCAAAGGAAACGTAAAGGTGATCAGACCTCTCTGTAGGAAACCTACTTGATGAATCGCAACCAAATTTCATACACATACATTCCTAAGTATGCGATTTTGAGGGTAAAATCTGGTGCTGCTGTAATTTTCATATTGGAAAGTATATCTTACAATGGCCACCTATTATAGAAGTCCAAAGCCTTTTCTACAAATCCACGACTAGCGAAGGGTGATGAAGCTCACCTGGATAGCCTTACCGTTATTTGTTAAACCCTTTTATCAAAGAAACAACAATGCTTCTGCTGCACTTAAGGCATTTCGACAGTTAAAAGGTTTACGTAGAGATCCACTCATCATTTGTAATCATCGGAACTATTTTTTGCCGATTTTTGCTAGATAAGTTAGACAATATGCAAGTTGCCGGGGCTGCAGTGGCAAATTTCACTCTGGCGACCTAAATTTGAACTATTTTTTTATCATCAGAAATCAAAACCGCATACTCAGGAAAATATATGTGCGAAATTTGTTTGCGATTTGCCTAGTAGTTTTTCCTACAGAAAGATCTAGATATCTAGCGTTTAATTTGAATCACCCTGTACTAATATCATTTATATTATGCGATTAGTTAAACCTGTTAAATCAAGTCAATTTGAAAACACTATTTATAAATCTTGTTCCGTTAATATATACAACCAATATCGTGATTATACACATTTGTGAAAGTTAAATATCTTCGCTTTAAAATAATTGCAACTATATAATTTGATAAATGATCATCTGCAATAATGAATAATTCATGTTTTTATACTTGTGGCTAACCTAACTTGATAGTAGAGAGATACAGGAAAAACTATAAACCTCAGCTAGTACGTTATATTGTAAACATAATGGACGACCACAAAAATTGTTAACAGTCTACATCTGTGCCAAGTTAGGTTTACTGAAAGTATACATGAAACTTTTCGAGATTTTCAATAATATTTTTCTAAATATCATTTTCTTCTTAAAATTGAAAATGGCACCATCAAAACGTGTAATAAAAACGTGGTAGCAAGTATAAATTTTGGAGAACCTACAGTCAACCAAATAAAACATGATATTAAATTAACTGCTCAGCTCGTTTTTCTCATACCAAAATTTATTATTTTTTTTTCAAATTTCACAGGAAGGAATTTGAAAAATCGGCATAGTAGGCCCAAATGGTTACAACGATAGTGTAGTACCCTTCACATTAAAGGGTTTGAAAAAATATTTCGATTGATACCATACTTGATAATGTACCCTCCCCCTCCCCGGAAGAGGAACTTGCCCCCCATGTGCATACTAACACATAGGACTAATGATGTCACGAACAAAAAAGAAAATTGCATCACGGCTATTTTTCACAACAATGATTGCAACTATAAAGTTTCATGATTATTGAACTATAAATAAATCCTTTTATGCATAATTATGTGAAATTTTGTCCTATGATGCCATGTTAAAAAATATAAAATTTCAAATAAAATTCAAAGTTTTCGCTCGAATTTACAGAAAATTCCATCCAGTTCTAGATTTTTAGATAACAAACCCGGATATAAAGTTTCGTGAAAATCCATTAAAATTTATGGCTTCGATCATATCGACCACATACATTAGACAGACACACAGACGGATATCACTCCAAAAATAGTCAAAACGTGTTCAGAAGGTCTTAAAACATATATTAGCACTAAAATTTGGAAATCAAAAATTTTCGTGAAAACAACACTTTCTCAATGAGAAAGTAAATATTTTAAAATAAACCATAAATTACATCATTCTTGTCGACAATGAAAATAATTTTTAATGTCAAATTTCTAATGCCAAATACTTACGTAACCTATACGCTATCTCGACCAACCCTACACGCCTTGTGAAAGGTAAACGCATCTTGATTACGCGAATAAGTTTCAGAATACACCTGTCACTGAATCAAATTTAATTTCCACGAAACCGCGTTTAATCAATTTATTTTGACATGAATAATATATGTGGATAGTGGATCCGGCTGAAATCGGAGCTGTACGAAAAACGCAAATTCTTATATCTCCGAACCTAATAGAAATAGATGATATGTAAACAATTTATATTTGTTTCGTCGAAAATTAGTTGCCGTTTATGAATTTGCAAAATTAATTTTAATATTTTAATATTTTGAACTATTTTTACTTTCCTTATATACAATAATATATAAGGAATGTATTGTGACGGGGTCGAAATTTCGAATTCGAGTTTTTGACGAGAGAGCACGTTTCAAGCATCCCTGATCACGAATCGAACATTTTCGAGGTGATGTCTGTGTGTGTGTCAGTGAGTCTGTGGAGACGATAACTGACAAACGAATGGACCGATTCGAACGAAATTTGGTACACAAATTACAATCCGTGAATACCGGAAGCCTATTGTTTTTATACGCAATCGAATGTTCAGAATCCATCTAAATTTTTGAGTGAAATTTAAAAAAATCATCAAAAAATCAAAACTTTTAATAAAGTTAAGCAAATAGACATTTCTTATGTAATTGTTTATTCGAAAACGATTAACATAAATTTTGGAACGCTAGCACGAACCGTTCTCGAGATATTGCACATTTAAAAAAAATATCAAAAAATTATATAAAATAAAAAAATATATATTTCCTATTGAGAAACATGTTCATTTTTCATATGTAACATCATGCGATAAATTTGGTGACATCATTCTCGTGGATCTAGCTCGTTCCATTCATGAACAAATATACTTAAAGTAATACTTTCGTATTTGAACGCCATTAGTCATTTATCTGCTATAAGAATAAATTATTTCTCCATCCATAACGCTTGGCGAGATTTTGGCGACGAATTTGGCTGATTGTCGCCAACTTGGCGAGTTTTTTAAATGTTACGAAATAAAAAAAAATCTCGCCAAATGGATAAAAATGACGCTAAATTAATGAAAATAACGACTATTTAACGAAAATTCAATTTCTTGGAAAAAATATGAGTACCTACTATAAGAAAAACCTATTTCGTTTTTACTGTAAAAGTAGTAAATACATTGCATTATATAAGGAAAGTCATGTGCTGCCCACATCAGATTATTTTTTTGTTTTAGAGAAAAAAACATAAAGGTTTCTGTCTTAGTGAGTTTTCTCGCCACTTTGCTTATTTTCATTTGAGATATATTTTTCTAGATCTCTTCTAAACGATAAAAAATAGATATAAAAATAAAGCAACAGAACTTTTCAGTATGAAATCCAATTTCTACATCCATATATTGTTTTTACAATGTTATTGTAGTTTTCTAGCAATCACCTCTTCAAGTTGAAAAATATTTATTTATTTATGGTCCATGCCACCCATCTCACATCAGTCGAAATAGATTTAACATTATTGTTATTATTATTATTATTATTATTATTATTATTATTATTATTATCTTTATTATCCGGGCCATTCAGCTCACCTATAGGGTGTAGATCAATTACAGTTAGGTTAGATATTGTTGAAGAAGATTTAAAATTGTTAATGTTTCAATGTTTATTTTTTGAAAACTAAAACAGAACGCCAGTAACATGCAGTCGCCCTTTCAAAGCCCTTCAAAGACATATAATTGAATTTCAGAGCAAGTTCTTAGTTTACGAAATATAGTGGTTATAATTTCGATATCTTACATTTTTGAACTATTTTTGAAAGGTGGTTATATTTCGTTATTTTACCTAGCTATGGCTATGAACAGTAAGAAATTATGCTATAGCTCTTTGAAAGCCCTGATAGAACTGAAAACAACAAATAAACTTATTGAACTTTATTAGAGTTTCATTTTACAAGACATTCATGCAAAACCATTTTGGCTGCATCACTGTTTTGGCTGCCATTTTGGCTGCATTTACTTTCTCATGCTAAGTAATACAGTATAAAAAAAGTATTGTTTACATGAAAATTTTCGAATTCGAGATTTTAATGCCAATATATGTTTCAAGACCTCCTGAACACTTTTAACTATTTTTGGAGTGATATCCGTCTGTATGTCTGTGGTTGATTTCTTGTGTATACGATAGCAGTCATAAATATTCACGAAACTGTATATCCGACTTCGTTATCAAGAAATCTAGAACTAGATTGCATTTTTTTTTAATTCGAGAAGAGAAATTCGAAATTTATTCGGAATTTCATATTGTTTTAAACATGGCAGCATGGGACAAAATTTACATAATCATGCATTAAAGGGTTTATTTATGGCTCGATAATCACGCGAGACTTCATAGTTTCAATGATTGTGAAAAATAGTCGCGATATAATATTTTGTTGGTAACGTCATTAGACCCACCCCCCCCCCCGCTCCCCCCGTCCTCTGGGGGAAAGTTACCCCTCTGTAGTTACACTGTCGAGTATGGCATCAATCGAAAGATTTTTTCAAGCCCTCTAAAGCGAATGGTAATAAGCTATAATTGTAACCGTTTGGACCAACAATACTGATTTTTTAAAATTATTCTTGTGAAATTAGAAAAAAACATTGAATTTGATACAAGAAAGTCGAGTTGAGCCACACACCGTTTAATTTATTATCAGATAATTTAACAAAAATATTTTTGTGTTCAGTTTGGATTTCATATCCTGTTTTTACCAGAGAATCCAGTTCTTAAAAGTTTTTGAGATAGCTATTCCCCCAGTGTTCGTTTTCAGATAGTGCAAGAAAACATTGCTACACATTTAAGTGGACGGCTTTAACCTTGGATTCGAAGTTGCGAAATGAAGAAGATGGGCTGAAATTTAAAATCTGTGACAAGAATCAGAAGCAATGTATAATGAGTTGTAAAATAATCAAACATTTTAATTAATGATTGGTATTATCATCTTGTTGTTGAAAGAGAAAATTATATGTTTCAACATGACCTTAAGTGTTTTCATAAAGTACTCTGTAAATGATAAAACGTGTCACACATATAAAAAAAGCTATTTTTGAATGTGCCTTAACTAGTATAGCAAGGAAATAATGCAAAACATGAAACCTTAAAGTGTGCTAACCAGATAATCGATATCGTTAAGTGTCGTCTGTGCTAATCGATATTTTAAAAGTGTAATCGATTGCAATTACGATTATTTTAAAATGTAAATTACGATTACGACGATAATTATACACACATAAAAAGTTATAATACAGTTGTATCACCCTATCCGCTGATTCAGTACATGCGGTTTCAGTTATAAGTGGTTTACCGCGGTTCGAAAAAGAGTTTAATAATTTAAGGAGTTTAATAATAAAGGAGGAAAGTAAAGAAAAAAAAGTTTTATTTGTTTTAAACCAAAATCGAGTCTGCATTTTTTGAACAGGAAGGTGGTCATATTTTTCACGAATCTTTTTGTAATTTTAATTGCAGGCTATCTACTCGTAGGATATCTTTTGTGAAATATATAACAATAAAGAGATTTTTTCATTGCTTTTGCAGCGCTGTTATGGAAATAAATTATTTATATCCATCTGCCATCCCATGAAACTGTGTATGATACTATGCAGTACAAGTGTGCTGAATTTTTTCATTTCTCAATCATCTTTTGAGGATTAGTCTCAAACGTCAGAAGCAGTTACCCTCATACGTACGTGAGAGATAGAGAGAATATGAACACCGTAAATGTATAATAGAGTGTACATAATATGCACACTATTATTTATTTTATGTTGGTAATATCTTACTGTTAGTAATTTATCAATTCCCTTAAAAACTTCCTTTCCAACGGGCTTTGAATGGATTCCGTAGGATAATTCCCTTCATATTTAAATGTTTTTTAAATACATAAAAATATGCGTTTTTTAGGCGGATTCATTTTTATTGTAGTATCTCGGCGAATTGAAAATTCCCGTGATTTTAATTTTTTTCGTGAATATGTAGTCATATCTTTACATTCCAATATTTCTTTTTAATTTCTGTGATATTTTTTTTATGAATTTTTAAGTGGGTCTATAAAAGTTGCGATTTTCCATTCGAGCGCTTGTCCCAAAAGAAGACTTTCTTCTATATTCATGGCAGCACAACTGCGGATGACTGTTGCTATGGTAATCTCATATTTAGAAAAGAACTGTATGGATTGTTTATTAAGCAGTGACGTATTTATATAACTGCTATTAAATTATTTTGTGCAATTTTCTGTACGCATAGAAAACAGAAACAAATCATAGGAATGCTTTTTTTCAAAACAGGCATTTTAGATATTGAAGGATGTTATTTGTATCTATGCTGTTTACACAGTGAGCAATTTATTTATTAAAATGTTTATTTATCTTTATTCAGTTGTTTACACAACAGCTGTTTATTCTAAATTATTCGAATAATGCAATTTGTATAACTGCATTTTGCTTGAAGAGGAAATAATATTAAAATGTTAAATTCGAAAATTCTCAGGGAACTCAAAGGATTATGCACCCCCCCCCCCCCTCCCCCGTGACTGTGCGTTTAGTTTGCAGTGTTAACACCATCTAAGTTTTCTAGTTATTTCTCGTCCCATGTTCAGTATTTTAACCTTCTCACAAATGCTTACCTATGGGATTTGTATACAAATTACACGAATGACACAACCCTAAGTGTGGACATACCACCCTCTCTTCAAATGAAATGAAAATCCCTTAGTTATAGTAACGAATACTTAACATTGGATTTGATTAATTTTTCTTACATGAGTGACACATAAGGAGATCTGGATACTGGGACAATTGGAGCCTATCCTCAATGCAACAGCAGCAAAAATTACTGTGCATACTGTGTAAATGATCAATAAAATAAATTGTCAAATTAAATCGCCCTCACCCCAACACCGTTATCGCGGCCCGTTTTGACCTTTGAATAATTCCACTAACATTTCCGTAAAATAGCATCATAAATCTGCATTTCGTATTAATTCCAAAAGATTTTCCCTAATGGCAAAAAATGTCTTGAGAAATCAAAACACGCCACTGTCTTCCAAAATCTTGTATTAAATTTAACTTTTCAGTCAACTTTAGTTAACTTTGAGTCTTCAGTTAACTTTAAGTTAAAACTGAACCGCTTTTCTATTCTGCATATTGAAACTCCCAGGTACAGAATAGAACAACCTCTCTTATAAATCCTAGAACAAACAGCTCCTATCAGTTATTTTATGACCTGTCGTACAATTTCTTTTATAAACCTATTTCTATTCATTAAAATCTTCAGTAGCACGTTTTGATGCCCCTTCTCTCAACATATAACAGATAACCCTTCAACCCCTTTCCGAAAATAAAATTCGATTTATTACAGAAACAAAAATTATTCAAATAAATCATCTCTCCAGCCTTTTTTTTTTATCTGTCATATCAGTTCACTTATCGTCCTCAGATGAATCCCTCTTTTGTTTTACTGAAGATGGCAACGGTTACTGAACTTGGAGAAATGATCCAAGAAACTGATATCCTCGTTATTCGTGTATTTGGATGTTAGCATCCATATTGACATAGACGTTTAGTTTTCTGAGTAAGATATATATAGCCATAGGGAGAAGTCACAAAGGACCTGACGTGTTGACGTTTGTAACCCTTGAACTGATAGGAATCGCTGTAGTTTTTGAACGAATCATCTGGAACTGCTGTTCATATCAGTCATCAGAATTAATTAGAATATTTTGGTTTCTATGAGTCACCTCTTATCGCGCTGAAGTATTTTACGGTACTGTAAGTTTTTTTTTGAAAAAGTAAATTTAGAACATTCGGAAGTAAAAGTCGAACTTTCTGTGTTTTCCTTGGTAACAAAAGAAACAGAGAGGAACAGAAAAGAAACTATCTGTTTCTTTCTTCTGTCAAAGAGAATACTTATCGCCTGAGTATTCTTTTTGAATACTCAGGCGGTGTTCAAAAATTTTTCTGAAAGGGAAACAAACGCTTAAAATGTTCTAATAAGAATTGAAAACATTCATTTTTCAACTCTAATGGTTAAAGTGAATATTGAAGATATTCGCATTCCTTAACCCGAACACTTGAGGGGAATATGGAACGCATTCGTTCTCTTTTGTCAAAAGTTTAATACTGACTCTCCTTAACCAGTACATTTAAGAATATGGTATGTGCATTAGTTATTCTTCGGTCGAACGTTTAATACTGAATGTATTAGATCTCTTTGATCCAAATATTAAAAAAAAATGTATTCGTCTTGTTTTAGTTTACAACATAATATTAAATGTATTTGTTCCCTTTAACTGGGACATTTTAGACAATGGGATGCATTCATGGAAAGCATCAATGGAATGCAACTAATTCGAAAAATAACAATAATAACGCCAAGGTACACCTTTATGGTTCCTGAAATACTTGTGAACCAAATTTCATGGCGGTGAGACATTTAGAATACCCTCCACACACACTCACACACACACACATTCACCACAATCAAACAAAGAGAGAGAGAGAGAGAGACATATTTTTACTTTCCTTATATACATAATGTATAAGGAAAGTATTGTGAAGGGGTCAAAAATTCGAATTCGAGTTTTCGACGGGAGAGCACGTTTCAAGCATCCCTGATCACGAATCAAACATTTTTGAGGTGATGTCTGTGTTTGTGTGTGTGTGTTATGTGTGTGAAAGTATGTATGTGTGTGTGTGTGTGTCAGTGAGTCTGTGGAGACGATATCTCACGAACGAATGGAGCGATTCGAATGCAATTTGGCACAAAAATCATAATCCATGAATACTGGAAGCCTATTGTTTTTAAACGTAATCGAATGTTCAGAACCTCCCTAAATTTTCGAGGGAAATTTTGAAAAATCATCAAAATATGAAAACCTTTTATAAAGTTACGCGAATAGACATTTCTTATGTAATTTTTCCTTAGAAAACGATTGACATAAACTTTAGAAAGCTAGCATGAACCGTTCTCGAGAAATTGCACATTTTTCAAATAAATTTATCAAAAAATCCCATAAATTAAAAAAAAATATTAACAGTTGAGAAACATGTTCACTTTTCATATGTAATATCATGCGATAAATTTGGTGACATCATTCTCGTGGATCTAGCTCGTTCCATTCTTGAGAAAAGATACTTTGAGTAATATTTTTGTATTTGAACGCCAATAGTCATTTATATGCTATAAGAATAACTTATTTCTCCGTCCATAACACTTGGCGAGATTTTGGCAACGAATTTGGCAGAATGTCGCCAACTTGGCAACTTTTTGAAATGTTGCCAAATTAACGAAAACCTCGCCAAATGGATAAAAATGACGATAAATCAATGAAAATGACGATTAATTGTCGAAAATTCAATATCTTGGAAAGAATATAAGTATCTACTATAAGAAAAACCTATTTTTTACTGTAACAGTAGTAAATTCATTACATTTTATAAGGAAAGTCATGTGTTGCCCACATCGGATTTTTTTTAAGTAAGATTGACTGTATTTGTTCTACACTCACTTCCAACTGTTAAGCACGGAATGCAAATTTACATTTTTCGAAAACGTATTTCAATTTGAGTGGCTGAAATTCGCTGCGGATGTAGAGGGCATTATGCAAATATCGTATGGTATAGCCAGTCACGACTGACTGTCCGAATATATGCTAATTAGACAGTTGTTGAAGACGCCGGCATTCTGAAGGGTTTGAGAAGGTGCATTTAAATTCTGATACGAAGTGTTTATAACTTTTTTAAAATTATTTTTGATGATATTCGTGTTTCTATGGCTTAAAGAAGACGAATGATTGAGAGTGAGCGCGGGTGTGCTGTCGGACGCATTTAAACAGGACAGTCAATCAAAGATATCGCTATTTTCTTTGGTGTTAATCATTAGGTAATTTCTCGATTATGAAAACAATTCCAAATAAGTCCAGCAGCTGTCCGGAGACCTGTGTCTGGTCGTCCTAGAGTTACCACCCCTTCTGATGACCGGTATATTGCTATAGTAGGCAAACGGAATCGACGATCGACCTCCACAACTGTTACATCCATGGTTGCATCAGACAACATCTGCCAGTACTATGCGTGGAAGACTCCACGTGAAGGGACTGTACGCCCGCGTTACAACTTTTTTGTGTTCCGCTAACCGCCCAAGCCAGAGTGGCAAGATTAAAGTGGTGTCGTCAACATGTCAATTGGACTGTCTCAGATTGTTGCAACGTCCTGTTCACGAACGAGTTCAGATTTGCCCTGGGATCAGATGATAAGCATGTAAGGGTCTGGAGAGAACGTGGCACACGCAATCCAGCCGAGAACATCATCGAATATCACGCATTCAGAGGTGACAGCATCGTGGTGTGGGCTGGAATTTCACTGGGATATCGCACAGACCTGCACACCTTTAATGGCGGTTCTGTGACGGCTGCGTAGTATCGGGATGAAGATCTAGACGCCATTGCGAGACTCTACATTGCAGCAGTTGGTCCTGATTTGCTCCTTATAAACGATAATGCCCGTCCCCATCGAGCTAACATCGTTGATGAAAATCTGGAAAGTGAGGACATTTTTCGTATGGAGTGGTCGGTGTACTCCCCCGACCTTAATTCCATTAAAAAACTTTGGGTTACCCTCAGGATTGCTGTGCCTACACGTTTACCTCCTCCAGTCAGTCTCAGTTGGAAAATGCCCTATTAGAGGCATGCCCATTGCTCGCATCTGTGATGGTTGATTACCTCATTGAAAGCATGAAAAATTGAAGTAAAGTTTGTGTGAAAATCCCGAGTGGTCACATACCATATTAACGTAAGTTTTGTTTGGTTTATTTGCCTTTAAATATCATTTTGTTAATGACCCAAATGTAACGTCTTCATATAATTTACGAAAAGTAAATATTTTTTCATATTTGTACATAATTCTTATTTTATTTAAAGCATAAATACATTTTCTACCTTCATGTACAATTTTGTGTTACTCAAAGCTTTACTTTTCCATTTTTGTTAATTTTACTGTCGGTGCTTAACTTTCGGAAGCCAGTGTATTTAATCACATCATTTAAAAAAATATGGAGTGCGGTCGTTTTTATGTGAAAAATTAATATTGACTGTATTCGGTCACTTCAGCCAAAACAAAATAAAAAAATCTGATGTGGGCAACACATGACTTTCCTCATATAATGCAATGAATTTACTACTTTTACAGTTAAAAAAATGTTATTCTTACAGTAGATACTTATATTCTTTCCAAGATATTGAGTTTTCTTCAATCAGTCGTCATTTTCATTGATTTAGCGTCATTTTTATCTATTTGGCGAGATTTTCGTTAATTTGGCAACATTTAAAAGTCGCTAATTTGGCGACATTCCGCCAAATTTATCGCCAAAATTTCGCCAAGCGTTATGGACAGAGATATAAGATATCCTTATACCAGATAAATGACTGTTAGTGTTCAAATACAAAAGTTTTATTCAAAGTATCTTTCTCATGAATGGAACGAGCTAGATCCACGAGAATGATGTCACCCAATTTATCGCAGGATATCACATATGAAAAGTGAACATGTTTCTCAACAGTTAATATATATTTTTAATTTATGGGATTTTTTGATAAATTTATTTGAAAAATGTGCAGAGAGATTTGAAAAATGTGCAGATGTGTTCTCGAGAACAGATCATGCTGGCGTTCTAAAGTTTATGTTAATCCTTTCTAAGGAAAAATTACATAAGAAATGTCTATTTGCGTAACTTTATTAAAGGTTTTGATTTTTTGATGATTTTTTCAAAATTTCACACGAAAATTTAGAGTTGTTCCAAACATTCGATTGTGTTTAAAAACAACAGGTTTCCAGTATTTACGGATTGTGATTTTTGTACCAAATTTCATTCCAATCGCTCCATTCACTCGTGAGATATCGTCTTCACAGACTCACTGCCACACACACACACACACACATACTTTTACACACACACTTCCCGGCCGTCCAAATAGGTGCTCTTAGTCCCCTGGACGAGTCGGACGGTCTGGGTCTTCTACACACACACACAGGCATCACCTCAAAAATGTTTGATTCGTGATCAGGGATGCTTGAAACGTGCTCTCCCGTCGAAAACTCGAATTCGAATTTTCGACCCCGTCACAATACTTTCTGTATATAAGAAAAGTAATAATGCAGTAGTTATTTTATTTGCTGAAAATTTAACACTGAATGTTGCGTTATCTTTACCGGGAGAATATAATAATACTGGATCTAATCGATCTTTCTGGCCTGTCTTGTCCGTTTTTATTATTTTTTCAATATTGAATAAATTCACACGTTTATTTGAACGTAAATTCCACCTTTATGCAATCCCACGCCATTTTGCCAGTATAGCAGTTTTTAGAAAAATAGTTTTTGAGAATAGCCAATTAAATTCCTTTGCGGTTGCTCGTGTCGAGCGATATACTAATTCGATTTCTATAGTTACATGTTTCACATTAAAGTTACAACTTATATGTGTACAAAATATTGCTTCAATCAATTGAGTAGTTTCTAAGACATTGCAAAATAATTAAGAAATGCACATGCACATACTATACAGAACTGTATGCTTTTCCATCTGTTTACAATGCAGGGGCAAATATTTGCAGGATCATTTTATGTTATTATAGAAAGACTTCTGTAACATATTTTAATTCTCGTATCCACCATTTTAGCAGTGAAACATTTTTGATATTTATGTTTATAATTGCTGCAGCACATGACATTCCTTATATAATGCAATGAATTTACTACTTTTACAATAAAAAAAAATAGATTATTCTTATAGTAGATATTTATATTATTTACAAGATATTGAATTTTCTTCAATTAATCGTCATTTTCATTGATTTAGCGTCACTTTTATCCATTTGGAGAGTTTCTCGTTAATTTGGAAACATTAAAAAAGTCGCCAAGTTGGCGACATTCCACCAAATTCGCCGCCAAAATTTCGCCAAGCGTTATGGACAGAGAAATAAGTTATAATTACAGCAGATAAATGACTGTTGGCATTCAAATACAAAAGTATTACTCAAAGTGTATTTTCTCATGAATGGAACGAGCTACATCCACGAGAATGGTGTCACCAAATTTATTGCATGATATTACATATGAAAAGTGAACATGTTTCTCAATAGGAATTTTTTTTTTTAATTTTATATGATTTTTTGATATTTTTTTAAATGTGCAATATCTTGAGATCGGTTCATGCTAACGTTCTAAAATTTATGTCAATCGTTTTCTAATGAAAAATAAATTACATAGGAAATGTCTATTTGCTCAACTTTATTAGAGGTTTTGATGTTTTAATGATTTTTTCAAAATTTCACTCGAAATTTATGGGAGTTCTGAACATTCGATTACGTTTAAAAACAATAGGCTTCCAGTATTTACATATTATCCCCCCCCACACACACACACACATACTTCCATGCACACACACACACATACACACATACTTCCATGCACACACACACACACACATACTTCCATGCACACACACAGACATTACCTCAAAATTGTTCGATTTGTGATCAGGGGTGCTTGAAACGTGCTCTCCCGTCGAAAACTCTAATTCGAATTTTCGACCCCGTCACAATACTTTTCTTATCATTATTGTATATAAAGGTAAGTAATATAAAGAAAGTGCCCAGACGGTTCAAGCGTTGAAACATAGAGATCACTCTATTTAGACCTTTGGTGTGTGTGTCTTTTACTTGGGCTTAATCAATTGAGCAGTTTTTGAGATGTTACAAAATAATTTAAAGAACTCTTTCAAGTATTATGTAGAACTATACGTTTTTCTCACCTGTTTACAACGTAGGGGTAAAAATTTGCAGGATTTTTTTTATTATTATAGTGTGAATTCTATAATATATTTCAAGTCTCTTATCCACCATTTTATCATTGTTGATGTTTACGTATATAATTGTTGTTTGAGATCCTTTATGCTACATTAAAATATCTGATGTAAGCAGCACATGACTTTCCTTATATAATGAAATGAATTTGCTTCTTTTACAGTCAACAAAATATCTGATGTGGACAGCACACGACTTTCCTTATATAGTGCAATGAATTTACTACTTTTACAGTTTTAAAACATGTTATTCTTATATTCTTTCCAAGATACGGAATTTTCTCCAATTAATCGTCATTTTCATTGATATAGCGTCAATTTTATCCCCCGTCACAATACTCTCCTTATACATTTTATTATGTATATAAGGAAAGTAAAAAGAAACCCGTTCATTTTAGACAGTTCAAGGCGTTGAAACATGTCGACAGATAGATCCGTCTATTTAGACATATAACCTATCTACTTCTGCAGCTGCTTTAAGTTCCACACTGTTTAGGGGTCATTTGTAGCTATTTTTTATCTGGCGTGAAAAATAGAGATATTTAAGTAAACATGGCGCCATGCGTTCTGAAACGATATCGTTAAAAATCTTATATGTGCAAAACATGACTTTCCCCACACTCTCAGAATCCGGCCTTCCAAATGGTTGCTCATGTCCTTTGGATGAGTCGGACGGTCTGGGTCTTCTGCACTCTCAGAATCATATTTTGTTTCTTTATATGCATTAATGCGTTTATTTCACAACAAAACGCGTGCAATAAATGCATGCTTATGTGAAACTTTTGTGGTTTTAAAATAATTTTAAATTTAATTTGGTGACATGGTGTATTTTAACGCAGTCCGCAAAACTTCCGAGAAATTGGCACATTTCCAAAGGTTTGCCCTATATCTAGGGCAAACCGTTGGCACCAACCCCTTTATTCTTGGGCCTAGAAGAAAGGGGCTGGTTTCGTTCTATTTGTAAATAAAACAAAAAAAAACGTATAAAAGGAGCATTTAATTATATTTAATATTTTATTTCAGATTTTATTGGTTTGTTTACGAACTGTGGCGACTTTATTACGGACCATGACGACTGCCCTGAGAATTTTGCCCTTCTTTTTCCCGAGATAAAATCACTACCGTAATTATCATGTATTGAAGGAACAGTAAAAGAATGAAATACACTAGAATTTTCTCTGCAGATAACGTAAATTAAATTGAATAGTTTTTATAATGACGCATCTTTTGTTCTTTGCAATGTAGAAAAAGAAAACTTAATGTGATGACAGGCGGTGACAGGTGGTATGTTATATGCAACACGTAAAATGCTAATTCCATGCAGACATTATAGATTAATTACCTGTAGAAGAACCATATCTTTATCAAAAAGGAGAAAATAAAACGTTTTGATAAAGGCTCGACGTGTCAGGTAGAATGTCTTTCGTGGAAGACTTTCTGGGGTAAACTGCACCGTAATTATGTTAAATGCGAAGGAAACTATAAAATCCTTGCACGTGCAAGCTGTCAAAACAGCCTAAGATGTGAATCGACGAACATAAACAAACAATAATGTTCCTTTCCAAACTTTTCTCGTGCTGTTGCACATTGGTTTGAGAACATGGGAATATGAAACTTGGCATGATGTTCCGCTAAGACTGAAGACCATGAAAGTAGAAGATTGCAAAACACGATGTTGAATATTTGACACACTACAATTATTCACAGATGTGCAGTTCAAACATTAACATGATGATAGAAAAATGTGTATCTATAATACAAGAGAATACAAATAATAGAACATAATTAATTTACTTGTTACTTAAAAGTAAATACTTAAAATATTCAAACTTTTTATATCTTTTTATTTTCAATTCATCCTCAATCCGAACCTGCCAAGATTTCTGATTTTACACATATATCATCTGCCTTACTTCGCAATCCATTGTGAAATTTATGACCGTGTTAGAAGCCTGCTTTTAACGTTTATTGGAATTGAACGCTTTTTCTTTTACCTTATCTTTCTGGATGTAACATCCTCTTCCAAACAGACGCTGTCATTTGTCAAAGCCTGGCCATCTTTGTTACCTTCATATCACAAGTTCACATACCTCATCAGACAGGAAATCTATGAGTAACAAATCCATTTTTTTCCAACAATAAGGTTGTGAGCGTTTGGTTTTTGAAAAAGCAAGCATTTTTCCGTTTTATCAGTAGCCAATTAACAGCTCAAATCACTTTTAAACATGCCTAGTGCTCACTATGAATTGGGATATCAATCGCACCGGCGAAACTGGAGCGATCCATAAATATATATTTTCAAAGGGTTCTATTCTATTATAGGTACTTTGATTTATTTCCATCGCTCTCCACTTGATTTGTTTCTGATCACCTTAGCCGACAATGCGACAATAGTTGGAAAGCATTAAAAGTAAATAAAACAATATAAAATTACTAACATTGTAAAATACGAAAGATAAAATTCAAAATCAAAAAATCTGATGTGGGCAACACATGACTTTAATTATATAATGTACTGAATTTACTACTTTTACATTAAGAAGATAGGTTGTTCTTATAGTAGATAATAATATTCTTTCCAAGATATTGAATTTTCGATAAATAGTGGTCATTTTCATTGATTTAACGTCATTTTTATCCATTTGGCGAGATTTTCGTTAATTTGGCAACGTTTCAAAAACTCGCCAAGTTGGTGACATTCCGCCAAATTCGTCGCCAAAATCTCGCCAAGCGTTATGGATGAAGAAATAAGTTATTCTTACAGCAGATAAATGACTATTGGCGTTCAAATACAAAAGTATTGCTTAAAGTATATTTTTTCATGAATGGAACAAGCTAGATCCACGAGAATGATATCATCCAATTTATCGCATGGTATTACATATGAAAAGTGAACATGTTTCTCAATAGGAAATATTTTTTTTTATTTTATATGACTCTTTCATAATTTTTTTGAAAAATGTTCAGTATCTCGAAAACGGTTCATGTTAGCGTTCTAAAATTTATGTCCAATCGTTTTCTAATGAAACATTACATGAGAAATGTCTATTTGCGTAACTTTATTAGCGGTTTTGATTTTTTGACGATTTTTTCAAAATTTCATTCGAAAATTTAGGGAAGTTCTGAACATTCGATTGCGTATAAAAACAATAGGCTTCCAGTGTTTACGGATTGTGATTTTTGTACCAAATTTGGTTCGAATTGGTCCATTCGTTCGTCAGTTATCGTCTCCACAGGCTCACTGACACACACACACACAGACATCACTTCAAACATGTTTGATTCGTGATCAGGGATGCTTGAAACGTGCTCTCACGTCGAAAACTCGAATTCGAATGTTCGACCCCGTCACAATACTTTCCTTATACATTATGTATATACGGAAAGTAAAAATTTAAGCTCGATCAAGCTGTGTAACGACGCCGATTCTGTGGTAGTCTGGCTCAAGGAAAAATAGAAATAGAACACCAAAATTGCAAAATACGAAAGATAAAAATAAATAATCTTTAAAAATATATTTGCTGACTTTTTACACCGCCACGTGCTTCGATAAGTGCGAACGCTTTGAGACCGGTTTCAATGTTAAGCATCCAAATCGAACGGGTTAGGATACATTTTGATCGGGTCGGATGCATTTTAATCGGGATCCGATGCATTTTGATCGAGATTGTGCGAATGAACTGCGAATGAGGTGAATATTGTGCGAATGAGGTGAAGCCATATATGGGACATCAATCACTCATCTTATGAGCTGTAAGTAGGCGACCACCACCTCCCAAGCAAAATTCACAATATCAATACCATAATTATCAATATTACCTATCGATGGGATATACATATATATTAATGACACAACGTTTCAATATTACGATACTTATAAGGATCTTTGTTATATAATTTAAAAATGATTGCAATTTGATGGTAGCATGTATGAAATGACTGTAAAACACCAGAAATACTGTGCACGCACGTTTGCCTATCGAAAATCTAATCAAAGAGAAACTGTTTCATAACGATTAACTTTACGAAAATATTTTGATGTGGTTATGCAATGTATGGAATAGGTCAAACTATTTTTCAAGAGCTACGAAAACAAATTTTGAATCCATTTACCTCTAACGAGCTAGCCACCCGCAGATAATTGCCTCATTTTGTCTACCAAATATAAGTAAAAAACACTTTGTGAGAAGGATAAGAAAAACTTGAGCAACGATAATGCAGCATACAGCTGTTTCGAGGATACGCTGGATCCCTTTCTCAGTGTAAGAGAACTAACAAACCCGAAGTCCAAACGAGAAATGGGTTAAACTCTCTAACTTTAAACTCTATCTTAACTCTATCTAAAGACTCTATCAAATGGAATAAATATATATAAAAGCAAATTCATCGAAATGTCCAACCTTTAGATTGTTCAATTTACAATTCACTCTCATTCCTAACCTGTCAAAACTGTTGATTTCACCCATATCTCATCTGCTTCACGTCGGAATCCATTGCGCCACTCATGGTCGAACCAGAAACCTGCTTTCTACGCTTCCTGGAACAGAACGCCCATTTTTGACCTCTTCTGCCTTTTGCATTCTTCTCCAATGTGAGCTGCCATTCCTCATATTATGACGTCCCTCATTAACTCTTCTATCACAGAGACACTTTCTTTTTCAGAGAGAAAGGAAGGAACACACCTGAAATGTTTGTAAACAGAGCAGTTTTCTTCAAACGATAAGGATGCGGGAGTTTCGCAAATAGACTTTCTCAGTTATCTACCTTTGTTTATTTGAATTTTGTGTTTGCTCTTGCAAAAGTTTGTCGTTTTATATTTTTTATAACTTTTTTCAACGTGGGGAATTTTGAAATAGGAATCTAGCATTTTAAAAACACTGTGCAAAGGATGTATAAAAAACTGTCTGTGTAAAACACACTGTGTAAAATATGTTTAAATAACACTGTGTATGTAAAAAACACTTTGTGTGTAAAAAACACCGTGTGTGTGTAATAAACACTGCACAAAAAATAAGGAAATTTTGAGCAATGTATTTAAGCGCGACATTTCGCCAAATTCGTCGCCAAGAGTTATGGATGAAGAAATAAGTTGTTCTTACAGCAAATAAATGACTATTGGCGTTCAAATACAAAAGTATTACTCAACGTATCTTTTTTCATGAATGGAACGAACTAGATCCACGAGATTGATGTCACCCAATTTATCGCATGGTATTACATATGAAAAGTTAACATGTTTCTCAATAGGAAATATTTCTTTTTCATTTTATATGACTTTTAATATTTTTTTTGAAAAATGTGTAATATCTCGAGAACGGTTCATGTTAGCGTTCTAAAAATTATGTCAATCGTTTTCTAATGAAAAATTACATAAGAAATGTCTAATTGCGTAACTTAATTAGTGGTTTTTATTTTTTGACGATTTTTTCAAAATTTTATTCGAAAATTTAGGGGGGTTCTGAACATTCGATTATGTATAAAAACAACAGGCTTCCAGTGTTTACGGATTGTGATTTTTGTACCAAATTTGATTCGAATCGGTCCATTCGTTCGTCAGTTATCGTCTCCACAGACTCACTGACACACACACACATACTTTCACACACACACACACACAGACATCACTTCAAAAATGTTTGATTCGTGATCAGGGATGCTTGAAACGTGCTCTTCCGTCGAAAACTCAATTTCGAATTTTCGACCCCGTCACAATATTTTCCTTATACATTATGTGTATAAGGAAAGTAATAATAAGATAATTATTATTACTTTCGAATTTTCGACCCCGTCACAATACTTTCCTTATACGTTATGTATATAAGGAAAGCAATAATAAGATAATTATTATTACTTTCCTTATATACATAATGTATAAGGAAAGTATTGTGACGGGTCGAAAATTCGAATTCGAGTTTTCGACGGGAGAGCACGTTTCAGGCATCCCTGATCACGAAACAAACATTTTTGAAGAGATGTCTGTGTGTATGTGTGTGTGTGTCAGTGAGTCTGTGGAGACGATAACTGACGAACGAATGGACCGATTCGAACCAAATTTGGTACAAAATCACAATCCGTAAACACTGGAAACACCTATTGTTTTTATACGCAATCGAATGTTCGGAACCCCCCTAAATTCTCGAATGAAATTTTGAAAAAATCGTCAAAAAATCAAAACCGCTAATAAAGTTACGCAAATAGACATCTCTTATGTAATTTTTCATTAGAAAACGATTGACATAAATTTTAGAACGCTAACATGAACCGTTCTCGAGATATTGTACATTTTTCAAAACAATTATGAAAAAGTCATATAAAATAAAAATAAAATATTTCCTATTGAGAAATATGTTCACTTTTCATATGTAATACTATGCGATAGATTGGGTGACATCATTCTCGTAGATCTAGCTCGTTCCATTCATGAAAAAAGATACTTTAAGTAATACTTTTGTATTTGAACGCCAATAGTCATTTATCTGCTGTAAGAATAACTTATTGCTTCATCCATAACGCTTGGCGAGATTTTAGCGACGAATTTGGCGGAATGTCTCCAACTTGGCGACTTTTTGAAATGTTGCCAAATTAACGAAAATCTCGCCAAATGGATAAAAATGACGCTAAATCAATGAAAATGACGACTAATTGTCGAAAATTCAATATTTTGGAAAGAATATTAGTATCTACTGTAAGAAAAACCTATTTTTACTTTCCTTATATACATAATGTATAAGGAAAGTATTGTGACGGGGTCGAAAATTCGAATTCGAGTTTTCGACGGGAGAGCACGTTTCAAGCATCCCTGATCACGAATCAAACATTTTTGAAGTGATGTCTGTGTGTGTGTGTGTGTGTGTGAAAGTACGTGTGTGTATGAGTGTGTGTGTGTGTGTGTGTCAGTGGGTCTGTGGAGACGATAACTGACGAACGAATGGACCGATTCGAACCAAATTTGGTACAAAAATCACAATCTGTAAACACTGGAAGCCTATTGTTTTTATACGCAATCGAATGTTCAGAACCCCCCTAAATTTTCGAATGAAATGTTGAAAAAATCGTCAATAAATCAAAACCAATAATAAAGTTACGTAAATAGACATTCCTTATGTAATTTTTCACTAGAAAACGATTGACATAAATTTTTGAACGCTAACATGAACCGTTCTTGAGATATCGCACATTTTTCAAAAAAATTATCAAAAAGTCAAATAAAATAGAAAAAAAATATTTCCTATTGAGAAACATGTTCACTTTTCATATATAATATCATGCGATAAATTGGGTGACATCATTCTCGTGAATCTAGCTCGTTCCATTCATGAAAAAAGATACTTAATATAGATATAGAGTAATACTTTTGCATTTGAACGCCAATTTATCTGCTGTAAGAATAACTTATTTCTTCGTTCATAACGCTTGGCGAGATTTTGGCGACGAAATTGGTGGAATGTCGCCAACTTGGCGACTTTTTGAAATGTTGCCAAATTAACGAAAATCTCGCCAAATGGATAAAAATGACGCTAAATCAATGAAAATGACGACTAATTGTGGAAAATTCAATATCTAATAAGTTATATAATATATAATTATATAATAATAGTTATATAATATATGTCGAAAATTCAATATCTAATAAGTTATATATATATATATATATATATATATATATATATATATATATAACTTATTTCTTTGTCCATAACGCTTGGCGAGATTTTGGCGACAAAATTGGCGGAATGTCGCCAACTTGGCGACTTTTTGAAATGTTGCCAAATTAACGAAAATCTCGCCAAATGGATAAAAATGACGATAATCAATGAAAATGACGACTAATTGTCGAAAAGTCAATATCTTGGAAAGGATATTAGTATCTACTAGAAGAAAAACCTATTTATTTTACTGTAAAAGTAATAAATTCATTTCATTATATAAGGAAAGTCATGTGTTGCCCACATCAGATTTTTTTTATTGTAAAAGTAGTAAATTCATTGCATTATATAAGGAAAGTCATGTGTTGCCCACATCAGATTTTTTTATTTGTGCTAAAATACGTTGTTCAAGTTTTCTTTATCCAGCATTTTAGTTTCACTACAATCCCATATATGCATATAGAGAGAATTATAATAGGGTCCCGTTTAGAACAGGTAAACATTTATACGGTTCATCTCTGTAAGTTTGGCGGATATACAATATAAGTCGAGTTTTGGGCGGATATACGCTATAAGTCGAGTTTTTAACGGATATGCACTATAAGTCGAGTCCTTGACAGATATGCATTATAAGTCAAATTTTAGACGAATATACGCCTTTAATCTATACGGTTTTGTGAGGTTAATGAATAAACAATATGAATTGATTTTTTTTATGGATATACAACATAAGATGATTTTTTAGATATATGTACAATTTTAATCGATACGGCTTTGAAGTTTGGCGGATATGCAATATAAGTTGATTTTTTGGCGGATAGACAATATAAGTTGATTTTTTGGCGGAGAGACAATATAAGTTGATTTTTTTTTCTGATGCACAAGTTTTGGACACGTGTAAACTACATTTAGTGAGACCTCTATGTATGCATAGATTTATTATGTGTTAGTCTGTGAAATGTATCTTTCCATCAAGGCTCCCTTTAGATTACTCCAAATGCAAGATCGCACAGGAACTGAAACAATCTCGCGTGGTAGATAAAAAGAAGAAAAAAAAAAGAAAAAGTAAAAACGAAGGTATATTGCAAATATTTCCTTTCAAGTGCCACATATTATCGGATCATGTAAAATTTTCTATGTACAAGTAATATAAGTAGTATTTTCTATGTACAAGTAATAATTCTATGTACACAGTCTGGGTGAAAGTTGCTGCTAACCGTAACATTCTATCGAATACTGGAACTTATTTTTATAGTAATATATTATCATATCTGCAGTCTTATTTTTCAATTTGCACCGAGAGCTAATCGTTAATGTTTTCTTAAAGCTGCATTTCTCCTTCTCCTTAATTCAATCGTTCAACGAAACGTCCCAAAAGAATATTTCAGCTAAGAAAATGGATAATAGACAAATTTCGTTAAAATACGTTTTAAAATCATTCAAAAGTGTATCGTACATTTTACTGAAATGCAACAATTTTGACAGTCATTTGTATACAGTCCTCTATATACCGCCCAAATGACCAAAGGTCTTTTTCCAAGCTTGTAGCTCGATATAGAGCGCTTCTATAGCAAAGCCACTAAATATTCAAAAAATCTGATGTGGGCAGCACATGACTTTCCTTATATAATGTAATGAATTTACTACTTTTACGGTAAAAAAATAGGTTATTTTTATAGTAGATATTTATATTATTTCCAAGATGTTGAATTTTCGTCAATTAGTCGTCATTTTCATTGATTTTACGTCATTTTTATCCATTTGGCGAGATTTTTGTTAATTTGGCAACAATTAAAAAGATCGCCAAGTAGGCGACATTCCGCCAAATTCGTCGCCAAAATCTCGCCAAGCCTTATGAACGGAGAAATAAGTTATTCTTACAGCAGATAAATGACTATTGGCGTTCAAATAACAAAAGTATTACTCAAAGTATCTTGTTTCATGAATGGAACGAGCTAGATCCACGAGAATGATGTCACACAATTTATCGCATGGTATTACATATGAAACATGACATATGAAACATTACATATGAACATGTTTCTCAATAGGAAATATTTTTATTTTTATTTTATATAACTTTTTGATAATTTTTTTGAAAAATGTGCAATATCTCGAGAACGGTTCATGTTAGCGTTCTAAAATTTATGCCAATCGTTTCCTAATGAAAAATTACATAAGAAGTGTCTATTTGCGTAACTTTATTAGCGGTTTTGTTTTTTGACGATTTTTTCTAAATTTCATTTGAAATTTAGGGGGGTTCTGAACATTCGATTGCGTATAAAAACAATAGGCTTCCAGTGTTTACGGATTGTGATTTTTGTACCAAATTTGGTTCGAATCGGTCCATTCGTTCGTCAGTTATCGTCTCCACAGACTCACTGACACACACACACACACACATACACACACACATACTTTCACACACACACACAGACATCACTTCAAAAATGTTTGATTCGTGATCAGGGATGCTTGAAACTAGCTCTCCCGTCGAAAACTCGAATTCGAATTTTCGATCCCGTCACAATACTTTCCTTATACATTATGTATATAAGGAAAGTAAAAACGATAGAATTTGCAGGATCGCCGTCTAACAATCGACGCAGAACTACGAACGACAAGCTTGAAATAGGATTCGGGTTGATCTACTACGCCACGCAAAACTATATCTACGCGAAGTAGAAGCACCTTAAATCTATAGGTCAGAAAATTCTTCCGAGAAGTGATGGATTAAGGGAAGGATGGTACGGTCCCTTCCAAACCGTTACTTTACATTTTCATATAGGACGGACGGTCTGGGTAAAAAATGTTCAGAATAGGGCCATAGGCACATATAGTGGTGGTCAAAGGTTGCTCTAGAGTTTTGATTACTTTCACCAATTTACTCGCCGAATGAAAGTTTTATTCACCAAATTTTATTTTTGGCTTTCCATTTGGAAAATTAGATTTTATTTATAAATTCTCAAATTCTGAAGATCGCAACATAGTACTACATTACATAGAAACATAGCACAATACATTACGATTAGTATACCACAATTTTTAATTTTAACATTGGCAAATTCATAATCGCCAAAATATTCGCCAAATCTCCCTTTCAATCGCCAAATGGAATTTTCTTTCGCAAAATGCGCAGCGTCGATCAGCAGCGTGACTCCTGGTGGCTGTATATCAAAGGTTGACCGTACTATGACAAGGTAGCAATTTCAGTAAGACATTTTTGTTAGACCCCGTTTCGAATTTCCCGGCCGTTCATTCAACTGCTTTAAACTTTCGGGTGTGCCGAACGGCCTGGGCTCTTCAGACTTCAGACCCCGCTTCGAGTATCACTGCACGAAAATAGCGCTTCAAAACAATATCTATGAATACGTACGTGTACTTGTATGGACATGATATCGTAACTATTCAAACGTTCATTTTCCACATTCTCTGTTTCTATTATTTTTTGAAGCATTTCTTCTACCTGAATCCGCTATTCATTATATTCTCATTATCTTTTTACCACGTCCATTTTCTTCAGGAAAAAGGAACTCCCTAAATTGTTAGTAAACAGATTCCTTGTCTGATAAATGATAAGACATTAAAAAGGATACGAATACATTTTTAAATTATATAATTTTAAATTTTTTCTGGTGTACATTTATCTGCAATTTTTTAAAACTTTTCTTGCTATTCTATGCATAGAGAAATTAATGTTTCTTGAAAAATTCTGAATGGGAGATTTTAATGGATAAACACGTTTGAAGCCCTCCCGAACACATTTCGAACTTGTCTGTAAATGTGGTGTGGAATTACTCTAGAATTCCTGCTTTATAAAATCGTGTGTGTGAGAACGTTACTTAAAATACTAATTTGAATTTTAAGTGTTTAATTTTTAACCACCCTTGGACACCTTCCAATATAGATATTCATTGATAGATCTGCACTGATTACCAATCTTTACTGATTACCAATTAACTTAATTTGCAATGCATACGCTCACGCTTCTTATTTATTTACATCTATGGAATTTACTTTTATCCTGTATGTAATTTTAATTACGTGCAAAAGTGAACATGACGCCACATTCTCAAACCATGGTCTGCCTTTGTTTTTCCCAAAGGTTAAACTAACTTACTTTGCTTACCTTTTAAAGAAATTCAAATTCGCTTTGCTACCGCTTAACGTCCCACTTGAAACGCTAAGTGGTTGCACATATCTTTCCTCTGAATGGATTGATCCTCCTGCTGAGATGCGATTTGGGAAATATCTGAATTCATTTATTTCGTTTAAAGAATCACTTAAAGTATATTTGCAACATTAAAATATATATGTAGCTTTACTACAGTTGATAATTAGAGACATTGTTTCAAATGCATAATACTTCAATTTAAGTAGGCCTGAAATATTAATATGGATATTTCATGGGTTTTTTTTTTTTTTTGTTAGGCACAAAATAATTTTAGAATTAGATTATTTTTATATTTTTCAAACTACTAAAGATATTTTTTATTTGATATTAAATGACCGTGTTTCAGATAACGCTTTACAGTTTTACGTAAAAAAGTGGGAAAGAAGATAACAAGCCTAATACTTTATTGTTATTACTCAAATATATATTGATATATTATTTGAATAATTTATATATATATATATATGTATGTGTGTATATATACATACATATATATATATATATATATATATATGTGTGTGTGTGTGTGTGTGTGTGTGTGTGTGTGTGTATATATATATAAGATTTAAAATGAAAAAAGAAAATATATAGGTGGAATGATTGTGTTTACAGGGTTGCAGAAATGTCAAGGGGGATTGCGACCCCTATTTCCTGGTTAGAAGCTAGCTTTGACTTCATGGAAACGCTCCCAGAGACTCTGCACGCCCGAAACAACAATCGATCGTGCCCGTAGGGAAAAAATGGCCGAATCCCAGACAACATAAAAATGATCAAAATAACAAAAAGTAATTTTTTGTTATTTTGACATAAAAATGATCAAAATAACAAAAAATAATTTTTTGTTATTTTGATCATTTTTATGTTGTCTGGGATTCGGCCATTTTTTCCCTACGGGCATGATCGATTGTTGTTTCGGGCGTGCAGAGTCTCTGGGAGCGTTTCCATGAAGTCAAAGCTAGCTTCTAACCAGGAAATAGGGGTCGCAACCCCCCTTGACCTTTCTGCAACCCTGTAAACACAATCATTCCACCTATATATTTTCTTTTTTCATTTTAAATCTTATATTTCAAGACTCTGATAGTGCGGCAATTTGTGCCTTTCTCTTTCTTGAATTTCATACTTTTTGGGATTGTATTTCTTTATATATATATATATATATATATATATATATATATATATAGCCGGGAACTGCCACCTAATTTAGATCGAAACACAGTGGGGGGCGGCATCCACCGTGATTGTAGCCGCCTTCCCCTACCACCAACCTCTCAGGACTTACGGACCCACATATTTTAGGTGCCCGTAATTCACGTAAACACGGGGACTGTTTGGGCAGAGGCGGGAATCGAACTCGAGTCATCCGAGTGCAATCCCCACATGCTAAACACTGGGCTGTCTCACCCCAATGTTTGTTTATTTGTGTCTGTCTATTTGTTTGTTGTTCCATGTACCAATTCTAGTTCGAAAACTACCAGAGGATATATCATGAAATTTGGTAGGTACGCGAATAGTACGCGGTAGGTTTCTCGAATTGGCTCACTAAAATAGTCTAAAGATATATTTTCGTTAAATACTTGTGTTATAAGTAATCTTTGACAACATTCAAAATAAAACCAACCGCATTACTCTCGAATATTATCTCTTTCTCTATTCCTATCTCTGTCCATCTCATTCTCCCTCTAGCCTCCCCCTCTCTCAGCCACCCCCCACCCCCCGACTCTCTCCTTATTTTTTTTCCACGCCGCTTTTTTAAATTACGTTAAGTCACCAAATAGAGGGGGAAATATCGCGTAATTGCAAATTGAATGTAATTTCAAATGCGTGTTCATTTCATGTATTATTTATTATTTAAGGTAAAACTTATACGGTAAAACTTAAATTAATGCATTGCGAAATAAAGAAAAGATATGAGTCTGCAGCGAAGGTCAAATGCTGCTCACATCATGTTTTTTACTTGTAATCCCGATTCGATTTCCAATGTGATTTCATCACCTGGCCAAACTCTTTACAAAGTATTTATCATACTTCTGAAGAAAAATGATTCTAAGACCTTACACTCCTAGACGGAAGTGATTCTTTTAAACACCTTACAAAAATACTCAAACGACCTTGAGACGCAAAACTCAACCCTGTCTTTAATAATTAAATTCTTATAACGTAAATAACTTTTTGTACCCACCAAAAATGCCATTGTGCTGCCAACTACATACATATTCATGAGAAACCCACGTTACAATATTTCGACGCTGAAATCGCCTGCTGCAGACGACTTTTAACTGATTGATGCTTTTATTATTTTTCATTTAAATGTATTAATTAAATTGAAGAGCTACTGCAGCTTTTAATTTTGATTTTAAGTAGCACTTTTTATGCTTGTGTTTTACTTTTATGCTTACACTCGGTTTTACTGGAGTTTTATTATATGCAAATGAAAATGTTAATTTTTGGCGTAGGAGCATCAAATAGAATATCTATTTTTATGTACGTTCAATTAAGTAGTATAACATAAAAATATAATTATAAACAGTATATAGAAGAAAAGTCAATTTTAGCAGACGATTTTAAACTGTTACGTGATTAAATGATTAAGTTGCAAAATGCAAGTGGAGAGTGGTTGTTCTTAATTTATAAATATACATATAATTTAAATTATTTCGTTTAATAAAGTGTTTTTACACATTTCTTTTTAATTAGTTTTAACTTAGAACCAAAATTATAATTTTAACTCTCTTTCGGAATAATTTAAATACACTTTTGTAATATACTTTTCCATATGTTTATTGGTGACATGATAGTTTTCAATTTCAGGCCAATTTAATCAAACTTGCTGAATTTTTTTTTATTCTTAAAAATAAGACATGCGGAGACTGTGTGCTTCTTGATTTTGCTTATATTTCCCTAGATTAATGAATACATACTTTTATAAAAATTCTTCAAAATGTAACGTTATTAACAATAATCATGACTGCCGTGCGTCTTTTTGATGAATCAGAACAAAGAAGCTTCTGTTCTGTTTGTTCTCTTCGTTACTGTTCCACTAACTAAAGCGAATATAAAATACGAATTTTGAATTCCTAATTGGTTGTTCCTCGATCAGCAGTACAATCTATTAGTGTCGGGGAAACAAATATTAAATTGAAAATTCTAATTTAGTCTTAACCACTACTATATTTTATGGAATAAAATCATTAAATTTTAATAAACTCCAAGGCATAAATAGCAATTTAAACTTAGTTACTTTGCAAATTCATCGAAGTAGCTAGATATAACTACTACGATATGATTAGCCACACACTCAATTAATGTCGGAGAAGCAAAAATGTAAAATTCTATTTAATCACAACCACCACTATTTTTTATAAAATAAAATGTATTAAATTTTAATATACTCAAAGATGTAAGTAACAATTTAAATTTTGCTATCCCTGCAAATTCATCAAAGTAGCTAGATATAACTACTTCGATATGATTAGCCACACACTCAATTAATGTCGGAGAAGCAAAAATGTAAAATTCTATTTAATCACAACCACCACTATTTTTTATAAAATAAAATGTATTAAATTTTAATATACTCAAAGATATAAGTAACAATTTAAATTTTGCTATCCCTGCAAATTCATCAAAGTAGCTAGATATAGCTACTTCGATGCAATTAGCAACGCAATATTAAATTGATAACTCTAATTTAATTATTACCGCCATTATATTTTATGAAACAAAATATATTAAATTTTAATGAAATCAAGACCAAAAGTAACAACTCAAGCTTAGCTATTTTGCAAATTCAGCTAGATATAGCTACTTCGATACGATTAACAATAAAAGTTAAAGTCTTTACCATTTATTTTACAAATGTAGTTACTCTCAAGTACAGAACAAGTTATTATTTATCAAAACAACCAATTTCGTGCTTTTGGCACATAAATTGTTTGTAAAGCTGATCTGTAATTATTTGAGCCTTAAAGTGCAGATTTTAATGTTAGTAAGTAAGAAAAGAAATTCCATTTAAACTTTCAACAGTGTTTTGCACGTTTTGATACAATATTCCCTTTCTTATTAATTAGTGTTCTACAACTTTGTATTATTTCTACTAGTTGCAAAGTAAGTTTGCGAACTTCTTAAATTCTTCAATAGAGGCGCTGTTATATCACATGTATTTCTTGTATTCGACATCACCTCATTATGGTATGAGTATCTTTCATAGCTCTTACACCATTCGTTCAGAAAATGTTTGAGTGACATAGATTTTGCACAGCGTTGAAGTTGAAGACCCAGACAGTCCAACTCATCCTAGGATATTGAGCAGCTTTTTGGACGGCTGGATAGATTTTGCACCACAGTATAAAACCTGGAAATTTGAAGTATTACTTGTATTCGTTATTTTCAAGTAAATTCGATTACTTGCAATTATTAGGGCTCTAAATTGGCTATGACCATACAATGAAATGAATCTTAAGCGTACAGGATGGCGACAGAGAAGCATCACAGATCATTAAAACAAAATTATAGCAATGCAGGTTTCGTAAGTATAAATGGCCATCTGCCACACATCCACCACCTTTAACTCCGTTTCATAGTTATTTCAGCTCATTACTAAGAGGTATTTGTATTTAACCCCATTCTTGGTGTCTATCCATAGCGAATCCATAGCTTTCTCAATGACTTGTGTAACGTTCGTAATGTTTTTTGCTAAATAATCCGGGAAAAACCGCTGTCATTCCCTGTGCATATTAAAATCCTAAAGTGAGCTGGGTATACTTGCTGTCCCACGTCGAAATGACAACATTTACCGGCGCCGGTAGGCACTTGATCTATGTGGATAAAACATTTTACTTACGGTCGTTCCCGCTCTGTGAGAAGACTCCAAGAGACAAACAGATAGTAAAGGCTCTTTTAAGAGCTACTTGACGTCACTGTGACGTCATTATCAACTAAATACCCCCAAGTTAAGAAGCACCGACAAAGACCAAGGACTACGATACATCTATTGCTAGTCCGGATTTAGATATACCGAATTGTGGGAATGACATGTTTATTGATGCTAAGTCGTCTGCCATCGCGACAGACGTGTCTAGAGGCTTGAGGATTTCATTATTTTTGGGTTATGAACTTACTTTAAAATGGGGTCACTGTCCTAAATTGATATAAAAATAGTGATTTGAAGTTTTGAAGATCATACTTTAAGAAATGTTGCTAAATGTTTTCAGTTTTTGCGCTTTCAGAAAGAACCACAGCATTAAAAATATATCAATTTCTAGTGCAGTGATTCCCAAACTTTTTTGCTTGGTTGAACACTTCAAATATTTCTTAAAATCTCGCGTAACTCCTACTTGGATGACATAAGGTTTAACAGGATAGAATTAAAATTGACGCATAAAGTAGTAGGGTTCATAAATAAGAATTAATTCATATTTTTGAATAAAATATTAGAATAGTCTTTATTTCCCATTTCTATTTATTAATCACTGTTAATAATAAAATTGCAAGCATTTTGCTTCACATCTGGCTCACTATATACAAACAATGTATATATATTTTGTAAGGATTTTTGTGGCAATATAATTGTTTGTCATAAAACTATTAACGAAATTTAAGTTATATTTTGGCTTTTTGTGATAAATTAACATATGTGACGCAATTAAGGAAGATATGAACTTCTTCGGTATTTTTCTGATATTTTATGACCCCAAATTTTTGTCTGGAAACCCTTTGAGTAATTGATAGGACTGCTGGTAAGGTTCATTAATGCCAACTGAATTCCTTGCCGCTACAAAAATTAAATTTTCAAAATGCTTTATTATTTTAGTTATAAATTATACTAACGCCTTATTAATTTAATTTTTTTTATTCAATAACAGAAAAGGTAAAAAGTTGCACTTTTTCACAAGCTTTTGAAAATTCCGAAGCCTTAGGGCTCCACGGAACACAGGTTGGGAATCACTGTTCTAGAAGGAATCTTTTAGAATAGCCATATCAAGATTTAAAAACTCAATCCAGTACTACACATCAAGTATTTGGTATCACAGGAATATCTAAATAAGTTAAATTTTCAAAATGTTTTATTATTTTATTAATAGATTATACTAAAACCGTAACAATTTAATATTTTATTCAATAATAGAAAAGGTAGAAAGTTGTACTTTTCCACAAGTTTTTGAAAATTCTCCTGGAATCCATGACACATGCTTGCAAATATTTAGGGTTCCACGGAATACAGGTTGAGAATCACTGTTCTAGAAGGATTCTTTTAAAGTAACCATAACAATATTTCAAAACTCACATCTAGTACTACAATAGAAAACTTTATTCATTCATATGCATTCAAAATATAGAATTTGATTATATATATATATATATATATATATATATATATATATATATTGTGAAACATCGAGTGAACCGGCTGAAGAAATATACCTAAAATTATTAAACAAAGAAAACATGAAAGAATCTGGTTATTACTTTCCTTATATACATAATGTATAAGGAGAGTATTGTGACGGGGTCGAAAATTCGAATTCGAGTTTTTGACGGGAGAGCACGTTTCAAGCACCCCTGATCACGAATCAAACATTTTTGAGGTGATGTATCTGTGTGTGTGTGTGTGTGTGAAAGTATGTAGGTGTGTGTGTGTCAATGAGACTGTGCAGACGATATCTCACGAACGAATGGAGCGATTCGAATGAAATTTGGTACAAAAATCACAATCCGTGAATACTGTTTTTAAACGTAATCGAATGTTCAGCACCCCCTAAATTTTCGAGTGAAAATTTGAAAAAATCATTAAAAAATCAAAATCTTTAATTAAGTTGCGTAAATAGACATTTTTTATATAATTTTTCCTTAGAAAAAGATTGACATAAACTTTAGAATGCTAGCATGAACCGTTCTCGAGATATTGCACATTTTTCAAATAAATTTATCAAAAAAACCATATATTTAAAAAAAATATTAACTATTGAACAACATGTTTACTTTTTTCATATGTAATATCATGCCATAAATTTGGTGACATCATTCTCATTGATCTAACTCGTTCCATTCATGAGAAAAGATACTTTGAGTAATACTTTTGCATTTAAACGCCAATAGCCATTTATCTGCTATAAGAATAACTTATTTCTCCGTCCATCTAGCTTGGCGAGATTTTGGCGACGAATTTGGCGGAATGTCGCCAACTTGGCGACTTTTTTTAAATGTTGCCAAATTAACGAAAATCTCACCAAATAGATAAAAATGACTCTAAATCAATGAAAATGACGACTGATTGATAAAAATTCAATATCTTGGAAAGAATATAAGTATCTACTATAAGAATAACCTATTTTTTACTGTAAAAGTAGCAAATTCATAGCATTATATGAGGAAAGTCATGTGTTGCCCACATCAGATTTTTTTATAGTAGTAGATATACACGTATGTTTTAACATATATACTGAAAAATGTAGCTGGCTAACATTAAACACATTGCACATAAAATTTATATATAAAAATCATCATGCTTAAAAATGCATTTTATATACTTTTACTTTTCCTACAATGCATGGTAATGTATAAGGACAATATTGGAATCGTGTCGAAAATCGGAATTCGATGAATCTACACGTTTTGGAACGTCTAGAATATGAAAAAAAAACATTTTTAGCATCACGTCTGTGTATATGTCTGTGGAATATATGTTTCCTCTATAGTACAAAAACTATTCGATGAAATATCACACAATTTAGTGGGTGAGTCACTCGTCTAAAATAACCCTGATGCTGATAAATTTTTGGTAGGATTCGAAAAAAAAAATCCTATGTGGGCAGCACATGACTTTCCTTATATAATGCAATTAATTTACTTCTTTCACGGTGAAATATTTATTCATAAGATCCACGGTACTGTGTTTTTAACGTTGAATTGTACGTTTGGCGCTTTTCTGGATGACAACATGCATAATCATTTCGAAATACCCAACTAACTTATATTTCACGCAACTTTAAATTAACAATTGTCAATATTGATAGTATTCTCGATAAGAAATATAGCCCATATATTAAAATATTTTAATAAATAATTCATCAATTAAGCGTCATTTTCATTAACTCGGTGTCATTTTTGCAATTTTGACTATATTTTAGTCAATCTGGAGCTAAATATCGTTAAATTGGATATATTTTGCTATATTATTCGCCAAGTTCGCCAAATGTATCACTAAGTGAAACTGACAACCAGAGAGAATTTCATTTCTTACTAGAAAGTATGCCCGTCATATGAACGAATTCAAAATTTGCAAAATATTATCATCTATTTAGCGATATTTTTATCAATTTGGCGACATTTTTATCAATTTGCCGATATTTTTATCAATTTGGCAACATTTAAACATGTGTCAAGTTTTTTGGTTTTTCGCCAAGCGTTATGGACAGGCAAGCGGAGAAATGAGTTAATCTTATAATCGTTTCTTATGTCCTTTCCAAGATATTGATTTTTCACCAACTAGCCTTCATTTTCATTAATTTAGCATTATTTTTATAAATTTGACGACAATTTTATCAGTCATCATTTTCATTGTTTTAGTGACATTTTAAACGATTTGGGCAACATTTTAAAAAGTGACCAAATTGATGATATTTAGCCAAATTCGTCGCCAAAATTTCGCCAAACGTTATGGACGGAAAAATAGGTTATTCTTATAGTAGATAAATGACTATTGGCGTCCAAATACAAAACTCTGACCCAAAATATCTTCGTGAATAGAAAGAGTTAGATCCACGAGAAAGATGTCAAATTTATCACATAATATTAAACATGAAAAGAGAACATATTTCACTATAGTTAATAATTTTTTTCTAATTTTATGCGAGTTTTTGATATATTTATTTGAAAAGATGTGCAATATCTCGAAAACTATTCATGCTAGCTTTTTAATGTTCATGTCAATCATTTTCTAATAAAGATCTACATAAAAAATTATTATTTACGCAACTTTATTGATTTTATTTTTATTATACTGAAAATTTTGGATATTATTTTGCTTTTCATTTTTTTTATGTCAGATATCCATAGGACTAGTCAAAAACCATATAATGATTCAGAAAATCCGTATCTTCTTCCGTTGAAGTGATTGCAACCAAAACACAGCTTTTCTAAGAATTTACAACACTGCACACCAGTGACTGGCTTTTTTTTTATAAAATTGATGCAATCGCGCTCTATAACAGTTTTGACATAATTCCGAAACTGAAAATATTTTTTTTTCATAAATTAAAGTAACTGAGATATATCCAGAAATTTTGTCATTCGTAATACCTGGGTTTAAGGATCAATTTTTTTCACTGGAATCCTAGCCACACTCCGGGATTATCATTCCGAGTAAGAATATAAATCTAAAAACTTCATTTTGTATAATATATAAAACAAGTAAAGAAAATATTCAGATCACTAACTTCCGTATACTTCCAAACTTGTTGGGGAACAGTCAGATTAGCTGTATCGTGGGTTGTTATGGCATGAAGAAAACAGAAGATAAATGAAGTGAAAAATGTAATAAATGAATGTGAGTATTGGTCAGGGGCAGACAGGTTTCACTTCATGACAAAGTAAAACCCAAACTCGCCACTTAGAATGCAAAGTCAATGAAATCTGTATTTCACCTTCGTTTTAACTTTCTCATAAAGTATTTATGCTTTAACTTTCACATACTTATAAAGTATTTACGCTTTAACTTTCTCATATAGTATTTACGCGTTAACTTTATCATATTTATAAAATATTTACGCTTTAACATTTTCATACTTATAAAGTATTTATGCTTTAACTTTCACATACTTATAAAGTATTTACCCGTTAACTTTCTCATAAAGTATTTACGCTTTAACTTTCTCATAAAGTATTTACGCTTTAACTTTCTCATAGAGTATTTATGCTTTAACTTTCTCATAGAGTATTTATGCTTTAACTTTCACATACTTATAAAGTATTTACGCTTTAATTATCTAATAAAGTATTGCTTATCAGAAATTTACGAATTCGTGCAATGCTAAAAATTACAAAAATAAGGTATGCCAATAGCCTGTAACTTAAATTCATATATGATGTATGTATTACTTTCCGCACCATACATGGAAATGTATAGGGACAGTATTGGAACTGTCTCGAAAATAGCAACTCGAGTTTTCGACGGAACTACACGTTTCGAACACCCTAGAGTACAAAAACACTATTTTTAGAGTGACGTGTCCGTTTGCATATATCTACTCTAACTAAAAACTAATTGACCAAATATTATTAAATTTAGTAAATACGTCACTTATAGGTTACCCTGGTGTCGATTAGATTTTGGTGTAATTCGGGAACAAGGAACCTGTCTTTTTAAAGAAATGGTCCCAAAAAGTTATATGTATTCACTCTAACTGAAACGCTAATTGACCCAAATTTTACAAAATTTGATAGAAATGTCAATTGGGTAATCTTTCTGTTGATTAGATTTTGATATGAAGAGCCTGCCTTTTTTTGCGAAATGGACAGCAAAAATCGTATGTATCCACTCGAAATGAAAATCTAATTGATCAGATTTCCCAAAATTTGATCGATAAGTCGCTTGTAGGTTACCCTGGTACTGTTTAGATTTTCGCAAAAAAATGAACCTACTTTTTTTGCGAAATAACCCGTCAAAATCTAAAATAAAAGACTGTTTATGCTCAATTATATCAATTAAATGCTTTTTTTATGAGCAATTTTTATTGACAAACAGAATGCATCCAATAACTCTTAAGACTAACCATTTTCGACATAATTTTTGCTTTTCGCAATTTTGCCAAGTCGCCTCTGAAAATATGTCGTCTCCGAATGAAAACGAAGCTTGGACTAAAACTGCAAATTCAAAGTCGTTTCCAATGATTATCCGAGTTATTTTGAGCATTTAAAGGGGGCATATGACCTTTAAAAGTGCCATAAACTGAGTAAATTTCCGGAGGTTGGCTTT
This sequence comes from Amaurobius ferox, assembly GCA_951213105.1. Classification (NCBI taxonomy): domain Eukaryota; kingdom Metazoa; phylum Arthropoda; class Arachnida; order Araneae; family Amaurobiidae; genus Amaurobius; species Amaurobius ferox. Next base: position 51,742,535 of record OX578153.1, read on the forward strand.
AGCCAGGGCTGGCGTGCAATGGCGCGGCATTTATGACATGCATGTTGACAACTGGGGTGGAAACCCCAGGCCGTCCGACTCATCCAGAGGACTTGAGTAACTATTTGGACGACCGGGAAGACAACTGGGGTGTAAGGTCACAACCCCTTACCGCCATTAAGTAAGCTTCTCGCTAAGCCTTCCTTCTTTTTCAAATTTTAAATGCTTTTTATACTTTTTATATTTATATATATATATATATATTATAAAATTTAATATAGGTTGCTTGCGCGCAAGATTGCAACAAAACTATTGCTTCCAGAAACAAACATATTGCTGACTATGATGCAAAAGTATCCATTCAAGAAGACTTAGATCAAAATCAAAACATTTGAATAATTGAAGTTAAAAAAAAAAATTATTTAAAATTAAAAATGTAATTAAATTTTAAATTTAATTTTAAAACATTTAAACTATGTAAATGTTTTGATTTTGATCTAAGACTTCTTAAAAGGATACTTTTACATCATAGTCAGCGATATTTTTGTTTCTGGATGCAATAGGTTTGTTGCAACCATGCGCGTAAGCAACCTATATAAAAATAAAATTTTAATAAGTACATGAAAATTATACAATTTTTAAAAACATTATTATAAGATTCACCTTATTGAAAAAATTATCACATATTTCACAGGTATTAACTTATTAGCCATAAAATTTTTAGGTATTATCAATTAGGCATTTAAAGGGGGCATATGGCCTTTAAAAGTGCCATAAACAGAGTAAGTTTCCGTATTTCACGTTTTATTTTGTACCTCTTCTACTATGCATCGATAATACCTAAAAAATTTATGGCTAATAAGTGAATACCAGTAGAATATGTGATAATTTTTTTAATAAGGTGAATCTTATAATAATATTTTTAAAAATTGTAATTTGCATGTATTTATTAAAATTTTATTTTTATATAGGTTGCTTGCGCGCATTATTGCAACAAAACTATTGCTTCCAGAAACAAACATATTGCTGACTATGATGCAAAAGTATCCATTCAAGAAGACTTAGATCAAAATCAAAACATTTGCATAATTGAAGTTCAAAAAAAAAAATTATTTAAAATTAAAAATGTAATTAAATTTTAAATTTAATTAAAAAACATTTAAATTATATAAATGTTTAGATTTGTAACTATTTTGAACCCCCTTGGGGGGCAAGTTATCCCACCGGGAGTACATTGTCAAGTATGGTATTAATCGGAAGTTTTTTTCAAGCCCTTTAAAGTGAAGGGTAATATGCTATAGCTGTAGTCATTTGGACCCATTGTACCTATTTTTCAATCTTTTTCTTATAAAATTTGGAAAAAAAAATAAAAAATTTAGTATGAGAAAGCCAAGTTGAGCCACACTCTAGTTAATTTTTTAGGAAGCAGCCGTTAATTTTTCGAAGTTGCAATTGTTTAATTTGGGGTCCCTACGATGCAGGGGCCCTGGATAGCTGCCCCGCATACCTCCGCGTTAGTCAGGCCCTCCTAATATACTTCTCACGTTATTGGCTTAGTCCCATGACTTTGCTTAACACCTTGTATTCGCAACTTTGTGAAAAACTATTTCCTTTTAATCCACAAGACAGTAAAAACAAGAGTATCCTTGAATTCCTAATGCAAATTCGTTGTGTAACCAGACTGAAAGGCATGCACATCACAACTTGTCGCGTTCTCAAAACAATGAATGTGAATCGTAAATTTAACAAACCCATAATTCTATTCATGCGTATAAATGCTGTCTTTTAAAACAGACCACCCATTTCAAACTATCATTATTTTGAATATACAGTATAAACTAGATTCAAGTAAATAGATACTGTGTCATTTTTTTTTTCTTGGCCATGATTGCATGCCAGCCGTTCAGATCGTGGCAGAAAAAAGAAATTGAGAGTGATATGTTGTTTTTTCTAATTTTTTATTTTTCTCCTTTGACATGTGATATTCGACCTTGACCAAAATATATAGATATATATATATATATATATACGTTGGCGGAAAGATGAAGAAGCCTTGGGTGAAAGCGAAATAGGTTTGCCAAAAGTGTTTTAATCCAGCAGGTTAGATACAGTTGATCTGTCAGGTTTCAAAAATACCCAATTTTTATTTTACCCATGCTTCTACGTTTTATGACATAGTGGTCTTCAATTTACGAAAGATGCAGTCCTGTTTAAAAAAATTTTGAGACGTAATCACGTGGACCCACGCTGTTCATTAAAGATTTTATAGAAAAAAATATTTAATCTACATGCAGAATATAAAATAATAGTATTTGTATTTATATTTTAGCCCCATTAGTACCATCCACATGAAATTTTCGAAATATATTTAATTGTAATCCTTTGTACTCGCACCCTTATTTTTCAAACCAAATTGCACTGACCAAGTACTTTCTTTTTATTTCATATTTATTTAATTACTTCATATTTTTAATTTATTTATTTCATATTTATTTAGTTTAATTATTTATTTATTTTACATGAACTTTATACATTTGTAATAATGTCTCAGATGTTTCCATTCAATATTTTTTCCAAAACTAGAATATTTAAAACTAAATATTTTTCACTGCCCCCTCAAGAGGAGATAGCCCTTTCCAAGTTGGTTGGGCTTGGTTTCAGCAGCAATGGACTTACTTCTTCTATAGGGCACATTGATCTGGAAAGTGGTGCCCATGATTATCCGATGTGAGTTCCTCGTACCATGCACCGGACTCTTCCAGATGTCGGGCAGGACTTATTTTCTAATTTAAGCCTAAAACCTTCGGCGACTGGAGTCTCGATTTAGCGGGCGTTCTTCGGGCACCATCCGGTGAATGATTTCGTCGTCAACGTGGCTTTACTGGATGGGATATTAGGCCCGCTTCATAATCGGAATAAAACTCCAACTTGCCGTGGCTGATTTCTTGTTTTCTAAACTGACCATTCTCCCCCCCCCCCCTCCAGAGTATGGAAAAATTAAAAAAAGGTACTTCCTTTTAATTATGTAATTGCCACTAATGTTAACAAAGTCTGCCAGTACTTCCTCTTTTCCACGACCATATATGGTCACTAATCTTAACTTCTACGCAAACTTTCTCATATGAAACGGCTACCCCATCACATTTTTAAAGCCCAAAACGCTAGGGCAGAATCTTTCCCATACCGCCATATCCCTTCCCCCTCTGCTGTAACTGTGCTTGTGTAAAACAACGCAGACGGCTATGAGATTTCTTGAGAGAAAGACCTGGTTGCCGGAGCTCACCCGGCCTATGTAACTATATCTGTTCCATTATCATATAATAAAGTAAATTTTGATAACATGAAATATCTCTTCCCTAGATTATTGTAGCCTATATTGCAGACACACACACACACACACACACTCGCATATATATATGTGTGTGTGTGTATATATATATGCGTATATATGTATACACATATATATGTATATATATGTGTGTATATATGTATATATATATATATATATATATATATATATATATATATATACATATATATATATATATGTGTGTGTGTCTATATATATATATGTGTATATATGTATACACATATATATGTATATATATATGCGTATATATGTATATATATATATATATATATATATATATATATATATATATACCCCCGAAATGAATATTTCGATTTTTTTTTAATTTACACCCAGAAAGTATATTTTTAACTATACGAAATGCTTATTCATCCACAATAATTTATTTTCATCAGGCAGCTCATGTGGAAGCAGTTGTTAAAATAACTTAAAAAAAATAAGCATTGTTGAAATAGGGCTAGACCATAATTATAACCCCGATTTACGTTTCAAATATAAAGATATAAATAAATTTTGAATTCTAATGTTTGCCATGATACAAACCATGTACAAACCATTGCAATCAAATCTTGTGTATTAAGGCATTTATTTTCATCATCAATAACTTCCAGAAAGGACAAATTCTTAAATCCTCTCTTACTAATTGCTTCTGCAAAAAAATGTAATTGATCAAAAATTAATAAGTAATTGACATCATGGATAACCAAAGTCATAAACTTTAATCCAAAAAACATACAAAATAATTAATTACACTCCAAATAATTCGTCTCTTTCATGCGACCTTCTTCTTGATTAATCTATAATCAACTTCTAAATCTGTTCCAATAAATGTCAAATAGAACGTTCATAACAACTTGGCGGCTAAATCCACATATTGGCTTCAAGAAGCCATATCTAGCAACCCTACCTGTTGAGAAATACGTGCCTTGAAGCCAAGTAACCCTGACAGACAAGATGAGACGGAGAACACTTTCTAAATGTGCAGACGATTTTATTCCCACATATTTTTATTTTTTTGCTGATTTTTTATTAGCCTAAACTCTTTTTTTTCAGGGTTTTAATGATGTCTATCCTAAGTGTGAATAGAGATGTTAATGATACATAAAACGGGTTGCTATCTTTAAGCAATTAAGTCTTAAAAAGAGGGTTTTGTAAAAAAAAAAAAAATATGGTGAGAATTTAAGTTTTTATCGCTATCACAAAGTGGAAAATGATATTGTATGACTCGAAAGGATTTTGAGTGAGATTTACGGATCGTGAAGTGGGTTTTATGTTAGTTTTTTTTTTCTTTATTGGCATAGTGTTTTTCTTTGTTTAATTTTCTATAAAATACCCTTTTGCGAGTTTAGTCGCGTTCTAATCCATATTTTATGTGATAATAACGACGAGAAGCATTAAAGGTACTCAATAAATGTGATATATGAAATGAATAAATTCGATGAAATTCTAATATGTATAACAACTTAGTAATGATATTTTGTAATGAAGCTCAACTGTTTTTGTTTGGTAATAACTTCAAATTATTTATAAATTAAATAAAACCTTGTGATAAGAATTCGAAAAATTGCCGCATAATCGAATATCCTGCTTAATACTATATTGCAATTAGCATAAAAATTAGAAAAATTCCCACTTAATCGAAAATTCTGCTTATGACGTATTTCATAAGTTATTAGATTTCGAACAATTTCAGTTTAATCGAATATCCCGCCAAATGGCATTTTAGATTGATTATGAATATATACATAATTTCTGTCCAATCAAATACCACGTTTAACAGCATGTTGCATTAATTTTATGATTTCAAACAATTCCTGTTTAATGGAATATCCCATATTGTATTCAAGATATATTGTATTGCCAAAGGCCATATTGTATTGAAAATCATACTTCGAAAATTCCTGTTTAATCGAATATCCCGCTTAATGATATTACATTGCATTGATCATTTGAATTCTAGCAATTCCCATTTCATCGAATATCCAGCTAAATAGCATATTGCAAAATTCAGGAAAATTCAAACAATTTCCTGTCAAGCGAATATCCCGCTTAATGGAATATTTCTTGCTGTAAAATTGGTACTCTATTAAGCAGGTTTGATCATGTGAAAGCACTTGAAAGTCGAATTTAAAAACAAAATGCATGCTTTTGGACCAAATATTTCATTTATCGTATTTTTTCACTCGTTGGAAGATAGATCTGACAACTTTTGATAAAAATACGTTCATATCATCATAACTTAGTGTTCCAGAATAAAATTTCGAACAAATCACTAGATTTACATAAATTAATTTTATTGTGGAATTTTTTTTAATTATCAGATTTCCGTTTATTGACAGAGAAATGCAAAATTTAAAAGTTAATTAAAATTCGTTTGGTACTGTACTTGATTATAGGTATGTTTATAGTATTCTTCCAGGGATACAAAATGTTGGTTTGATACAAAAGCAGTTCAAAAACATTTTTTCAAATAAAACCACGAATACAACAAGTTATCAGAATCATAGCTACATATTGCAATACTTAACATAATATGATAAGTAAGTTATTAGCGATATTACTTACGGTAACTCGCCCATCAAAGAGAGCATTCGAAATTCTCTTTTTCTTCTGTTGTTTTTGAATTTGATGCTTTTGAGGATTTTATTCAGCCACAGTATAATAACTTATATTCACGAACAAAATCCACATCAAAATGCAATTGACATGGTATATCAATTGTGAATGCAATTAATTTTCCGTGAAATAAATTACAACTGGCAAATTTTCTTGCGGCAAAATTCTCAACTATTACAAAAATTGTCTTCTTTCCTGAATTCACGAGAATGATGGGAAAAGATTTGTAGCAAAATGTTGCATGTTAAAAAAAATTTGGCAATGTCTACTTTGTTTTAATTTTACTTAATTTTTATAATTTTTTAACGCTGAATATCTTAAGAAGGATTCATGCTAGAGTTATAAAATAAGTGCCAGTGCCACGCATTTGCTAATGATAAATTTTCTTATAGAATCATTATTTATTTAACATTATTGAATGATCTGATTTTAATTATTTCCTTTTTAAAAAATTATTCAAAAATTTGGGGATCTTCAAAGCGTTCAATCGAATTAAATTTGCATAGGATTCTAATATACTCATTGAATGCAATATTCGCCCCAAATTTCTCTGGAATAGCTCCAAATCGTATTCACACATACATACACACACACAAACACACAAACAAATATATACAGACATCACCGCAAAAATATCCGATTTAAGTTAAAAGATGCTTAAAAACCTGTAATTTCCTGGAGTAATATTGTAAATTCTGTACCCCATTATAATATTTTCCCCATATATTGTATTGGACATGGACGGTAAGCAAACGTTATACTATATATGCACGGAAAGTAATACATTATACTATGGATGTAGGAAACATAATATATGAAAAAGAATAAATACCTGTATTCAAAGAACATTCTAACAAACTTCATTTAAAATGCCTATGGTTGTATGATTAAGAAGCATATAACAAAAAATGAAACGAACAATCGATTTCGAAAGTTTCGTGATCTGCTTCATCAGTAAATAAAAAAATCATTAAAACAAATTACTATAAAAATACCAGTGAATAAAAAGTTACAGTATTTAGAATTTAACAAATGAGTGGGGAAAATTAGTGGTGAAAATTAGTGAAAGAAATCTATTTTTAATAAACTTTTAATGCTATTACTAATGAATTTCAATTTCAGATGATTTTAGATAGCAGATTGAGCAACTTTTCATGTATTTTCTGTTTACAGACAACTTCCACGACTTCTCCCAGTCTAACTCCTTTACCGACAGTACCACCGTTCTTAAATCTTCCCGACACAAGAGCCAGAGTTGGAGGAGATCCTGCCATTGAGGACCTTCTTCCCAATGCTCCTGAAATTAGGTCTTACCAAGATTTCTACAAAGTGTTCTATGGGACTCAGGAGGGTGTTAATCTCCTCCGAAAACAGTATGGACCAAATGGACTTCAAAAAGCAAGGGCTAAATACGGAGTCAATAGAAGTGAGTCTTATTCTCTCTGATAAGTAATTCGCTACTGTTTAAATACATGTGATGTGTCCATGTTGTGATTAATATTTTGATAAAAATAGCTTATTTTTCAATGTTAATGATTGACTCAATTCTGATTAAACGTTTTTTAGAATTATTCTTTCTCGCTTAAACTAAATTTTTCTGTCTTTGTGCCTCTCTTTAATTAGTTTCATATGTATCACCAAATATGCCTGCTTTTTTATGGTGCCGTGACCAAGATATGAACATTTGTCATTACCGGCACGACATCATTACTGTACTAACTGAGGCAGACGCGGTAATCAATATGAAAGTACTAATTAAAGGCAGAACATTTAGCTTAAGTGAAAAAGAAGATCTAAAAGAAGAAGAATTATAAATTAATCAATTATTAATTTTAAAAAATAAGATCTCTTCATTAAAATCATATTAATGCAAACAGCCCAATACATGATTTTCACTATAGATGTACAAAAATATTTTTGATACATGCATATCCCGACTTACGTCGCTTCAATTTCGACACCTCCCATTTACAGCACTTGGCAGTTACCACCATACCCCGACATAAGAATGTTTACATCGTAGTTACGACATCTTAACACAATGATTGTCAACTAGGATTCCTCAAATATTTGCAAAAGCATGCAGAAAAAAAAAAGTACGGATTTCCACCTTTTTTGCAGTTGAGTAAAAAAATTTAAATAAAGATTTTAACGTGACAAAACACAAAATCATTATAAAAGATATCCACTGTACTTGCTTGCAGTAAGCATGTGGTGAAGTAAACTATATAATATTCTGGCCTGATTAATGTCTAGGGTTAAGGGTATTCGACTGAAATCAGAGCCTTACAAAAATGTAAACAATTTGAACGTCTATATTTAAGAATCTAACACATAAAAATGTAAACAATTTATACTTATTTCGTGGGAAATACAGTACCATTTATGAATCTACAAAACAATTTCAATATTTTTATAGTTTGAACTATTTTCTTTTGATAATATAAAATAAAAAAGTTATTGTCCAAGAGAATTTTTGCTTCAATTTCCTTACTTTCACACGAAATATCTTTTAAACTATACAATATATATATATATATATATATATATATATATAAACTATATATATATATATATATATATAAACTATATATATATATATATATAACATATATATAACTATATAAACCAGATTTAACATGTAAACTATATATTACACCATATATAAACATATATATAAAGGCTATATATAAACAGTAACCGACGAGTATTTACAGTAAGAAATCTAGTTTCTAAATAAATAATTTGATTTTACAAAGCTCTTATAGTTTTTGAAAAATCATCTTGCCAATTTCAAAATGATTGAAAACTTTCAATTTTGAAAGATTTTATATATCTCAAAAACAATCTCGAAAGCTAAAAGTGCTATACGGTTATTATGCTGCAAAGGTGACTTCAGTTATGATTATAAGGCTTGTTCTGGAATTAAATGCATAGAAGGTGCTATGAATGTAAATCTGTCTGCTTTGTGTTAAAGATTTAATAAAATATCTCTCGATAATAGCTATTATTCTTCTCTTTAAATATTTCAATAATTCAATGAAAAATTAATTTGGTATTCTTTGCCTGCATGAACTGTTCTATTTAATTCAAAGTGAAATTAAATTTAAAATTCATGGAATTGAAATTGAAAAGCTAATATGCGAAGAGTAAATGGTGAATTGAAGAGAAAGTCTAATTAATTGGGTTAATCTAATCAATTTCTTTTAAATGGATATTTAAATATCTTAAGAAATCCAGATGAGTTTTTGATTTTTAAATTTAGAATATTTTCACTGCGTGTTTGAATTTTCTATCAATTCATAATATCATTTTTATAATGGCATATGAAAGTGATATCATGTTTCATATTTTTCATTCAGAACTAACATTTTGCAAAATATTATATGCATATTGCTGTTTTAAATGTTCCTCAATTAAATTCAAATTCGCATTCTTTGAGACTCATTCTACAATCATCGAAATAGCACGAAATGTTATATGAGGGTTGTTGCTTTAATTTTTGTTATTTATTATGCGATATTTTTATGCCTTCTTGGTAATTATATAGACATAACCAAGTTCCTTAGTAACTTTTCAAATATTTTTTGTCACTACTGATATGTGAGCGATTTTCCATATTGCAAAGGCGTTATATTTAAATTAGTTTGCATTATAGTGAGTTTCTTGAAAATTTCAATGCTTTGTTAAATAAATGTATACTAAGTAAACAAAAATTTGTAAAATTAAGGGGTTTTAAATATGTGTGTTCATTTCACATGTCCGAAACTTCTTTGAGAGATTTCTGCGATTTTAATGGTGCCGTAACTATAACAATACAAACATTATAGCAAGCATTTACAAAGAGACTTACACCCCACAAAACTAGCATAACAATTAGTTTGCTCAATGTTGTTGAAGTATAATTTTCAGAATTTTCTTCGTTATTTAGGATGTTGTTGTTGTTGTTGTTGTTGTTGAGACCCAGACCGTCCGACCTACCAGAAAGGTGTAAGGTAACCGTTTAGACGACCGGGAAGTGCCACCCAATTTAGACCGAAACCCAGTGGGGGAGGCATCCACAGGGACCGTACCCTCCTTCCCCTATCACCAACCTCTCGGAAGGACTTACGGACCCACATGTTTAACGGGATCGTACTGCGCATGAACACGGGGGCAGTTGTGGTAGCGTGCAAATCCAGCGCACAAACCACCAGGCTACCGCGCCCGAAATGTGCCAACAGCACGCGGTGTTCGCAGTTGGTCACCCACCCAAATACTAACTGCGCCCGATGCTGCTTGACTTCGGTGATCAGGTAGTCAGGTGGTCAGGTGCTGCTTGACAACCGGTATTTTCAGTACGGTAGGGCCGTTGACTTAGTTATTTAGGATGTGAAAGCCCCAGGCCGTCCGGTCTTGACTTTATTGAGCCAGTTATTTAGGATGTGTAATAATGTAATAATTTAAGATGTGTAGTTATTTAGGATGTCGAAGACCCAGACCACACAGCCAACCCTAGGGCTTACGGCAGTTTAATGTGTGGCCGGGTTATTTAGGATGTGTAATAATCCCTAATAAGTAAGTAAATACTTGGTCATACCTTCTTGGGAACCCATCGGAGAAATTATAAATGCAATAGAAACAAAATATTTTGTTACCCCCCCCCCCCCCCCCCACACACACACACCCATATTTTTCTGGTAACGCTACCGCTACTCCGGAGGCCCTAATCTAGTATTTTTCAGACTTTTGGGCCCTGGAACTCCTTTTGGGATTCCATTTGATGGCAGAACCCCAAAATTAGGCAAAGTCCATTATGGCCGAAATTATGCATTTAAATTTTACGTAGTTTTATTATTATTATTATTCACGTCTAGGAAGATTTACACCAAACTATTACATCGCGGAACCCCGGGAGTTCAACGGAACACACTTTTAAAATCACTGCGCTAAGCTATACTGTAAAATATCACCACATCCACTTACCCATCACCAGTAAAAGTAACTCATAAATATTTAACTGGAAATTTATATTTGGGGACGCACAATTAAATAGCTTCTTATAATCAAGAAATTGAGTGTGTATTAAAAATGCAAGATATGACCTATCATAAACCTTAAATCAATAAAAATGATCTAATCACGAAATCAGTATCATATAATCCAAAGTACTATGTGCATGTTTCACTATTGTCTGTATTATGACGGCAATGTTGCAAGGTTGCTTTGTTGAAATCACTATTCATGTTTTCGCCGCGGATGATCGCCAAATATCGTCAACGCCATACAAATATGGCAAATCCTCGTTAAATAAATATATTACATCAACGAAATTTGAGAATAAGACTGGTTGGTAAGAATCCATTCTTTGTGTATTATGACTACATTCCAGTACAAGCAAAACTATTATTAGATGTATCTACAAATGAAAATCACCTAATCTTGCAGTTTTATTGTCTGAGATCCTATGATATCGCTTTAATCATTCTTTTTATTCCTTTGTTCATGTGAAACAGATGACCATGGCCTTTTCGCTAATGGACTGTTCACAATGGCTTGAGAATAACTAAGACTACTGAGAGAGAGACTAGGTAATTACCATAAACCCGTCGGAGATGGAAGTCAGTCTCAAAGCAATTTAAAATATCCGACATCATCTGGTTTGCGAATTTCCCAGAAGTTTCTAAAGCAGCATTTCCCAAACCGGCGTTCCCAGAACATTGCTATTCCGTGAAATACAATGTTCCACTTAAAGTTACCATTTTTTTTTAAAAGTCGAACTTTCGTAAACGGAATGCTAACACGGTGGAATTAATGCCAAATAATGGGTGCATAAATATAAATGGGCCGGTAAAAATGATTGGGAAAACTTGGCTTAGTTGAAGCGTTTTCTTTACTGATTCTAGGTATCTAAAAATACAAATGACTCCATAAAATTAGCATAAAAGACGAGATAATGTAATTTATGATTTTTTTAAAGCTTAATTTGAATATTACTGACGGAAAAAATTTGTCGTCTAGCGAAAATACTTGAATTGACATAGTTTTGATCAACTTGAAAATGTGCATATGAACGGCTTATGATCTGCATGTGTTCAAAGATTTTAAGAATTACAGGCGGGTGAGAGACGATATTTTACCTAATTTTAAGTACTCCCTATTCACAGAACATATCCAAAAATGGTATCTATGGTCCGGTGCTTTTTATGTGCTCCTTAGCATTGAATAGCCAACAACTTTATTGACAGCAAAAACAGTTGCTATTTTGCAAACTCTATTATATTATATGACTTAAGATTTCACTTACATAATCCTTTAGCCTAATTTATTTGAGCTGTTACTTTTATAAACCATAGTATATTTTAACCACTTAGCCACAATGTATTATAAAATAATACGTTTGACCATTGCTTATAGAGGAATTGAATGTTCGAATTTTTCTGGAAACATATAATTAAAATATGCATATTCTGAATGAACGATTTTTTCCAAAATTGCATTGTGTTTACACTTTACATTATTTTGCGATGTTTTGACCTATGATCATCTTGTAGTTTTAGATTTTGGCGGTAAAATAGATGCGTCCATAGAAGGGGGCGAACACCACTCGAGTGGGGTACCCAAGTTTTAGAGAGTCTTGGATCAGCAATATTTTTTTATACTGACGTGAACGCCGATATAAAAACATGAACAATTCACAAAGCGGCTAAAATTAAATAAGGAGGGGGAGGAGAAAGGCATGATATATTTTTATAGGTGTGTCCACAATATGCATGAGCGACCCTGGCTAAAGTTAAAGTATTTAGTGGAGTGATTTATTAAATATGTTGAGCACACACACGTATAAATGTTCTGAGTACCGAACATTTCATGTTTCAACACCGAACATTTCATGTTTCAACACCGAACACCGAACATTTTATGTTTCGGTATCATACACTAAATAAATCTCTTACTTACGGAACTGTTTGTGTGAAAACTGAACAGATGGCAATCCTAGTTTGGCGAGGAAATACGAAACATTAAAAATTTAATTATAAATAATTGGAACGGTTTATTTAAAGAAAATGTGCTTGAATTCTGTTTAAAGTAATGTGGAAATTGAAATAATTCTTTAGTAATAGCATATTAGTTAAATTTATTTGCTGTTTCGGAAGTTCAAAAGAACATCCTCTATTAGAATGAAAGACGTAGCAATGTTACAAACAAAGGTGAGAACGCGTCTGCCAATAAATAACTGCATCATATTAATATGGAAGAAAATCATTTCAAACAAAAAATAGAACAAAGGAAATCCTTTCAAATGAAAAATAGAACAAAGGAAAAGAAATATCTAGATGTAAGGAAAGAGCTATGAGCAAAGTATCCCAAGTAAGAAAACTATAAAAATTTGCGTAAACTACTGTCTAAAATAAGCGGAAGTAAATTATTATAAAATTTTAATCCTTCTTTCTCTAATTCTTTTTCCTTCCTTCTGGATTTTTTTTTTCTTTTTGCCATCCATTTTCTTCATCATTCCTGTGATAAAACGTGATGAAACGTTCCTTGAAATTCCTGAAAATATAAAAATTAAAGCCTACCGTCAGTTTAAATTTGAGTATGTATTAGTATTTAGTTTCATTTGCAGCAATTGAGTTAAACCTCATTATTGTCTCTACCTTCAAAGGTTCAAAATAAAATAATAGTTGCAAATGTTATCAAAATATCTTCTCAGAAAAAGCATAGTAATATAATATTTGTTGTTGAGACCCAGACCGTCCGACCTACCAGAAAGGTGTAAGATAACTGTTTGAACGGCCGGGAATATAATAGTTGTGTAGTAATACTGCACATGACAAATATTAAACTTCTAACTTTATTAGTTGCTAAAGAGTTTAGTTGCTTAGAGTTTAGTTGCTAAAGTGGAATTTTTTTAGAGAAACAAAATGTAGCGCATTGGTACAAAAATTTAGATAATGCACACACACTAAACCAAATTAAAAATGCTTATCTCTCCTGCCTATCTACCTGTCAGAAAATTAAAAAATCAACATTGTATTTTAACATCAACATTCTACTTTAACATCAACATCGTAACATCCACATTCTACTTAATATCAGCATTCTACTTTAACATAATTCTATTTTAGTTTCTGAGATATGGGAGGATGAGATGAAAAAGCCACTGGATGGCTCATGTAAAAAGAGTCTGTCATAGGACCTGATTATGATCTGGAAAACAGAAGACATGATAATAATGCTTATGAATCGACAGGATGCCAATTAATGCCTTAATTCAGCCTTTATATGGGACATTTGCCCACAAAAATTTCTATGTAACCATTTCAAAATGTTGATCATTTTTATTTTTTAACTCAAAAAAGAAACTAATAAAATTAATAAATTTTTATCAAGATTCTTATGCATAATAAATTGTAAATGAATTTTATATAAAACCAGTCGCCTTTTAAGACCAGAAACAGAAAGCTCTTAACATAAGAAAACTTTCTTGCAGTAGCTATCAACCCGTGCACGCTGACAATGCGTAGAAGAAGATTATCTACGGGATCCGCTTATTCGCTTTGCGAATGTATTAGATTGCATGCACGGGGCCTGCATAATCATCTAAATACGCTTCAATAACCTTAATAATAATAATAATAATAGTCAATAAATCTTAACAGAAAAAAATTAAACATGGTCCCGGATGTACCATATTTTTACTTTCCTTATATACATAATGTATAAGGGAGGTATTGTGACGGGGTCGAAAATTCAAATTCGAGTTTTGGACGGGAGAGCACGTTTCAAGCATCCCTGATCACGAATCAAACATTTTTGAAGTGATGTCTGTGTGTGTTTGTGTGTGTCAGTGAGGCTGTGGAGACGATAACTGACGAACGAATGGACCGATTCGAACAAAATTTGGTACAAAAATCACAATCCGTAAACACTGGAAGCCTATTGTTTTTATACGCAATCAAATGTTCAGAATCCACCAAAATGTTCGAATGAAATTTTGAAAAAATTATCAAAAAATCAAAACCGCTAATAAAGTTACGCAAATAGACATATCTTATGTAATTTTTTATTAAAAAACGATTGACATAAATTTTAGAACGCTAAAATGAACCGTTCTCGAGATATTGTACTTTTTTCAAAAAAATTATCAAAAAGTCATATAAAATAAAAAAAAATATTTCCTATTGAGAAACATGTTCACTTTTCATATGTAATACCATATGATAAATTGGGTGACATCATTCTCGTGGATCTAGCTCGTTCCATTCATGAAAAAAGATACTTTAAGTAATACTTTTGTATTTGAACGCCAATAGTCATTTATCTGCTATAAGAATAACTTATCTCTTCGTCCATAACGCTTGGCGATATTTTGGCGACGAATTTGGCGGAATGTCGCCAACTTGGCTGCCAAATTAACGAAAATCTCGCCAAATGGATAAAAATGACGATATATCAATGAAAATGACGACTAATTGTCGAAAATTCAATATCTTGGAAAGAATATTAGTATCTACTATAAGAAAAACCTATTTTTTTACTGCAAAAGTAGTAATTCATTACATTATATAAAGAAAGTCATGTGTTGCCCACATCAGATTTTTTTAATACTATTTAAAATGTTGCTTACTTTTCGATTTTCTAACATTTTTACTATATTTCAGTTATACTATCATCAATAGATCTGGCGATTTGGATCATTAAACGTTAAAAAAAATATAAAACATCATTATTATAATATAATGGAATATGTTTTATTCATTCATTGTATGACTGTCACATTTTATTACTATCCTCCTAAGTTTATTACTTTGTTAAGCAGAATAAAAAAAATTAAATTACAAAGGATTTAATAGTTGAAAGCTAGATCCACTGACATGGTTGCGCCCATTCTTTTATAAAGAGACATTTTGCTGCTACGAAATTTTCATTAAAACTTCTATTTCTCAGGATATGCTTTAGATCTCAGGTGATTTCTAATGTGGGTTTAGCATCAAATTCCATAGGGGAATGTTTACTAAGCATTTACATCCCTGGTTCTTTTTTATTTCAGGTCAAAAAATTATCATTTTACTTGAAACATCTATTTCTCAAAATTGGCTGTAAAGAGAGCTTAGATGATAACTGATATGGATTCAATATCAAAATTTGGAGGAGGTATGGTGATTCACTATGAATGAATTTTCACTCCCAGTTTCTTTTTCACTTCCGGTTCAAAAATATTTCTTGAAGCGTCTATTTCCCAGTATTGGCTGTAGATATAGCTTAGATAGTGATTAATATGGATTCAGCATGAAATTCCAGAAAGGGTAAAAGTACTTACTCAGGATTTCCACTTCTGGTTCTAGAGATATCACTTTCGATAAAAAAAATCTGATATACTATAGATATAGCTTAAATAATGACTAATATGGATTCAGCATCAAATTCCGAAGGAGAATGGGGGGGGGGGGGAACGAAATCATTAAGGATTTCCGCTTCTAGTTCAAAAAAAAAGAAAAAAAAATTCTTGAAGCATCTATTGCTCAAGATGACAATGCTTAAATGGTGACTGATATGAATGCAGCATGTAATTCCGGAGGCGATAGTGGGATCACTAAAGATTTCCACATTCTATTCGAAAATTTGAGACTTATATTTCTTAAGATTGTGCATACATGTAGCTTGTATGACGACTTATATGGGTTATGCATTGAATTCTAGGGGAGTTAGAGGCTCACTAAAAAATTACATTTCTTCTGAGGATGATCCGAAAATTCGTATTTCCGTATAAAATAAATATGCAAAACAAACATAAAAAGTCTAATTAGAATTAAGTGAATGAAGTGAATATCACTATACATAGTGCTACACCATTCACCGCCATTTGAAGGTTACTCCATAAATGTCTTGTTATACTCGATTATATTCGTATAACTTGTTATACTTGGATTGCTTATGTGCGATAAATAATGGTTGGTATTAAGATTTTGCATATTTTGAAAAAGGTGGTATTATTTGCGGGCATTTACGGTGAACAAAAAATCGTCCGTTAAGAAGAATAAATTCCCGTGTATTCCTCCCCTATAGGTTCTAGGACACAAAAGTAAAAATCTGATGTGGGCAACACATGACTTTCCTTATATAATGTAATGAATTTACTACTTTTACAGTAAAAAAATAGGTTTCTCTTATAGTAGATACTACTATTCTTTCCAAGATATTGAATTTTCGACAATTAGTCGTCATTTTCATTGATTTAGCGTCATTTTTATCCATTTGGCGAGATTTTCGTTGATTTGGCAACATTTCAAAAAGTCGCCAAGTTGGCGACATTCCCCAAAATTCGTCGCCAAAATATCGCCAAGCGTTATGGATGAAGAAATAAGTTATTCTTACAGCAGACAAATGACTATTGGCGTTCAAATACAAAAGTATTACTCAAAGTATCTTTTTCCATGAATGGAACGAACTAGATCCACGAGAATGATATCACCCAATTTATCGTATGGTATTACATATGAAAAGTGAACATGTTTCTCAATAGGAAATATTTTTTATTTTATTATGACTTTTTGATAATTTTTTTGAAAAATGCGCAATATCTCGAGCACGGTTTATGTTAGCGTTCTAAAATTTATGCCAATCGTTTTCTAATGAAAAATTACATAAGAAATGTCTATTTGCGTAACTTTATTAGTGGTTTTGATTTTTTGACGATTTTTTCAAAATTTCATTCGAAAATTTAGGGGGGTTCTGAACATTCGATTGCGTAAAAAAACAATAGGCTTCCAGTGTTTACGGATTGTGATTTTTGTACCAAATTTGGTTCGAATTGGTTCATTCGTTCGTCAGTTATCGTCTCCACAGACTCACTGACACACACACACACACACACACACACACATACTTTCACACACACACACACACACACACACACACACACAGACATCACTTCAAAAATGTTTGATTCGTGATCAGGGATGCTTGAAACGTGCTCTCCCGTCGAAAACTCGAATTCGAATTTTCGACCCCGTCACAATACTTTCCTTATACATTATGTATATAAGGAAAGTAATAATGTATGCATTGTATTGAATTTGATTTATACATATTACATTAAGTACTTTTGGCCTGGCCCGACCCAAATCTTTATAAACTTAAATCCGACTTAAATCTTTATAAACTTAAATCCGACTTAAATCTTTATAAACTTCGGGCTGGAAAGGGTTACTTTCCGGTCCGAAAACATGCAAGAAAAATATGGCCCTGCCTATCGCCGAGCCGAGACTAATCACACGAGCTATATATATATATATATATATATATATATAATAAAAATCTTATGAAATTCCAATGATAGATAAGGGATAAATTTTTTACATCTTTTTCGTAGTTATCTTATATTTGAAGTTATGGTTATATGAGTTACATCTCTTATCTATCATTGGAATTTCATACAATATTTTTACTTTCCTTATATACATAATGTATAACGAAAGTATTGTGACGGAGTCGAAAATTCGAATTCGAGTTTTCGACGGGAGAGCACGTTTCAAGCATCCCTGATCACGAATCAAACATTTTTGAAGTGATGTCTGTGTGTGTGTGTGTGTGTGTGTGTGTGTGTGAAAGTATGTGTGTGTGTGTGTCAGTAGGTCTGTGGAGACGATAACTGATGAACGAATGGACCGATTTAAACCAAATTTGGTACAAAAATCATAATCTGTAAACACTGGAAGCCTATTGTTTTTATACGCAATCGAATGTTCAGAACCCCCCTAAATTTTCGAATGAAATTTTGAAAAAATCGTCAAAAAATCAAAACCAATAATAAAGTTACGCAAATAGACATTTCTTATGTAATTTTTCATTAGAAAACGATTGACATAAATTTTAGAGCGCTAACATGAACCGTTCTCGAAATATTGCACATTTTTCAAAAAAATTATCAAAAAGTCATATACAATAGAAAAAAAAATATTTCCTATTGAGAAACATGTTCACTTTTTATATATAATATCATGCGATAAATTGGGTGACATCATTCTCGTGGATCTAGCTCGTTCCATTCATGAAAAAAGATACTTTGAGTAATACATTTGCATTTGACGCCAATTTATCTGCTGTAAGAATAACTTATTTCTTTGTCCATAACGCTTGGCGAGATTTTGGCGACGAAATTGGCGGAATGTCGCCAACTTGGCGATTTTTTTAAATGTTGCCAAATTAACAAAAATCTCGCCAAATGGATAAAAATGACGATAAATCAATGAAAATTACGACTAATTGTGGAAAATTCAATATCTAATAAGTTATATAATATATAAATATATAATAATAGTTATATAATATATGTCGAAAATTCAATATCTAATAAGTTATATACATATATATATATAACTTATTTCTTCGTCCATAACGCTTGGCGAGATTTTGGCGACGAAATTGGCGGAATGTCGCCAACTTGGCGACTTTTTGAAATGTTGCCAAATTAACGAAAATCTCGTCAAATGGATAAAAATGACGATAAATCAATGAAAATGACGACTAATTGTCGAAAATTCAATATCTTGGAAAGGATATTAGTATCTACTAGAAGTAAAACCTATTTATTTTACTGTAAAAGTTGTAAATTCATTTCATTATATAAGGAAAGTCATGTGTTGCCCACATCAGATTTTTATTATTGAAATCATGTTATTTATAAGCTGCATTTGCGAAATAAATGAAATGTATTTTGCATCGTCTTACGTTATTACTTTTAGTTTATCTAATTTTTCATACTTGCTAAGTATAATTAACACTTTGAATCTTTAATATACTATATATACACTGACTTCCTAAAGTTAAGCACGCAATGCAAATTTTCATTTTTAGAACGCGTATTTGAATTTTAGGGGATGAAAATCGCTGCGGATGTAGATGACAGTATGCAAATATCGTATGTTACAGCCAATTACGATTGACTGTCCGGATATATGCTAATTAGGCAATCGTTGAAGACGCCAGCATACTGAAGGGTTTGAGAACGTGCATTTAAAAGTTAATACGAAGTGTTTATAACTTTTGTAGGTTTATTTTTGAAGATATTCGTGTTTCTATGGCTGAAAGAAGACGAATGACAGATAGTGAGCGCTGGCGTGGTGTCGAAGGCATTGATGCAGGACAGTCAATCAAAGATGTCGCTATTTTCTTTGGCATTGATCATTTGTCAATTTCTCGATTTTGGAAACAAGTCAAACAGTTGTCCGGAGACCTGTACCCGGTCGTCCAAGGATTACCACCCCCTATAATAATCGGTAGGGATCCACGTGAAGGGACTGTACGCCCGAGTACCACGTGTTTGTGCTTCACTACCTGTCCAAGCCAGAGGGGCAAGTTTAAAGTGCTGTCGTTAACATGTAAATTGGACTGTCTCAGATTGGTGCAGATTCGATTGATCCGAGTTCAGATTTGCCCTGGAATCAGATGATAAGAGTGTAAGGGTCTGGAGAGAACGAGGCACACACAATCAGGCCAAGGACATCATTGATCATCACGCATTCAGAGGTGACAGTGTCATGGTGTGGGCTGGAAATTCAATGGGATATCGCACAGAGCTGCACATCTTTAAAGGCGGTTCTGTGACGGCGGCGAGGTATCGGGATGAAGTCCTAGACCCCATCGCCAGACTCTACGCTGCAGCAGTTGGTACTGATTTCTTCCTTATGGACGATAATGTCCGTCCCGATCGAGCTTACATCGTTGACGAATACCTGGAAAGTGAGGGCATTTCGCGTATGGGGTGGCCTGTGTATTCCCCCGACCTTATTCCGATTAAAAACCTTTGGGATGCCCTCGGGCGTGCTGTCTCTGCACGTTTACCTCCTCCAGCCAGTCTCAAAGAGTTGGAAATTACCCTATTGGAGGTATGGCCATCTGCGATGGTTGATCACCTCATTGTAGGTATGGAAAATCGTTGTAAAGTTTGTGTGAAGGTCCGGGGTGGTCACATACCATATTAATGTAATTTTTGTTTGGTTTGTTTGTCTTTAAACATCATCTTGTTAAAGACCCAAATGTGACGTCATCATATAACTTAAAAAAAAATAAATATTTTTTTCATTTTTGTACATAATTCTTGTTTCATTTAATGCATAAACACATTTGCTACTTCATGTACAATTTTGAGTTAATAACAGCTTTACTTTTCCATTTTTGTTGATTTTACCGTCCGTGCTTAACTTTTGGAAGCCAGTGTATATATATATATATATATATATATATATATATATATATATATATATATATATATATATATATATATATATATATATATATATATATATATATATATATGTATGTGTATAGCATTAAAACTGTGGAACATTTAATTTCTTTCACTTAAAAAGGGGCATTATATTCTTGCCCGTAATACGATCTATGAATGATATTGAATCTCCTATTGGGAAAGTTTAAAAATATTCATTTTATATTACAGTAGACTATTTCTTGCTAATTCAGCCATTCCTTGCAGTGATGGGCGCTAAATTAAAGAGTGCCGGATTACTGGGCGTTCGTAAAAGACTAATTAAATCCTTTATTAAATTTAACCCTACAAGTTTACTGTATATATATTATTTTAAAAAAAAACATAAATAAGAGACAAACACTTACTCATCTCAGTGCTCTTTTGTTTTTTCACTTGGAAATATTCCTGCTCTTTTTCCGTCACACCCGTCGGAGACTGGATTATTTAGGGCCGGATTAGCAAGAGATTATATCACCAATAAATCAGTTGTCATCATCCTGCTCTCTCTCTTATTAGTTTATTATTCACTTTTTCAACTTCTTAATATAAAATATTGATCGACCACCATGTTTCTGACGAACTATAATGGTTATTGCAGCTCTCTGAGAAGTTAGCAGCAAGTGATATAGGACCGCAAAATTGAATTGCCCCCCCCCCCCACTTACAATCATTTATCACTGTTCCAAGACCCCCCCCCCCCCCGCTCTTTATATTTCATTCTCCCCCTTTTTTATTCTTCATGCCATTTCTCTCAAAAAAAATTTTAGGGTTCGGGACTCCTTTGGATCCCTCTCCTCTAGAATGGTGCCGGCCCTGAGTAACACACACATAGGAAATTGAAACTAATAAAAATTAAAATAAAATCACTGATATTAAATAGGGACAGATATAAAATTCTAACTCAAGTATCTCTTTAAATGTCAAAAAAGGCTGATCTTCTGGTATCAGAATGGTTTTCTGACTTTGTGACTCACACGTCAGAATGGTATTCTGACTTTGTGACTCACACGTCAGAATAATTTTCTGATTTCGTGACTCACACATCAGAATGGCTTCCGACTTTGTGACTCACAAGTCAGAATGGTTTTCTGACTTTGTGACTCACACGTCAGAATGGCTTTCTGACTTTGTCACTCACACGTCAGAATCGTTTTCTGACGTGTGAGGGCTCCTATTTCAGAATTTTGGTTTGGAAACAAAATACTTATGTAATGTTCAATGCATGGGAGATGGAAAATTTAGAAAAACACATTAATAAGAGGCATTTACTATTAAGAAGTACTATTCAAAAGATTTACTATGCTGGCTATCCTTTTAATAGAACAATAAAAGCTTGACTAGCAAAATCCCAGTGCGGATATTTATACCTTCTACCTCCTCCTGTTTGAGCAGTTATGAGTACTACTATATCATTTTCATAGTGCAGTAACCTTCAGACACAAGAATGACAGAAAAATTCGCCAGAAAATAGACGTTCCCATTTGAAACAGAAAAAAAATATCATTCTTACTTCATTTCATCCGAGTTTAAGTTCTGACGGTTACACTCCCAAATGGCCTTGAGTAAAATTAAACTTGAATATGACATAAATTTTCTGCTGTGTCATACTAAACGTACATACTCTGGTCGTAAAAGAAACGCTATCCTCCCACAGGTAAAACAATAGGAGCGTTTGCTTGATTGTCATTTTTATTAAGGAAGCAACTGCTGTTGGTTTGCAATGCCATATAAGTTCCAGGAGGTGTAAACATTATGCTTGCCTGTCATATGAGGTTTCTCTCAAAATGCAGGTGATTAAAAATTCGCACACATCTTAAAATCATACTATTAATAATGTTCCGAGAAATGGAAGTAGTAGAATTCTTTTTTCAGTTAGGTGGCACTAATATACCCTCAAAAATATATCAGAAATATCTTCTGCCGTGTTTAGTGTGTCAGACGATAATTACAGACCTATTTTATATCAGTCGAAGAACATCATAATCCCAGAGAGAAGGAATTTTTAATGAGAGTGTCATTGGAGGGATTCAAAAACTCAGTCTGTATGGAAGATACCCTCATTACAGATACCAGCATCCATAGACCGGTTTCGCTTTTATTATGCGCTCGTTTGCATGGTATAGTCGACACCTGCAATAGCAGAAAGAAACTTGTTAAAAAACACAATTTAAAAGCTTGCATATATAAGCTATTATATAAGCTTGTATAGAAACTAGCAGTTTCAGTCCTTCCACGTGGCCGGCATAAAAATCGTTTGCAATTTAGCTCAGGCCACACAAAGATGCAAAAGCAAAGTGCATAAAACACAAAACCAACTTATAAAACGCGTTAATAAAAATATGGAAGACCCTTATAGGCGGATTTTGTGTTTTAGGAACATAGTCTCCATTTCAGTCAATTTATCCTTAGTTAAAATTGAAAGCCTATGTGTTCTCGCTTTATCAGCACGAGATCCACTTTCTCTAAAATTCTTTACTAACTATGTAATTGTTGAAGCAGGGATTTCTAAAACTCTTCAATGAACTCTTATAAGAATGGTTAGAAAAATATTGCTCTAATTTTTTTCTCTATTTTTTTTCCTACCGGTGTTGGACCATCATCTAGTGGGGTAGCCTAGGCCACTGATTGTTGGACCGGGTACAGTGCTGCTGTTCGACGTGCTGTCACAACAATGGATCGTTTTGCTACCCTTATACCTTCTGATGTCGGTAAAGCCCCTATATATGTATATAGAAGCCTTAGTTAGTGCAATAAACCCTATATATATAGAAGCCTTATGTGGGGCAATAGCCCTTATATATATAGAAGCCTTAAGTGGAGGTGGGAGTCCAAGCTGATCCTATGTGTGAATCCTAGGGAAAAAATCTGATGTGGGCAACACATGACTTTCCTTACATAATGTAATGAATTTTATACTTTTACAGTAAAAAAATAGATTTTTTTTATAGTAGATACTAATATTCTTTCCAAGATATTGAATTTTCGACAATTAGTCGTCATTTTCATTGATTTAGCGTCCTATTTATCCATTTGGCGAGATTTTCGTTAATTTGGCAACATTTCAAAAAAGTCGCCAAGTTGGCGACATTCCGCTAAATTCATCGTCAAAATCTCGCCGAGCGTTATGCACTAAGAAATAAGTTATTCTTACAGCAGATAAAGGACTATTGGCGTTCAAATACAAAAGTATTATTCAAAGTATCTTTTTTCATGAATGGAACGAGCTAGATCCACGAGAATGATGTCACTCAATTTATCGCATGGTATTACATATGAAAAGTGAACATGTTTCTCAATAGGAAATATTTTTTTTTATTTTATATGACTTTTTGATAATTTTTTTGAAAAATGTACAATATCTCGAGAACGGTTCATGTTAGCGTTCTAAAATTTATGTCAATCGTTTTCTAATAAAAAATTACATAAGAAATGTCTATTTGCGTAATTTTATTAGTGGTTTTGATTGTTTAACGATTTTTTCAAAATTTCATTCGAAAATTTAGGGGGGTTCTGAACATTCGATTGCGTATAAAAACAATAGGCTTCCAGTGTTTACGGATTGTGATTTTTGTACCAAATTTGATTCGAATCGGTCCATTCGTTCGTCAGTTATCGTCTCCACAGTCTCACTGACACACACACACACACACACACATACTTTCACACACACACACACAGACATCACTTCAAAAATGTTTGATTCGTGATCAGTAATGCTTGAAACGTGCTCTCCCGTCGAAAACTCGATTTCGAATTTTCGACCCCGTCACAATACTTTCCTTATACATTATGTATATAAGGAAAGTAAAAAGTATATTCTTCTACAGATAAAAGAGGTCTATAATTATCATCTGACATATTAAAAACGGTAGATGATATTTCTGATATATTTTTGAATGTATATTAGTACTACCAATCTGAAAACATTATGTTATTTCGATTTTTGCGATACATATAAATTTAAAATTTTAAATTCATATATGAATTTTAAATTCATATATGAATTTAAAATTTAATGCGCGCGATTTTTCGAACATTTTGTAGATTACGGTAAATAAAAGTGCAGTAAATCATTAGCTAATTTACCCAAATAGGATATCAAATACATATTTATGACATATTTAAGTTTCAGTCATATTTTAGAAAACATTAGGTTTCAAACATAATACAAATATACTAAAAATAATAACTACAATAAAGATAAAAATTGTTCAAATTGCTTATAAAATTTTCAGTAATAATACTAATAAGTACTATGCCTTTGACAGATAAGTACAGGACTGACAAGATTACACATAATAATTACATCAAATTGCTTAATGATATGATGGAATTTTAGCGACACTTTTAACAAACAACATTTAACTTACTTTCATTTGCAATAAAACATCTTAAGAGAATTTTTACTTCCTCATACTATGTAATATAGTATATAAAGTATGGTTTTCACAACATATTCTAATTTGAGATCTTTATGCTAATATGTATTTTAAGACTTCCTGATCCCATTTTGCCTATTTTTGAAGTGATATCCGTCTGTCTGTCCGTTTGTCTGTCTGTGGTCAACTTCTTGTGTACACGATATCGACCACAAATATTAATGGATTTTCACAAAACAAGATTTGTTAGCAACACATCCAGAACTGGATAGATTTTCTTTTTTAATTTGAGCGAAAACTTCAAAATTTATTCGAAATTTTTTATATTTTTTTAACATGGCAGTATAGAATAAATTTTAACATAATCTTGCATAAAAGGGCTTATTTCTCTCTCAATGATCACGAAACTTAATAGTTTTAATCATTGTTTTAAAATTGCCACGATACAATTTTTTTGTTCGTGACGTCATTAGTCCCCCTTGGTGGGCAAGTTATATTTCCACCGGGTGTACATTGTCAAGCATGATATCTATCGTAAAGATTTTCAAGGCCTTTAAAGTAAAGGGTAACACGCTATAGTTGTAATCATTGGGACACACGATACCGATTTTTCAAGCATTTTATTATGAAATTGCTAAGAAAAAGCAAAAAGCTACTAAAACTGGAATCTAGTATGTGAAATTCAATCCTCCAGCAATTGTCAAATATTCATAAATTCTAATCGTAGTAAATGAACCCTTCTGTTAAAATGGTTATCAAAAATGCTATCCATAAATAACAAGGATATACCAACAACTTTCAAATTCCGTTACTACCAATGCAGAGCTCCTTCAAATAAATCCAGCGCATATTCATGACAGGTATATCTAGTTAAAACTTTTTTATACCATAACCTTGAAATGAAAACCCTACTATTATCTACCGTGAATGGCAAAAGAAGTTAAAAACCCACTTTTTATTCTATTTCCCGAAAAACGCAAAAACTAAAAAAAAAAAAAAAAAAGCCGTAGTTCCAAAAGATTCAGTCTTGCGTTTAATGGCGCCCCACCTCTACCACAAAAGAAGCGTTCCTTTGATGTTAGCTATGAATGTTATGTGGGGTCTTTGTGATAGGGTTTTAAAAAAATAGCAAATTCTGCTGGCTGTGAATATTTAAAGGCTTTGAATTAAACGGAATAAGGATAAGAATTTTGTGTAATTTAGTCTTTAGCAACTATTAAATTAAAGACAACCAACATGAAATCGAAATGAACATTTCACCACTGATGAAGGACATGGTGTTACCCGAAAGTGCTTTGACTTTGTAAATTCATGTACGTCGAGAAAAGGGGTTTTATTAAATGACTTATTAAACCTATGTTGGTTAATAATTTATTAAAGTTGACATGTATCCATCCTATTTTTAGTCTTCAGCAGTTTAGATTATACAGCGTTTATTGAAATAGTGTCATTTTTAAGAAAATAAAGTTATATCTAATATCTTATTCTGTGTGCGCTGTTTGTATGATGGTGAACAT
Source organism: Amaurobius ferox (assembly GCA_951213105.1). Taxonomy (NCBI): domain Eukaryota; kingdom Metazoa; phylum Arthropoda; class Arachnida; order Araneae; family Amaurobiidae; genus Amaurobius; species Amaurobius ferox. The sequence continues at coordinate 51,769,649 of OX578153.1, forward strand.
AAATAAGCTTAATTTTATCTCTAAACAGGTTGCATTATAAAACCCAAAGCATTCAAAAGAGTTTATTAATATGGCTAAAATAGTTCATTTACTTATTAAGTACAGGGTGTATCACATTGAATGGGACAAAAAGAATAGCATAGTACAAATTCTGTAATTGATTTATTTTGCCGAAACAAATTAATTCTGAAACTACAATTATACAAGTTTTATCTGGCAACAGCGAAAAATCTTCCGGTTACGAAATTGCCGCTAGAGGCACTGTTAATCAAAATGGCGCCATCCATGCAGGAGAAAGCGTACCGTGTTTTGGAATACGCCAAAACATCAACGTTTATCGTCGTTCAAAGACATTTTCGCACGAAATTTGGTAAAGGACGACCGCATCGTCACAACATCGAACATTGGGTGAAACAGTTTGAGAACACGGGCTGCTTGTGTAAGAAAACCAGCCCAGGACTACCAGGAGCCAAAACCGAAGTGATTAAAAAAAAATTCGTGAAACGGTTTTACGAAGTCCCACAAACACTATAGTTTCACTGTAAATTTGATTTATCAAAATAAAGTAATTACAGCGTTCACAGGTATTCTTTCTTTTTATCCCATTCAATATGATACACCCTGTATATATCGTTCCCGGCCACACACTTAGCTACAGTAAACCTTCGGGTCTGTCGTGTGGTCTGGGTTTCCAACCCTGTATATATCAGACTTAAAAGTAATAATTTCAATTGAAGCACACGACGACTCAGACGTGAAGGTCGAAAATACAGACCATTCGACTGACCCAAAGGTTTACAGCAGCAGCTTAAGGGGCGCAGGAACGACGTGAAGGTGTGAAAGGTATCTGTTTAAATGGCCAGACAGTGCCATCCGCAATTTAAACCGCAATCTAGTGGAGATAACATTTATAGGGGCCTTATCTTCCATCTCCTGCCACCAATCACCCCAGCTGTTGGACCTACGGATTTAATGTGCTCGTACTCCATGTAGACATGAAGACAGCTCGAGCATCAGCGGGAATCGAAATCGAGTCCTTCGAATGCAACCCTCGTACCATAATTACCATATATACCTTATATACTTGTAGGATCTATAATAATTACTGGTCTATCCCACCCGGAGGTAAAAAAAATAAGTAACTGCCTGTAGAATTCTGCAATGCGAGGAGGGTCGAAGGGAGGGGGTTAATCGAATGAAACCCCTTTTAACAAACGTCTCTATAAATGAAAATCGTACTAACAAACTAATCAGCACCTGCCAACAGACATTGTAAACACAAGTATTTGAAATTCAGCACCTGGTGCAAAAAGAACTTCAGATGTGAATTTATTTTAAATATGCTTCTCACATGCCCGCATCTGAATGAAGAAATTTCATTTACGGAATATGAAAGATATGTATCACATGCAGATTTCTGCTAAAAATGAAACACGAAAATTTCGTAAATTATTCCGCAGACCGAAATGGCGGTGTACTTTAACTCAAAATGGCTGTACTGGAAATTTAAATGTTATACGTGCGGGACAAATGTAATTACAGTCAACTCTCGACTCACTGTAAAGCATGTTATAATTCAGTTACAATTTAGTTATTTCCAAGTATGTTATTGAAAGTTTCAGGGAATCAGCTGTCTGCAATGGGGACTAAGGTTCTTGATAGTTATGATATATATATATATATATATATATATATATATATGTATGTATGGTTGTATGTATGTAACTCTTCGGTAGACGATAATTAGCTGAATATGCTAGAAATGAAACTGGAATTTTCATGAACGCCTATAATTGTGGCTTTCTTATCAGTTTACCGAAATTATCAACAGATTTTCTGAAAAAAAGGAGTAAGGTTGTAGAATGTTTTGAAACGAGCCCGATGCCAGCGTTTTTATAATGCGGTCTTTCACTGATTCAAGGCCAGTGCTCTACGCATCACAGCTAGAAACCTCCCACTTAATACTTCTCATTTTCTTCTCGAGAAATTTTACCTCTTATTCCAAATTCTGAGACTCAGCAGATCTTGATTGCAATTCGTCACAATCAGAATCGAAGAGCATCAACCGTTTTTGAAATTTCTCTTCTGTAAAGTATCTTTTATCACTATTTCCCAACCTCCCTTTAGATTGGAGTATAAAGGTAGCCTGACGGCTGATTGGGAACTCCGTTAATTGGAAATTCTTGAATCCTCGAATATAATGTTTTACAGTGTATCCGCGAACTATTTATCCGCTTTGCGGATTATCCGCGAATTTGCTGCAATAATTTTTGTCGCAGAAATGCAAGATATCTAATTATACACCACTTATTAAAGTTTTAACGCTTTATGAAACACTTGAAATGGTTATTAAACCGAAAAAATGTTTTATGAGACACCAGGTGTGTTTAGAATACGGAATTGGGGAAGCAACAATTCTAAGACAAAAGGACAAGCTTCCGTCGTTGTCATCTATAGCCAGTTCATCCTCCGCATTGGAAAAAGAAAAGCAATGAAACTGCTAATCGTCCTAGGCCGGAGGGCTGGCCTATAAAGGATTGAGCAGCTGTTTCTCCGGCCGGGAAAACTTTAATTTCAAATAAATTCAAAAACCGGACAAGGTGATTACTGTGGCTGACAGGTACCTCCGTTTCATTTTGCGGGAAAATGTGGCAAGAAAATCCTGAATACAAAAATCTACAGGAAATGTGCAAAAACCTTGTTACAACTTATTATGTACCCCAAGGAGGTCAAAAGACTGACCGCCACATTCCGCGGGAAAATGATGTTGAAGAATCAAGAACACTAACTTTTACTAAATAAACAACAATCCTTAATACAACGTCTTAAGTACGACAGACTTAAAGTACAACATAGTCTACATTATTACATACCATACATATCTGATTATACACAGTAATATTATATATTTATCTAATTATATACTTATTTTATTATATACAGTATTATTATATACTTATCTTGTTATAAACTTATCTTTTTACAGTACTCATATTACCATATTATCTATAGCATTATTTATAGTATTCATGACTGTCCCTATTTAATATGTTAATAGAATATCATTTTATCTCTAATATATTATTCTTCATTAGTTTTATTATCTTTAAAATGGGCCTTCGTTCTCTAAATAAAACCATCCCAGAATTCATTGCATAATACATTGTGGTGTAAATGAAGTTAAGCCATGGCACTAGCAATATTTACAATTTCCTTATTAAAATCCTTATTTGGTTTTGTACAAGTACTGTTTCGTAACCATCTTTTATTTCTCTACAATATTTATCATAAGTAAGGTTATGTAAAATCTCTTTAAAATATATTATAACAACACTATAGTACACTATATTACATTATAGCCTGCATCAAGAATGACTATATTACCTTATAAGATATAAAATATTATTATTATTTTATGCAGTATTTCCTTAATTCGCTATCATTATTTGCCATTAAACAACAATCACCAATTACAATGTAACATTAATACAGGTACACAAAAACACATATTTACACAACAGTAAATGTTACCAATAAGAGTCCATAATACTTCTTTGAAAGTTACATTGTTATTCGCTATAAGACATATTATAAAATGCACTATATTAGTCTATATTAATCCATAAAATACTAATTATTATTATTTTTACTGTTTTGTTCATTATTTACATTTACCATTTTTACGATATTACCGCTTGCGTAATTTACAATATTCACAAATATCCTTATTTGGTGTATTACTGCAATCCAAATTTATAGAAGTGTATCATTATGCAATAGTATTATTATTTGTATATGTGTGAATAAGCCCTTAAAAACTACTTTATAAATAAGCATGTGATGATAAATATCTAAAATACCCTACTTTACAAATTGCCCTAGTTACCATCTAAACCGTATGTTTGGACAGTTCAGCGACCTGTCTAGCAACCAGTACACAGTTACAGATACTCTGGATGGAACGGGGATTGGCTACCACACTGTCGAACCAAATGGACCTGTTCCCATCCGATGGCCTTGTCAGATGGAACCTGCCGATCAGAGGACATTCGAAGACATAATGATCTGCGTCCCCCTCCAACCCGCAGGAGAAGAGATGAGAGTCTCTAAGTTTAAAATGTGCTAAATAAGCAACAAAATGTCCATGACCAGTTATATAAAAATCAAATATCTGGAACATAGTTGGAAATCTACCGAAGAGACCGGACGGAAAGAACAGGCCTTAGAGCCTCCGTTCTACGACCCACCTAGCCCCCCATATTTCCTCTTCACCTCTGTCCTAAAAAACTTGGACAACAGGGAGTAGGGGGCTGGAACCCCCAGTGGCTCGTCGGACGTGGCGGCGAGCTTCGCAAACCTGTCACCGGTCTCATTCCCAATGAAACAGCTGTATGGAAAGTTGGATAAAACTTGACTTAATTGGACTAGTCAACATGGGACTGATAGAACAAGGAGGCACCAAAAGACAGCCGAAGCCTTGTGAGTGAAACGACTGAAAATACCTTATCTCAGCCGGACAAGAGATGATTGAGAGAACGTATTTTAAGTCGTTCCGAGTAATGACATTCAATGGATAATCAGTCAGTGAAGATATTAATACACCGAAAATGCGTTTTAATTCTTAAGTATGTGGATTTCAAGTGCTTATATTTATAGCGGACGTGATTGATGATTTACCCATTTATGTCAATCAGGCCGACCGGGTTTTATTGATCCATTCTAAAGTGCCTGTAATGAGAATCTCCACTGCACTTTCTTTTAATTCTATATTCCGTACGTCTAATTCAGCCATACGTCCAACGTTATTGCTATAAATTTATTTTGAGAGAAATAATATCTTCTACTGAGCGTCTGTTTGTAAGTGTTTCTTTTAAAATTTCAACAAATCGTCGATGCTTTAGATCGTTATGCATAAAGTCGATGCTTTAGATCAGTAGTGTCAATGCATTAGATCAGTAATGTCGATTCATTAGATAAGCGATTTTTAACCAGTGTTACGCGAACCACCGGTGGTACGTGAAGTATTGTCCAGTGATACGTGCGAAACTTGGTTCAAGACTTCACGGCTTACTTTTCAGAAAATCTTATCTCGCATGACTGAATAAGGCATCCATTTTCTGATCGAGACTCCTTGACAGCAGTTTAAAGATATAGAGAAAAAGAACAAACAGTCCACATTGAACAGTTCACATATTTGGATTAAACCGCCATGTGGTTACCCCGAGCACGACAAGTGGGACATCCAGCTGCCGTTTTCATCAATATATCTATGTGAGTAATTATTTTCTACGCTCATTTTCGTCAGAAACAAATACCGGGAGAAGTTGCTTGAGGGGGCCGATATGACACTAAAATTAAGAAAAACTCAACCTGATATAAAAAAGGACTTCCAATGGAACATGTTCAAGTATCTCATCAATAACAGTTTTGTCATTTGTTGATTATGGCGTTTTAAAAATATGATAATAGTGGTTCCACATGTAGTAGCGTCTTTATCAATAAAGGGGATATGTCTCAATAAATCTCCATAAAACATCAAAATGATTTATCACTCTTCCGTTCAGAGATATCGGCAACGAATATTGCTCTATAAATCTTCCCAGCTGATGAAATAATTACTGTTACTTTATTTGTGGTTTCTATAGAAGCGGTACAGGTCTTCAAGACATGTCATAGCACACCAATGCTTCACAATTAACTTCACTATTAAAAGATTAAGAACTGGAAGTATAATTAAAATTTAATGGATAACCGCACATTTGGAGTTCCGGGAACTGAAAAGCTGATGTTTTAGCTGAGTGACGGTGCAGAGACCTGTCCCAGGATATCTTCTGAAGGTGAGGCACTCACTGGGGAATATTATGCTTCCAAGATTAGAAGAGAGATCATGAGAAAATGGATGTTTAGCTCTGTGCACTCTCGGTATAGAGCAAAGGTGCGCAACCACAACCACTTGATTTACAGCTGTAATTTATTGCTCTTCAGATAATAATAAAATAAAGATCGAGGGCACTCAAAACAACATTTAAAAATATTTTATTTTTTAATTTGTATTGTATTAAAATTTATTTACCTGATAAATAGTAAAATTACCTATATGAGCTCTCGAAATGCTACCTGAATAACAAATTTCTATCCAACGTTTTGAATTTTTATAATTGTTGCTCTTACCTGCATAAAAAATAATCCACCACCGCAAATGCCTAGTAGTACATAATCATTCGGTTAGTACACCCCATCAAGGAGGCTCTTAATACAACCGAAATACATTGCAGTCTTCTAGTTTCCACATGTCCGCGTCTATTCAGAATGTGTCCAATATTTGTATCCACTTATTTTTGCTTGCAGTAACTTCAACTTTGCACGCTCCTTTAACCAATTAACTTATTTATGTGACTTCTATTTTCAGATATAGATGACTTGAAGTTAGCCAATGACCACTACCTAAAGATGCACAACCGTGCTAGGTGCAAAACTCCAGTACCACAAGTGATAAGGGTGAAAGACTATTATCCAGATCCTTCGCGGGAGTACCTACCACGGTGCACCTTATTGCACAGGTGCGGTGACGACACAGGGTGCTGTGACAGTGATGCCTTCCACTGTGTGCCCACTGCTATGCAGGAAGTCGCTCTTCATTTTTATGTAAGTGGAAAATATTTTATGCTCAAAATGAATTGAGTAGTTCTATTCTTCTAAGGTTTGGTAGCATTAAGTAACAGGCTTTCTTGAAATATAATCTTGCTTGCACACATTGCCTAACATCTCATTACCAACAACACATCCACTTACAATATCCTCCTACTGGGGGCAAGTTAGGATCACTCCCTATAAGCTTATCTTGTAAGTATGAACTTAGCCGTTCTAGTTTCATACAACCTGACGCAATCTTTAACAAATTTGCTGTCAGCTTCGTAGTAGGATTTATCGGTCTCCATGGATATTCGCAAAATGGCAGATTTTCTGTTCAGGCAGATGGCAAATTTCCGTGCTGCCTTACCACTCCATTTTTCTTCTGTTTAGCTGGGTGCCCCGCATTATCCCTAAACATTATTTTTTTGTTTCTTAGCTTTTTGGGGCTTTCTCTGATGTTGTAGTTACTTGTGGTGTCTTAGTGGAACTTCTCGCGTCTTGCAAGGACAAGCCAGTTGTATTTGTGATGCACTAATTTGTTTGTTAGCTGTATGTGTTTGGACTAGTTGGACTCTCTTTCGTTATGCTTTGTAATTGGTTGTCTCTTAATACCCTCTAGTTTGTTGTTTACTAATCAGCGGAAGACTGAATCCATCTCCACTGCAGTTTTATGTCCTCTGGTTTTTACATGTATTCTCATTTCATCTTTCAACTTCGGGTATGTTGATACTTTTAGAACCGACGTAGATGATCAAACATATCTTCAAAACAGATATATGCCGCGTTGTAACTCAATTTAAGTGTAAATACGCGGGTTATTTTTCTCTCTTTTTTTAAATGTGTTGTTGTTGTTGTTGTTACTAATCTTAACTGGTCTAGCCAATAGGCTAGACCAGATCCATGAGACCAAAAACACTCAAAACGTCCAAGACTAGGAGGGGTCTCTGTGTCAGATCCTCCTTGACAAGCCCCAGGCAGGACAGAAGATGATCAGGGGTGGACTGGTTTATGTTACATTTCCCGCAAATGGGGAAGATCTTATTGCCCTGATCAAATTTAAGGCATTTCAAGTGACCACTTAAGAGTCTGGACGGAGCAGTCTGCTGGACACGATTGCCAGCAAAAGCAATAGCTCCACCCGGCCGCTTGCCACAATGCCAGTCATGTGCTGAAGAAGAGCGCCAAGAGGTGGTGGTGGTGGTAGATTTAACTCTTGAGCAGATCTCCATAAAAATCAAGATGTTAGAGGCCAAGTTCATTTTTAAAATGTAACAGTATCAACGGGTTTCAGAAGCATATCGGTCTCCATTTCTTCAGAACAAGAAGAGCAACGATGTGCTAAGCTTAAAATTGACTTGCAAAAGAAGACTAGGAGACTTGAGGATTCTAACTGCAAAAATCACATAATTCATTTTTGGTCAAAATGTTTTATTTAAATATTCTTTATTATTCATATTGGACGGCACGTAAATCAAGTAGTATTTAGGTTCAGAAACATATTCTCATATATTTATTAAGTGTGTAAATCTGATTTAGCTGCAAAAACCACATTTTCTATTGTAAAAGAAAGTTACAAAACTTAGATTGCCCATTCAGAAAATAGGAAGACTTCATCAGATGACATGTTTATTACTTATCAAAAAATCTGATGTGGGCAACACATGACTTTCCTTATATAATGCAATGAATTTACTACTTTTACAGTTAAAAAAAATGTTATTCTTATAGTAGATACTTATATTCTTTCCAAGATATTGAATTTTCTTCAATTAGTCGTCATTGTCATTGATTTAGCGTCAGTTTTATCAATTTGGCGAGATTTTTGTTAATTTGGCAACAATTAAAAATGTCGCCAAGTTGGCGCCATTCCGCCAAATTCATCGCCAAAATCTCGCCAAGAGTTATGGACCGAGAAATAAGATATTCTTACAGCAGATAAATGACTATTGGCGTTCAAATACAAAAGTATTACTCAAAGTATCTTTTTTCATGAATGGAACGAGCTAGATCCACGAGAATGATGTCACCAAATTGATCGCATGGTATTACATATGAAAAGTGAACATGTTTCTCAATGGGAAATATATATTTTTATTTTTTATAACTTTTGATAATTTCTTTGACAAATGTGCAATATCTCGAGAACGGTTCATGTTAGCGTTCTAAAATTTATGTCAATCGTTTTCTAATGAAAAATTACGTAAGAAAAGTCTATTTGTGTAACTTTATTAGCGGTTTTGATTTTTTGACGATTTTTTCATAATTTCACTCGAAAATTTAGGGGGGTTCTGAACATTCGATTGAGTATAAAAATAATAGGCTTCCAGTGTTTACGGATTGTGAGTTTTGTACCAAATTTCGTTCAAATCGGTCCATTCGTTCGTCAGTTATCGTCTCCACAGACACACTGACACACACACATACTTTCACACAAGGACATCACTTCAAAAATGTTTGATTCGTGATCAAGGATGCTTGAAACGTGCTCTCCCGTCGAAAACTCGAATTCGAATTTTCGACTCCGTCACAATACTTTCCTTATAAATTATGTATATAAGGAAAGTAAAAATATTAAAGAGATGAGGTGAGATCATTGAATGACATAAACTCTTTCAAACACATTGTTGATGATGTTGAATTGGTTGAAGGTGGGAATATTATGCTGAAGTCTACGTTTGTATGCCACATAAAAGAAGTTCCTGTTTTTCGAATTTATATTTTTATAAATAATAATTTCGAAACATTTCCCATGATAGGATTTTTTTAAGAGCGTGCTTGCAGTATTATTTATCCAACTTCAAAAGTATCCGAAGTTTATTTCAACAAGAGTAGCTATTTTTAATAAGGTGCAAAACTACCATTCTCCATATAAATTAGATGCAAAACTAACATTCTTCTCATAAAGTAAGTGCAATACTACCCTTCTCCGATTAATTAGGTACAAATCTAACATGTAAATTAGATGCAAAACGAATATTCTACAGATAAGTTGCGAAACCCATATTCTAAAGTATTCAAAACCAAATATTGTTATATTACCCTACATAATTTTTTTTTCGTTTGGTTGAATTTTCCTCTATGAGTAATTTTAATTATTAACATAGACACCACTACAGTAAAAATAATTCCGGTTTTATGAGTTTTGAGTAAATTAAGTAAAATATCAAAAATGAAGAATGTGAGTTGTGCGGTTAGGCCCCTCTCATTAATAACTCGATTTGTTTCTGAAACTGGTTGATATAAATACATTTTGTTGCATACAACAAATTTATACAGCTTATTTTGCAACAGTTTTGAGTTAAGTTGTGTAACAATAAAATATTCCATTAAAATTCAGTATAAATAAGAAATTGTATTTTAATTCTAAACACATTCATGTATGTTATAATAATAATTTCTCACTCTTTCAGACGTTGACTGTGGGCAAACACGGTTTGAACAGACACAATAGCGTTGAAAAGTTGCTCTTTGTCAATCACACAGCCTGCCACTGCCAGATGATCAACGATCTTCCTAGGATACAGGACGGACGGGAAACTTCAAATGACGAAGAACCTACACCCAAGTCCAAGTAAGACATTTTATATGCATTAATTTCGCTATGTAGAATGCAAAGGTAAGTCAAACACAGAGTCACATACAGGGTGATTCAAAACGATGGGGCAAAACTTTAAGGGTGATAGAACACACCTAATCAAACACTTTTCGTCATACAATGCATGGTCGTAACGCACGCGGTTAAGCATTGCTTGTATGATGAAACGCGACTATGCATTGTATGACGAAATGTGCTTGTTTAGGTGTTCTATCACCCCTTAAAGTTTTGCGCCATCGTTTTGAATCACCCTGTATAATGAGAAATATTGGAGTCATATAAATTATGGCATTTTAAATTACTAATATAACTTTACATATATAGACATATAAGGATGCATCAATTTAATTGGAGATGGCTCCTGAAATTTATTGAACTCCGATCGTCCGAAATCGCGTCTGGGTACGTCATGAAAAAGATTGTATATTTTATCGGAATATAATAGATATTTTCCACTGATAGGGATACTTGTTGATATCACTATATAATACAGACTCTTCCCCATTGAAATTTCATTTATAAAAATATAACTAGCGGGCTTAACCTACTAGCGGTCAGTAAATATATAGCAACCATATTTTGTAGCAATCAATTATTTAGCAAGTGTCTCCGTACAAGTTTAGTGTGCTGCCCTTCTTGCGTTGGCGCAAAGCAGCAAAATCGGGTCCATATTTAACGTCAGCAGATCGAGGGAGTCCATTGCAGAGGCGAAAAAAATAACGTAAAAATTGCATCAAAAATCGAAGCAATTAAAAAATTGCATCACATAGTAAATAACCCCCCTCCCCCCCTGGAAGTTTCAATATAAATTGATACTTCTTGAAGCAGAATTTTTATCTGAATTGTTAACTTTTGAAGTTAATATCGTAGGAACGTGCCTTTTCAGAAAATGCTTATAATAATGTTACAATTTTATCTCTTAAGAACCAAATCTAAATCTATTAAATTCGTTAAATTATAACCTTTGCATTTTTATTGCTTCTTCAGCAGGCGAGCGAAAAGTTCCTCTCCTTATATTAAACAATCTCTATACACTTACCACTCACGTATACGTCCCGGTAAGTGGTGTCACATAATTTCCATCCTCGTTGAGGAACGGGAAGGAATTCGAATAAACAGACACAGCGACTTTAAGGATGAAAGTTATTAAATGATCAATTTAATTTTAAATAATTAACATATAAAGTTACAAGAAAAATTGAAGTTTTGTAGAGCTGAGACATGACTTTTCACGCTGACAAAATTTGAACACCTTATCTTCAAGAGCTTATTATTGACATCATTTAAATTCTGAGCATCACGTCGTTTCGAAATGAAAGTTATGAAATGGTTAATTGAATTTTTAAAAATTAGCAAATAAATTTTAAACGAAAATAGTAGAAGTTCTTTAGAGACAAGACATGACACTTTAAGGTGAGAAATGTTGAAGATCGTACCTAGAAAATATATATTTTATTTTTAATTTTGATTTTGAGTATAATATGAAAAAAGTGTAAAACACAAAGTTTTTATCAGAACACCATGATTTTTTCAGAAAATACCTATAATAACGTTAGAATCTTATATTTAAAATTTGTATGTGTAAAACTGGATATTTTGGAAATTTGAATTTTTATCGCTTGTTCGGCTGGATACACCTGCCTGACCTTTGGAATCTCGTGCGCTCCAAGAAACAATAAACAAGAGGAGAAATCGTTTTTTGTTCTAAAAAGGGTTCTTTTGCGTTTTTCGGGATTTTTAAAAATGTGTCTGAAACAAAACTATCGACTGTATTAAAAATACGGCTTCTAAAGGTCGTTCGAAATTTATCTATCTGTCATTAAGACAAAACTGAGGTTACAACTTTATTTTTGAATGAGAAGATAGAGTTTCAGCACACGTCTTTTTTTACCTCCAAATATGAGGTGTTTTAAATATGTAAAAATCAGTCCAATTTTTTAAATTTTCGAAAATATCCTCCCCTCTTCCCTTCGACACTTACATTTACGAAAAACGGATGATCTTTGGTTAGATGACACAATGAGACGATAGTTTTCTCTTAGTCCATGGTTTAAATGTACATTATATTCCCCACCTGCAGATCACAGTTTCTTAGTAATTGTATAGTAAATCATGGCAATTATTGAATGAAGGTCAATCATAGTAGTTGTATCTTCAGATCAGTTCGACCTCCTTATTCATCTGCTCTTTTTATTTACAAGATAACATCCTGTTCGACTTTATTCTTTTGAGTTCAACAAGCAATCGAATCGTTGAGCATTGCCAGTCCATGCGATCTTATATCCGTTGAGCAACTGAGATGATGATATTTCATTCTATTTAAGCAGTGCTAGAGAAGTGGCGGTGAGAAAATTTTCCTTCTTTTAAAACTCATTTGAGCAGAAAAAGGGAAAATATGCAAAATTCAGGAAAATTTTCAATATTATCTCTGTATATCGTAATCGGGAGTTTGAATAAATCTATATGAATATATACTTTGTTTGTAAGAACATGCATTTCGCTATGTAGAATGCAAAGGTAATTAGTATTACACAAATAAATTAGTTTTATTATTTATATAAGGGTATTATTAAAATAATCAAGAGTTATCAAAGTATTTTTAAAGCATATCTAGTTATCCAATCAGTCACATGCGACCATTTGCAGGAATATCACGTGTTATTAAGTATCAATCGGTTTCTGACATAATTACCATCGTCCTTCAATAGGATATAAAGACAGAGCATAATAGCGTAGCTTAACTTTTGGCGTCCTTTCCTATATATGTCTTCCCAATATAGTTTTTGATTCTTAAGAAAAAATATGCTCATCATATGAAGGTCGGAACTAAAATATAGAGGGGGGCGTGATAATTCACATTTAAATTGAATTCGAGATATAATATTACCACATACTATTTCAAGTGTTGCAGGAGTAACCGTAGTCTTCGATTATATTGCTTCTTATTGTCTTCCATATATGCGTTTCACGCATTTCTGATGTTTATATTACAATTAACTAATTAAATAATCCTCTACAACTTTGCAGTTAAAATTTGTATTCTTTCTTTGTGGCTGAATTTGTTATCCCAAATTTTTAAATTATCTGCTACTGGCGCTGCAGGGTTGTGTATGGGGAAAACGAACAGCACTCCGGGGGGGGGGGGAAACCCCTAATATTTCTGTTTTGAGGCTGAAGAAAACATGCAAAACTGGGCCGAAAAAACATGACTGAAATACTAAAATATGGTGGGGGGGGGGCGTGATCATGTTTGTAAGGCGCCCACGATTTATATGGTGGCCTTGAGATTTGTACTATGGTCTCTTTACTGTAATTAGAAGTGTGTCTATTTCCTTAAAGTTAATGGAGACAGGGCCTGATTAACGCGCGGGCTTCCGGGGCCGCGACCTCGGGTTCCAAAATTTTAGGGAGCCCTAAAATGTGTACGTGATAAATTTTAAGCAGAAATAATTTTTACTTTTTAAACAAAAATAATATTCATAAAGTAAACCTTCTCAAATTTAAAATATAAAAAAAAATTACGAAAATAATTCATTGAAAAAGATTTTTCTTCTAAAATTTCAGAATGTAGACATTTTGCCTCCGTATGAATATGTCAATGTTTTTAAATATTATACATTCTTTTAATTCCTAATACTATATTGCTTTGAAGAAAAAAGTATGGAAGTTTATATGTACAAAAAGGTGCTCCAGGCCCCCAAATTCGCTTTCCGGGCCCCCAAATATAATATTTATGTGCTCAGAATGGGGCCCCGAAATACCACCAGGCTCTGGACCACTCTTTGGCTTTATCGAGCCTCGATCTTTCCTATGAACTCTATATATGTAGGGGAAGTCATTATGCATGTAATAGAGAGTCATTAAAGTGATATTTAAAACACATTAAGTTATCCAATTAGTCACATGCTTATTTTATGACCATTTGTAGGAGCAGAACGTGTTATTATGCATTGCATGTAACACATAGTGACATATAGAATTAAACGAAATGTTACTGATATTTTTTCTTATATTCTTGAAACAATTTATTAACAGTTACATAAGATTTATTTATGATGCATACGTATATCTGTCTTAATTAAATTAACATCCCTATCTCTTTCTCATTTTGATTTATTGTATAAAAAATGCTCGTGTAAATACTTTTTATGGAACCTTTTATTATGCGTGTCGCCATTCAATACTTTTAAAAGCACTTTAGGTGCGCATACAAATGAGAAAAGTGTAATAATTCACGGTGTGTGTTTTTTAAATTTTTTCACTGTGAAAACGTTTCTTGAATATTATTTGCCTACTTTATGTAATTAAACGCATGCGACTGTGAACAAGCATCTCACAGAGAGGTTTTAACCGTTGTTTAACCGGCGCCAGTTAGTTTTCTGCGTTTCGCTCGGACTGAAACCAGCTCCAACTTGTGAATTTTTTACGAGAGTGAAAATCGCCTCATAAATTGCATGATATGTCTGTAAAACATGTAATAAATAAATTAAAATAATGTCGAATATTATAATTACTGAACACCATAATTATTAACACATCATCAATGAAACTGTAGAGTTTATGATACTGTTAGTCGATCACGTTAATTGCGGATTTCTAACATGGGCAATAGACCTCCAAGATGCGATTTTACTTTTAAAGGGAGTATTTTCAATAAATTAAAATTAGTTCATTAATGTTTATTGTATTTATAAATAAATAATTTTTCGCGACTTTTAAAAATAAAATTATCTTGCTTGAAAATATTTCGATATGACGGAGAGGGATGACCACTCCATTCCGCCTCCAAAATAGTGACTAGGAAATGGAAATGATACTTGAAATTTACCTATAAGGGCAGTGACCACATAAAGATTGGGGGGGGGGAATGTAAAACCACAGTTTTAAAGGAGATACAGTTATTAAAATCTTAAGTCTCACTATTGGTTTGTTTTCAAATTCTAAGAACTACAACGGCGATTATTTAATTATACCGATCAAGTGCGTGTACATAGTTACACAACATACAGTTTAAAAGCATACAGTTTATTATTTTAATATTTCGAGACAAGGTTTATTTGAAATTTTATAAATTTTAGAATGCGTAAATTTGGAACAATGTATTTCACTGTTGCCTTTATGGGTACATATGTCACTTGTTAGTTTCAAGCAAACCTTTAACCTTGATTAAACCAGTGCAAAGAATTGGAAATTTGAATCAAATTAAGGTATAACTTATTGCTGTTTAGTGGAACTATATTTAATATCGTATTTAAAAGAAAAGTTTTAAACTGAGAATTTAAATGAAAATACTCCTATGATAAAAATATTGCAGCGCTTGTTGTCTACGAAAACCACATCAAAATTTTTATTCTAATATCAAAATAAAACAATTATCGCAACTAACGGTCACTAAATATTGCAACCAATGATAAGTATTTTAGCAACAAAAGTGTAGAAGACCCAGGCCTCCCGACTCACCCGAGGGTATGAGCAGCAAGGTAAGCGGCCGGAGCAACAAAAGTGTTGTTGAGACCCAGACCGTCCGACCTACCAACAAAAGTGTTGTTGTTGTTGAGACCCAGACCGTCCGACCTACCAGAAAGGTGTAAGGTAACTGTATGGACGGCCGGGAAGTGCCACCCAATTTAGACCGGAACCCAGTGGGGGTGGCATCCACAGGGACCGTACCCTCCTTCCCCTACCACCAACCTCTCGGAAGGACTTACGGACCCACATGTTTAACGTGATCGTACTCCGCATGAACACGGCGGCATTTGTGGCAGCGTGCAAATCTAGCGCGCAAACCACGGGGATACCGCACCCGAGATGGCCAACAGCACGCGGCGTTCCGAGGTGGTCACCCACCAAGTACTAACCGCGCCCGATGCTGCTTCACTTCGGTGATCTAACGAGAACCGGTGTTTTCAGCACGGTACGGCCGTTGGCCCACCAACAAAAGTGTGTCTACGTTCTGCGCAACGGGTTCATTGCAAAGCAGAAAATTCAACGTGAAAGTAACAAGCATTCGGAGTAACAGATGTTAAGATATATAAAAACACAGACTTAAAAATTCTTTCCGTAGGCCTCCCCTCCACCAAGAGTCAAACTAACTGTAAAAATTCCAAGAGGTTACATCCTTAACCCCCTCCTCTAAGAGTCAAAATAAGAGTAAAGATTGCAAGAGGTCACTCCCTCCCCCAAGAGCAAAATTTAAAGTGAATATTGCATCCACGCACTCGAAAAGGTAAAACACTCCCCTTTCCGAGAAACGACAGTGGCGGTGCGTGCATAGGCACTGCGACACTACGGGAGCGACAGTGCTCTCTCTTCCTCGCAGTCTGACGTGCAGCTTCCTACTTGCGCATGCGCACAACAGTCAAACACCACGCCGCTGGAACTGTGAAGCATGGTGTTTGACTGTTGTGCACATGCGCATAGGAAGCTACACGCGAGGCTGTGAGGGAGATAGAGCACTGTCGCTCCCGCAGTGCCTATGCACGCACCGCCACTGGCATACACGCTCTATATCTCATGGCCTCATCTCAGATAGTAATTCTATCAATACGCTACTATATCCAGGGAAATTCTTCAAGTTCCCCACACGAGTCAAATGAATTTAACCCGTAACACAACTTCGACTCCAACGATAATCAGACAGACCTGAGTATAGCGAGTAAAAACTGCGGAATCAAATTCCGGAAGCCCATTTCATCGCTTTCGAATAAAAGTTATTGAATCCTTAATTTAATTGTAAAAAATTACCAAATAAAGTGACAAAAAAAAGACAGCTGCATTTTTTCAGTGTTAAGAAATGATTCGTAATAATGCGTTCACAATGAAAATCTGTTAAGACCGTATGCCTGGCGACAGTTTTAAAATTACCAATACGGAGAACACCCGAAAATTTTTGAAATACTTTTTACTCGTGTTTAAAAATATGCATAAAAATATCAACTTTTTTTGTGAATTCGGACTTCGAGAGGCTTTTAGGATAATGGCACAGGGGCGTTGTC
Organism: Amaurobius ferox; assembly: GCA_951213105.1. Classification (NCBI taxonomy): domain Eukaryota; kingdom Metazoa; phylum Arthropoda; class Arachnida; order Araneae; family Amaurobiidae; genus Amaurobius; species Amaurobius ferox. The sequence goes on from OX578153.1 coordinate 51,786,872, forward strand.
CCCCGTCCGTTTTGGGGACGCTGCGTGCTGGGGGTAAAATAATGCCAGGAGCTTGTCACACGAAAACGTCGACGTTCTGGTGCAACAAGCATCAAATGAAATACGAATGTACTTGAAATCGTGTAACAAATATTAAATGAAAAACAAAAAACTTCCACTGTATGGATTCGAACCAACAACCTCCGAGATATGGCTCTGACTACCAGTTTGATATAGTTATAAATTTCTACACCGTTTATAGTGCATATAATATATCAAAGAGAATGATTGAATACACCCAACTGATCCGATGTCACGGTTGTCTATCGATTTCGCACACAAGTGTGAAACTTCAGGGAATATCTAAATCCAATCAAATAGGACTATAGGGTATATAACGCTTTGGTGTTAGCAGATCCAAATTTTGGTTTAGTTAGAACAAAAAATTAATACTTGCATCTAAGATAGAACCCAGGTTTAATTACTCGTACTTCTCTCATGTTGGTAAAGATGAAAGTAAACAACAACAAAAAGCATAAGTTCAATGCAGAAAAAATCTGATGTGGCAGCACACGACTTTCCTTATAAAATGTAATGTATTTACTACTTTTACAGTAAAAACCAAATAAGTTATTCTTATAGTAGATATATTTTTTTCCAAGATATTGAATTTTCGTCAATTAGTCGTTATTTTCATTGATTTAGCGTAATTTTATCCATTTGGCGAGATTTTCTTTAATTTGATAACATTTAAAAAAGTTGCCAAGTTGGGGACATCCCACCAAATTCGTCGCCAAAATCTCGCCAAGCGGAGAAATAATTTATTCTTATAGCAGATAAATGACTATTGGCGTTTCAATACAATATTACTCAAAGTATATTTTTTCATGAATGGAACGAGCAAGATCTACGAGAATGATGTCACCAAATTTATCGCATGATATTACATATGAAAAGTGAACATATTTCTCAATAAGAAATATATTTTTTTTTATTTTATATGATTTTTTTTTTTTTTTTTTTTTAAATGTGCTATATCTCGAGAACGGTTTATGCTAGCTCTCTAAAATTTATGTTAATCGTTTTCTCTTGAAAAATTACATAAGAAATGTCTGCGTAACTTTATTAGAGGTTTTGATTTTTTGATGATTTTTTCAAAATTTCATTCGAAAATTTAGGGGCTTCTGAACATTCGATTGTGTATAAAAAAATAGGCTTCCAGTACTCACGAATTGTAATTTTCATACCAAATTTTGTTCGAATCAGTCTATTCGTTCGTCAGTTATTGTCTCCACAGACTCACTGGCACACACACACACGCAGACATCACCTCAAAAATGTTCGATTCGTGATCAATGCTTGAAACATGCTCTCCCATCGAAATCTCGAATTCGAATTTTCGACCCCGTCACAATACTTTCCTTATACAATATTGTATATAAGGAAAGTAAAATGAAATATTGCATAACCAAAAACTAGTTCCACAAATCAGATGAAAACACGTGCTCCAAAAGCCCACAAAAATTTCGAAACTACGCAGACTATTAAAGGAAATGGGTAGGATATTGTTAAAAGTCCATTCTAAGCGAATTGCAAGATAATGCAAGAGAAAAAAAAATTCTGTTGGGTTTTCTTTATCTCAAATTGGACCATAAAGTGAGTGATCTTACACTGTTTTGTTACAACAAAAACGACAGATTTACGACACATCTGGGTGATTTACGATGAGAAATTTTCTTCAGCCGGGTGACCTCGTCTTAATGGCGGTTGTTGACCAAAAATGGTAATTCCTGTTTTGTTTAGATATGGCAATACTCTCGGCCAAATTGCGAAGTGGACCAAGTACACCCAAGTACACCAATAATTCTGTGGTTCCCACCAGAAATTTGATTAAATGGAAAAATTGGTGATAGTTGCTGGTGACTGGTATTTTTTCGACATTAAAATAAGCAAAAAGAAATATGAGTATTTGAAATATATAAAAGTATAATCTTATAATAATATTTACTCAAAGTGAAGTATTGAAATAAAAATTATGTGATAAGCAAGGAATATATTACAAAATAGCAAAGATCACATCCTTAACACATATCTACATCACATATCTTCAAATTCAATTGGCTTTATAAGTTTTATTCTGATTAAATAATCTTAAAGTTATTCATTTTTAGAAATTTTATTATTTTTAAATAAACGTATAAAAATAAATTAATTAATAAATGTCTTCTTTTATTTGAATTAGTTTCAATTTCTCAAATTTATTATTTAATTTAGTATATTTTATTATTTCCAAGGAAAACAGCCATGGAAATGCTACTAAAACTAATAACATTATAATAGTTTTAATTAATTTTCAATTACTGGCTTCTAAATACTTTTAATTTTTAAAAGTAACTCAAGTTTTTCGTCATGAATAGTATTTTGATTTATAAAAGTTTTATATTTTTCAAGACGAAGTTTGTTAAAATTCTTTTTTAATATTAGAGGCTTAATATTGTTGACCTTGAGAATTCCAAAATAGTGTTTAACCTGAGGATTTCACATTTTTATTTGGCCCTGGAAATACTTGCAAAGACAATATGTATTTATCTTCTTTTATTAGAAACGAAATAAAAAATATGTGACAATAATTTAATTAATGATATAATTGTTTTCACTTCCTATTTGTGTACACGATATATTTTTATTGGTGGTACTGGTATTTTTCAATTGTGGTTTTAGACATATGACGGACGTAAAAAAACTTAAGTGAAAAAAACAAAATTTTCTTTATTTCAATATTGTTTGTAGATTTAATAGTTTATTTTTTATTTCATTTATAAAGCTTCTATAATTTTAGTGATAGAGACACAAACAGCGATCGGGTCAGGTTATCGAATTTAGAATTACTATTGTAGAGAGACTCAAAAACGATTAAATCACGTTACTTTTAATACTCAAGTAACGATTGGTCCCGTTTTCATTTGAGGCACAACGCTTGGGTCACGCTCAAAATGAGGAAACAGTGAGGAGGAGAGAAGAACAGACAGAGGTCAAAAGTGTAAGTATGATTTTACCAAGACCACCCTATCCCCCCAATTTTGTTATTAAAATTATCAACTCAGTGTATCAAATTTCACTCGATAACATCCTAGAAAACATTCCCAATTATAGTGACTAACATACAGGAGGAAAAAAAAAAAAAAATATATATATATATATATATATATATATATATATATATATATATATATATATATATATATATATATGTTTGTATGTTATATATAATTATTTATTAATTATATAAATAAATAAAAATGAAAAATAATAAACAAAGTCAAAAACATTAGAAAAATCAAAAAATCGGAAAATAAGATGCATTAACATTAATGTTTTGAATTTTATTTCCGCAAAAAAATGTAACTTTTGTCAGTATTGAAACTACGTTTTGTGCGCCCTTATAATGGTGTATAGTGGCATTCTCGATTATCCAGTTTTCCTATGAATTCTTGTTTAGTAGGAATTTTCATCTATGATTCATATTCAGTTCTGCATGTTTGGGAAGTTGTATTCTGAATTGCTTGTCCAGTCTTCAGCTTAGACTCACTGGACGGGTTTGGGAGTATTTCCGTGAACGTTCGTACTGCCTCCCTAGTAGAATTTCGACTTGTTCATTCCGGTGCTTCTAGATTAAGTTGTTGAGGTTGATCGTGTATACACGTGGTAGAAGAGGAATAATTCATGCCGCATGGTAATACAATTTTCTTAATGTATCCTTTTTTCATTTTTTGATGCCTGTAGTCTGAGTTTAAGCATTTATAGTAATGTACTATTGCTTAATCTGAAACAGGCATTTGTTTGGGTTAATTAGAGTTAAATACTCAGACCTGAAGAGGAATTTAATTCTGATTAATCATCGAATTTGGGAAGGTTCTGTTCTTTTCTCTTATCGGCATTATGGCCGTGAATTTGCTTCTATGGTGATGTTAATATTACTTGAATTGTATTTTTTTTTATTTTTACATAATTCTTATTATTACTTTTCAAATATTTATCCATATACTTGTCTGCTGCATTATGCGCGTATTATATATTGGTTTCTTATTTTCTGTCTAGTTGTTTACGAGTTTCTGTGGTAACATTCATTTTTAATTAGTTATATATATATATATATATATATGATAATAAATATATAAAATATAAATATATATAAATATAATATATATATAATATATACAAAATATAATATAATATAATATAATACAAAATAATTAATATATAATACAAATCAAATAAATAATACATGAAATGTATAATAAATATAAATGAAAATAAAAATTCGCAGAAAAAAAAAAAAATTATATTGTTTCTTCCAAATAGAGTCGAACCTGATTTTAACGGAATTTCAGCGGACCGGAAGAATTTTCCGTCTTGGAAAGATTTCCTTTCATGCAGGTCATTTCAGGAAAATGGAAATTTAAAAGGAAATGCATATAGTCCATATGTAATTGCTCACCTATACATCAGACTTAAAAATTGTTGAATAGTATATTTAGATACATCTGATTAATATTATATTATACCATAACAACTACTTTAAATATTTTAAATATGTATATACATACATTTTTGCATAATACAATCCCAGGAGTATATGTAAAAATACAGTGTGCCCTATATCCTTAACGGTTAGCTTATTACCATACTTTAGAATCTGGATTCATGGTAAGCAAAATGGTAAGCATTGTTTCATGGTAAGCAAAATATTACTGCTTACCATGAAACAAAAAAAAATTAGAAAATGTGAGATGAATTTTTAAAATAATCTAACATGGGGTTTTGGACATATGTCTTACATAATGCAACTTTCAGTTAAAAATCGTACATTAATTAATATTTATATAGCATTTCAGAGTCTCCCTGATTAACTGAAAATTCTTGAAGTTCTAAAACAGCTTTCAGAAAATCGCCATATGATTTAATAGAAAGTTCTGTGAAAAATGGTTCACTTGTAAATAAATGGTTTAAATAGTTTTATAATTTTTTTTATCCTTTGTTCGTTACAACATATGCACTTATTAACAAAATATTTTAAATTTTCCGTCCGCAGTTTCTAATTCGCACAAGGGAAAATAAAATACATTTCCTATATCTTTAGACGGGGCTAAAAGTATTTTCGACTTATTACAGATTCCCTTTTCTACAGGTTCCGGTTTAAACAGGTTTGACTGTGTCAGCATCTCATAAAATGCCAAATCCATAGCTGTTTCTGTAATTGAGAAACGATAACTCAAGCAATGTTAACAAATATTTTGCTGGTCTGTATATCTTGCACCCAAGAATTTGTCACACTTACACATCTGGCATTTTGCTAGGCATGAAATAAATGGTTTCTTTCATTAACTTGCCATTACATTCATCTTTACTGGAAGGGCTATCTCTTACAGTAATTGCTTTAATACCATTCAGTCTGGAATTAACATATTATGACTTCCGTTGACACAGGAAAAAAAAAAAAATCGCTCCTATTCGGACTTTTATTGATGACGTCACACGATAAGTCTCAAAATAGAGTGAAAGGCACTATTTAATGGGTCATTGGACTTGAGTAAATTCATTCATCTCAATTGCGCTCTGTGCCGACAGATTAATACCATCAGAAGGCATGAGATTTTATCATTTTTAGCGGCACTTACGTAATTGGGTAATCAATTACTGTTCACGGGTTTTTTTTTTTTTTTGTTAAGACATTTCTTTTTAATCAGGAAATAATTTGGAGCTTTGGTGTTATGCGAGCATTGTTAAAGGTTTATGGGGTCAATAATTAATTCTTGATGTAAATTATATCTATGGTTGAGGGTGTCTCTGGCTGAAATCAGAGAGTTATTAATAATATGAACAGTTTGGACACTTATATCTCCTAATATAATCGATAAAAGTAAACAATTTTTACCTGTTTTGTCTGAAATATGGTTCTATTTATGAATATATAAAAGTATTTTTAATGTTTTGAACTCCTTTTTAAAAGAAAAAAAAGAAAGAAAAAACTGGAAAATTTTTGTTCGAGCGAGTTTTTGCTTCACTTTATTTACTTTCACTCGAAATCTTTTTAAACGACAAAAGAGAGACATAAACAGTAACAGAAAAAATTGCTAAGTAGGAAATCCTGTTTCTAGATCAATAATTTATTTTTACGAAGCTCTTATAGTTTTCGAGGAATCATCGTGTCAATTAAAAAAAAACATGAAAGTTTTCCGTTTGCCATGTTTGTAATACTTATATCTCAAAAACTGTAAATGCTAGCTGTAAAATGTAGAAAGTAATTTGTAGCCCTTCAAATGCCCCACAAAGATATATAAATGGATTTTGGGTCGAGTTCTTAGTTTTCGGAATAAACTGGTTATACGAGTAATTTCGATATTTTTATAATTTGAACTATTTTTAAAATATGGTTCTAATTTAAATATTTTAATAATTTTATTTGAAACAGTCTAAAAAAAAACATCTTACAAACAAAGATGTTATTCCCGCAGTACCATTTCGGCGCCCTAGGATAGGAGCCACTGCCAATTTTTTTCCTGTGACCACTTTTGTGCGTGCCCCAATTTGAAAAACAGTATTGTTTTTAACACGTTCACGTAATGGACTGTTTTCCAAAATCACTCATATACTAATACATTTTTCTTCTGCAAATAATTATTTGATATTAACTATTTCAAGAGTATTTAAAATTTAAAGTATTATTCAAATCTAGTAAATCAAAATTCATTTTTGAAGTTAATGATGTCGTTCATATAGCTTCAGAAACCGGTAAGTTTCCTAAGCATTTTACCATAGGGGCACTTAAATTCGGTCTTCTTCGCTGATAAAATATTTTTCCTTCCTCCTAGGCTTTTTTCTTTTATCTTTTTCTATCTATTTTGTTTGGAAACGACTTTTAGATCCCCGTGGGTCGCAGAGCACACATACGATCAGTCAGTCAATCCGCCGACAACTGGGAAAAATTGAGTTCTGCCTTCACAAAGAAAAAAATAAAATGATTCCATTTATGATGCTGCCATCTATGTCAAAATGTTAAAACTAAAATGCATTTTTTTTTTTTTGTATATATGTTGTTAAACGTATTTTATTAACTCGATACAGACTAGAAAAAAGGTATTTTAATGTGTCTGGTTGCTATCTATGGGAACAATACAAAAATTATAATGTATGCAACAGATATTTTATGTATGCGCTGATAAATATATTCATCCCGATACAACTCCAGAGATATAATTATTTCGATTTTTGGTGCTGCCATCTATGGAAAAACGGAAAAAATAAAATGTGTACTTCTGTATTTTTTTATGTATGCTGATAAACATATTTTAGTTGCATACATACTACAAAAGAAACAAATTGTTTCCATTTGTGACGTTGCTATCTATATGAAAGATCTAAAAACTAAAATATATGCTTCAGTCATTTTATTGTACACTTGCTAGAGAACATATTTTATGTTTTTAATTTTGACTAAAACAGTTATTCATAACATAAAACTGTACTCTATTTATAAGATTTAGAATAATAATGAAATCTGATGAATGACATAAAGCAAAATAATTTTTGCATGCAAAAATAGTAATAATAATAATAATAATAATAATAATAATTTTACTTAATAATAATTTTACTTCCTTTTGAACAGTTTGAGTTAGTTACAGTTAACAGTGAAAGTATCCTTAATTATTAACACAAATATATTTAATGCTGTAATCTTAAATTTTCTGGAGAAAGAAAATTATCAATATCTATCAAAGGAATTGAAATATTTTTATCATCGTATTTTATATGCGGATATGTAAAAGGAGTCAATAATTTTACAATATGTCTGCTTCCATTAGCAGGCCGAAAAAGATAAGATAGCAATTTCTAACATTCCGTGATATTTTTCTATAGCTGATGCAGAAAATTATAGCATATGGTGGAATAGCAAAATCAGCGCAATTTAGCTTGAAGGTTATGAGAAATTACTTGAACATCTCATCTTACAATAGCTATTTGACCTCGAAATTCTTCCGATTGTGGGAAGTCCAGATTAGTCAGGTTGCTCAGCTATAAAAACAAAGCTGTTTCGATTCGGTTTTAGACTTGGTGAGATTACAGGCACAGTTTCGGAAAATATTTTGGACTGTACTTTGAGAGAAACGAACTTGTCATTGTAATTGGATTTTGTGAAAACTCTTGACCCAGGCATCGCCGTGGAGAGATAATCCTCACCGGGAGGAGGAGGGGGGGGGAGCAACTCAAGAGCCCCTGTTTTGCTAATGCCTGATTTTCAATTTTCCTTCATAGAGAGCTAAGTTTTAAAGTAATTTGTATATTTTGGAGAAAATTTAAGGTACATAATATTATCGGAGGTAAATTAAAGGTACATAATATTACATAATTAATTAAAAAGAAAGTTTAAAGTACATAATATATGAGAAAATTTAAGGGACATAATAATATTACATAATATTGTACGATCACGTTAAACATGTGGGTCCGTAAGTCCTTCCGAGAGGTTGGTGGTAGGAGAAGGAGGATACGGTCCCTGTCGATACCTCCCCCACTGGGTTCCGGTCCAAATTGGGTGGCACTCACTGGCTGTCCAAACAGTTACCTTACATCGTTCTGGTAGGTCGCGCCAGCGAGTTTGCCACGGTCAGAATTTTCAAGGGTAGCGAACAGGCTGGTCGCCGAAGGCGGCTAGTACGGAATAAAGTAGAAGAATCCGCAAAACAGTGAATACAAATAGTTTTTAGTTTATAACTATTAATTTTTGCTTCAATAAACAAAACATTAGAAATTCATACAAAATAATTATAAAATGACAATTATGACAATGGAAATGTCGGAAATAATGTATGACAAAGAACTTTAGCTTTAAAGAAATGTTGGTTTCCCCATAATAATTTTCTTAATACATACGTATATTCATCAAAAATAAAAATATTTTATTTTTTATCTACTTATTTTAAATAAACTTTTCATGCTCTGACTGCAGCAAAAGCGTCTATTAGTACCCCAAAATTCAACTGTGCCTAATGCTGATTTTATGAAAATCCTGATACTCGCCCTTGTATAAAGCAGAAGCGATGGAAGTTTTTAACACTTTCCGACATAGTTGAAAAGTGTTTATGAGTTTGGTCAGTCTGTCTATCTGTCTGTCCGTTCGCATGATAACTGTCGTAAAAATAACTTTATCAAAATGAAATTTTAGTATGTTGTTGAGACCGTCTGTGGGACATATGGGATTAAAAATTAATAATATCACCCTATTAGTTTCGGATTTAGCCCGGGTTGAAAAAATGAAATACACTGAATCCTATGGTACCTAATTTTCGAACATTTTTTAAGCGAAGTTAAAATTCATAAATTGCTTCAAAAATTTAAGAAAATATTCAAATAGTCACATAAAATGAGGAAAAAAAAATTCAGTAAATTATGTTAGGTAGTTTTTTAAATAAATAATCAAACAATAATTACACCCATGATATATGAAGGGATCCTAATTCTGAGTTTTTACGATGTTTCTGTGTTCCAGATGCAACGAATGTCCTGTTCCTTTCACAAGCCGGGTCTACAAAGATGGCCGCTGTGGCTGTGATTGCTTCGACAGGCAAAAACCCTGCATCAGAATAAAGAGAGGAAGAGAGCCCCTATCAGAGATTGAAAGAAGGTACATTTATGCAGTATCTATACTATTAAAACTTGTTATTAATTAATCTAATGATGTCTGGTTAGATTAATTAATAGTATTTTAAAATTAAATTAATCTTTTATTTATTTTTTATTATTATTTTATTATTTTTTTTTAATTATTATATATTAGTAAGATGAAGTGACAATGGATCTTCAAAACATTTTTTTGCAAAATTTGCAAGAAAAAAAAATCACAAGTTACATGAAAATGGATTCTGGTATGAAAATGTCGAGTTAAGCCGCATTCAAGTTATATTCTATAAATGAATATGTATGTGTGAATAATATTAATCAAGAAAATGAAATAAAAATATCAATCCAAAAATTGAAAATTTTTCCTAAGGATTTTTGGTCATCTGCATAGTTGAAGAGTAAGCAATTTTTCCTCTAGGAAAGGGAAATTTTTCGAACTGACAACGCTGCTAGAAAACATAGCTTGTTATTATAGAATGGAGTTTTCTATTTTCTGTATTTAAAAAAAAATATTGTAATTTGCTATAGACATTACTTCATTTACAGATCAAGTGTTGTATTCCTTATCATTAACAGAATAATAGAAAACAGGCAAAATGTGAATATAAATAAGTTTCGATTATGCAATTTTATAAGCCTTCCACTTGAAAACTTGACTCAAGTTAAGCCTAAAAAAATTTAAAAAATGGTTTGGTGAGATCCATTAAAACTCCATTTTGTCATCTACATATCCAACTTTTCATGTCATCCTCATGCCTCATAAAGGGCATGTTATTTCTGGATGAAAAATATTTGCAAATCATATCTTCTTCTTTCTTCTTTTTCTTCGACCAAGACCGTCCGAACTACCTGGAGATGTAAGGTATCTGAGCAAATCATATCTTGTCATTTACATGTCATTAACATTATGTTGCTGTTGTTGCTAAGCCCCTTGACCTAGAAAATGGTAGGTCAATTCCAAAAGATCACACCGCCCATAAATCCACATGAATTATTTGTCCTAAGGTAACTTTCTTTTTAGGACACGCCCGGTGAGAGCGCGAAGAAGAAAAAGGCCGTGTGTATTTACAAACATTAATTTATTTACACTATATAAAATATTTACAACAAAATTGATTCAAAATGGAAAGTATACCCCTTTAAGATAACAAATAAACAATTACAAACGTATATATAGTCTCATAGACCAAAATGTGAAAGATGGTAATTAAAAATTAAATTTAAAAATATGAAATATTTAAATATCCCTAACCCGGAGAGAGAAGTAAAAAGTACAAATCAGGCACAGGCCCTTAAAAGTGGAACTCACCGAACAATCGCCGAATAAACGACATCTCTCTGAACAGCATTTTTCAGAGGACCTTGTTATGAACACTTCTTTACTCACTCCAAACTCAGTTCCTTCTCCTCGCTCCTCTTTTAAATTCTGAAAAACTCTCTCTCTCCAAGATTTTAAAACACGCCCCTGAGGCGCATACAAACATCCCATTGGATTCAGGGTCTTAACCCCTTGACCCCAAAGCACCGCCATTGGCTTTAGGCCTTCCAAAAACAAAAAGCCCCTTCTCAAGCCCCTGCGAAACTGATATTTCTTCGGCCACTAATTCAAAGTCGCCGAGGACCCTATGACCCTTCCGAAAAGGACGTTAAATCTTTCGGTACGAATCCGAGATCCAAAGCCACTTCGACAACCTGGTTTTCTATTTCGAGTGCAGATGGCCGAACGAAAAGGCTGACCCCCAAAATAAATAAGAAGACTCTAGGTCGCATTCCCGAAAATATTGGCTCATGGGTTTACCATGCGACAATATACCTCCATTTCCCCATTAAAAATTCCAAAATCCTAAAAATTAAAATTTCAAAAATTTAAAATATTTTTTAAAATTTGACCATCAAAAAAAAATTTAAGCAAATTACGAAATGCTGGGGCGCAATACGCCTTTACAAAATTACCTCCATTTCCCCACTAAAACATCCAAAATCCAAAAATTTAAAAAATTTAAAATCAAAATACAAAAAATTTTACAATCAAAATCATAAAGAAAAATCAAAAATGTGCTGGAGCGTAATCTGCTTTCCTTCCAGCCACACAGAAACCAACCTCTGAAAACAGAAGTTTCCTCCTGTATAATAAAACACATAGAAAAACATCATATTGCATATAAAAAACACAATTGTCCATATATACAATAAAATAAAGTTAAAAGTATAAAACAAGCATCGTGAATAAAAATGTAATACAAATTGGTGAAATCAGCAAAACAGAGAGTCTGATGTATGTGCTGCACTAGGCTGTACAAAGTCACTCAAACTAAGTTACTTTTCTCACTGATAAAGTTTTTTAGTTCTCCAAAAGTTTTTTTCAAATTGTCCACCAAAAGGCAAAAGCATTGGGATCAGGCATTCCTGAAAATTGTTGTGTATTTTGTTGGCCACTTCTTCTTACAAACATTATCATACCTGCATACGTTCCTTGTTTACGATAAGTGATTATGGAATATTACCCCTGTGTAGAAAGTTTATCACCAAAAGTTGTTGTTGATTGACAGCAATGATGAGGAGTGTCTATTCTGTGCACACCCCATAAACACATAGTAAAGTATTGAACACAATGTCCGATGTCTGCCCTTACGAAATCAAATTGACTGGCATCTGGAACCGTTTGCACTGTAAACAAATAAACACAAAGTTTGATGTGTGGCAGCAATAAAAATAACTGGAATCTGGACCCGTAGAAAACTGGAAAGTGGAAAACTGTAGAAAACTGAAAACGTAGGCAAATTTTCCCAGTATATATAACTGGAACATGTAAATTGCTTGTAACGTAAGGAATGTCTGTGCCTAAAAATGTTTATACACCGTGTATTTGGCCTAAACTGAAAAAGGCTGCTTAAAAATGCTCCATAAACGCAAGGATTGCTACCCATTGTGTAGCACCTTTGTACATATTTTTATGACCTGTGTGCGTATTGTGACAGTTTTAACATCAGTACTGAAGAGAACCGCAGTCACCCCGCACAGTTCAGGACACAGTTCTTTCGTGTGGTATCGTGCACTTTCTGCACCCCGTCCGTAGAGGAAAAAACAAACACCGGTGGAATCTTCTGCACCCCGTCCGTAGAGGAAAACCAACACAGTAATTGACTCTGTGTTGATCTGTACGACATATTAAAATGCCGTAGGCAGTCATCCAAAATTGTTTATATAGTGTTGGCATGTGCCAACATCCGGTCACCTGCTGACCCGAAATGAAAATTGTTGAAATGAACATATCATATAGCACCTTCCGTGCGCATCACCTTGGAGTTTTCGTGCTGTGCAAACTGCTTCAACAGTATTAATAATAATTTTTATACAAAATACAATATATATATATATAGACTGGCCTTAGTGACGGCAAAGTTACCACCAAGAGACCTAGCCAATATGCACTTTATTCTTCTCTCCCTCCGAGAACAAAACATTTTAAAACAAAATGCAAAATTTCTAAATGCATGAACATGCACGTAAAATGTATAAAATTTACTCCCTTACATATAAAACTTTATTCCTTTACATATACAAACTTTACTGCCAAAGGCCACTTGCGTTAAATAACATGTTTCATATACCATGAAATTCAAAAATTCAAAACCATAAAATATCACACAAAATTTTCATAATTAAATTACATGATCTAAACTAAAAATTTTCTTCCAAAAAAAAAAAAATCAAAATCATCCAACATATTAAAATATCTCATTAATTGCAAGTTACAGAAAATTATACATTTTTGCTTAAAATGAAAGTTTCAAACCCATTTGAAAATTTTACATGTACATATGTATAACCCGTCGCTTAATACGTGACTTTATCTCAATTTTACAGTGTCTTACTGCATAAAAAACTCTTTTTTTTTTTCTTTCTTCTATTTATTCTCTAGTTTGTATGAAAAAAACCCAAAATAACTCCCAAACGTGTACCTTTCAGAAAATAAAACCACAGCTCGCAAAATTTTGCCTGATAAACGAAAATCCTTTTCTTACATTCGAAGGGAAAATTTACTCTAAGTGCTAAAATTTTGTTTCACTAAGCAAAATCATCTTATTCACTCATTTCCTCACTTCCTTTATTTTCTTTACAAAAAGGGTTTTATCACACTTTTTATTAATATTTTCACCACTTTATAAGCCTTATTTTGCATTAAGCCTTATTTTCCTCAAATAAACACTAGCCTCACATTAAAAATATAAATTTCCCCCTTTTTTTAAAATGAAATACCATTGACCTTCAATTTTATATCTTATCCATTCCATCTATCATGAAAAATACCCCTATCATTCTAACCACACTATATCCTAGCATAATATTTACTGCAAAAATACATATTTAACCATGACCATTTATGTAGGTAAAGAGATAACACCCTAACAATAAAACCAAATCACAAGAGAAAACACCATATATTTTTCCTTTCTTTTCTTTCTTTTTTTTGAAACACTACTTAAAAATGCTAAATTAGTGATATTATTATCCAACTGCATTCTCCCACAACTACATTTTATAACTTTTTATCTTCCAATGCTTTGTTAGCGTTCAACATACCCGAAGGAAAAAAAAACTAGCAAATCTCACCTTTCTTTACTAAACTACCCATAGAAACTAAAAAAAATCTCCATGCGTTCAGAAAATATGCCGGCAACTGTCACTTACAGTACTACGTGTAACGATTTAAGAAAATTATTGTATCCAAAAATTGATTCCCTTTTGAGCCTAACAATCTAACAAACCTATCAATTTTCTATTCCGAATAATTTATTAAATTATGTTGATGTTGAAACCCAGACCGTCCGACCTACCAGAAAGGTGTAAGGTAACTGTTTGGACGGTCGGGAAGTGCCACCCAATTTAGACCGGAACCCTGTGGGGGAGGCATCCACAAGGACCGTACCCTCCTTCCCCTACCACCAACCTCTCGGAAGGACTTATTAAATTATGTGTGTTTTAACAAAAGTAAAATATAAGTGAATGTAGGAAAGTACCCTTTATAGACGATAAAAATATTGAATAAAAAAGTTAAGAGATACAAAAAAAAATGAAATACTTTTTGCTTATTTATTTATTTATTTTTTTAAATAAATCCTTTCAACGTTATGTGTCATCAGAAGATGAAAGAGACCCTTTGTTGATCACTCAAACAGTCTGATTCAATCCCCAAAATATAGAAATATACACTCTAAATCCCAAACATCACACAAATCTGCCTGCAGAAAAATATGTGCCTAAGGTCAAGTTATATATATCCTACCAACAAATGTTAAAAAGGCTTATTTATTTATTTATTTGTTTATTAAACTTAAAAATGTACTCTTTGTTGTTTGTATTTTGTCTGTTATCTTTGTCACTTTATTAGAATTCCCTTGTAAACCAAAAGTTTCCTTAGTAGTTAAAATTTTGTTTCCATTTCGGTTACAAATTGGATTAATATAATATCTATTCATTTTCATTATTTATTATTATTATTATTATTATTACCTTTTTTCGAAAAACCATATACTTATTACTTTATGTATTTTAATTCCCAATAACCTAACTAACTCTCTCCAGCTGCAACGCCATTCTATTACTCACTCAGTAACTCTATCCAAACGAAAGGCAGTCTCTCTACTTGTATGTGTCGTCCATCCCTCTTTGAAATTTATGTTCTCCTCCGCTAACTATGTCCAAGCTCCCGTAAAATATATCTGCTAACACCACTCCTCTTTTCCGTAAACAATTTTGTATGTCCCGTGCTTCCTCTGTGAAAATGACCCTCCTTTTGGGGTGAGGAAAAAACCCCCATTGCAACGTATCAAATTTCAACCAATGTTGCCCCCCTTTGAAAACATCTGTGTTGTGTGAACAAGAAACTTTTGGAAATCCTTGTGTTTGCCATAAAATAGAACCGTCAAAGTTAAGAGAAAATTCAGTTGCCTTTAAAAATTCGATTATCTAACCCACTCACCTTCTATATTTCATTTTCAGAACCATTTGTAAAATTTCTGTAACCTCGTACCCATAACATATAAAAGGTTTATTATAATCTCACATTACTTCTAATTTCAGCAAAAATTTTGTTCTAAAACTAAAAATCACTCAAATGTATATTAATTAAATAATCTTCGCGACCAAAATTATAAAATGTCAAAAATGAAAATTTGTCCCAAAAATACTATACCAAAAATTTTAACTGAATACGACAAAACCACCCAAAATATTTAGAATTCAGAATAATTCACCCTAGGAGTTTGTCTGAAAGAATAATTTTTATTAGTGCGAGAAACAGACACTTGTTGATGTGTATCGGTCGGAGTAGGTAATAAGGGCGATTTCGAACCAGATGTATGTGTGTGTGTGTCCGCTGTATCTGAGATGCTAGTGGGTGTATTTACATTTGAGGGTAAATTTTTGTCTGTCTCTTGGTCCCATAGAAAAAAAGGAGTTTCGGATTCTCCGCTCGTCTCTTGTTTTTTTGAAAGCAACGGAATACTCTGATTCCTCAGTTGTCTGCTGATTATTTTCGCTCTCATCAATTTTTAAATGATCTCGCCTTTCAATCATCAAACGCAAGCGATTTATGTGTGCCCTAAAGGTTTTGGAATAAGGCATATTTATCTGTTTTATGTCATAAATAAATCTGTTTATTTTTTTTACAACTCTGTAAGGTCCTAGCCATTTAGTCTTTTTAAACGATTTTACGTGATTTTTCAAAAATACTTTTGACCCAATTTTAAGGTCCCTAGGTCTGGCCTTTCTCATTTGTTTTTCCTCTTGATCGAATTTTGCGAGCTCCAAGTTTTTGAAAGCCGCTTCATGCGCTTCTCTTAAAATTTGAATTTGTTTTGCAGCATAATTCTGAGGATATATCTTATTTTCGCCATGTGGTTGCGGAGTTTCGAAAAAAATCGGTAGATCCCTTCCAAAAACTAAGAAATTTGGAGATTCTCCCGTGCTAAGATGCGTAGTGGCATTATACATCATTTTATGTGCAATCATAGCCGTGTCCCAATATGGGGAGTCCTCTGTTAGAGTTTTAATCGTAAATTTTAGTGAATTGTTTATTCTTTCTGAGATTCCATTGCACCAAGGCGCGCAAACCGAAACTAACTTCGTTACGATGCTTAGCTTCTCCGCCACCGTATTGTAGATTTCTGACGTAAATTGGGAACCGCGGTCTGAATATAGCCTCTGGGCTACTCCGAAAATAGAGAAGAAATTTAATAATTTAGCAGCAATAGTTTCAGCCCGGATGTCGGGAATGGCATATAATTCAATATATTTGGAAAAATGACAAATTACTGTAAAAATGTATCGATTGTTATTTACACTAGGTTTGAAAGGCCCCACTAAATCTACAGCTATTTGGGCTCCTGGAAAACTTGGTACAGGTACACGTCCCAGGGGCACGGATCTTTCTGCGCCCTTTAACGACCTGCACTTAACGCAAGACATGACAAAATTGCGGGTGTCCGCATACATACCCCACCAGAAATACCGCTCCGCTAATAAGCTGTAAGTTTTGTCTACTCCAGTATGTGTGACGTGTGTCACTGCTAAAATGTGCTTTTGCATATTTTTTGGAATCACAATGGTTTTCAAAAATTCCTCCCTCCAAGGTTTATTTTTATAGTGCCCCAGGTGCATAATTAATTTTGTTTCTTCATCAATATATAAATTATGGAACTTTTTATTTGCTTTTCCAGTATTATTTTGAAGATATTCTCTGATTTTAAGTAATTCTTGATCATTCTGTTGTTGTTCCACAATATCTTGAATTGTGGGAATGGTTGTGATAACATTGACCTCAGGTTGTTTGTTTTGATTTGAATTAACATTGACCGCAGGTTGAGTTTTTTGATTAGAATTTTCTGCCATGCGTTGTTTTACACTTGTTTGTTTGTCTTGTTCCTCTTCAAAAACGTCCCTACTTAAATAGTCACATAATAAATTTTCCTTTCCCGGGACATAAATAAAATCAAACTTAAATTCTGAAATTTCCAAAATCCAACGCTGAAGGGTATTTGGGGGATTAGACATTTTTAAATGTGAACCGAGAGGCAAGTGGTCGGACAACACAAAGAACTTCCTGCCATACAAAAAATTTTTAAAAAACATAATTCCATTGTGCATTGCCAACAATTCCGCTTTTATCGCTGCGTACTTTTGTTCTTGTGGATTGAGTTTACGGCTGTAATAGGCTATGGGTTTGAGCATACCATCTCTCTTCTGTAACAGCGCAGCTGACGCCGAGGTTAAACTCGCATCGGAATTTAGGAAGAAATCTTCTTCAAAATTTGGTTGAATTAAAATAGGTTTCTTAAAGAAACAATCCTGTAGATTTTTGAAAGCTTTGTCACACTCGTCATTCCATTCAAATTTCGTGCCTTTTCTCGTCAAATCGGTTAAGGGGGCAGTCTTAGCTGCATAATTGGGGATACAATTTCTATAAAAGTTACATACCCCTAAAAATCTTTTCAATTTTCTTAAAGTCTTAGGTATGGGGAAAGAAGAAATTTTTCCTATATTTGCATCAGAAGGACTTATGCCTTTTTGGTTAATATTAAATCCTAAATAATTTATCTCCGTCATGCCAAATTTACATTTATTTGGGGAAAGCGTTATGTTAACCTTCCGGAATCTTTCTAAAACCAAAGTTAATTTTTGTTTTAATTCTTCATACGAATTTGCCGGGATTACCACATCGTCAATATAAGCCAAAATATCCTGTGAATGTAAATCCCCTAATATTAAATCCATTACTTTTTTAAAAATGGGTGCACTTGAAATATGGCCGAAACATAATCTGTTATATTCAAATGAACCAAAAGGACTCGAAAACGCGAAATATTTTCTCATCCGTTCCGGGAGGATGATTTGGTTAAATGCACTCTGAAGATCTAACTTAGAATACAGCGCATAACCTGCCAATTTAGAAATGATGTCATTTATCTTAGGTATCTTATAAGGATATAAAATCGAAGTATTGTTTATCAGCCGAAGATCTAAAACAAGTCTGTAGGTATTGTCCTGTTTCTTGACTAAGAGCAGACTCAACGCGTAAGGACTGTTTGTTTTAGAAATTACCCCCGCCTCTTCTAACTGTTGTAATTGCTCCTTTGCCGTATTGTGTAATGCGAAAGGAATATCATACGGTTTAGAACAAATAGCATGCTCATGAGATAATTCAATATTTGGTTC
Organism: Amaurobius ferox; assembly: GCA_951213105.1. Taxonomy (NCBI): domain Eukaryota; kingdom Metazoa; phylum Arthropoda; class Arachnida; order Araneae; family Amaurobiidae; genus Amaurobius; species Amaurobius ferox. The sequence continues at coordinate 51,805,748 of OX578153.1, forward strand.
AAAAAATCAGTTGCTCCAAGAGTTTGTAAGCTTTTCGAGAAAACGTCCGCATACGGCATAATAAATTTTAGAAAGTCTTGTTTTGTTGATTTTTCCATATGCTCTAAATTAAAATCTTCTGGTTTTAAATCTTTTCTTCTTTTTTCGATAATTTCAGGGCTCGCTTGTACTAAATTTATAGTTTCCTTAATATCTACCCTTTGTTGCGTAGCTTTATTTTCGAATCTTTCTGTAATTTAAAAATCCTGTGTAAATCCTCCCAATTTCATATGTTTATTTAGATCTAAAGCATGAGTAGATATATTTTGCACCTGTATATCAAAAGAATTATTTTCTATATTTACAACAGCGCAGTTGATTTGTAATCTCTGATTATTCTCAATGGGTTCATATAAAACCTGCGTGTTATCCTCGCAAAAAGTGTCCGATACAACCCGTACCATTTTTGATTCATTCGGTTTCAGAGATATCTTACTTTTGACTCTAACAATATTATTTATCTTGGCGTCCTGATGTTCTATGTCCGCTTGAGGGCACCTGTGCTCCACCTGGTTTATGGGGATTTTATCATTTAGTACTTGTAATTCATTTTTTTGTGTATTTAATAATAGCATGGTTTCTTTTCAAAAAATCGTAGCCAAGGATTCCGACATACGTGTTAGGGAAATTTGCTGTCATAAAAAATTTGTTTGAAATGTTTCCCATTAATTTTAAACGGAATTTCAATTGTATTTACATAATCAATATTCTGGCCACTCAAAGTCGAAATTTTTACCGCGCGGGAAATATATGTAATTTTAATTCTTTGCTTTATGTTTTGAAACGTTTTAAAAGACATAATTGACACACTTTCGCCACTATCAATAAGCATTCTATAATTACTTTTATCAATCTGTATGTATGTCGTAGGTAAATTTGGGATATTTTCAAAATTCGACGCGGATGCTACAATTTCATGTGTTTCTAAATCAAGATTTTTATCGGGATTTGTAATATTACTTGAGAGTTTGACCCGTTTTGTCTGTCCACAAACCCTCGACTCTAGTTTAAATTACTAGATCTATAATTTTTAAATTCCCCCTTTCTCTCTGTGGAATAATCATTTCTATTTTCTCTCTCATAGGACTTTGTACTATTTTCCCTCTCCGTTTGCGAATTTTCAAACGTTCTGTTCGGCCTACTGAATCCTCTCCTGTCATTACTATTTCTTGAATAGAAATTGTCCCCTTTTCTTTGCTCGTGGGAGTTCCAAGGTTGCGGGGGGCGAGACTGCCTATTTTTCTCGTACGAAAAGTTTCTGTGCGGCGAAACCGCTCTGGCTGAAAAATCTGGCTGGTCATTAAATTGACGGGCTGCCCTTTCTTTATTGTATTGATAACATATATTTATGTAATGCCCTTTCTTCCCACAAAATCCACATATACTTGTTTCCTGGGTACGCATCTCATTTTGCTTGACCGGTCTGTTTAATTTCAGATTATTTATCTCCTCCATTAGAGTCTGCATAAGTTGTCCATTGAAAGCATTCTGTTCTTTCCGCAGATTATCAATAGCTTCGAACGGATCTCGTTTAGTAATATTATTTAGGGATGGGGCCATTGCTAAATTAGCTTGTTCCAAATTAATTGCCAGTTCTACCGCTTTGTTAAAATCTTGAGGATTTGCGCGTATAATTTCGCGTTGAAAATCAGCATTTAGTGCTTCTAAAAATTTACTTAATTTTAATTTGTCTGTAATTTGCCTAGTAGATTCATTGTCACCCGTGTCGCCTATATAATTTAGCGTTAGCGCTGTAATTCTGTGGGCTAGAGATTTTATAGTTTCTCCCTGATTCTGCTTTGCTGTGGAGAAAAGAATTTGTTTTGAAGTTATGGATTGTTCTTTAGAAAAATAGTCTAGAAAAACTTTTTTGAAATTTTTGAAAGACGTTTCACGCCTGAGCTGCTGAGAATTCACATAAAAATCGTTAGCTTGACCTCGGAGTCTCGATTAAAAGATCGCGAGTTTTTCCTCATCGCTCCATGACCCAAGGATGCTCAAAGCTTCAAAGTGTTCTATAAAAGCGCTACAATCCTGTTCGCCATCAAAAGTGTTTAATAAATATGTTAACCCGGGAATTTTGGAAGAATTGCCCGTAGTACCGTTGGAATTTACCGTATTTGGCATAATTGAAAAATATTAGTGAACAAACAAAAAATTTAAAACCTCGTCTATATGTAACAATGCAATCAATGACATATTATATAAACCAAAAAATATATATATACACATAACTCTCACAATTTTTAATTCTTTGTATTTTATCAATATAACATTAAAATAGCACATATTTTCATGGCAAATGAAACAGTTTCTACTTTTATCCAATGTTTAAAAATTTCTTCTAAATTTCTCATATTAAAATTTATTTTTTACTAGGGAAAAAAAATTATTGCAGATATTGACATCTATTATTTGCTTTAATTTTACCATCTTTCAAAAAAAAAAATTTTCCTTGGTTAGTGAACCAAACATAATTCTTATCCAGTTCGTTGGCGTCAATTTTTCTTTAGTTACTGAACCCAACCAAATTCATCCTGGTCACGGCACCAAATTATTTGTCCTAAGGTAACTTCCTTTTTAGGACACGCCCGGTGAGAGCGCGAAGAAGAAAAAGGCCGTGTGTATTTACAAACATTAATTTATTTACACTATATAAAATATTTACAACAAAATTGATTCAAAATGGAAAGTATACCCCTTTAAGATAACAAATAAACAATTACAAACGTATATATAGTCTCATAGACCAAAATGTGAAAGATGGTAATTAAAAATTAAATTTAAAAATATGAAATATTTAAATATCCCTAACCCGGAGAGAGAAGTAAAAAGTACAAATCAGGCACAGGCCCTTAAAAGTGGAACTCACCGAACAATCGCCGAATAAACGACATCTCTCTGAACAGCATTTTTCAGAGGACCTTGTTATGAACACTTCTTTACTCACTCCAAACTCAGTTCCTTCTCCTCGCTCCTCTTTTAAATTCTGAAAAACTCTCTCTCTCCAAGATTTTAAAACACGCCCCTGAGGCGCATACAAACATCCCATTGGATTCAGGGTCTTAACCCCTTGACCCCAAAGCACCGCCATTGGCTTTAGGCCTTCCAAAAACAAAAAGCCCCTTCTCAAGCCCCTGCGAAACTGATATTTCTTCGGCCACTAATTCAAAGTCGCCGAGGACCCTATGACCCTTCCGAAAAGGACGTTAAATCTTTCGGTACGAATCCGAGATCCAAAGCCACTTCGACAACCTGGTTTTCTATTTCGAGTGCAGATGGCCGAACGAAAAGGCTGACCCCCAAAATAAATAAGAAGACTCTAGGTCGCATTCCCGAAAATATTGGCTCATGGGTTTACCATGCGACAAGGCCATCCTCTCCCGGTTTAAAAAGGCTCTCATATAGTCCAGAAGATGAGCCTGGCCAATGCTTCTAGGTCCTAAATGGATCTAGGGCCATCATATTGAAGCGATAATCCAAGGCTCTTAGCCAGGTAACAGTGATGACATGGAGGAGTATTATGACAATTCCTAGATCTAATCAAGATGTCATTCATAGATGATTCATAATCAAGATGTCATAGTTATGTCAATCACATGACTCCAAAAAATACAAATGCAAAAATACGAGAAAATAAAAACATTGAAACTCTGCTGATGTCTTATTATAACTAAGTACCCCTTGAAATATGTTAGTGCCATTTTTCAGATTTTAAAGATAAACTTAAAGTTTTAAATTTTAGCTACTCCTAATGTTTCCATATATGTAGAATCACCTGCAAATAATATCTATATGTTTTAATCTGTAAAAATCATGCATTGGACACTTAATATATTTTTGCTACGTTTTTTTACAACGTTATCAAACAGCTCATTGTGTTACATATCATTTCTCCTCTGTTATGGTTTACATAAAACAATCTCCTACATAATCTTTATGTTTCTCCTACATTGTTGTCTCAGACATATGTCTTCCATTAGAAGGACATTTTCCCTTCAGCCGCTTGTTTCATTTTCCACATATGGAAAAAAGTTTGTTTAGTTTTTTAAAAAAATTACCGATGTTCTTTGACGAGCATAAATGATGAGAATAGGAATATTTTGCTTTCTTTTTAAACAAAAAATGACAAAGTAATTTCACGTATTTTTAATATTTTTGTAAAACGAATTAATTACTCTTCTATTCATATTAAAAAAATCTGATGTGGGCAACACATGACTTTCCTTATATAATGCAATGCATTTACTACTTTTACAATAAAAAAATAGATTTTTCTTCAAATAGATATTTGTATTCTTTCCAAGATATTGAATTTTCGTCAATTAGTCATCATTTTCATTGATTTAGAGTCATTTTTATCCATTTGGCGAGATTTTTGTTGATTTGGCAACATATCAAAAAGTCGCCAAGTTGGCAACATTCCGCCAAATTCGTCGCTAAAATCTCGCCAAACGTTATGGATGGAGAAATAAGTTATTCTTATAGCAGATAAATGACTATTGGCTTTCAAATACAAAAGTATTATTCAAAGTATCTTTTCTCATAAATGGAACGAGCAAGATCCACGTGAATAATGTCACCCAATTTATCGCATGATTATTACATGTGAAAAGTGAACATGCTTCTCAACAGTTAATTTTTTTTTTAATTTATGGGGTTTTTTGATAAATTTATTTGAAAACTGCGCAACATCTCGAGAACGGTTCGTGCTAGAGTTCTAAAGTTTATGTCAATCGTTTTCTAAAGAAAAATTATATAAGAAATGTCTATTGGTGTAACTTTATTAATGATTTTGATTTTTTGATGATTTTTTCAAAATTTCACTCGAAAATTTCGGAGGGTTCTGAACATTCAATTACGTTTAAAAACAATAGGCTTCCAGTATTCACGGATTGTGGATTTTGTACTAAATTTCATTCGAATCGCTCCATTCGTTCGTGAGATATCGTCTCCACAGACTCATTGACACACACACACACACACATTTTTACACACACACATACTTTCACACACACACACACATTTTTACACACACACATACTTTCACACACACACACACACACACATAGACATCATCTCAAAAATGTTTGATTCGTGATCAGGGATGCTTGAAACGTGCTCTCCCGTCGAAAACTCGAATTCTAATTTACGACTCCGTCACAATACTTTCCTTATACATTATGTATATAAGGAAAGTATTGAAAAAGTAATTACAAGTATTTTTAATATTTTTGTGAAACGAATTAATTACTCTTTATACATATTAAAAATACTTTTAGCTATTTTACCGATTTTTAAAAAAATTATGAACCATCCTCTTTTCAGCATTTAAATTGACTTGAAATAACGTGAAAAAATTCTAAAATCTAAATGAGCTAGAGGCATGGGCGCCCATAGGGGAGAGCAAGGAGGGGGTACTAGACCCTTTAGCCTTTTAGGATCACAAAGGCTAATGTTAGTTGACATTGTACATTTTAATTTTGATCTCCCCCCCCCCCCTGTTAAAAGTTAATGATGACGGAATAAACACTTCCACATCTATGGGGAAAGTTCTAAGAGCACCCATGGATAGAGGTTAGGAATTATTTTCCATAGATCAATGTTATATATACAAATGATCGGGACTGTATACTTCCCCACGGAAATACAAATGCCATGACTATTGTTGACTGTGCAGTCAGTCAATAAAACTCATAGTAAAAATCTGATGTGGGCAACACATGACTTTCTTATATAATGTAATAAATTTACTACTTTTAGAGTAAAAAAATAGGTTTTTCTTATAGTAAATACTAATATTCTTTCCAAGATATCGAAATTTCGTCAATTAGTCATCATTTTCATTGATTTAGAGTCATTTTTATTCATTTGGCGAGATTTTCGTTAATTTGGCAACATTTCAAAAAAGTCGCCAAGTTGGCGACATTCCGCTAAATTCGTCGCCCAAATCTCGCCAAGCGTTATGCAGTAAGAAATAAGTTATTCTTACAGCATATAAATGACTATTGGCGTTCAAATACAAAAGTATTATACAAAGTAAATTTTTCATGAATGGAACGAGTTAGATCCACGAGAATGATGTCACTCAATTTATTGCATGGTATTACATATGAAAAGTGAACATGTTTCTCAATAGGAAATATTTTTTTTTTCATTTTATATGACTTTTTAATAATATTTTTGTAAAATGTGCAATATCTCGAGAACGGTTCATGTTAGCGTTCTAAAATTTATGTCAATCGTTTTCTAATGAAAAATTACATAAGAAATGTCTATTTTCGTAACTTTATTAGTGGTTTTGATTTTTTGACGATTTTTTCAAAATTTCATTCAAAAATTTAGGGGCGTTCTGAACATTCGATTGCGTATAAAAACAATAGGCTTCCAGTGTTTACGGATTGTGATTTTTGTACCAAATTTGGTTCTAATCGGTCCATTCGTTCGTCAGTTATCGTCTCCACAGACTCACTGACACACACACATACTTTCACACACACACACACACACAGAGAGAGAGAGAGAGAGACATCACTTCAAAAATGTTTGATTCGTGATCAGGGGTGCTTGAAACGTGCTCTCCCGTCGAAAACTCGAATTCGAATTTTCGATCCAGTCACAATACTTTCCTTATACATTATGTATATAAGGAAAGTAAAAATGAAACCAGCACCTGCAGGAAGAATATCCTATTATTACTTTCCTTATATACATAATGTATAAGGAAAGTATTGTGACGGGGTCGAAAATTCGAAATCGAGTTTTCGACGGGAGAGCACGTTTCAAGCATCCCTGATCACGAATCAAACATTTTTGAAGTGATGTCTGTGTGCGTGTGTGTGTGTGAAAGTATGTGTGTGTGTGTCAGTGAATCTGTGGAGACGATAACTGACGAACGAATGGACCGATTCGAATCAAATTTGGTACAAAAATCACAATCCGTAAACACTGGAAGCCTATTGTTTTTATACGCAATCGAATGTTCAGAACCCCCCTAAATTTTCGAATGAAATTTTGAAAAAATCGTTAAAAAATCAAAACCACTAATAAAGTTACGCAAATAGACATTTATTATGTAATTTTATATTAGAAAACGATTGACATAAATTTTAGAACGCTAACATGAGCCGTTCTCGAGATATTGTACATTTTTCAAAAAAATTATCAAAAAGTCATATAAAATAAAAAAAAATATTTCCTATTGAGAAACATGTTCACTTTTCATATGTAATACCATGCGATCAATTGCGTGACATCATTCTCGTGGATCTAGCTCGTTCCATTCATGAAAAAAGATACTTTGAATAATACTTTTGTATTTGAATGCCAATAGTCATTTATCTGCTGTAAGAATAACTTATTTCTGAGTGCGTAACGCTTGGCGAGATTTGGGCGACGAATTCGGCGGAATGTCGCCAACTTGGCGACTTTTTTGAAATGTTGCCAAATTAACGAAAATCTCGCCAAATGGATAAATATGACGCTAAATCAATGAAAATAACGACTAATTGTCGAAAATTCAATATCTTGGAAAGAATATTAGTATCTACTATAAGAAAAATCTATTTCTTTACTGTAAAAGTATAAAATTCATTACATTACATAAGGAAAGTCATGTGTTGCCCACATCAGATTTTTAAATTTATGAACGTGTTGTAATATCAATGTTTTACCTTCCAGATGTGTAGAAGCTAACCATTGCCACATTCCCGACTGTGAATACGGACTCTACGACCCGAGAACTGGCTTCTGTCCGAGAAGACACGACGAAGATCAAAGAGGACCGAACCGAAAACCATCCTCCAATCAGCGGTGGGCATTTCTAGAACGAGACTGAACTCTTTAAATATGTCGTATAGGCAGAGAACTAACTATCTATGACATAAAAATCCATACCTGTGTTAACATTGACTTTTGTTAAATAGACCTGTGTGGTATCTCAGATGTCATTTTATTATATTATTTCTCAACATGATTCTTGTTTTGAGCCGTAAATTTGGTCTGATGCAACTCAAGATCATCTGCTCATCCGTGATGGACATAGATAAACTATAATTTTCTAATACTTCCTTAAAAAAATCTGATATGGGCAACAAACGACTTTCCTTATATAATGTAATGGATATACATTATTATCATAATACTTTCTTTATACATTATGTATATAAGGAAAGTAATAAACTGAATTAAGCATTGCTAACAGTATGTGGAAATTATAACATGTGTCTAAATGTGTTTTCAAAATTCATACACTGCTGAAAGATTCTACCACATGAGCTGTGAACTTTCATGAATGTCTCGTTTAAAGTCATCATCATTTATTATCATTTATATGAACTTGTCATTTCAATACAAACATTGTGATTCAAGTATTTAACATATAAAATCATGTATAAAATAATTTTTATAGAATATCAGAATTACGGCTTACTTCTCTATAATTACTTATAACATTCTGTCAGTGCATACACATGCAATGTTGGATTTCTAAAATGTTCTTCAAAAGTGGTGAAAGGTGTTAACTAAAAATAACACATTGTTTCGATAATATGTTACAGAATCTTCATAAATATCACAGAATCTTTATAAATCGATAATATGTTCCAAAATCTTTATAGATCTTTGTAGAGAAACAGGCTATGTGCAGGAACTAACAAAGGTGGTTATTTCTAAAAAGTCTATATAGAAGCCACACATTACTTGGATAATATGCCACAGAATCTTCATAGATAGATTACATAATCTTTATAGATGGATAATATGTTACAAAGTCTTTATAGATCGTTATAAATAACATGGCCATATGAAAGACTTTCTCAGTATGTCTGTCACAATATTAATGTCATCCAGTTCTTAAAAATTTTGCAGCATATATCTGAGGTACCACAAATTAAGGGTCACATATGTAAGATCTGATGGACTCTGTATATCATCATATTTTTAATTATTGCTATATGCATACTCCCCATTTGAAGGGAATACAGTGCTATTTCATTGCATCATGGTTTTAGAAGACATTGTATACCAACTCTGTCAATAAAGATATATGACATGTTATGTGACGTGTAATTGAATACTCTATAATCATAAATAATGAAGTTCTTAAAATAGAACTCGTTTAAGATATAAAATTCAGGACAGTCTGCATGTCCTCCACTTTTGCTATTACATAATCTTGTTAATAATTTAATTTGTTGGCTCTTGAATGAAAATTAATTTTCTGAACGTATTTAATAGTAAACGATTGTGCAATAATATTATTACACAATAATCTTTTAAAATAATCTTACTAAATTTTTACATAAAAGTATTAATATTCACAAATCGTTTGAAATATAAATTTCTGGACAACCTGTATGTCTTTCACTTTAGCTATTTTTGAAGATATTTGATTTGTTGGCTCATAAATGAAAATTATTTTTCTGATCGTATTTAATTGTAAAATATTATTGTATAATAATTACTTAACTAAATTTTTATATAAAAGTATTAAAATTTAGAACTTTTGATGTAATGTGTGTTTAGAAGAATAATTTTGCATACACTCAAATAAGTCTAAAAAAATTTTCCTGATGAAACAGACCTCCATACATAACACACACTATGTCCACGTTTCAGGTTCTAAAATTTATAGCTCTTGCTTCTAGAGTACAGAAATTAATTTCTTAGTTACACAACTTATCCATTAGTAAGATTAAGAATGTGCACTTTAAGCACGTAAATAATTTATGATAGTACATTTTCCAAAAGTGCTCAACTCTTGAAAGAAAACAAACAACCTTATGTCGCCTCAGGTGACAAAGAAATAGTAAATTTATGGAATCTAATCAATTTTCTTAAGCTGCAAAATTTTTCTGCCCAATAAAATGTGGGTGTGGCCTAAGCATTTAGTCATGCCTACCTGCGTTACGCTTAATAAAATATCCTTTTTCCCAACTTTAAACTCATTACAATTACAAAAATTCTGATGTGAGAGGCACATGACTTTCCTTATATAATACAATGAATTTACCACTTTTACAGTAAAATAAATAGACAATTTTTATAGTTGTTACTTATATTCTCTCCAAGATATTGAATTTTCGTCAATGAGTCGTCATTTTCCATGTCGCCATCATCAATGAGTCATCATTGGTTTAGCGTTATTGTTATCCATTTGGCGAGTTTTTCGTTAATTTGGCCACATTTAAAAATGCCGCCAAGTTGGCGACATTCCGCTAAATTCGTCGCCAAAATCTCGCCAAGCGTTATGGACGGAAGAATAAATTATTCTTAGAGCAGATAAATGACTATTGGCGTTCAAATACAAAAGTATTGGTCAAAGTATCTTTTTTCATGAATGGAACAAGCTAGATCCACGAGAATGATGTCATCCAATTTATCGCATGGTATTATATATGAAAAGTGAACATGTTTCTCAATAGGAAATATTTTTTTTTAATTTTATATGACTTTTTCATAATTTTTTTGAAAAATGTTCAGTATCTCGAAAACGGTTCATGTTAGCGTTCTAAAATTTATCCAAGTCAATCGTTTTCTAATGAAACATTACATGAGAAATGTCTATTTGCGTAACTTTATTAGCGGTTTCGATTTTTTGACGATTTTTTCAAAATTTCACTCGAAAATTTAGGGAGGTTCTGAACATTCGATTGAGTAAAAAAACAATAAACTTCCAGTGTTTACGGATTATGATTTTTGTACCAAATTTCGATCGAATCGGTCCATTCCTTCGTCAGTTATCATCTCCACAGGCTCACTGACACACACACACACATATACTTTCACACATACACACATACTTTCACACATACACACATACTTTCACACATACACACATACTTTCACACACACACACAGGTAGGTCGGACGGTCTGGGTCTCAACAACAACAACAACAACACACACACACAGACATCACTTCAAAAATGCTTGATTCGTGATCAGGGATGCTTAAAACGTGTTCTTCCGTCGAAAACTCGAATTTGAATTTTCGACCCCGTCACAATACTTTCCTTATATATTATGTATGTAAGGAAAGTAATACTATCCGATACATATATTATCTGAAACAGAGTTACTGCGTTAATTTCACTTTTTAAATAAATCATTACATGTTAATATATGAAACTGCTTATATAGCCCAGTGATAAAAAGGACAATATATGATTTTATTTTTAATAAAAGTTTAGAATTAAATTGTTAAATAATGAAATTTAGTATTCGTTGCATGAAAATCTCTAGACTTAGAGTGCAGAGGAGCAAACTTGATAGATGTTTCTAAAACAGTAAAAGACAATTTTTATTTCAAAATATATCGATTCCTTTTGAAAATTATATACAGTAAACAAATATCGATTTTCTTCATCAATATATTTTCAGGCTGGTCCAACCTTCATGGACATCATTAATTGGACCGAAACGAGTTTCGAGCGTTCCTTTTCAAACTGAAATGTGAGTATATGCTAACATTTCGTTGACATAGTAAAACTCAACTGATTTGAATTAAATTCTGTATATAACTTGAACTAATTATATTTTAGGTCAAATGTTAAATGTCGATCTATATACTAAGATATTTGAGATCAAAGGTCAAATAATGTTAAGTCTATGGAAAAGAACAAATTTCAATGATTTGCGCACTACACAGAATTTTCTATTTGTTTGATATTACTTATACAAGTTACTAGGCTGCCTTGTACATTAATTATTTAACATTTTGAGTGTTACATTCATGAAATAACCGTCTCAGTTACTAAATATAGCTTGAAACTAGATATCCTACTTGGTTTCAAGTTTTGTGTTCGAGAAACAGTAAGCTTGTCTATTACCCCTGGTAATAACACATTTAATCAACTGTTGCTTAGATTCAACCTTCGAAGAGTTCCAAAAATTGCATCCAAGCAGAGATTTTTCTCATGGCGGTGTGGTGGACATGTGTCATATGGTTGTCAGCACACCATTCTCACTTTCAGGTCATCGAACGGTTAATTCCACTGACAAGGACGGTTGATCACTTTAAGAAAAAAATATATTAATTTAATTTTATATTATTTGGAAACTGATAGATAAATCTAGCAAAATAGTAGGAAATTGATATAATATGGGGTGTTTCTAAAGTCGCGCAACCCACATTTCGTTTGATATTTCCCAATACAAAAAAGACAAAAATATGAAATATTCACAATAAATAATTTAATGTCTGCATAACATCGTGCGTTACAACAAATGCTGAAAATGACAACCATTTGCTGCCAAGCACAGCTCTACTCGACGACAGGAATTTTAGCCACACAATGCAGCATATCGGTGGGAATAGATACAGTGATGTTGTCCTTTAAGGCTTCGATTGTCTTTGAATTGTTTGCGTATACACGTTCTTTGAGATAAGATCATAGAAAGAAATGAGGGGCAGTTAAATCAGGGGATCTTGGTGGCCATAATCCACGTGAAATGACCCTGCTTGGGATTTTCTTGAGGTGTGTGCAGTGGCACCGTCTTGTTGAAAATATCCAAACTGGCATTCTTCGTCCGTTCACTGCTCAAAAAATTCCTCAAAAATGGTAATGTAAACATCACAGTTCACAGTGTTTTCAAAGAAAATGGGACCGAAATGGCTCCACAATAAATACACGCTCCGTAAACTGAGCGCCATTTTAGAATTATATGAACTGACTCTGTACTAACAACGCCATCTATTGTGCATTATATGATGTATAAATAGCGCGAAATTCAAACATCTGTCTTTATATTTATGAGAGATATCAACCGAAATGTGGGTTGCGCGACTTTAGAAACACCCTGTATAATGGACAATTCCGATTTTTTTTTTTAAAGCTCTTAAAACTAATTGATATTTATAGAGAATTTTTTTCTGTTTTCAAATATCCAAGCGAAAATCTCTTAAAATAATTATTTATTTAAATATCAAGAAATGAAAACGCGCAAAATCTACCCAAACACAAAACGGACCGTGATAGGCTGTGACGTCACATGGCCCGTTCGACCTGTGATGCAACATTCTACTACGTGCTGTTTCTATTGAGATATTTGCAAGTAGTTGGCGTTTAATTTTGTTTACAATTTGTTTATAATTATTTTACCCATTTGTTCTTGGTCTGCTTGAGTTTAAATTATCTGTTCCTTATTTTATGTTATTGTAAACATGGATTTTGGTTTTGTTAAAGGGCATCAGACAATCTGCCCAAGATCGATTCCACCATGATGGCTCTATATTTTAAAAACAATATAGATTTTGTGACAGCTGAATCTCGCGGTGTAAAAGTTGATGAGTTTAAATTATTTGTTCCTTATTTTATTTTATTGTAAACATGGATTTTGGTTTTGTTAAAGGGCAATCAGACAATCTGCCCAAGATGGATTCCATCTGTATTTTAAAAACAATATAGATTTTGCGACAGCTGAAACTCCTGGTGTAAAAGTTGATATGCAAGATTTACCCCTTTTCTTGAGTTTTTTTTGGAAATTAAAAGAAAAACATTTGTATTTAAATGTTTATTTTTATATTTCTATCGCATTTTGCCTTGAGATATTTGCAGGGTAGTTAGGGTTTAATTTTGTGTACAATTGAAATTTTACATTTGTACTTGGTCTGTTTGAATTAAGATCATTTGCTGATTATTTTATTTTATTGAAAACATGGATCCTGGTTTTGATCCTAGTTTTTGATGGGGAATAAGACAATTTGTCTAAGATCGATTATACTGAGATAGCGCTCTATTTGAGAAACAATAAATAATTTGTAAAAGCTGAAACTCGAGGTGTAAACTTGGTACACTTTTCTTGAAGGTTTATTATAATAATAATAATAATAATAATTATTATTATTATTATTGTGAATTACATCTATGTTTAGAGTATCTGTGGTGGAAATCGGAGCATAACGAAAAATGCAAACACTTTGACCGCCAATTTCTCCTAACCTGATAGATAAAAATATACATAATTTTTTCTTGTTTCGTTGGCCCAGATTATGAATATATGAAATAATTTTAATACTATGGAACTTTTTTAGAAAACACTTAAAACATCTATCCGAGCGAGTGATTTTTAAATTTTCTTACTTTCACTCAAACTTCAAAAGATAGATGTAAATAGTAAGCAACAAAAATATGTATTAGCAAATTTAGTTTCTGAATCTAATTTTTGAAAATAAAAAACTAATTTATTGAAACTTACTGACTTAGTTTTCGAGTAACTGTCTTGTCAAGTTGAAGAAGATTGAAATATTTTCGTTTTACAAGTTTGTAATGCTTATAACTCAAAAACTAAAAGTGCTAGCTATAAACAATAAGCAAGAATTTGTAGCTCTTTAAATGTCTTGCAAGTGTATATAATTGGGTTTTGGATCGAGTGGTTATAATTTCGATAGCTTAGTTTTTAACCTGAATTTTCCAATGGCTGGGAAAGCTGCAATATTTAAATGTCACGATTGTTGCAGCTCAGTGTCTTTACTTACTCCTTGGTGAAATGTGGATGCCCAAGAACGAGATATTTTATTTTGTTTAAGAAAGTTAGAAAGTTAAATAAAATTGGGGATTCTAAAGATCTTTAATGATTGGTGAGGTTTGAACATAATACATGGAAATATACGTGATCAAATAAGCAAATATGTGCCGCCAGACAAGTTTATAAATTATCTTTTGAATGTAAAATCTCGTCAGATATATTATAAAGTTTAATATATATACCGCAAAGCAAATTAATAAAAAAATTGCATATTTTGAGAAAATTACATATCTAGAGTCGGAGTATCCAGATGACATCGAGACGAAAATTAAAAATGCTAGCTAGCTATAAACAGTTAGCGAGTAATTTGCAGCACTTTGAAAGCCTGTAAACGAAACAAATGAGTCTGAAAACAAAATCGAACAAATTGAATCTTACTGAAGTTTTATTTTACAAAATATTATTTATGCAAAACCATTTCGGCTCCATCGGACTGAACGACACACCATTGATTTTTTTTTTTAAATGTGCTCCATAATTTTTTGAGTGCGAATAGCCTTTTATAGTTAAGTTTGTTATACAGTAAATTTAAACCGAAAGCTTAGATTGAGCGGTGTATTTTTCTGGGAATTAAAAACAATATTTATGTTTATATTTATATATAATTTTATGCATATTACTTTCCTTATATACATAATGTATAAGGAAAATATTGTGACGGGGTCGAAAATTCGAATTCGAGTTTTCGACGGGAGAGCACGTTTCAAGCATCCCTGATCACGAATCAAACATTTTTGAAGTGATGTCTGTGTGTGTGTGTGAAAGTATGTGTGTGTGATAGTGAGTCTGTGGAGACGATAACTGACGAACGAATGGACCGATTGGAACCAAATTTGGTACAAAAATCACAATCCGTAAACACTGGAAGCCTATTGTTTTTATACACAATCGAATGTTCAGAACCTGCCTAAATTTTCCAGTGAAATTTTAAAAAAATCGTCAAAAAATCAAAGCCGCTACTAAAGTTACGCAAATAGACATTTCTTATGTAATTTTTCATTAGAAAACGATTGACATAAATTTTAGAACGCTAACATGAACTGTTCTCGAGATATTGCACATTTTTCAAAAAAATTATTAAAAAGTTATATAAAATAAAAACAATATATTTCCTATTGATAAACATGTTCACTTTTCATATGTAATACCATGCGATAAATTTGGTGACATTATTCTCGAGGATCTAGCTCGTTCCATTCATGAAAAAATATACTTTGAGTAATACTTTTGTATTTGAACGCCAATAGTCATTTACCTGCTGTAAGAATAACTTATTTCTCCGTCCATTACGCTTGGCGATATTTTGGCGACGAATTTGGCGGAATGTCGCCAACTTGGCGACATTTTTAATTGTTGCCAAATTAACAAAAATCTCGCCAAATTGATAAAAATGACGCTAAATCAATGAAAATGACGACTAATTGACGAAAATTCAATATCTTGGAAAGGATATAAGTATCTACTATAAGAATAACATTTTTTTTAACTATAAAAGTAGTAAATTCATTGCATTATATAAGAAAAGTCATGTGTTGCCCACATCAGATTTTTTTTTTATTATATTTATATGATTTGTGAGGATTCTAAATACAATAGTTAAAAGTCTGATGTGGGCAACTCATGACTTTTCTTATATAATGTAATGAATGTACTTTTACAGTAAGAAAAATATATTTTTCTTATAGTAGATACTAATATTCTTTCCAACATATTGAATTTTCGACAATTAGCCGTCATTTTCATTGATTTAGCGTCATTTTAATCCATTTGGCGAGATTTTCGTTAATTTGACAACATTTCAATAAATTCGTCGCCAAAATTTCGCCAAGCTTTACTGACGCAGAAATAAGTTATTCTTATAGCAGATAAATGACTATTGACGTTCAAATACAAAAGTATTACTCGAAGTATCTGTTCTCATGAATGGAACGAGCTAGATCCACTAGAATGATGTCACCCAATTTATCGCATGGTATTACATATAAAAAGTGAACATGTTTCTCAATAGGAAATATATTTTTTTTATTTTATACAACTTTTTGATAATTTTTTTGAAAAATGTCAATATCTCGAGAACGGTTCATGTTACCTTTCTAAAATTTATGTGAATCGTTTTCTAATGAAAAATTACATAAGAAATGTATATTTGCGTAACTTTATTAGCGTTTTTGATTTTTTGACGATTTTTTCGAAATTTAACTCGAAAATTTAGGGATGTTCTGAACATTCGATTACGTTTAAAAACAATAGGCTTCCAGTGTTTACGGATTGTAATTTTTGTACCAAATTTCGTTCGAATCGGTCCATTCGTTCGTCAGTTATCGTCTCCACATACTCACTGACACACACACACACAGACATCACTTCAAAAATGCTTGAATCGTGATCAGGGATGCTTGAAACGTGCTCTCCCGTCGAAAACTCGAACTCGAATTTTCGACCCCGTTACAATACTTTCCTTATACATTATGTATATAAGGAAAGTAAAAACTAAAAGACTAATTCAAAACTTAAACAAAAGGCCTCTCGAGATCAGTTGTACATTCTGCTAACTTAGTACCGAATTTCGCCGTAATTCGAAGTTTAGATTACACGCACACACACACACACAGAAAGTCAAATATCTACTTTTATTATTGTAAATGATTGCTTTTTTATAATTTTATTAAAAATGACTTTTTTTTTGCTATAGTGATTTATTACTGTTGCATTTCATTGCATTTTGCAATTAGTATGTAGTAATACAAATAAAATTTCATCGCTGGTGAAGAAAGATCTGGTGTGGGCAGCGCATGACTTTCACTCCAGACTCATATTCATATTCTATTTATTTCTTCAATAATTCATTAAAGTAAGTTTAATTGCACAAAATAACACCCATAATTATTTTTAATGATACTGAATTTGTACTTTTAATTGAATTTCCGTGTCATTTGGTAACTGGACTTATTTTAAAGGTGACGCAGCAAAGATGAGAAAAAAATTAAGTATCTCGAAAACGGATAGTCCTAGAGTAATGGGGTTATGGAGTTGGTCTTATTCTTGTCATCGTCAAAAAATTACGTATAAAACAAATATTTAATTGATATATTTGAGCATACGTTGATTTTTATATTTAGATTTAATGATTTTTGCTGGCAATTTCGCGAAAAAGGTATTTTCCGAATCGTACCAAAATGTAATCAGCACCAGAGTAACCTACAAGTGACTTATCTACTAAATTTGTGAAATTTGCTCGATTAATTTTTATCTAGAGTGCATATAGGCAATTTTTGCGGGCCATTTCGCAAAAAAAAAGTCAGGTTCTTTTAACACAAATCGCACCAAAATCTACTCAGCACCATGGTTACCCTTCAAGGGATATACCTACCAAATTTTATGAAGTTCGGTCAATTAATTTTTCAGTTAGAGTGGACACAGAATCTGCACAGACATACACACAGCCACATACACAGACGTCACGCTTATAAGATTTTTCATATCCTAGAGATCCCAAAACGTGTAAATCCGTCGAAAACTCGAGTTGCGATTTTCGACACAATTCGAATACTTTCTCTATACATTACCGTGTATTGCAGGGAAAGTAAAAATATATATTACAAATACATTTTTGGCCATATCTTTTTCCCGTTATTTATATGACGTTTTATTTCCTCTCTTCAGCAGACGATTTTCTACCGGAGCAATTTATTGCATTTTCCTTTCTGAACTGAATTCAATTTTCAGCAAACAAACAAACAAAAAAAAATCCACCGTTTTGCTATCGAAAGTGCACGTTTCTATGTGTTCAAATATTCAAGAGTTTCCGTGTTTCAATGGTTTAATTTTTATTTATTGAATACAAATCTACGTTTGCCATAATTCCATTTTATGAAGAATATTGATAGAACTTAACAAAAACATTTCATTTTCTGGAATAAATTGGTAAGAATAGGCAATTGTTTAAGCTTTATTTTGGCCGGCAAATTTATAAATAAGATTTCTAAGAACATTTCTTTCCTTGCAAAGTGGGAACTTTCCGATCCTTACCAGTCAAACAATAGAATTTTTGAATTTAGACTTTTTAAAATGTTCAGATTACGATCTTTGCAAAATATTTCGTATGTTAATTATCTTGCATACTAAAGAAATATGTCTGTATGGTCGCGGTCTGTAGCGGGAAACATCGTGTGGCTATGAAATTTGGTACACAGGTACTTCTCGTGGTACACATACATCCCTCGACGTTATTATTTTTTTAATCCAAATTAATTTCAAAGTTATGAATTTTTAAAGTCAAAATCCCGATTTTTCGCCATTTTGTCAAATTAAATCTGTTCTTTCTGTGCTGCCACAAATTCGCAGACGATCGGGCAGTTTGACAGTTGTTTAATCTGGTGGATAAAAAGTTAATCGCAACAAGTACATTACTTTTGGGGCTTTCTAATTTTACGAATTCAAACGATGTCGTCCTCTTTTTTTTCTTATTTGATATTATATTATCATTTTGAATATTGTACTAAAATTTGAATGAAATTGGATGAAAATTCTCTGAGATAGCAATAAATTTCGGATATAAAGGAACTTTTTTTTTTGCATTTTTAAGTATTTTCATCTATTTGTGTCGCAAGATTGATATTAGTTGGAAACAGACGATTTAGAAATTAGTTCTGTTGTCTGTATCTGTATTATTTAAATAGCAGCCGCTTATTTAGGACGAATAATTCGTTTTCATTTTTTTATAAATAAATTTATTAATATTATTTTAACCAGGTATAAAAACTGCATATTTATTGTTACATTATTTATTTTAAATAGTCAAACTATAAATTTTAGCACAAGAAATACTTCAGAATAAAAAAAATAAGAAAAACATTAAAAAAGTTATTATTATTATTATTATATATATATATAATACAGAAGGTCGTTCGCACTTCATGGAAATGATTTTGTATTTGTGTTTCTTGTTAGCCTTTTGAGATAAAGATTTGGCATTTTCAATATAATCGTCTGCTACTATTTTATTTTGATTGGAATGCAGAATAAAAGATTTATTTTGAGAATGGCTCCTGAAATTGATAGATGACTCCAAGATTATGTAAATGCGCTTTCTGAGGAAAAATATTCGTATCAACAAATTGTAAATCGATGTAAAAATCGAGTTTATTGCATTTCAAAGAAAGGTATTTTTAATATATTAAATTTGAAAGAGATAAAGCGTCTAGCTGAAAGTAAAAATGAAAAAATGGCTGCAAAATCGCATAAGACTGTTCGAACGCGGGTAAATATCAAGAAAGTGAAGTCTCTGATCCTAAAAAAAATCCAATTCAAAGATCCATTGCATCGAAACTGGAATGTCTTCTGGCATTGTATGTAAAATCATTTATAAAGAATTAAAAAAGATGTTTAAATCTAAAGTTCATCTGCTTTTGCCAAAGCATGTTGCAGAAAGAAAAACAAATTGTAGAAAAATATATGAAAAACACCTAGCTGCTGATAAGTGGAAATTGGGGATAACACTCGATGAGGCATGGGTGTATTTAAATGACTGTAATAAAAAAGAGCAATATTCTATTGCTCAACTGACGAAAATCACCGTACAAAATGGCTTCGTCAATGTACAGAAAAGTTCCAAAAAGGATTCATCATAGTTGCAGGATTTTGTTACAACGGTAAATTAAAACTCAAAAAAGTCTCAAGTAAAGCTAAAATTAATTCACTCTACTATATCAGCAGAATATTTTACAACCAATTTTTGAAAAAGAAAGTTCAGCCTTAAATGGAAAGGACATCAATAAAGTTGAGCTTCATATGGACAAAGCCTCTAGTCGCACGTTTAAGACAATTGTCGCATATTTAGCAAAGAAAGAATCAGAAACAGGAATAAAATGTATCCCATTTAATGAAATACCTGTAAAATCACCTGAAGCTTCTCCTATGGACTTTAGCGCTTTCGGTTTGTTAAAACGAGCCTTACGAAAACGGCATCCAAGAACACTGAACGGACTTTGGAAAACGACCCCAGAGGCATGGAATAAAATTGGCATGACGGTGCTAAGAAAAACTTTATTTTCATGGAAAATTCGAGCTAGACTCATAGTCAAGAATCAAGGCTATCAGATAGAAGCAAATTGCCGCAAGAAATACGACCTTTATGCATAAAAATTAATTATCAAAATCGTTTCCATAAAGGCAAACGACCCATGAGAGTGGTTAGAAAGAATAACCAATTATAGAAGATGTCTGGGCGCAGTGCCCAAAGTCGGCCAATCAGAGCCAAGGAGGCGTTGTTGCTGTTGAGACCCAGACCGTCCGACCTACCAGAAAGGTGTAAGGTAACTGTTTGGATGGTCGGGAAGTGCCACCCAATTTAGACCGGAACCCAGTGGGGGAGGCATCCACAGGGACCGTACCCTCCTTCCCCTACCACCAACCACTCGGAAGGACTTACAGACCCACATGTTTAACGTGATCGTACTCTGCGTGAACACGGAGGCAGTTTTGGCAGTGGCTGGAATCGAACCCGGGCCTACCGATTGCAATTCCAGCGCGCTAACCATAGGGCTACCGCACCCAGCCAAGGAGGCGTGTCAGACCTCAAGCAAAAAGAGGCGACAACCACGAGATGATATTACACAACTTCTACGAGAATATGAGTTAGCAGTTAAGTCAAGAGTGTTGAAGTAGTTAAAAAAGTCCGAAGCAAGAGGTCAGAATGCCATGACGATTCCCGAGTATTTCCATCAGACCGCACAATAGAGAGATGCAGTAGAGAAGTGTTACGCAAGTGTTGCAGAGTGTTCCGTAGAGATTCCAAAGAAATTGCTAGTTCAATTGCAGTGCAATTAGCAATACTAGTTGGAGCCAAACACGTAAGTTACGGCCAGTACCATATGCTGATGCAATAATTGTGAACTATGGCACAGCCGGTCTACACACAGGCCGTGGCGACACTGAGGAAAAATTGTCGTGACGTCACGGTAAGAGGAGAGCATTCGGAAAGAAGTGAACAGAAATCCAAGCGCGGTCAGCGTCTCTCGTGGAGAGGTTGATGATTGCAAAACGTTTTTGAGGTTTCCGGAATGTTCTATTAGTTTTATAGCATCGTGGTTTGTGCATAATAAGTTGTTCTTATGTTTTATTATAATTTAACTAACGTTCATGGGTGCTTTAGAGCCATTTTTAAAATAGTTTATATCTGCGTAATTATCAATGCCTCGCACGTGTTCCGTTCCCGGTTACCGGTCGAACTATACGTCAAGGACTTCTTACGTTCCAATCTTTAAGTTCCCTGAAGATTCTGCGTTGAGAAAAACATGGGAGATAAAAATGCATCGTATGGACTTCAAAGCTGGGAAAAATTCCGGAGTGTGCATTCATCACTTTGACGAATCGTTCATCATTCGTGAAGACACTTTTGCAGATAAATCTGGGACGATAATAACAATTAAAAGAGACAGGTTAAAATTAAAACCGGATGCCCATCCCACAATTATCGGAAATATTGCCAAGCATCTTACAGAACCCATTCCAAAGAAAAAGAGGACTATGGAAAATCGTGAAAATGAGCAATTAGATGCGGCAATTTTTAAAAGTATAATGACTTTTCAACAAGAACAGCAAAACAACAGCCTGCCAACTTAGAAGATATCAAGGTTTATTTTTATACTATTCAAGGAGAAAATTGGACTCACCTTTCGATCGATGACAAGCTGTATCTTTTTAAAGTTCGCATTAATGCATCATCTGTGTCATGTGTTATTGCGAGTATCAGCATATGCCAAGAAAAAAAACGTTCGATGTGTTTTTTGAAAATCTCCACTGCAGTGAGAAGCAGCTACAAAAATGTGAAATACAATTTAGCCTAATTACAAATAAACGTAAGCTGGATTTATTAATAAGTGCATGTGAAACTGTACATTCTACTCCATCACATCTTAATTACATCGAAACCTCAGTGAAGCTGTTGGAGAAACAGAAGCAGATATGTTTAGAAATTTGCATCGCCAAATTAGACTTTTTAATTGAACAAGTAAAACTGCTAGACAAACCAAAAAATCAGTTTCGATTTTCACAAGAACTGTTTATTCTATGCTTTAAAATATACTTATCTAGTTCTTCGTGCTATAAGGTATTTAGAAATTCAAAGGTGTTGACATTGCCTCATGTGAGAAGATTAAGTAGAATTTCAAAAAAGTTAAATGTGGATTCAGATTTTTTTAATCCGTGTAATAGTTATTTAAAACATAGGGTACAATGTTTAAACGAAGACCAAAAATTTGTCTCTCTCTTAATTGATGAGATTTGGTATACATTTAAATGTGGTAAAGTTACCGGTGATTGTTTTGATAGTAATGAAAAAGCAAAAACTGCCCAAGTGTTTTTTATTACATCTATGTTTTCGAATTATAAAGACGTAATAGCAATTGCCCCCGTTTCAACATTTACGGGACAAAAGCTCTATAATTTGGCACCTATGTTAATTTACATGTTAAAAGAACTTGACCTTAATGTATTGTCTGTTATTATTGATAACAACAATATTAATAGAAGCATGTTTGCTTTTTTTAAGAAACACGATAAATTTAATGATGCTGTATATAATCCAAGTAATCCTGATATACCTCTGTATTTGATGTATGATCTTGTTCATTTATTAAAATCTATAAGAAATAATTGGTTAAATGTAAAAGACACTAAATTGCAGTACCCTGATTTCCAAAATAATGAAAACCTTAAAGAGGCAAATTTTTCTGATTTACGGAATTTATACAACTTTGTAAAAGATAAATTCCTTAAATTTTCTCACGTGTTAACATTACAATCATTATATCCATCAAAAATTGAGAGGCAAAAAGTATCCCTTGCATTAAAAGTATTCAATATTCAAAACTCCATAGCTTTAGCCGAATATAAATCGATATATAATTTTTTTTATTTTTTAGAAATTTTCATATTGATATCACCATACGTAACTAAGATAGAAACAGTGGAGATACTGATGCATTTTATAGAATTATTGTATATATATTATACCACATATTATAGTATAATGTGTGGTAAAATTGTCCATTACATCTGCGATTGTATTTTAAAGTAAGTTTGGCAATAAATTTTGCTTCGTCAAATCCTAATGAACCTAAAATATTTATTAGAAATCAATTGTAGTGATTTTTCTCATCAGCAATGTGAAAATATTTCAAATTATATGTAAAAATAGAATTGTCACACAATATTGTTTTCCTATTATACATGCCCATTAAGAATTGTTGAAATTTTTAAATACAATTTAGGCATTTTTAAGCCATGGTCTCACACTTTCTCTCTCTCTCGCAAATAAAATATAAAATTGTGTAATGAATTTAATAATTAATCAAATGTTCTTAATAAATGATTTTATTGTAAAGTTAACAATGGTGCAATTAATGGAGTAGTATTATGTTAATTAATATTCCATTACAGAATCGCGCTAAAGATAAAATTGGAGGGTTATCAGCGGCACACAACGCAATGCGTAATAACGTTCTACGATGTACGATTTTACGGTCATGTGTAGATAATTCAATTTAATATTATGCTTTGCATAATTCTCATATCATGGTTAAAGCGGTATCAGTAAATAATCAAAGCAGCAAATAAATAAACTTTAATGTTTTATTCTCAAAGGTGCTGTATTAGTTGTAATCAACGCATTAACAATCTTAAGAAAATAAATAGTCTAAAAAGTACACTTTATCTTTCTGTTTTACTGCACCGCACACACATATATATATTATATGTATATATATATATATATATATAAACACAATACAGAAAACTAACTTGAGCCTCAACTCGATTTTTTTATGCATTCATTCCCTATACTGTTTAGGACTATTTGTATTATAATCAGTATCAGAAAATAGGAAAAATGTATCTTTTTATCAAATTTCGTTTGTAAGTCGTTCTTTTATTTTTTTTTTCATAACAATTCTTTTAAAGATTTAATTTTCAGTTGGCAACAGCTAAATGACGTCCATGAATGCATTTTTATCTGTGTTAATATGAATTACTTTGATATAATTAACATTCATAGCGTAGTTCAAAATACCAATTTTCATCAAATATTATGTGTTATCATATTTTTCCGGAAAACATCATTATTTAACATAATAAATAATGCTACGAAAACCATAAAATTCGAATAATTCACGTTCTAATCATAACTACAAATTCTATTGAGTTCAATTTTTACTTTTCTTACATTATTATATAGAGAGAGTATTGATGAATGATAATGGCACTATAATATAATCGATGAAAATAATTTCCCAGGCGTTATGGGCGAGAAATGGGTTATTCTTGTTGTAAGTAAATGGCTATAGCCATCCAAATAAAAAACTAGTACCCGAAGTATCTTCTCTCGTGAATGAAACGTGCTAGGTCCAAGAGAATGATGTTAACAAATTTATCGCATAATATTACATATGAAAAGTGAACATATTTTATAATAGTTTATTTTAATTTTATGGGATTTTTTGATAAATTTATTTGAAAGATGTGTAATAGAAAAGTTCATACTAGTGTTCTAATTTTATGCCAATATTTTTTATAATGAAAAATTGCATGAGAAATGATTATTTATGTAACTTTATTAAATATTTTAATTTTGTGACGATTTTTTCAAAATTTCATTCAAAAATTTAGGGGTTTTCTGAACATCCGATTGCATTTAAAAATGATAAGGTTCCAGTATTCGCAGACTGTAATTTTTGTACCACATTTCGTTCGAATCTCGCCATTCGTTCGTGACATATCGTCTCCACAGACTCATGGGCACACACACAAACATCACCTCAAAAACGTTTGATTCGTGATCAGGGGTGCTTGAAACGTGCTCTCCCGTCGAAAACTCGAATTCGAATTTCAGACCCCGGCACAATACTTTTCTTATACATGATACTATGTACTATATAGGGAGAGTAATAATATACCGAAATAAAATTTCCATTGCTGCAGGAAAATAAATACATTACACATTTTTACAGCTTCTTCACGCCATTTTAAACAGAATTTTATTTGCCCTCTTCTTCAAACGATTTGCTGCCGGAACATTTTCTTGTTTGCTCTTTTCGAACAGAATTCAATGTTGCACAAAAAATAAAATCCTTGCCCATTAAACTGTTGATAGCACACTGCGTTGAAATCTCAAAAGATTTTCGTATCTTAGTTTGTTATTTTTTATTCATTTTCGGTAAATCTGCATTTCCGATTATTGTATTTTATGGGGAAGTAGAAAATGCACCCTGTGTTATCCGCTATTTAAAGTAGGGATCAAAGAAATTCACCCACCCATCAATTTTTAAAAAGACGTAGCTGAACTGCACTCACTTTTTAGCAATCACTTTTAATGCAAATAAACAAAAAGTACTCCTTAAATTAGAGAGATATCAGACATTGGAAATAAGGTCAAACATTATAAAACAGAAATCGCAAAAAATAAATTGCACAGCATCTCTTTATTCGATAACAATTCTCTAAATTAAAGCTAAATTTTCCAATTCGTCCATTGAAAGTTAAATTTTCAGAACATACTTCCAATATTGAAATCATTCCATATTCCAACAAGAAAGATCAATCATGCTTAAAGCATTGATTATGAAACACTTTCCAACTTCAATGCAATTTTATTTAAACATGTCTAAAATGCAATACATTCCTCGGTAATATTTTAAAACTTATCACACATTAATTTATTATATTTGACACCTTAAACCTTCATCGAAAAAAATTAACTTCATTCAAATGACGGCATTAAAGTATAAATTGCCTGGTTTAAACATCTCTAAAATGTGATACATTCCTCGGTAATAATTTTAGAATTATCATAATACTACGATAATTTATTATATTTGAAAACTTCATCGAAAACAACTGAAATTCATTCAAATGACGTCATAAAAAAATAACACGCCTGGCTCTCTCTATAAAAGCAACATTTCATTCATAAATAATTCCCCCATTCATGTCATTCATCACAATACTATAATAATTTATTTTATTTAAAAATTAAAACCATTGAGCTACAAGTAAGTAAACTCAATGCGTAACTTCATCGAAAAATATCGTCTTTCTCTTTCTAAAATCAATGAATATTTCATTCATATCAGCTAAGCAGACTCCATGGACTAAATGATTTTGTGTTAAAGAATTACAGCGATTCTAATACAACTCATTCTACATATTTTGCTGTTTACATTTTACATAGGTGAAAAATAGGCTTAATAGTAGAAATAATCAAATTTGGAAGAGCATTTAAACTGAAATATATTGTCATTGCGTTGTTTCAGTATGTAGATGCACAGAATTTAGGCAAAAATAAAGTAGTTTTAGGACGGATACAACACTCAATATGAATTAAAAAGAACTTTAAAAATCACCATTTTGACACAAGATGGATGCCATATATCATTTTGAAGTGGGTCATGTGATCGTTTCATATCAAGGACACGTGATCGCTTCATATAAGAGGTGTTATTATTATTTTAATTTTTATTTGAAAAACAATTGAATATATTTCGCTGAATTTTTTTTTTATATATTTTATGGAACAATTAGAATATTGCCTAAAATTTTCGAAGCAATTTGTGAATTTTAAATCCGCTTAAAAATGCTTGAAAAATTAGGTCCCATAGGGCTCAATGTATTCCATTTTTTCAACCCGGGTTCAATCCAAAACTAATTGGGTGATATTATTCATTTATATTCCCATAGGTCCTATAGACCGTCCGAACAACATATTAAAATTTCATTTTGATAAAGTCATTTTTACGGCAGTTATCGTGCTAACGGACAGACAGACAGACAGACAGAATGAACAAAATCATAAACACTTTTCAACTTTGTTGTAAAGTGTTAATAAAAACAAATATTTTATATTTGGAACCCACGAAATTAGAATATCTGAAATTTTATGACACTCAAGTGTCTAAATCAAAAGACCAAGACAGTGCTCATCACCGGCTCCATAAACCGGATTTAAAATGGCAAAAATTCTTTCAAATTTTAACTTTTAAGTCCATAACTTTAAATTAATTACAATTAAATAAAACTCAACAAGGTTTGGGTCTAGGGAAGCTTTGATTTCCTCTGCAGACGATGCACACACATAGACTTCTTTTATTAACACTTTACAACAAAGTTGAAAAGTGTTTATGACTTTGTTCATTCTGTCTGTCTGTCCGTTAGCACGATAACTGCCGTAAAAATGACTTAATCAAAATGAAATTTTAGTATGTTGTTCAGACGGTCTGTAGAACCTATGGGAATATAAATGAATAATATCACCCAATTTGTTTTGGATTGAACCCGGGTCGAAAAAATGAAATACATTGAGCCCTATGGGACCTAATTTTTCAAACATTTTTTAAGCGGATTCAAAATTCACAAATTGCTTCGAAAATTTTAGGTAATATTCAAATTGTTCCATAAAATATATAAAAAAAAATTCAGCGAAATATATTCAGTAGTTTTTGAAATAAAAATTAAAATAATAATTACACCTCTTATATGAAACGATCACGTGACCATGATATGAAACGATCACATGACCCACTTCAAAATGATATATGGCATCCATCTTGTTTCAAAATCGTGATTTTTTAAAGTTCTTTTTAATTCATATTGAGTGTTGTATCCGTCCTAAAACTACTTTATTTTTGCTTAAATTCTGTGCATCTACATACTGAAACAACGCAATGACAATATATCTGAGTTTAAATGCTCATCTAAATTAGCCTATTTTTCACCTATGTAAAATGTAAACAGAAAAATATATAGAATGAGTTGTATTAGAATTCCTGTATTTTTTTAACACAAAATAATTTAGTCCATGGAGTCTGCATGGCTGATATGAATGAAATATTAATTGATTTCATAAAGAGAAGGACGATTTTTTTCGATGAAGTTTCAAGCATAGAGTTTAATTTTTTGTAGCTCCATGGTCTTAAACAAAATGTTTAAATAAAATAAATTATTATAGTATTGGGATGAATGAAATGAATGGGAGAAAGTTATGAATGAAATCCTGTTTTTATAGAGTGATCCAGACGTGTTATTTTTTCTATGACGTCATTTGAATTAATTTCAGTTGTTTTTGATGAAGTTTTCATATATAATAAATTATTGTAGTATTATGATAATTCTAAAACTATTACCGAGGAATGTATAACATTTTAGAGATGTTTAAACCAGGCAATTTATATTTCAATGCCGTCATTTGAATGAAGTTCATTTTTTTCGATGAAGGTTTAAGTTTTCAAATATAATAAATTAATGCAGTATTGTGATAAGTTTCAAAATATTACCGAGGAATGTATTGCATTTTAGACTTGTTTAAAAAAAAATTGCATTGAAGTTGGAAAGTGTTTCATAATCAATGCTTTAAGCATGATTGATCTTTCTTGTTATATATACTAGAAAGGACTATACGGTGTTGTCTGGGTTCTAAATCAGCGTCCACTACTTAAATAGTACATTTACAGAATCATTTATTCAAACTCCCCACTTTCTGCTTTTCGTAACCAGGTAAAGCAAAATATTAATAATAAATAACTTAAAAAAAATGAATAAATAAAAGAAAAATATACCGTGGCTTAAAACTCTAAGTTCAAAGTCAGACATGCGCACAAAAGTCTACTAGATATCGAAGAATGAAACCTATTCGCGAGCGGAACCGACTATCTATTTTTTATTTGCTTGTTTGTTTAAAAAACCACTAAAAATAAAATCATGTAGTAATTTAAAAGCATGTTGCTAAAATGCAAATATATACCCCCCCCCCCAAAAAAAAATTCGCCAAACTCTAGACTTGTGCTAGTCTTACTTTCTCGGATATGGCGAAATAAGTATCAGATAACATAAAAAACGTAAATTTTGAAGAAACTGAAAACAAATAAAGGAATTGTCTTACGGATTCGGCTCAAACATCGTTGGATAAATCGCTCTTTTGCCTTTTCCATGGTGTTCAGATTTAACTCTGTGGTAATATTTTCGGCCATTAAGGAACCGATTTGTGTGGAAATCGCTCAAAATCGTGCTAAAACATTTTTTTCCCAATGGCCAGGCACTAGCCTCTAGCACTAGACTCTGCGTCGACTTACGTCGTTTGCCCTATGTACGGCCGAAATCGTGAACCATTTTGCCGTCCTCGGAAGTTGCCCCAGGTGCACCAGAGGGGGGCGAAACACACTGCGCCCACAACACACAACATCCATGTGTTACGTGGGACTCGAACCCACTACGTGGCGGTCGATCGATCACTGGAAATGCTCGCCTTGACCGTTCGGCCACCACGTCGACTAAAACATAAAATATTTAAAAAACTAATTCGATTTGTTTTTAAATCTCGCGTAGGCGTATTTTACTGGGTCATGAAGTACCTCTGTACTGAATTTCGTGGCTGTCCGAAGCTTCTGATTTTCACCTACTGGCGACACGCACCTATGGACAGATGCACATACATATTCCTTCATTATGCACTAGAGCAAATAACCCGGCTTTGTCCGGTGCCTAAAAAAGCACCCTCTACTTAAATAATATATTTTGCAGATAACCACAGCTCAATTTCCAACTCGCCTTCAAATATCACAACGTCACCTAGGTTGATCCAAACCGCCTAAATTTCCAAGACGTATATACAGAATTGTTGCCAAACTATAGAATTGTGCTTATCTTCCTTTTCTGGTTGCGGCGTAATAAATATTAGATAACTTAAAAAATACAAATTTCTATGTATAAAAAAATAAATATAAAGGAATTATCCTGCGAATTCGTTTCAAACATCGTTAGAAAGAATCCCCGATGGTTTCAAGATGAAAACTCTGCGATAATATTATTTGTCTCTAAGGAACCGACGTGTGTGAAAATCACTCAAAATCGTGCTAAAACATAAAAGAAATAAAAAACTAATTCGAATTTTTTTTTTTAAATCTCGTCGACATGTGTTTTTCCGGGTCCTGAAGTATCTTTGCACCAAATTTTATGGCCGTACGACGCTTAACTTACGACACAGATACCCGCAGGAACACTTCCGTAATACCACCACCACCACACACACACAAACATTTCTTTTATTATATATAAAGAAGATGACCTTAGAATACAAAACCTCAAATCCATGAATATAGAGTGTAGAATTAAATAGTAGCAACTCTGGTAGTAGCATAACTGATTAAGATTTTTCAGATATTTCAGTAAGCAAAATTAAAAAACTGATTGAGTGAGTATCACCACTCGATTTTCTCATGTATAATTATCCATTCCAGCTTAGAATTATTGAAGTAATTTTCAAGTATGTTCTGGATATATGGGGACCGCTGTAATTGCGTGGTAGAATAATAAGTATAAAATTGCATATATCCTACAAACAACATGCTGTAACACAAAGTATAATAAAACACTTCTACAACTATTTATTTTCATTTGGCAGGAAACCTAGTTAAATAAGGGCATAAACTTAACATTAAATAGATCAATAAAATTATGAATATCTTTAAATATGTCTAATGAATGTATAAATTAAAATTAAATAATATTCTTTCCCATTAAATTTTACCAGCAAAGTAAATGATGTGCGCAGCACACGACATACAATCTGTTTCAAAATTATAAAACCACTCAAAATTCCACCCATTCTCTACAAAGACAACATTGAATGCGAATTTCAAAGAAGGTGTATGAACCGAAACAATTTTGCAGTGTTGATTTAGCTTAGAAAAAAAAAACAGATCGAATATTATTTTCGTGCCAAACGATTTTTCGAAATCACGGTGTTACATAAATATAAGTCCACTTTAGATTTTCTAATAATGCAGACGATTTTTGTTTAACTTCGGAGTTTAACTGTAACCTAAACCATCTGGAAAGGTTGGAAAGAAGGGAAAAAGGCAGAAATTCAGAATTTAACTGTTTGATTCGTTGGATTATTAAAATGCCTCATGGAAGTGATTTGTCTGAAGTAGAAGTGCGAAACGTTTGGTTCTACAATGGAAATAGAAAATCGGAACGTGAAATAAGTAAGATTCTTAATCGTTCTAAATCGTTCTAAACAATATTTTCATTTGACAGGAAACCTAGTTAAAGAAGGGCATAAACTTAACATTAAATAGATCAATAAAATTATGAATATCTTGAAAAATGTCTAATGAATGTTTAAATTAAAATTAAATAATATTCCTATTAAATTTTACCAGCAAAGTAAATAATGTGGGTAGCACACGACATATATACAGAGTCCACTTCGACAACGAGAGCTTGCAATTCCATTTCAGTAGTTCAATCATCGGCTGGCCAGTACGAAAATCATGTAGTTCGAGTCCCAGTTGTGGCAGCAAGGTTTTTTACAATGGCACCCGAACAACTGTGTAGGTTAGTGCAAAGATGTCAGAGTTCTGAATGCGACACTAATGCGACTAGCACGGATTTAGTGGAATCTGGGATATACCACAATGACCACGTAGGAAACTAAACTGGAGGTTAAAAATAGCATCAAGAGGCTAGCCTGGGGTAAAAATATCAGGAGGTAGGCAGTTAGATTGTCACTTGCAAGCCAATCTGGCATTAGAGGGTGGAGAATGCTGAGTGGACTCTGCATTCTCCGACGACGATAAGAAATTGAAATTCCGCCCCAGTAGCTCAACAATAGAGCGTCCGCTGGTCAGTACGAAGATATGTGGTTCGATTTCCGGTTCAGGTAACAAGGTTTTTATTTTTATTGCACATTACCTACTTAATTCAATGACATTACTTCTTTCTTTGCTAAATAATGGTATACAATATCCGCCGCACAAAGGTTTTGGAATTGATCTAACATCACGTAAATTGAAATTGGGGCTTTTAACAACACATGAGTCCAAACATAATGACTTCTTTTCGCTTACGTGCAAAATCCTCATCAAAACGGGAGATTGATATTTAATTATTATCTCGTTAAAAAATGACAACGGGCGAATTTTTTGGGGTCAAAATACAAAACTATTGCAAAAAAGTATCCTCTCTCGTGAATGGAACGAAATGGATTTTATTATATATATTTTTTTATTTGCTGTAATTTTTTTGATAAATATATTTGAATAACTACAATATCTTAAGAATGGTTCATGCTGACGCTCAAATATTAATATTATTTGTTTTCCAATGAAAAATTACGTATGATATGATTATTTATTTATCGTTATTGAACGTTCTGTTTTTTAACGATCTTTTTAAATCATTCGAAAATTGGGGATATCTTCTAAAATTTCTATTGTGTTTAAAATCAATAGGATGCACAGCTACTGTTGTATACACTGGTAGTAATAATCGTACCAAATTATTTACGAAGCGCTTCATTTTTTCGCGAGATGTAGCGTCGGCAAACTCACGAACACACACATTCACATACATACACACATTCACATACATACACACATTCACATACATACACACATTCATATACATACAGACATTCACATACATACACACACGCAGTTAACATCTCAAAACGTTGGATTCGAATTCAAAGATGCTTGGAACTTGAGCTCTTTCGTCGAAAATTCGAACTCGAATTTTCGACTCTATCACAATAATATTGTGGTACACATTTTAAAATAAAACTTGAAGTTGAACTTTTCGATTAATTATCCTTAACATAAAATACCTTAATATGGCCGTAAATTCGTACATAGTGGATTTATTATTAAATTGTACATTGCATTATTGTGCCGCTATATAAAAGCCTCCAATTATTTACCTTTTGCGCGAGTTCTGTATAGGAATTATTAATTAATATGTTTCCAAAAAGATTACACCCATTTAACTTTAACAAAAACACATTTATTACAAACATAAAATACTTATTAACTTCAATTATAAAAACTACTCTGCTTACTAATTATTTAGGAAGATAGCATGTGAAACCAGAGAGAGTGATATTACGCATAAAGTACCTTTATAACCTGACATTATTTAAGGAACACATACCTTCCAATTTGTCTTGCACTTTGTCACCACCAGGTATTTCGACGATCATCTTGTAATGCTGACTCATATTGTCGCACGAGTATTACTATTGCACTTCTCCCTCTTAATGTCGCGCATAATGTCGCACAAGTATATTTTTAAGTCATATCTACGTATCTTCCTTCGTTATATCTTTGCATCATAATGTCGAACTCGTTCTTAAGTCATCGTGCTGTCTTCATTGCACAAGTCGCACTTCATTTGTTCAAGTCGTTATGTCATCACTGTCTCTGCTACCAGTCTGCTCAAGTGTCCTTCTCAAGTCACAGGTTGTGGCTCTCTTTTTCCCTTGGGGGTGTCACTCCCCCTTTGCTTTCATTTACAGCATTCAGTGTGACGTAACAAGCCCCTTTTTCCATTGGTTACTCATTTAACCAATGAAATCATTCCACGTCCCCGTAAGGGCCAGCTCGGTCCCCTCTGTCTTGGCAGTCCTAAATTTATGGTTTTCTGACCTTTAGGTTCACATGCTGTAAAACCCGGCGCCATCCAGACTTGCAGTATTGTTTGCCGTTTTGAACATAATAAATAAAAAGGCATAAAGTTGTCTCACCAAAGTGTGGGATCAATTTCTGGTCTTACAAATATCCGTATACATTTACTATAAAGAGTGTCCCAAAAATATTGACCTCGGCTTTTATTCCTTAAATATCGATCTTAGACATATATAATAAATTACAAAGTTGTGTAAAAAAAGGTACAAAATTTTATGAAATCGATAAAAAATTTTCAAGAGATTAAATTTGAAGAAATACAAAATTTAAATTTTTTTACGGCCTCCGTACAAAAATGCTGAAATTTATATGATAAAATGCTGCATAAATTTATATGATAAAATGCTGAAATTTTGTACATTACTTTATTAGTGTATGGGGCACATTTTACTCATTGGAAATATTTTTGTAGGGGGCCGTATAAAAATTTAAACTTTGCATTTCTTAAAATTTAATTCCCTTGAAAATTTTAATCGATTTCACAAAATTCTGCACCTTTTTTAATCAACTTTGTAATTTATTATATATGTCTAAGATCAATATTTAAGGAATAAATGTTGAGGTCAATGTTTTCGTGACACCCTGTAAATGGAAAAAGTAATAATTAACTGCTTTCCAGATTCACAGCCTACCACTTGGAATATTGAATTTGCATCTAAAATTTGTTTTTGAATATCTTTCATAAATATTTTAAAAAAAAATTATAGATTAAATGATATTTCGCTTGAAAGTGATCTTGGTCTTCTCTACGTATTTTTATCAAGAACGCTGAACTGAACATGGTTGCAGCAAATTGCAATAGATAGGATTTTTATCAATATAGTCATTTTAAGGCTAATTTTGGTGACATTTAGCTATAATCTTAACTCGTATTCAAAATTTTAACCCTGCCACAATACTTTCCTTGTACACTATACCAGACTCTTTCTTTTAGCCGCAAGTCATACCGACTAACGTTAGCTGCGTACCGATAAACGACTCCAGTAGCCAGCTGCAACTAATAGCCAAAAATTTGCAAATTCGATGTTGAGCAGCACTGCAGCTGGATTGGTATTCATCAAATCTGTCAGGTGACCTCTACGATCATTTAAGCTTAAATAATATGTGATTAATTATTGGTTTCTTCAATGTGAACATCTTGCTATAGCTATACCTATACGAAAATCAGAGAAAAAATCTGATGTGGTCAACACATGACTTTCCTTATATATTGCAATGAATTTACTACTTTTGCAGTAAAAAAAAAATCTGATGTAGGCAGCACATGATTTTCTCTGAAGACTAATATCCACGTTCTCTTTATTTTAATTACATTTAATTCACTTTTCGTTCTCATTTATTAAGTGGACTTATTTTCAAAATTGGCGTAGAGAAAATACGAAACAAACTAAAAAATCTCGAGAACGGCTGGTCCCAGTGAAATGGGGTTGGTCGTATTCTTTTCATCGTTAAACATTACGTATAAAACAAGCATTTAATGGATATATTTGAGCATACGTACGTATGTATTTATTTTAGATTTTGACGATTTTTGAGGGCCATTTCGCAAAAAAAGGCAGGTTATTTTTTCCCGAATCGTACCAAAATCTAATCAGCACCAGGGTATCCTTAAAGTGACTTATTAACCAATTTTTGTGAAATTCGGTCCATTAGTTTTCCAGCTAGAGTGGATACAAACTTTTGCGGGTCATTTCGCAAAAAAAGGCGGGTTCTTTTATCACGAATCATACCCAAAACTAATCAGCACCAGATTTGCCCACAAGTGACTTACCTACCAAATTTTGTGAAATTCGGTCAATTAGTTTTTGAGTTATAGTGGATACAAAATCTGCACAGACAGACAGACACACACACAGACGTCAAGCTAAAAATTGTTTTTCCGCATTCTAGAGGTCTCGAAACGTGTAGATCCGTCGAAAACTCGCGTTGCGATTTTCTGCATGATTCCAATACTTTCCCTGTACATTACCATGTATTGCAGGGAAAGTAAAAATCTGATGTGGGCAGCACATGACTTTCCCTGCAGACTTATATCC
The DNA here is from genome assembly GCA_951213105.1 of Amaurobius ferox. Classification (NCBI taxonomy): domain Eukaryota; kingdom Metazoa; phylum Arthropoda; class Arachnida; order Araneae; family Amaurobiidae; genus Amaurobius; species Amaurobius ferox. Next base: position 51,841,862 of record OX578153.1, read on the forward strand.
ACGTTGTCTTTATTTTAATTGAATTTAATTCACTTTTAATTCAATTTTCGTTCTCATTTGATAACTGAACTTTTTTCAAAGGTGGTGTGGAGAAAATACGAAAAAAACTAATATATCTCGAGAACGGCTAGTCCTAGTGTAATAGGGTGGTCTTATTCTTTTCTTCGTTAAAATTACGTATTAAACAAGCATTTAATGGATATATTTGAGCATACGTAGCTTTTTAGTTTAGATTTTGACAATTTTCGAGGCCAATTTTGCAAAAAAAGGCAGGTTATTTTTTTCCGAATCGTACCAAAATCTAATCAGCACCAGGATAACCCATAAGTGACTCATCAACCGAATTTTGTAAAATTCTGTCCATTAGCTTTTCAGCTGGAGTGGATACAAACTTTTGCGGGCCATTTTGCAAAAAAAAGGCAGGTTCTTTTATCCCGAATTGTATCCGAAACTAATCAGCACCAGACTCGCCCACAAGTGGCTTACCTACCAAATTTTGTGAAATTCGGTCGATTAGTTTTTTAGTTAGAGCGGATACAATATATGCACAGACAGACACACACACAGACGTCACGCTAAAAATGGTTTTTTTGTATTCTAGAGGTCTCGAAACGTGTAGATCCGTCGAAAACTCGAGTTGCGATTTTCGGCATGATTCCAATACTTTCCCTATACATTACCATGTATTGCAGGGAAAGTAAACATCTGATGTGGACAGCACATGACTTTCCCTGCAGACTTATATCGATTTTAATTAAATTTAATTCACTTTTAATTCAATTTTCGTTCTCATTTGATAACTGGATTTATTTTCAAAAGTTGGCGTAGAGAAAATACGAAAAAAGTAAAATATCTCGACAACGGCTAGTCCTAGTGTAATGGGGTTGGTTTAATTCTTTTCTTCGTTAAAAATTACGTATTAAACAAGCATTTAATGGATATATTTGATTATACGTAGTTTTTACTTTCCTTATATACATAATGTATACGGAAAGTATTGTGACGGGGTCGAAAATTCGAATTCGAGTTTTCGACGGGAGAGCACGTTTCAAGCATCCCTGATCAAGAATCAAACATTTTTGAAGTGATGTCTGTGTGTGTGTATGTGTGTGTGTGTGCGTGTGTGTGTGTGTGAAAGTATGTGTGTGTGTGTGTGTGTGTCAGTGAGTCTGTGGAGACGATAACTGACGAACGAATGGACCGATTCGAACCAAATTTAGTACAAAAATCACAATCCGTAAACACTGGAAGCCTATTGCTTTTATATACAATCGAATGTTAAGAACCCCCCCTAAATTTTCGAATGAAATTTTGAAAAAATCGTCAAAAAATCAAAACCACTAATAAAGTTACGCAAATAGACATTTCTTATGTAATTTTTCATTAGAAAACGATTGACATAAATTTTAGAACGCTAACATGAACCGTTCTCGAGATATTGTTCATTTTTTAAAAAAAAATTATCAAAAAGTCATATAAAAAAAAATTTCTATTGAGAAACATGTTCACTTTTCATATGTAATACCATGCGATAAATTGGGTTACATCATTCTCGTGGAACTAGCTCATTCCATTCATGTAAAAATATACTTTTAGTAATACTTTTGTGTTTGAACGCCAATAGTCATTTATCTGCTGTAAGAATAACTTATTTTTTAATGCATAACGCTTGGCGACGAATTTGGCGGAATGTTGCCAACTTGGCGACTTTTTGAAATGTTGCCAAATTAACGAAAATCTCGCCAAATGGATAAAAATGACGACTAATTGACGAAAATTTAATATCTTGGAAAGAATATTAGTATCTACTATAAGAAAAACCTACTTCTTACTTTCCTTATATACATAATGTATAAGGAAAGTATTGTGACGGGGTCGAAAATTCGAATTCGAGTTTTCGACGGGAGAGCACGTTTCAAGCATCCCTGATCACAAATCAAACATTTTTGAAGTGATGTTTGTGTGTGTGTGTGTGTGTGTGAAAGTATGTGTGTGTGTGTGTGTGTGTGTGTGTGTCAGTGAGTCTATGGAGACGATAACTGACGAACGAATGGACCGATTCGAACCAAATTTGGTACAAAAATCACAATCCGTAAACACTGGAAGCTTATTGTTTCTATACGTAATCGAATGTTCAGAACCTCCCTAAATTTTCGAATGAAATTTTGAAAAAATCTTCAAAAATCAAAACCGCTAATAAAGTTAAGCAAATAGACATTTTTTATGTAATTTTTCATTAGAATACGTTTGGCATAAATTTTAGAACGCTAACATGAACCGTTCTCGACATATTGCACATTTTTCAAAAAAATTATGAAAAAGTCACATAAAAAAAAAATTCCTATTGAGAAACATGTTCTCTTTTCATATGTAATACCATGCGATAAATTGAGTGACATCATTCTCGTGGATCTAGCTCGTTCCATTCATGAAAAAATATACTTTGAATAATACTTTTGTATTTGAACGCCAATAGTCATTTATCTGCTGTAAGAATAACTGTTTTCTTAGTGCATAACGCTTGGCGATATTTTGGCGACGAATTTGGCGGAATGTCGCCAACTTGGTGACTTTTTTGAAATGTTGCCAAATTAATGAAAATCTCACCAAATGGATAAAAAGGATGCTAAATCAATGAAAATGACGACTAATTGTCGAAAATTCAATATCTTGGAAAGAATATTAGTATCTACTATAAGAAAAACCTATTTTTTTACTGTAAAAGTAGTAAATTCATTACATTATATAAGGAAAGTCATGTGTTGCCCACATCAGATTTTTTTACAGTTACTCCAAGTCAGGCTACAAAACAAGATGTCAAGGTACTTTTGATGCGTATTTGTTTAATTTATTTTAATGGAATAGTGTGTAAATCTTAATATATTTATTATAATTGAATAATCTAACTAATTTGCGAAAAAATCAGTTCAAATTATTTATTTGCCAGATAAAAAGGCTAACTATTTGATGTTTAACATTGGATATCTATAAAAATTTATATTCGTTTGGATGTGTTGATATTCTTATAATCTTAAATTGTCCTAACTATTCTCTTTTATCTATTTCACAAGTAAAGTACATTTTAATTCTGTATGTTTCGATGTAATATATTATGAGGAAATAAATTTGTCCTGTAATATGAACGTTATCATTTTACGTACGGATAGACCGATGTTACAAAGAACATGGCCGCTGTGCAGTGTAATCACGAACGTGACGTCACGTGAAGATAATCCACTTTTAATTTTCAGGAACTGCAGACGTTTTTCACTGTAGTTAAAAAAAAGTTAATGAAATTTCTTAAAACTTGATAGATAAGTCCCTTAATGTTTATTCTGATGACGATTAAGTTTCGATGTGATTTGAAAAGAAGAACCGATTGTTTTTTTTGCGAAATTATCGGCAAAGATAGTGAAAATCTGAAATAAATCATTAAAATTGTAGAAATTGTGGGAATTCGTTATGCAAATCTGCGAATTTCATTTCAGAAGAAACAAACTCTCGTGGTTGGCGAGATCTATTTATGAGGCTGAATTTAAGTTTTGGAAGAAAAAGAAGGAAATGGGTTTTTGGCAAGGGAATTTGAAAAGAGTTTCGACAAGAAAATTTGGCAACTTTGGCTGATGAAAGATATGTTACGAAATTACCGCGTACTGTGGATGCCAGGAATGTTCATCGTCGTCATATAGTAAATAATAAAAAATAAAATTTAAAATATCAAACGTAAACAAAAACTATTTTGAAATTTGAACTATTGAAAATATATAATGACATTTTTTACTATACAAATTATTGAAAAGTAAACAAAATGTTTTCGAATTTAAATGATCGAAGAATGAACAGACGATTTATAAACGAATAGAATTAAAAGTAACAAATGAAACATAAAGTAATCGAGAGTAAAAATGGCCTTCGTAAGTTCAAATTATTTAGAAATACACAAAAGTAACTAAATTATTAATTAAGAAGGAGTACAAAAATGAATTTAACTAACTTTTTCGAGATCGTACCGTATTAAAAAGAGTACCAAAAAGGAGTCAATAGCCAATTTTCTTACACATTAAATACCATATCTCCCTCTAAGTTTTTCTTTTTATTTCAATAATTTTTACAAATTTTAATCTTTATTTTAATTCTAATTTTTTTTCTTACAGGTCTTTTTTCATTTTCTTCTCTTTGTCTTTCTTTTCCTTCTTATAATTCATTTCATTTTGTATATTTCTAAATTTTCTTTTGAAATTATTTTCTTAAAATTATGCTCCTAAAATTTGATTTTTCATATTCAAATTCAAATTTTAATTTTCCCAACAATTTCATCGCACACAATAACCTTCTTTCCCAACACTGCCGAGTTGGGTGTTCCGCTAAAAATCATTCTATTCTAATATGTAGAATAGTTTGTCTAGCTTATTCTTCCATTGTTATTTTTCAATGATCTAAAAAATACAGTACGGTCGGGGATGAGGACCAAGCTGTGCGTTATGGCTGGGTATCTAAATATACTGAAGATATCCTTTCCCAACCATGTTTTTAATTACTCAATACTCAGTAGGTGAGTAGCATGGTCTGGGTTCTTAAAGAATCATACATGAAACTGAAAAGAAAAATGAATCCTGTAATCATTGAACCGCTGTGAGCAACCCCCAGGGGAGACCAGATGGCCGACCCTCAATCCTAAGTGATATAACACACTGTCATATGCAGGAAGGTTCGCAACCGCAACACCAGATCAATCCGGTTAGATCGCTGATGAGCATATGCATACGAACGAGGCAAATCTTAGTCTCACAGAGCTTTAATCACGAGGATCCAGGACTCTTTATGGAGTGTTGTTGTTCCGTTGTTTGCAAACCAATAACTATGTCGTAATTAATAGCCGCAATACACAGTATTTCTCTTTTTACTTGTGATATACTTACTGCCTGTTAGGATAAATTGCTGCTACGTGCATTTCTGCCCTCCCATTTCTGCCACGTCCTATCTTCTGAAGCTCAAAGTAAATACTGACGGACTCCATAGAGAACCCAATATGTATTTCTTCTTCCATTGTTAAATAACATATACGCAGTATTATTAAATAATTCTGGTAACAACATGTAAAATAATAAAAAAAATTTAAATAATAATATTTGAATTCTATACCTTTTCAACACTTTCCAACATAGTTGTAAAGTGTTTATGACTTTGTTCATTTATTCTGCCTGTCTGTCATTTCTAACGATAATTGCCGTAAAGATGACTTTGGGTGCTGCATTGCATCACTGGCTGCTACGAAAGACACAATTCCTGAGGAATAATCGGTAATGTGAGAGACTTTCAGTGAGAAGGGGGAGTGTTTGGTGGGGCTGCATTTCGTCACTCATTGCAACGAAATACATTCCCGATTGTTCCCGAAGAATTCTTTTAGGCCTAAAGGCATAGTACGGGATCAATAATCTACAGGTTCCGAGTTCGAACCTATTCCCATTATCGGGGATATGCGCCCCCTCCCCCCTAACTTTATCAAAATGAAATTTTAGTAAGTTCTGAGAAGGTTTGTGAGACATGGGAATGTAAAAAAATTATATCAGCCAATATGGTTTGAATTTAGCACTGGTTGAAAACATGAAATACATTGAACGTTATGGAACGTCATATTTCAAATATTTTTCGAACAAAATAAAAATTCACAAATTGCTTCGAAAATTTTGGGAATATGTAAATTGTCTCTTAAAATGCGTAAAAAATTCATCAAAATATGTTGGCTAGATATTTAAATAAAAATTGAAATAATAATTAAACCCAAATTATTTGAAGAGATCGCGTGATTTATTTCAAAATAAAATAAGGCATCCATTTTTATATTTGCTGTGTCAAAATCGTGATTTTTAAGGACCGTTTATATTTATATTTAGTGTTACATCTGTCCCAAAAACCACTTTATTTTTGCATATTATCTGCATATCTAAATTATGAGCCAACACAATTACAATATTTTCTATTTTAAATGATCACTGAACTTTGATTATTTCTACAGAGAAGACTACCTTTAATGCATGCAAAATGTAAACAATTTAAGCGAATGTTAGGGAGTTGTATAGGAATTGATTAATTTTTTTCACCCAAAATTATTTAGTTCTGAAGTCTGGAATATCCATATAAATAAAATGGAAAATCTGTGTTTATTTGTATGATTGTCTCATCATCTCGGGAGAACGGCCGCACCAAATTAGATGAACTTCTTGGGGTAGACGTGGAATCGCCTCATTAATAATTTAGTCCATATTTCGAATTTTTAAGACCAGGAGTTATCGATATATTAATAATAAACTAACTATTAAACTTTCCATTCAGTTATGCAAACGACATTTGTTTGAAAAATTGATAACAACAAAGATTAATCACGCATAAGACATTGATTATGAAGCACTTCCCAACTGAAATGCAATTTTATTTAAACATATCTAAAATGTCATATGTTCAGCACTGATATATTTTAAATTATCACTGTTCTACAATAATTTATTATATTTGAAAACTTAAAACTTCATGTAAAAGAATTAACTTTATTCAAATGATGTTATCAAAATATGTATAGTCTGGCTGGCACTCTATGTAAAAACAATGGATATTTCATTCATATCACTTTTATTCCAGACTCCAGAGCTGACTAATTTTGTGTGAAAATAATTCAGCTATTCTTATACAATTCATCTTACAACCATTTGTTTACATTCTGAATCCATTAAAATTAAGCTTCGTTGTAGAAATATTCAAAGTTTAATGACCATTTACACTAAAAAATATTGTCATTGTGTTGGCATAGAATACAGATGCGCAGAAAATACTAAAAAATAAGGCGGTGTTAGGATGTATGCAATACTAAATATAAATTTAAAATAATTTTAAAATACACGATTTTTACAGTGGGAGAAAATGATGGATGCCATATTTTATGTTGAAGTGGGTCGCGCGATTTCTTCATGTAATATGAATGTACTTATTATTTTAATTTTTATTTAAAACACTACCGAACATATATTTCTAAAATTTTGTATATATTTTGTGGGAAAATTTGATTATTTTTTTTTAAATTTTCGAAGCATATTGTGAACTTTAACTTCACAAAAAAAAATGTTTGAAAAATCAGGTCCCATAGGGTTCAATGTATTTCAATTTTTGAACCTGGGTTCAATCCATACTATTTGGATCATATTATTCATTTAAATTCCCGTATGTCCAACAGCCGTCTCAACAACATATTCAATTTTCAGTTTGATAAAGTCATTTTTACTTTCCTTATATACATAATGTATAAGGAAAGTATTGTGACGGGGTCGAAAATTCGAATTCGAGCACGTTTCAAGCATCCCTGATCACGAATCAAACATTTTTGAAGTGATGTCTGTGTGTGTGTGTGTGTCTGTGTGTGTGTGTCAGTGAGCCAGTAGAGACGATAAGTGACGAACAAATGGACCGATTCGAACCAAATTTGGTGCAAAAATCGCAATCCGTAAACACTAGAAGCACGCAATCGAATGGTCAGAAGGCCCCTAAATTTTCGAATAAAATTTTGAAAAAATCGTCAAAAAATCAAAACCACTAATTAAGTTACGCAAATAGACATTTCTTATGTAATTTTTCATTAGAAAACTATTGACATAAATTTTAGAACGCTATCACTAACCGTTCTCGAGATATTTGGCATTTTTCAAAAAAATTATCAAAAAGTCATATAAAATAAAATAAAAAAAAATTCCTATTGAGAAAAATGTTCACTTTTCATATGTAATACCATTAGATAAATTGAGTGACATCATTCTCGTGGATCTAGCTTGTTCCATTCATGGAAAAATATACTTTGAGTAATACTTTTGTATTTGAACGCCAATAGTCATTTGTCTTCTGTAACAATAACTTATTTCTTCATCCATAACACTTGGCGATGTTTTGGCGACAAATTTGGCGGAATGTCGCCAACTTGGCGATATTTTTAAATGTTGGCAAATTAACAAAAATCTCGCTAAATTGATAAAAATGACGCTAAATCAATGAAAATGACGACTAATTGAAGAAAATTCAATATCTTGGAAAGAACATGAGTATCTACTATAAGAATAACATTTTTTTTAACTGTAAAAGTAGTAAATTCATTGCATTATATAAGGAAAGTCATGTGTTGCCCACATAAGATTTTTTATTTTATATTTTGCCGATTTTTGCTCGCCATTTTGCAAAAAAAGGCAGTTTATTTTTTTCTGAATTCTACCAAAATTTAATCAGCACCAGGGTGACCCACAAGTGACTTATCCACCAGATTTTGTGAAATTCGGTTCTTTAGTTTTACAGCTAGAGTTAATACAAACTTTTGCGGGCCATTTTGCAAAAAAAGGCAGGTTCTTTTATCCCAAATTGTACCCAAAACTAATCAGCTCCAGACTCGCCCACAAGTGACTTAACAACAAAATTTTATGAAATTCGGTCAATTAGCTTTTTAGTTAGAGTGGATACAAAATCTGCAGAGACAGACAGACACACACACAGACGTCATGCTAAAAATGGTTTTTTCGTATTCTAGAGGTCTTGAAACATGTAGATCTGTCCAAAACTCGAGTTGCGATTTTCGACATGATTCCAATACTTTCCCTATACATTACCATGTATTGCAGGGAAAGTAAGTAGTCCTTTAATTTGAGCTCTCACGGTTTTGACTTTGAAGTGTTTTCTAATCATCGAGTTTCTTAAGTATCTAGGGGCTTTCCTGATACACCTCAGGATTTTGTTTTGCCTTTTCTCTAGGATGTCAATGGTAGATTTACAGGCATATCCCAGCCGCCCAGGCGGTGAAGTGGATAGCGTCTTCGGCTGCTGTCTTGTGGGCTCGGGTTCGAATCCCGAATAAGACATGGATTTTTCTCGAGGATAAAGTCAGTCTTCCGCCTTCTGGGTTCTCGTCCAAATGTGAAGCTGCACCCCTTCGACTTTCGTCAGTGATGCGTTCTTGTAATAAACTTTGTTCTCTCATCTTGTGTTTTTCTTCGTTCTTTCCTGCTTCTTGCGTCACTGGTCCTGAATCGGCTCCTCCGAGACAGGAGGTCATCAGTAACAATAACAACAACAGGCATATCCCCAAGCTGGTGTTGCGTACAGCATTCCGGGGCGGATGACTGATTTATATATTAGAATTTTGTTTTGATAACTTAGGTTTCCGTTTCCTATCATTGGGTATAAGGCTCTCGTGGCCATATAAGCTTTTTTGATTATATTCGTTACGTGCAATTTCCAGGTTAGGTGGGAGTCTATCGTTACACCTAGGTATTTGGGTGATTTTTCCGCGTGGAGTAAGTACTTGGTTATTTATATACAGAGGCGGCGGAGGTTTAAATTTGCTAGAGAAGTAAATCAATTACATTTATTGCATTATTATTTATTGGTTTAATTTTATTCGCCATTTTTCCAGCCATATTTGGAGTTTGTCTAGGTGTTGTTGTAGCTGTTTGTACATTACTGAGAGATAGGTGTTTTTTGCAAATATCTCACTGTCGTCTGCATAGAGTGCCAGCCCAGTGTTTTTCTACCTGAGGATGTCATTCAGGTATATGCTAAAAAGTGTCGGGCCAAGGATGGATCCTTGCGGTACACTGCTTTTTATGAGCTTGAGTGCAGATAAATTGTCTTTTACTCTGACTTGAAAGTGTCTGTTATTTAAGTATGAAATTAAAAGTTTGACTAGTGCATCATTGACTTTTAAGGTGATCAATTTGTACCCTATTCCGCGTTGCCACACTTTTTCGAAAGCTTTTTGGATATCAAGAAAAATGACAACTATGGGTGTCTTGTTATTAAGTCCAGAAGATATGTACTCCACCACTCTTAGCAACTGATGGTTGGTGGAGTGCTTTGGCCTAAATCCGAATTTCTGAGGAATGATTATATCATTCTCGTTTAGGTGTGCGTTTAGTCTCTTAAGTAGAACTTTCTCAGTAATTTTACTATGTGTTGGCAGTAAACTAATTGGTCTATAGTTTGCTGGAGTAGTGGCGTCCTCTCCTACTTTACGGATCGGTTTGATTATAGTGTACTTCCATTCTTTGGGGAAATAGCCTAACTTTAATACCTTATTTATTAAAAAGGTAATGAAAAATAATATACTTAAGAGTAGGTTTTTAACCGCTACGTTCCGGATTTTATCGTGCCCTGGGCTCTTGTGATTTTTTAGGTTTTTAATGATTTCAACTATTTCTTGCGGGGTCGCTGGGTTAATCTCAGCCGTGACCGGGAGTTTCTGAAATTGTTTAGTGTTTGACTAACCAATTTTAGGGTGTCCTGACACATTAAGTCGTGATTTCGTTCAAATTGCTTTTCATAATGCTTTGCTAGCGCATCGGTTTTTTTCTCGTTTGAGTACGCGATATTATTGACGTCTTTTAAGGGGACACGGTACCTCAATAATGATCAAAATATCCATTATTATTTTATTATTGCATCAAATTAAATCCACTACCTTGCTAAGTATGTGTGCAAAATATTAGACGTGTATCTACATTATTTGAAAAGTTATAAACATTTTTCTGATGCAATGTGGAAATTTAAGGCGTATCGAAGTTCCGGCAAACTGGGCCACGCCCAGTTTGCCGGAAAGTAGATCCTCACAAAAATTTAATTAATTCTTTTTCTTCCCATTTTTTTTTCAGTAAAATATGTTTTGAAGTGAAGTGAAGTAGAAAAAGTAAGTGAGGTGAAATAATTTTATTTTAACCGTAACCAGTTCTGGTTGACGTACACAATTTGGCACCTCCCACCGAGCCGAGTTCAAAACTTTAAATGCATTTTTCTCAGCTTTCATTTTTTTCCCTTTACAGTGCATTCAAAATGTTAAGGATTTTAAGACAGAGCTTTGAAATTTCTTATAAATACTTTTAGTAATTTGTGGAATAAAACTGGGTATGAATTCGTCTTTGAGTGCTATAGTTATTTAATATATATATATATATATAAATCTTCAAATTTTAAAATTTTGCCAATTATTTATACGTTTCAGATAAAAAAAAATGATATAAAATTTACTAAATGCTTGATTTAAAAATCGGTGCTCAATTTTTTTTAGTATTATTTTACAAAGGTTGAGAAAATAAAATGGAGGGAAAATATTGAAAATTAAAAAAGAAGTAGCGATTTTAAAAACACTGAAAAAGGTTAAAAAAAATTTTAAATTTTCTTAAACTGGCAGTGGAATATGATTTTTTTTCTCGAGAATTAATTTTTTATTTAATTTACAACATAAAAAATATATTATTCCTATTTTAACATGAAAAATAAAAAAAAATGCATAAGAGGTACCTTGTACCCGGGAGTGTAATTTGTGGTTTCCTAAGTTTTTTGGCGAAGTCCCAAAGTGATACTTCTTCCGGGTTAAGGGATTCGGTTAATTCTTTATACCAGTGATCTTCAAACTTCTAACGCCTTCGGAACCCTACGCTTAAAAAAAATTTTTTTTTAAGTACAAAAAATATGCCCCGTAAGCATAGTGACGTAACAGAAAATCTCGGTGCTCCCTCTCCCTCCGCAAAAATGTTTCGAGGCTACATTTACAAAAATTAACTACCGAAGACTGCAAATTAATTTTGACTATTAAAATCATAAAACCAAATACTAAATACAAAAATAAATTATTAAAAACATGTTATTCAGATTTTTTATTGAATACAGCTGAGGTAAATTTGCTGGTTCTAAAAGGCCGCCACTGCAGTGAAACATACAAGCATATTTGTAGGCATAAATGCAAGAAAATACAAAATTCGGAATATATCTAATTCAGAAGTAATACTAAAAGTAACTAAATTTAATGACTTGAATGCACTTGCTTCTTGCTACACATCTTTTGAAAATTAGGCTTAATTGTTGTTATTTGCAAACGCATTTCAAATTCTGCATCTAATTTGTTCCTGTATTTAGTTTCAGTGCTGACATAACTCGAATATTTTCGCTTCTTGCGAATACTTTCGTTCGAAGAAATTTGTTTATCAGCGCCATGGAGTCCACCTGCAGTTTTATGTGGTACAGAAGTGGGAATTCCGGATGTTGAAGGCAGAGAAATGGGTTGGTTTGTCGAACAACTTTCGTTTTCCATCACTGCAGTATTTTTTATTTTTACTTTTTCAGTTTTTAACTAAATATCCATTATTCCTTTTGCAGGAGCAAAAATTACAACAGAATAATAAAATAAAACAAAATAAAATTTCAAATTGATATTACATTAACAACGTTTGTTGTTGTTAAAATTTATCATCTAAATCTAGTGAAAACGGCCAATTTTGACAACTATATTATTTCACATCTACTCAAATATGCACATACCTTTTAGTTGAGAATGATTATATATTCACTGCAAAAGTCCGACACCTTCTAACGGTAAGTAAGAATGTTTAAGGAAGTGCAGAATGAGACGACTGGGACTGACCGATACGAAAAGCTATGCAAAACAAAGAAAGGACGAACAGCAAAATACACGTGTATCAAGAAACATCAACAATCTACAAAGAAGCCCGAGTGGGTGTTGCCAGTGCACGTTAATATACTTCCGGTAACGCCGTAGAGCCACCACGGGGATCGGGTAAGGCTCAGAAAGACACTGTGATAACTCAACTCAAACAACTTGATTCTCAATCGAATCGTCCATAATTTTGTAAACGGAAAAATTGTCCCGGCTGAAAACTTTGAGCAGCAAGAGGAGAATATATTACTAACTTTACTAGTAATTGGAAGAAAGAGAGGGAATCAGTATCTCTACAGCACAGTATAGATTTTTTAAACTGTGCATGCAATTTATGAATTTCAGTTTAAAAAAAAAAAAATTAATTTAATTATCGAAATTTTTGAATAACAAAAAAATTTAATAAAAATGATATAAAATCTTATAACATAACAAAAATCTAAAATTTTAATAAAAAAGCCGCTGAACCCCTGAAAACGTTTAGCGGAACCCCGGGATTCCGCTAAACGCACACTATTAGCAGCCCCAAGAGCACTGTGCCCACGCAGCGGCCAAAGACGCTTATTATAGAATATAATGCCAGCTGAGCAGTTGCGCAAATAATCATCCACACCTGTGATTATACTAACTTGTAACATACTACACTGTAACTGGACTATTTCAGCGTCCTTTTCTACTTCTTAGAGCCTATTTTAATTGCTTTTTGGAACTTTTTAGAGCCTATTTTAAGTACTTATTTTATCGTTTCGGTTCCTATTTTATCTTTGTAGTGTCTATTTTGAGATTTTTATAGTGCCTATAAATACGGGCGCTAGTTATTGGTGCTTTAAAAAGCCTACATTAAGCCTACACTTATCCAGAAATTCGAACTCACTCTTGTATCCTGAAAATACACCTGCGATTTCAGATTTCAGAAGTACGTACTAACAGTTTATATAAATTCGACGGAGAATTACTATAACTTCACGAGAGAGAGAGAGAGAGTATGACGTTCACACATTTCTTGTTAAATGCAGTGAGGAATTATTATTTCACTTATTATAATTTAGCATATTTAATTTAATGTGATTTTCCCCTTTTAAATACAGAAACGCATCGATATATCAACGGTATATAGTAGAGTCGTATACCTGTCATTATCTTTATAAAGTATGCAATTATGATATAGCTATTTTTTCTTGTTTAATTGGGAAGGCTGCTCTGTCTTTTTATCATGAAGAAATAAGTTGTTTTTTGACTCCGAAATCGGTGAATACCTTTAAAACGGTCTATTGCTGTATCTTATTAAGCATTTCACTTTTATTTTCCCTACAATGCATGATTACAAAGGGTGCATATTGGATATAATATCAGAAGAGTATCCATGTTATTTCCTGCATTTAATCACAATTTATTGCATAATGAAAGATAAAATGAATAAATGAATTTGCAAGGCAAGTCATGTTCTGCTCTCATCAGATTTTTTACTTTTCATACAATACATGGTAATGTATAAGGAAAATATTGGAATCGTGTCGAAAATCGCAACTCAAGTTTCCGACGGATCACTCGCTTCGAGCATTCTAGAACTCTAAAATACTATTTTTAGCGTGAGTCTGTGTGTGCTTCCCTGAGCAATGTATGTATACACTCTGGCTGAAAAACTAGATGACCAAATGTCCCCAAATTTGGTAGCACTTTTGGGTTACTTTGGCGCTGATTAAATATTGGTATAATTCCGAAAAAGAAAACCTGTTTTTCTGCGAAATAGTCGCAGTAATCGCATGGATCCACTCTATAGCTGAAAATCTAATTGACCAAATTTCATAAAATTTGATGGATGAGTCACCTGTGGGATACTCTGGTGCTGATTTGAGTTCCATGCGATTCGGAAATAAAGTACCTACGTATTTTTTGCGAAAAGAATCACAAAATTTAGTAAACTCTAAAAGAAAAGACTACGTATACTCAAATGCATTAATTAGATTCTTTTTTATAAGTAGTTTTTGACAATGAAAAAATATAACCAACTCCAAAATTCCAAGACGAATCATTCTTGAGATACTTCAGTTTTTCCGTATTTTTGTCACAAAAAATGTTTTGTAAAATTGCACATTCAGTGTAATTTCATATATTTATCTGTGTTATTTTGGGCAGTTAAACTCAATTTAATGAATTATAAAATAAAGCGAAAATGAATTTGCTCTGCAGGGAAAATTATGTGCTGCCCTCATCAGATATTTTATGTTATTTGAATGGGAAGTATGAACGAAAATTTTATAGACACTTTACTGTTACGTATTTAAAAAGACTTGCAAATTACAATGGAAATCACCCGATTACTTCAAGAGACATTGCTCTCTTTGTGGAAAATTAAATTTCTACAAACTCCAGATTGTGTAAAATCCCAAACATTGTTGCCCATTTATTTCTGGTTAGAAGTGAATAATTTGATTCATATATTTATGCAATATATCGAGAACGGCACAAGTTAGCGATATTTTTATGATATCATTTGCTTTCAAAGAAAAAAAAAATTTAAGACGATTATCTCTGCAATAATTTTTAAGAATTGATAATTTTCTATGTGTGAACAATTGAGGGTCCTTTTATGGTTTGATCTCCACTAGATTTAATTGGCTTCAAAAGCTTATCGATTGCATCGAATAATCGTATCGAATTTTATTAGATTTATTCAGTTCGTTTAAAAGATATCGTGTCTGTAGGTAAACATGCTAACAGACATAATTGACGAAGGTTGATTCTTGTTCAGTGATACTTAAAACATGTAAATTCATCAAGGCTGATGTGATTAACCAATGACTTTCCCTGTAAACTTAAATTTATTTTCTCTTTGTTTAATTAACAATTCATTAAATTGAGTTTAATTGCACAAAATGAAACGCACAATTCCTTGAAATGACACTAAATTTGCACTTTTAATTCAATTTTCGTTTTCATTTGGTAACTGGACACATTTTTCGAGGGCGACACAAGAATGTGTAAAACTGAAATACACCGAAAACGGCTAGTCCAAGAGTAATGGGGTTGATCTTATTCTTTTCATCATCAAACATTACGTATAAAACGAACATTTAATTGATACATTTGGGCATACGTAATTCTTTATTTTAGATTTTGACGTTTTCTGGAGTCATTTTGCAAACAAAGCCAAGTTCTTTTTTTCCGAATCGTACTAAAAATCTAATCAGCACCAGGGTGATCCATGGCTGACTTATCTACCAAATTTTGTGAAATTTATCTAATTACTTTTTAGCTAAAACGGATACATACAGATGCCACGTTAAAAATAGCTTTTTCGTGTTCTAGAGGTCCTCAAAGGTGCAGATCTGTCGAAAACTCGAGTTGCGATTTTCGACACAATTCCAATACTTTCCCTATACATTACCATGTATTGTAGGGAAAGTAAAAATCTGATGTGGACAGCTTGGCGACTTTCCTTGCAGTTTCAAATTCATTATTTCATTTACATTTCAATATGCATTAAATTGAATTTAATTGCAGAAAATAACATCGATACTTTTCTGATATTATATCCAATATGTCTTTTTATTGCATCTTCATTTCATTTGACGACTTAATTCACATTAAATTATTTAGGTCCTCAAAATTTAAAAAAAAAAAATCTAAATCTCGAGAACGATCAATTCTACAGCCATGGAGTCAGTTTTGACAACTAAGCCAATAACGCTTAGTTGTCAAAATTCAACTGAAGAACAAGTACTTAATTAATATATTTCAACAATGTTAGTCATTTATTTCGTCTTCAAGATATTTGAGGCCATTTCGCAAAAAAGAGTCCGTTATACTTTTCCGAATTATATCCAAATCTAAACAGCTTCAAGATAACCATCAAGGGAATAACTAATAAGTTAGAAAATATTAGATAGTTTTTTAACTACAGTGAAAACAGTCTTAATTTCCTCAAAATTAATAATTTGATGGAGGTTCGGGACTCCAATACCGCACACCGGATGTTTTTAGGGTAATTATATCAGCAGTTATAACAATTTTTATGTTGTACTGTCTGGTACCGCCACGCCCTCTGCCTGAATTAAATGTCCCTGCCAGAATGTAAAATAAACCTCGTTGCTGCTCTAGTTTTATTATATCTTTTTTTCTAGTGCCTTATTCGAAGTGAAGTGATTGGGTGCTTGTTTATTACGAGTTTGGATGCTTATGTTTTGTTTGTGATTTGCACTTATACACAATTCACAAAAAAATGCTGGGCTGATTTCGTCCCCATTGAGTGCTATGCTAGCGTATCGAAAAGATGCAAGAACATTGTTTCTTTCTGGCATACCTCCGTGGAACGCGAAGTCCCCGGAGACGAGTATTCGCACTCCCAATCCCACACGAGACATTTAATATTAAGCTAGTTTATTTTCTACTAGCCGCCTTTGGCGACCAGCCTGTTCGCAACCCTTGAAAATGCTGATCATGGCAAATTCCAACCGTGGCAAACTCGTTGGCGCGACCTACCAGAAAGGTGTAAGGTAACTGGTTGGACGGCCAGGATGTGCCACCCAATTTAGACCGGAACCCAGTGGGGGAGGCATCCACAGGGAACGTACCCTCCTTCCCCTACCACCAACCTCTCGGAAATACTTACGGACCCATATGTTTAACATTATCGTACTCCGTGTCAGTGGCGGAAATCGAACCCGGGCCTACCGAGTGCAATTCTCGCGCGCTAATTTAAATTTTATAATGACCATATGATAAGCGCTTAATTCCATCATCCTCGTTCCATCGTTCCATTATTTAAAATATCCATAAAATTAAAATATCCATTTAAAATATCTATAAATTAAAATATCCATTTAAAATATCCATACCAGAAAGGTGTAAGGTAACTGTTTGGATGGCCAGGAAATGCCACCCAATTCAGACAGGAACTCAGTGGGGGAGGCACCCACAGAGACCGTACGCTCCTTCCCCTACCACCAACCTCTCTGAAGGACTTACGATCCCACATGTTTAACGTGATCGTACTCCGCGTGAACGCGGCTGCAGTTTTGGCAGTGGCGGGAATCGAACCCGGGCCTACCGAGAGAAATTCCCGCGCGCTAGTGCAAATCCCGCGCGCTAACGACTGGGATACTTCGCCCTCCGCGACATTTTCCATAACTTTCTTTTTATTTACCGAATTTAGACCGGAACCCAGTGGGAGGGGCACCCACGGGGACCGTACCCTCCTTCCCCAACCACCAACCTCTCGAAAGGACTTACAGACCTACATGTTTATTCCGCGTGATCGTACTCCGCGTGAACACGGCGGCAATTTTGGAAATCGAACCCGGGCCTACCGCATGCAATTCCCGCGCGCTAACCACTGGGCTACTTCGCCCTCCGCGACAATCTCCATAACTTTCTATATATTCACCCAATTTAGACGGGAACCCAGTGGGGGAGGCATCCACAGGGGCCGTATCCTCCTTCCCCTACCACCAACCTCTCGGAAGAACTTACGGACCCACATATTTAACGTGATCGCATTCCACGTAAACACGGCGGCAGTTTTGGCAGTGGCGGGAATCGAACCCGGGCCTACCGCTAATTTCCCGCACGCTAATTTGCAATTTAAAATGACCATATGCTTAATTCCATCATCCTCATTCCATTGTTTCATTGTTCCATCATTTAAAATATCCATAAAATTAAAATATCCATTTAAAATATCCAAAAGTTAAAATATACATTTAAAAAATCCATATCGTTCCATCATTTAAAATATAAATATAATAATTTATATGGAGTAAAGGAGCTGCATTCAGAACCGTGACGTCACCTCCACCTTGACGTCCCCACCCACCACCTTCCCTCCTTCTGCGGGGGAGAAACGCCGGTTAAGAAGCGGCACGCCGAGCGGAACGCCGAGAAATTGAAATTCGGAAACTTTTAAAATCTCGATCCTGTGGGCAATACGGAATATTTCCTGACCAGATTGGACTTGTAAAAATGCCAGGTGTTTGACCTTTCTAAAAATGTAAATTATTAGTCGAAATTATGAGTAGTTTTTACGATGGAAGGATTTAAAAACGAAAGTTGGTTTTTTTGAACAGAAAGTAACTTTTGTTTTAAAATCTTTAAAAAATATTAGAAATCGAAATTGAAATTTGAAATTGATATATTTTTACTCGCAATTGTCTGCTCTTTCCGATGGTGTGATTTGTTTTTTTCTACGACGTCCGGATCGTGGAGGAAATAGGGCAAAAAGTCAAAAAACGGTCGAAATCGCATAAAACATTAAATAACAAAAAAAATAATTAAAATTTTAAAAATCGGTTTTCACGTGTCCCCTTCCCCCCCCCCCCCCGGGTCTCCGATTGCCAAATTTCGTAGCTCTCCGACGCGCGGTCGCTGAACGTATAGTGTATAAGACAGACACACAGACAGACACACACACAGACATTGCCTTTTATTATTTAAGACTAGCCGCCTTTGGCGACCAGCCTGTTCGCTACCCTTGAAAATTCTGACCGTGGCAAACTCGTTGGCGCGACCTACCAGAAAGGTGTAAGGTAACTGCTTGGAAGGCCAGGAAGTGCCACACAATTTAGACCGGAACCCAATGGGGGAGGCATCCAAAGAGACCGTACCCTCCTTCCCCTACCACAAACCTCTCGGAAGGACTTGCAGTCCCACACGTTTAACGTGATCGTACTCCGCGTGAACACGGCTGCAGTTTTGGCAATGGCGGGAATCGAACCCGGGCCTACCGAGTGAAATTCCCGCGCGCTAACCACTGGGCTACCATGCCATCCGCGACAATCTCCATAACTTTATTTTTATTCGGCAATTTTGGGAATCGAACCCGGGCCTACCAAGTGCAAATCCCGCGCACTAACCACTGGGGTACTTCACCCTCCGCGATATTCTTCATAACTTATTTTTTATTCACCCAATTTAGACCGGAACCAAGTGGGAGAAGCATCCACAGGGACCGTACCCTTCTTCCCCTACCACCAACCTCTCGGAAGGACTTACAGACCCACATGTTTAACGTGATCGTACTCCGCGTAAACACGGCGGCAATTTTGGGAATCGAACCCGGGCCTACCGAGTGCAATTTCCGCGCGCTAACCATTGGGCTACTTTGCCCTACGCGACAATCTCCATAACTTTCTTTTTATTCATCCAATTTAGACCGTACCCTCCTTCCCCTACCACCAACTTCTCGGAAGGACTCACGGACCCACATGTTTAACGTGCTCGTACTCCGCGTAAACACGGCGGCAATTTTGGGAATCGAACCCGGGCCTGGTAACTGGTTGGACGGCCAGGATGTGCCACCCAATTTAGACCGGAACCCAGTGGGGGAGGCATCCACAGGGAACGTACCCTCCTTCCCCTACCACCAACCTCTCGGAAAAACATACGGACCCATATGTTTAACGTGATCGTACTCCATGTCAGTGGCGGAAATCGAACCCGGGCCTACCGCGTGCAATTCCCGCGCGCTAACCACTGGGCTACTTCGCCCTCCGCGACAATCTCCATAACTTTCTTTTTATTCACCCAATTTAGACCGTACCCTCCTTCCCCTACCACCAACCTCTCGGAAGGACTCACGAACCCACATGTTTAACGTGATCGTACTCTGCGTGAACGTGGCGTAAGTTTTGGCAGTGGCGGGAATCGAACCCGGGCCTACTGAGTGCAATTCCCGCGCGCTAACCACTGGGCTGCCGCGCCCTCCGCGACAATCTCCATAACTTTCTACATATTCACCCAATTTAGACGGGAACCCAGTGGGGGAGGCATCCACAGGGGCCGTATCCTCCTTCCCCTACCACCAACCTCTCGGAAGGACTTACGGACCCACATATTTAACGTGATCGTATTCCACGTAAACACGGCGGCAGTTTTGGCAGTGGCGGGAATCGAACCCGGGCCTACCGCTAACTTCCCGCGCGCTAATTTGCAATTTAAAATGACCATATGCTTAATTCCATCATCCTCATTCCATTGTTTCATTGTTCCATCATTTAAAATATCCATAAAATTAAAATATCCAAAAGTTAAAATATACATTTAAAAAATCCAGATCGTCCCATCATTTAAAATATAAATATAATAATTTATATAGAGCAAAGGCGCTCTATTCAGAACCGTGACGTCACCTCCACCTTGACGTCCCCACCCACCACCTTCCCTGCTTCAGCGGGGGAGAAACGAGGCGGTACGCCGAGCGGAACGCCGAGAAATATAAAATCATGACGTCTTTAAAATTACCATCCTGAAGGCAATTTTCATTATTTCTGGACCAGATTGGACTTGTAAGAATGCCAGATGTTTGACCTTTCTGAAAATGTAAATTATTAGTCGAAATTATGAGTACTTTTCACGATGCGAGAATTTAAAAACCAAAAATCGTTTTCTTGAGCAAAAAGTGACTTTTGTTTTAAAATCTTTAAAAAATATTAGAAATCGAAATTCAGATTTGAAATTGATATATTTTTACTCGAAATTCTCTGCTCTTTCCGATGGTGTAATTTGTTTTTTTCTACGATGTCTGGATCGTGGAGAAAAAAGGGCAAAAAACAGTCGAAATCGCATAAAACATTAAATAAATAAAAAAATAATTAAAATTTTAAAAATCGGTTTTCACGTGTCCCCTTCCCTCCCCCCCCCGGGTCTCCGATTGCCAAATTTCGTAGCTCTCCGACGCGCGGTCGCGAAACGTATAGTGTATAAGACAGACACACAGACAGACAGACACACAGACATTGCCTTTTATTATATAGATTGACGTGGCAAAGCATTTAGATATATTTAATATTGGGCAAACAAAAACTAGTACCCCCGCTCCCTAAAGTTTTATTCGTCTGCCCCACCAAAAAGTCCTGAAAAAAACAAAAAAAAAAAAACACTGTGCAACAAAAAAAAAAAAAAAAAAGTGCAGGAAATCAGTTTTAAAAAATCTGTTACCTTTAAATTGTACCCAAAGAAGTGTATTTAGCAAAGTTAAAACTGTAAAGAACAAAAATTAACAGAATCGGCGTCTCATCAGTCTGGGGCTTTTTAAAACAAATTGTCATTGCTTGATATGCATTTTACTGCTTCGTTAATATCGTTCCAAGTATCATTTTGTCTACATATTATATACCTTTTGGAGTTCTTTTATATTATGTGTGTCAAAATATATTAGAAATATATATATAAGTTAAAAAATTTAAGAAATAGTGTGAATTTGCTGAAGAGTGAATAATACCTAAATCTTTAAGTCCATTTATTTCAAAATAGATTTTTTCATATTGTATCAACTTTAAAAGGATATATCTAAAATTCTTTGCGAAGTACACACATAAAATTTTGTACAGATTTTATCTCTTTTATTTTCAATAAATAGTCTTCAGAATTTTTAATTTCGAGTAAAAACTTTCAAAATATTTATCTCTAGGCAAAACTCATTAAAAAAAAAATATTTTTTTTTTTACTTTTAATAATATTGAAATTTTTATAAATAATATTTTTATAAATTCTGAAGACAAATTAACAAGAAAATAAACATTATGCAAATGCATGTGCAAGTAAACATTATGCAAATTGATCAATTAGTTTAGTAGTTATATCAAAAGTTAAATATGTTTATAATATAAAATTTATAAATTTATTATTTTTAAATAAAATTTCAAACTGTTCAAGAATTTTTTATATGTAAAGTGATCTTTATATAAACACACATTTCAGGAAAAAAATTGCATTAAAAATACTCATAAATAAAAAAATTAAATTTTCTGTCCCGGATTCCCTTAAATATCTCGAGAACGGTACATCTTAGAGTAATGGGATAGATCTTATTCCTTTTGTCGTTTTTAATTACGTATAAAATAAACATTTAATTGATACATTATTTTATTTTAATTCGGATATTTTAGATTTGCAGGTCTTTTCGCAAAAAAAGGCAATTATTTTTTCCGAATCCTGCTAAAATCTAACCAGCACTACAATATCCCACAAGTGACTTATCTACTAAATTTTATGTCATTTAGTCAATTAGTTTATCGCCTAGAGATACATACAATTTTTGCAGGCCATTTCGCAAAAAAAAATCTGATGTGGGCAGCACATGACTTTCCTTATATAATGCAATGAATTTACTACTTTTACAGTAAAAAAATAGATTATTTTTATAGTAGATATTTATATTCTTTCCAAGATATTGAATTTTCGTCAATGAGTCGTCATTTTCATTCATTTAGCGACATTTTTATCCATTTGGCGAGTTTTTCTTTAATTTAGCAACATTTAAAAATGTCGCCAAGTTGGCGACCGAATTCGTTGCCAAAATCTCGACAAGCGTTATGGAGGGAGAAATAAGTTATTCTTACAGCAGGTAAATTACTATTGACGTTCAAATACGAAAGTATTACTCAAAATAATTTTTTTTCATGAATGGAACGAGCTAGATCCACGAGAATGATGTCACCCAATTTATCGCATGGTATTACATATGAAAAGTGAACATGTTTCTCAATAGGAAATATTTTTTTTTATTTTATATGACTTTTTGATAATTTTTTTGAAAAATGTGCAATATCTCGAGAACGGTTCATGTTAGCGTTCTAAAATTTATGTCAATCGTTTTCTACTGAAAAATTACGTAAGAAATGTCTATTTGCGTAACTTTATTAAAGGTTTTGATTTTTTGACGATTTTTTCAAAATTTCACTCGAAAATTTAGGGGAGTTCTGAACATTCGATTGCTTATAAAAACAATAGGTTTCCAGTGTTTATGGATTGTAATTTTGTGTACCAAATTTCGTTCGAATCGGTACATTCGTTCGTCAGTTATCGTCTACACAGGCTCACTGACACACACACACACACACACACATACTTTCACATACACACACACACAGACATCACTTCAAAAATGTTCGATTCGTGATCAGGGATGCTTGAAACGTGCTCTCCCGTCGAAAACTCGAATTCGAATTTTTTCCACCCCGTCACAATACTTTCCTTATACATTATTGTATATAAGGAAAGTAAAAAGGCAGGTTGCTTTTTCACGAATCGTACGAAAATCTAAGCAGCACCAGAATCATCCACAAACAACCTCACTACAAAATTTTATGAAATTGATCAATTAGTTTTTGAATTAGATTGAATACATTATACATTGCACAGTCACACACACACGCACACAGACACACAAGCCACTCTAAAAATAGTTTTTTCATGCTCTAGAGCAGTGCTCTTCAACCTGTGTTCCGCGGAACCCTAGGGTTCCACTCAAACGCTTTAGGGGTTCCGCGAGTCGATACTACAATTCGTTGTTTTTGTTTTGTTTTTCTTTGTTTTCAATTTCATATGACATATATATGTATAATACAAATACTTTATATGAAATATTTATCTTCTTGTTTGAATTAATGCAAATTTATATCTTATATAAAGTTTTTATAACAAAGGCAGATACGCACCTTGTTCATAACATGTAATACGTAATATGACACATCCCCCCTAAAATCAAATCTGGGTGTGCTACTGAACGAAGGGTTCCATAAAAAAAATATCTCAAAAAAAGGGTTCCGTGAGATGACAAAGGTTGAAGAACACTGCTCTAGAGAACGTGTAAATCTGTCGAAAACTCGAGATACGATTTTCGAAACGATTCCAATATCTTTCCTATTCATTACCATGTATTGTAGGGAAAGTAGAAAGAGGAATGTGGTCATACAGATTTGAAGAAACGGACTGTAAGATTCACTTCATATGTAGCATGAAAAAAAGCGTCATCTTCTCAATGGAAGGTATAGAAATCGATTCCCTTTAAAGATAAGATCTCTTTAAGCATTATTATTAAAATCTAAAAACAAAAATAAAAATTCTATTTTAAGAATATTTTTACAGCAGCTGCAAGTTTTCCTTTCCAATATCGCTTTAGGTTTTTTTTATTTAAACGTGAAATACATCCTAACAAGTAGAATTCAAATAAGGCAATAAAAAAATCTTGAATATGTATTTAACTGCCGTCGTATATGTATTAAAATGTTGTTAAATTCAGATGAATTGATTTTCTTCCTGATGAGAACTTTGCGTGCTGAAACAAATGTTCTACTTTTTTTATAAATGTTTTTTAGATAATATGTTACTAAAAGAGATTTTACCGTAAAAATATAAATGAAAAACCTAAAAAAAAAATCTTTAGTAGTTAGAATATTAATGTCTCTACAGATTCAACTTGTTTCATTTACGTTAAATTTTTTACTTTCCCTGTAATACATGATAATATAGGGAAAGTATTGGTATTGTGTCAAAAATTGCGAATCGAGTTTTCGGCGAATATACACGTTTTGGAACCTCTAGAACACGAAAAAAATATTTTGAGCGTGACGTCTGTGCGTGTGTGTGTGTCTGTCTGTCCGTCTGTTTGTCTGTCTGTCAGTTCAGATTTTGTATCCACTCTAACTGAAAAACTAATTGACCGAATTTCATTAAATTCGTAGGTAAGTCCCTTGTATGTGAACCTGGAGCTAATTAGATTTCGGTACGATTTGGGTTTAAGGAACCTACCCTTTTTTGCGAAGTGACAGGCAAAAATTACTGTATCCATTCTAGTTGAAAAACTGATAGATTAAATTTTACAAAATTTGGTAGATAAATCACTTGTAGGTTAACCTGGTGCTTGTTAGATTTTGGGACGGTTCGAAAAAAAAGAACCTGCCTTTTTTGCGAAATGATTCGCTGAAATCATTAAATCTAAAAATAAAATATCACGTATGCTTAAAATATATCAATTAAATGCTTATTTAATACGTGATTTTGGACGACGAAAATAATAAGATCAACCTCATTACTCTAGGACTGGCCGTTCTCGATATATTTTAGGTTTTTCGCATTTTCGCTATTCCAGCTAAGAAAATAAGTCCTGTTACCAAATGAAAACGAAAATTGAGTTACAAGTGCAAATTCCGTGTAATTTAAAGTAATTAGGGCTATTATTTTGTACATTTAAACTCAATTTAATGAATTATTGAAGAAATAAAGAGAACGTAAGTATGAGGCTGCAGTGAAAGTCATGTGCTGCCCACATCAGATTATATATATATATATATATATATATATATATATATATATACTCATTATATATAAGTAGTAAAGAAGTAGCGGTTCACTGACAATCCGGATCTACGGATCCGAGCTGACGTCATCGGCTTATCTTATCGGATGACGTCATCGGCTTATCTTATCTTATCAGATAAGCTTATCTTATCAGATGACGTCATCGGCTTATCTTATCGGATGACTCACTCGATAAGATTATTGGATGACGTCATGTACTGACACAGACAGTGGGGTTGAAGAACTTGGCGGCCATCTTGGAAATTTTGGTGGCGCCCTCTATGGACAGGTTGGAGAACTGTGTTGGCTAAAAGGAAAGAATTGGTTCTGGACTGAGCTGGATTCGAACTGGGGACCTCTTGCACCGTAGGACAGTGTTTTACCCAGTATACACTTTGAGACTTGTAGGCAGATGGTGAATGAATGATATCTTTCCTGCGAAAAAAGTTGGGGACATACATTCATAATTATAAAAATTAAGCAGTAATTAAAAATAGGGAGTAATTAAAACAATAAGCCGTAATTAAAAAATAAGTAATTAAGAAAGATCTGTTTTGGACTATGACGCCATCTTGTGAACTTTGGACCGATGACGTTATCATATGTTAGATCTTAGGTAAGATAAGCTCTCATTTTAGTATTGCAGTTAGGGTGCATATCGTTCATTTCTAGTGTGGCGATTGAGCGTCGCCGTGGTCCCGAACCAGGGACCTGATGCTTCGTAGACCGACATTATAATCACTGAGCAAAAGCTAGCTCTTCCTCTGTTCTTATAATTCGGGTTTTTGCTCGTGAGGCATCTTTGATAGATGTCTTTGCTGCCGCACACTCCCCTCGCTGATGAGGAGGCCGAGAGGCGTGTCGTCAGGGCCGGGAGGCGTGTTGCCTCGGCGTGACGGACAGTTGTGGTCAACCAGGAAGGGAGTGTCAAGGCTTCTGACTCCTGTGGTGCTGCCATCTCGTGCTGAGAGGCGAAGTCGTTGGAGAAGGTTGCGTTTTTTAAACGTCCAGTCATCATTGTGGCGATTGAGCGTCGCCGTGGTCCCGAACCAGGGACCTGATGCTTCGTAGACCGACATTATAATCACTGAGCAAAAGCTAGCTCTTCCTCTGTTCTTATAATTCGGGTTTTTGCTCGTGAGGCATCTTTGATAGATGTCTTTGCTGCCGCACTAGTTTGGATGTCGGCTGGTGAAGACCTCATTCTGTAAGTTTATTTTCATGTTTTTGCTAACTATTCTTGTATATTCTGTGCGATGTGGTAAGCATATCCCCTAAAGATATAAAAATATACAAAATTTTCCTATGTATTTAATGATAGTGTGATTAAAAATTATGAATTTTAACTAAGTTTGGTACATATTTCCACTTTATGATTTCGAAGATGAATAAAATAATGTAGACAGCCTCCCACGTAGATAACAATTGCGCTTGGCACAAACCGATGTTGTGCGATTCATTGAAAATTACAAGTTCTAACCCCTTCATGTCTTATCATATGTAATCTATTTGCACACGACACTCTATTTAGGTCACGTGATTAGTCTTATGACGTGGTCCGATAAACCATTTCAACCTTGGACGTTGCGTGGATAGGTTCGGTTCGTTCACAGCTGCGAGAAAATTATAGTATTTTAAGATCATAGTGTTTTAAAAATAAATCTTATACTGTGAATGTGGTACTTGGATGTTATTATCTGCAAGTATAATGTCTAAAATTCAAAGTATGCCATCACTCGAACAGTTAATTTCTAGTGGAAATAGTGTGGAGTTGTCGGTTCCTACCCTAGATGAAACAAAATCTGTGGATATCGTCTCAAATGTGATTAATTCACCTTCATCAAACTTTGTGGTGAATTGGTTAGACACCTATCTTATGTCTTCCATACCCCCAGCAGAAACATCCACCACTGCCGATTCACAAGTCCTCACCGAGGTCGGAAACTCATCTCAAGATCTGCTTTCTTGTGCTCTAGCACACAGCGGAGTGTTTGCCGCCACTACAGAATCTGTTTCGACTGAATTTCCTTCTTCAGATTCCGTGCAAGATGCACTCCGTCGTTGGCATTTAGGTTCTGGTGTCTATGTATATTTGAAACTTCGCCATGAGAAGCTAAAAGTGTATATATGGAGATATATCTCTAACGAACGAAATGAACTAGTGCCTACGCGTGAATGGGTTACATTGTCACCTGCTACTTGGAGTGAATTTTCACAAAAATTGTGGTCGTTCAATAGTCTATATGCGGATACCTCTTTCGTCAGTCGCAATGAGTTGTTCTGTTTCAATGACAATGGAAAACTTCATTTACAGAAGATAATTCAATTATATGATTCAAAATTTTGTCTAACGCAGTGTCATATTACCTTAGATAAAAATCAAATAGCATGTTTAATGAATTGTGTCAACAACATTAGTATGGAACTTCGAGAAAGTATATTTCTAGAGTGGCTTCCTGCTCAAATATTAAAAATAAAGGACACGATAACCTTTCTACCATCCGTTATTTGTGACAAAAATTTTGCATTCGAACAATTAATCTCATGTATTCATGAGAGCATGATGTATCATGTAAGAAAACTTTTCAAATGTGTTGGCTGTGTTAGTCAAATTGAAGAACAAAGTTACCATGAATGTCTTTACAATACTCCATTAGAAATGTACAACAGAGTGGCTGAACAGGTACTTCTAAATCTTGACATTAATAACATAGCAAAGAAAGTTTTGTTGCGTGGTGAAGAAGTCTTTTACTGGTATGATCGAAATTTTTTCAAGTCATTTAAATCAGAGGACTATGAATGTGCGATAAGGAAATTATTTTAACTTGTTTGATTAAATGTGCAACAAATAATGCTTAATGTGTATTTTATGAAGAATAGATTCATTAAATGGATTTTTATCTTTCAAACTGAACTCCTTATTTACATTCATCAACTCATTTTTAACATGTTTTATTTAAAAATGCTATGTACTCGTAGGTTATGTATCTATACATTCAAGTATAACAGGTTTACTAATATCGCTTTTTAAAATAAAATACAAAAAAAAATTAAAAATAAATTTATTCGAATCATATAAAATGATTACAGCGTGAGTTTCGTAATGAACGATATTTGCACTTTACAGAGATTAATTTATAAAATTTATATTCAGTGTTTAAATCATAAAATTTATAATCGATGTCAAAATTCTGAATTCATTCAAAATAAATGCTAAGTTATGTTCCATTCTCTAAAGTATGAAGATTCGTAACCAATGTTGTGTTTCAATCTCTAAGAATAGTCGAAAATTTAGCCCTATCTTCCTAAAAGTCTACGAAGTTTGGGATTTATTTCGTAGGAAGTGTAAAATTTTGTCTCAGATCTCAGTTTCGCCCTATCATTTTCCAGGTGATGTTAAATATGTACATTCAAATGTGGACATTCATTATGAATTGAATGATTATATGGTGCGCCTACACCCGCGAGATCATGACATTTCTATGTGCATGTCAATAATGTCTCGTATTAAGATATCAAAACTCATTACATGTTTCTTTTAAAGAGTTAAATGCATATCTTTCATATTTTAATATTATTACAATGTACTACACTTGGCCTAGAGGGTCAGTCTTTCATTTAAATTCAATGTTGACAATCGCATGTCCTTAAAAAAAATCGTTAAATGATATTCTATTCCCCTAAAATTCATGACAGTTTTAAAAATATGCCGATTTAAGGGGCTTTAGATGTTGCTGTAACATTAAAAACATATCTCTTATTCAGTAATTATCCACTAAGTATTGTGCAATTTTTGCAAGTTTTATTAAAATATCATAATTTTATGCGCTAAAGGAGTCTTAGGCCTTGAGTAAGATTAAAAAAATAAAAAAAAATCCTAGTTCATCAAACATTCGCTAAGATGCAAACAATTCGGTAAAATAGTAAAATACAATCATGTCTGTAAAAATGCTCGATTCGTGTTCCTTAGCTTGTTAAATTCTAAACTTCGGTGCTAAAATTACATCCATCACTTTAAAAATGGTTAAATCGTATACAATGCGCTATAATTAAGAAAGAATAACTGCCTGGTGGCAACACGTCAACATAATGACGTCATTATAGATAAGATCTAATTTTTAATGCTGTAATGAGTGCGTGTGTCTCATTTGGAGTGTTGGCGGTAAGCTGTGAAGATGTCGCTCCGTGAGTTCTAATTTTGTTAACTATTTTCAGTGTGAATATAAGAATTATATGAAATGATTCTAAATATTCATACTTAGAAGCTTCAACTAAGTTTGGTTTCATCGAAATATTTGTGTTGTAAATATTTGCATCGGTAAAAACACCATCGGTAGTTCAAACAGTCGATTCGTATTTAGAAAATTCTAGAACCGTAGTGTACAACTGTAGAAATCTATTTTAAAAGCTGTGGAAACATATATTTTTTCAAAAAAAAAAAAAAATGTACGCCATACAATTTATGTCTACCAATGAAATACAACTATTTCGGACATTTTTAAAAATTTAAAGAGTTTAAAAGTTAGTGCGATAAAATCTCACACAATACTTACACGTTTCATGTTTAGTAGGTTTTAATACTGGGTGTTGAAATCTAGGTACATGTATGTGCAAAATGGCCTATTCCTATTCAATAGATTTAAAAATGTGTTGGTGTTCTGTAAAAATAATCGAAACTGTACACTCACTTCTAAGTTCTATAATGGTAGTAAAAATTATACCCTTCACTGTTAAAATGGTCAAATGATATTCACTGGCTTTTATTTTATTTAAACTTAAAGCTAAAGTTTTGTGGGTGAAAATATTCGATTCGTTAGCTTGTTAAATTCTAAACTTCGATATTTCAATTACATCCACCACTTTAAAAATGGCCAAATCATATTCAATGCACAATATAATTAAAATGATGTATTTCAGATTATGTGTACCAAATCAGACCCCTGAAGTATCCAGTTACTAGAAATATATTATTAGAAAAAATAGGTGGCAACACCTCATAATGCTGACGTCATTATAGATAAGATCTAATTCTTAATAGCGTAATGAGAGTGTGTCAATCATTTGGAGTTTAGCCAGCAGCTAGTGAAGACGTTGGATGTGAGTTCTAAGTTTCATTATTATTTTTATAAAAAGAAAAAAAAAATCATTTCGTTATTATAATAGTCGTATATGCTGTTAGATTTATTTAATTGAAAAGAAAATTTAAAAAAAAAATGTACAAGGTTTGAGGCGGTGCGAAGACACCGGGTGGATGGTGGGCTTAAACCTAAAAAAAAAATATTTGTTACTATCAATGTATATTATTTAACAAGTTTCTGGTATTATAATTTTTAATGTATGTTTTGTTTTTCAGCTGTGAGAGTCATGGTAAGTTTAAAAAGTAAGTTTTTTAATGATGTGTATTAATCACGTTTCTTTCAGGAATGAGTTTGCGAAAAATTTATGGGCCACCGAAAAAAAAAAATAGTCAATTCGTGTTTAGCAGCATGTAAAATTTTAAAAACGATGTAAAAAAAACCTTGCATAGTACTTTTACTATATTCCCAGTAAATCATCGCAGAACTCCATGAATGCATTCTTGTTAGCTGAAAAAATTGTCGAAACGTGTTCAGCGAGTAGAATAACCTATTCCTAAAATCTCACAAGCTTTTAAAACATACATCTTGGCTGATACACCTCTTCTAAAAGGGTTAAATCCTGTACCCAAATTGTGGTAAAAATTTATAACATTAAACATGCGATATTCTAGTTCACTATGGAGTCCCCCATTCCTTCATTCAAAAACACCCCAAAAATCATTTCATTAAAATTCAAAAACATACACCCCGTCCTTAAAAATCACTGACGAATGGTCAATGTAAAAAAATTATCTTCATTAGAGCATGTATGAGCGTGAAGCTAAAATTATTAATGCATCGTTCGACTATCGAATTAAAAGAACACAAAAACCACATTCAAAAAATTAATTGTATTATTATTCGTCGCATGTATTTCATTCAAGTGCCAATAGATGGCGCCATCACCGTCGTCTAAACTTTCGTAAATGTCTTCAAGCATTTTCCAAAACATTTCATAAAAACAATAATTACCCAATCATTAAAAAATAATCCCCTTATTAAAATTCAATTATGACTATATTCCATTTTTTTTTCATAATATATTTTATTCATTTATTAAAAATTAATTAAAATCTTAATTCACTCGAACCATCCCCTCGTATAAATTCAGAAAATATTCTAAGTACCCAACTCCTTTCACAGGGAAGACATCATTCATTATTTCATTCAAGTGTCAATAGAGGGCGCCATCATCGTCGTAAATGTCTTGAAGCATTTTCCAAACCATTCCATAAAAACAATAATTACCCAATCATTTAAAAAAATAATCCCCTTATTAAAATTAAATTATGACTATATTCCATTTTTTTTTCATAATATATTTTATTTATTTATTAAAAATTAATTAAAATCTTAATTCATTCGAACCATCCCCTCGTAAAAGTTCAGAAAATATTCTAAGTCCCCAACTTTTTTCGCAGGAAAGATATCATTCATTCACCATCTGCCTACAAGTCTCAAAGTGTATACTGGGTAAAACACTGTCCTACGGTGCAAGAGGTCCCCAGTTCGAATCCAGCTCAGTCCAGAACCAATTCTTTCCTTTTAGCCAACACAGTTCTCCAACCTGTCCATAGAGGGCGCCACCAAAATTTCCAAGATGGCCGCCAAGTTCTTCAACCCCACTGTCTGTGTCAGTACATGACGTCATCCGATAAGATAAGCCGATGACGTCATCTGATAAGATAAGCTTATCTGATAAGATAAGATAAGCCGATGACGTCAGCTCGGATCCGTAGATCCGGATTGTCAGTGAACCGCTACTTCTTTACTACTTATATATATATTGACTTTAATATTATATGTTCGTTCTATTTCCCAAAATAATTTAATTAAGTGAATACTTATTTGAAATTAGTTGTATACCTGTTCTTCGTATGGAATGTAAAAAAACTTCCCAATTTACGGTTCTATTCCCAATTTACGGTGAAATTTTAAAATTGGGAGTCTTTCATATTGAAATTTTAAAATAACCAACTGCGGTTCCCGCAACTAGCGGTCTCTAAATATGGCAGTTTCATTTTATAGCAATCAATATTTTAATCAAATATGCAAAAAAAAAAAAGAAACTTAAATTTGGGGGTGGGGTAATTAACACTTCCCTCCCCCACAAAAATAGAAACTCTGACTCCTCCAAAAGGATGTTAAACATCAAAACACTTTATGGGAAATTAGGGGTGCCGGTGGAATGAAGAGGGGGGGGGGGGGAGAGAGAGCATACTGCGGTGTAAAATTGGTCTTTGGCATTAAAATGCAGTGCAAGATAATATTAAAAATAGGGTGATAATCTTAGTATTTATGATAGATAATAGCATTAATTTCTGCATAGTTGGATTGCCTTTGTACGACGTGTTGTAAAGAACCGTTACAAAGCCTTCCTATTTTATTCAGTTATTACTTACTTTTAAAGCAAGGTAAAATATTATTGATTTTACCATAAAAGACGCCTTTGAAATATTTTTAGACGCTATTGCAGTTCCTTTTTACGCTTTTTGGAGTTTAAAATTCATCCGTTATTGAAGTATAATGGAATTTACGTTATTGGTTAAAACATTATCGTTATCAATTACAGCATTATTCATTAACTAATAGCAATTGGAGACCCAAATGTTATTGAGAGTCTCAAGATTGCGAGACCAGTGTGGCATGATGGTACCAGCATAATGATTGGCTTTGTTTTTGCCAAATATAAAAATATTTCTACACTCGACGTATGATATATCTATGCTAGTACACAACTCCAATAACTGAATGGTACACTTGATGGCACACGCGCCGCCATGGCGTAGGTTTGGTGAGTTAAGTTACAAGGAACATTACACCGAAGCCAATTTTCTGCATTTATATATTTCTCTCCGCTCATTTCGAAATTTCAACACGGTCTCATAGTCCATGATCTATTCGACTGTACAGTTTTCATTTTGTTAAGTAACAATTTTTAAACATGGCTTCGGTGAAGCCCATCTTCTTGATATTATGTGCAATTTATGGGGAATAGATTCGCCTCCATCAGATCCGAAGCTTGTTTACGTCATTCTGTCTCATTTTTGTGATTGCCTTTCAGTCTTAAATAGTATATATTTATTGGTAATAAACTAATGTCCGATATACTGTCAATGTTGACGCCATTCCGTCGGGACTATAATTTTGTTCTATTCACACACCTGTTCTTTGGTTTCACGTGGGTATAACGACCTCCTCCCCCCCCCCTCCCCAAAGCAGATATTACCCCTTCTCCCTTGAAGGGCGCAATTAAAATCAAAACCCGTCATTTAAACAATTAAGAGCGCGGTTGGACTGGAATTAGCTAAATACAGTTTCGTTCGTTTTAAACAGGTGACACAAAAAGTTGTATATCCAGGTGACATGTAGTGGTGGTGCGAGATTATATCCACCAGCAGAACAAAAATCACCCACATTAGAAGCCGAGATACAAAATTAGAGAAAGGGAGCTAGATCAAGTAAAGTTATGCCCAAGAGTTTGACACAAAGATATGTATATCCATATGACACGTAAAGATGGTTCTACTATAGCCACCAGAAGAACCAAAATCAGTTAATTAAGATCCGAGATGTGAAATTAGAAGATGGGGGGGGGGGATAATTAAAGGTGGTGTGAACCCCAAGAGCATATATTACCTCTCCCCTTCCGACGGACGCGATTAAATAAATAACCCGTTAATTAAAACAATTAAGAGCGCAGTCGCAATGGGATTTGTCAAAAATAGGCAAGTTCGTGTTTTACAGGTAACACAAAAAAGTTTATCTAAGTGATACATAGTGATGGTACAGAGGCTATATCCGCCATCATAACCAAAATTACTCAATTAGGAGCAGAGATGTAAAATGAGACGACTAGATGAAGATAAAGTTACGCTGAGGGGAGTGGACATAAAATATATGTATATTCAGGTGAAAAGTAGTTAACATTTTAATCCGTGTAATCCAATTAAAAAATTCTGATGTGGGCAGCACATGACTTTCCTTATATAATGCAGTGAATTTACTACTTTACAGTTAAAAAAAAATAGGTTTTTCTTATAGTAGATACTTATATTCTTTCCAAAATATTGAATTTTCGACAATTATTTGTCATTTTCATTGCCTTAACGTCATTTTTAACACTTTACAACAAAGTTGAAAAGTGTTTATGACTTTGTTCATTCTGTCTGTCTGTCTGTCTGTCTGTCTGTCTGTCTGTCTGTCTGTCCGTTAGCACGATAACTGCCGTAAAAATGACTTAATCAAAATGAAATTTTAGTATGTTGTTCAGACGGTCTATAGGACCTATGGGAATATAAATGAATAATATCACCCAATTAGTTTTGAATTGAACCCGGGTTGAAAAAATGGAATACATTGAGCCCTATGGGACCTAATTTTTCAAGCATTTTTAAGCGGATTTAAAATTCACAAATTGCTTCGAAAATTTTAGGCAATATTCAAATTGTTCCATAAAATATATAAAAAAAATTCAGCGAAATATATTCAGTTGTTTTTTAAATAAAAATTAAAATAATAATAACACCTCTTATATTAAGCGATCACGTGTCCATGATATGAAACGATCACATGACCCACTTCAAAATGATATATGGCATCCATCTTGTGTCAAAATCGTGATTTTTACAGTTCTTTTTAATTCATATTGAGTGTTGTATCCGTCCTAAAATTACTTTATTTTTGCCTAAATTCTGTGCATCTACATACTGAAACAACGCAATGACAATATATTTCAGTTTAAATGCTCTTCCAAATTTGATTATTTCTACTATTAAGCCTATTTTTCACCTATGTAAAATGTAAACAGCAAAATATGTAGAATGAGTTGTATTAGAATCGCTGTAATTCTTTAACACAAAATCATTTAGTCCATGGAGTCTGCTTAGCTGATATGAATTCATTGATTTTAGAAAGAGAAGGACGATATTTTTCGATGAAGTTTTACGCATAGAGTTTACTTATTTGCAGCTCAATGGTCTTAATTTTTAAATAAAATAAATTGTTATAGTATTGTGATGAATGACATGAATGGGGGAATTATTTATGAATGAAATGTTGCTTTTATAGAGAGAGCCAGGCGTGTTATTTTTTTATGACGTCATTTGAATGGATTTCAGTTGTTTTCGATGAAGTTTTCAAATATAATAAATTATCGTAGTATTATGATAATTCTAAAATTATTACCGAGGAATGTATAACATTTAAGAGATGTTCAAACCAGGCAATTTATACTTTAATGCCGTCATTTGAATGAAGTTAATTTTTTTCGATGAAGATTTAAGGTTTCAAATATAATAAATTAATGTAGTATTGTGATAAGTTTTAAAATATTACCGAGGAATGTATTGCATTTTAGACATGTTTAAATAAAATTGCATTGAAGTTGGAAAGTGTTTCATAATCAATGCTTTAAGCATGATTGATCTTTCTTGTTATTCATTTGGCGAGATTTTCGTTAATTTGTCAACATTTCAAAAAGTCGCCAAGTTGGCGACATTCCACCAAATTCGTCGCCAAAATCTCGCCAAGCGTTATGGACGGAGAAATAAGTTATTCTTATAGCAAATCAATGACTATTGGCGTTCAAATACAGCATTACTCAAAATATCTTTTCTCATGAATGGAACGAGCTAGATCCACGAGAATGATGTCACCCAATTTATTGCATGATATTACATATGAAAAGTGAACATGTTTCTCAACAGTTAATATTTTTTTTTAATTTATGGGATTTTTTGATACATTTATTTGAAAAATGTGCAATATCTTGAGAACGGTTCATGCTAGCTGTCTAAAGTTTATGTTAATCGTTTTCTAAGGTAACATTACATAAGAAATGTCTATTTGCGTAACTTTATTAAAGGTTTTGATTTTTTGATGATTTTTTCAAAATTTTACTCAAAAATTTAGGGGGGGGGGTTCTGAACATTCGATTGCATTTAAAAACAATTCCAGCACTCACGGATTGTGATTTTTGTACCAAATTTCATTCGAATCGCTCCATTCGTTCGTGAGACATCGTCTCCACAGTCTCACTGACACACACACACACACACATACTTTCACACACACATACACACACACAGACAGACATCACCTCAAAAATGTTTCATTCGTGATCAGTCATGCTTGAAACGTGCTCTCCCGTCGAAAATTCGAATTCGAATTTTCGACCCCGTCACAATACTTTCCTTATACATATATTATGTATATAAGGAAAGTAAAAATCAATTAAATCAGTTTAGCGGTATCAATTGAAACAGTTTTGCGGTAACTTTTTTTCGCAAATTACTTCAAAGTATAAATAGTATGTAACATCCAATCACATATTTACAACAATATACGACTTTTAAAATCTTGCGTAACGATAACCAGCTATAACGAAAACCACAACAATAGCTTCAGTAATAGAGTTATTTGTTAATTGTTTAAATCATTTACATATTACTTCTCTTGAAATGGCAACAGCGTTTGCGGCAATGAATTGTTAGAATTTGAAGGAAAATTTTAAAAAAAATTGAATTTTAACTTCAAAGTTGTATAAAAAAACTTTTTCAAAGTTTTTGGCACATGTGGCTCTTTAAAATATGTTTAGATGTAATTTGATAAAAAAAATGGTGATCCTAGCATGAAAATTGTATTGGATGATAGATTTTCCAGATGGATATCTATTTAGCTTCTTTTAAGACATTTCAGCCATCGGTCCGGAATTAAAAATTCTGTATAAAAGAGACTAGGTTTTTTTAATTTCGACATTTAAGAAACAAAACTGAAAATCTTAGCGTAATACAGTTAAAGAAAAAATAAGAAAATTGGAAATCTCAACTCTGAAATTTGAGGTGTGATTATACTTTTAATATCTGAGGTCTCCTTGTCGTGATATCGTGCGTTTTTTAAATAAATTTATCAAGAAATATACATAAAATTTAAACAGTAGTAAAAATTATTAAATAAATTCATTACCCGCATGCAATATTATACAACGCATATGTGAACAACATCATTTTCGTGGATGTAGTTCGTTCCGTTCCCGAGATAAAATATACTTTTATAATAGTCTTGTCTTTTGACGTTCAAGAATTCGCTAAAAGTCATTCATTTTAGGAGATAATGTCAATTACATTTTGATGAGAATTTTACACGTGACTATTGCAGAGTGCACGTTGACAATTTTATCTCAGTAGCTCAACGGTAGAGCGTCTGGCCAGCACGAAGATCCATGGTTCGATTCCCGGCCAGGGCAGCAAGGCACCCGAACAAATCAACCAATGGCACTCGAACAAATCAACCAATGGCACCCGAACAAATCAAACAATGTCATCCGAACGAATCAAACAATGGCACCGGAACAAATCAACCAATGACACCCGAACAAATCAACCAATGGCACCCGAACAAATCAACCAATGGCACCCGAACAAATCAAACAATGGCACCCGAACGAATCAAACAATGGCACCCTAACAAATCAAAAGCAGACACCCGAACAAATCAAACATTGGCACCCGAACAAATCAAACAGTGGCACCCGAACAAATCAACCAATGGCACCCGAACAAATCAACCAATGGCACCCGAACGAATCAAACAATGGCACCCAACGAATCAAACAATGGCACCCGAACAAATCAACCAATGGCACCCGAACAAATCAACCAATGGCACCCGAACAAATCAAACAATGGCACCCGAACAAATCAACCAATGGCACCTGAACAAATCAACCAATGGCACCCGAACGAATCAAACAATGGCACCCGAACGAATCAAAAAAAGACACCCAAACAAATCAAACATTGGCACCCGAACGTATCAAACAGTGGCACCCGAACAAATCAACCAATGGCACCCGAACAAATCAAACAATGGCACCCGAACAAATCAAGCAATGGAACCCGAACAAATCAACCAATGGCACCCGAACAAATCAACCAATAGCACCCGAACAAATCAAACAATGGCACCCGAACAAATCAACCAATGGCACCCGAACAAATCAACCAATGGCACCCGAACAAATCAAACAATGCCACCCGAACATATCAAACAATGGCACCTGAACAAATCAACCAATGACACCCGAACAAATCAACCAATGGCACCCGAACAAATCAATAAAAGACACCCGAACGAATCAAACATTAGCACCCGAACAAATCAAACAGTGGCACCCGAACAAATCAACCAATGGCACCCGAACAAATCAAACAATGGCACCCGAACAAATCAAACAATGGCACCCGAACGAATCAAACAATGGCACCCGAACAAATCAAAAAAAGACACCCGAACAAATCAAACATTGGCACCCGAACGAATCAAACAGTGGCACCCGAACAAATCAACCAATGGCACCCGAACAAATCAAACAATGGCACCCGAACAAATCAAACAATGGAACCCGAACAAATCAACCAATGGCACCCGAACAAATCAACCAATGGCACCCGAACAAATCAATAAAAGACACCCGAACGAATCAAACATTAGCACCCGAACAAATCAAACAGTGGCACCCGAACAAATCAACCAATGGCACCCGAACAAATCAAACAATGGCACCCGAACAAATCAAACAATGGAACCCGAACAAATCAACCAATGGCACCCGAACAAATCAACCAATGGCACCCGAACAAATCAACCAATGGCACCCGAACAAATCAACCAATGGCACCCCAGCAAATCAACCAATGGCACCCGAACGAATCAAACAATGGCACCCGAACGAATCAAACAATGGCACCCGAACAAATCAAACAATGGCACCCGAACAAATCAAACAATGGCACCCGAACAAATCAAACAATGGCACCCGAACGAATCAAACAATGGCACCCGAACAAATCAAACAATGGCACCCGAACAAATCAAAAAAAGACACCCGAACAAATCAAACATTGGCACCCGAACGAATCAAACAGTGGCACCCGAACAAATCAATCAATGGCACCCGAACAAATCAACCAATGGCACCCGAACAAATCAAACAATGGCACCCGAACGAATCAAACAATGGCACCCGAACAAATCAACCAATGGCACCCCAGCAAATCAACCAATGGCACCCGAACGAATCAAACAATGGCACCCGAACGAATCAAACAATGGCACCCGAACAAATCAAACAATGGCACCCGAACAAATCAAACAATGGCACCCGAACAAATCAAACAATGGCACCCGAACGAATCAAACAATGGCACCCGAACAAATCAAACAATGGCACCCGAACAAATCAAAAAAAGACACCCGAACAAATCAAACATTGGCACCCGAACGAATCAAACAGTGGCACCCGAACAAATCAATCAATGGCACCCGAACAAATCAACCAATGGCACCCGAACAAATCAAACAATGGCACCCGAACGAATCAAACAATGGCACCCGAACAAATCAAACAATGACACCCGAACAAATCAAAAAAAGACACCCGAACAAATCAAACATTGGCACCCGAACGAATCAACCAGGCACCCGAACAAATCAAACAATGGCACCCGAACAAATCAAACAATGGAACCCGAACAAATCAACCAATGGCACCCGAACAAATCAACCAATGGCACCCGAACAAATCAACCAATGGCACCCGAACAAATCAAACAATGGTTCCCGAACGAATCAAACAATGGCACCCGAACAAGTCAAACAGTGGCACCCGAACAAATCAAACAATGGCACCCGAACAAATCAAACAATGGAACCCGAACAAATCAACCAATGGCACCCGAACAAATCAACCAATGGCACCCGAACAAATCAAACAATGGAACCCGAACAAATCAAACAATGGAACCCGAACAAATCAACCAATGGCACCCGAACAAATAAACCAATGGCACCCGAACAAATAAACCAATGGCACCCGAACAAATCAAACAATGGCACCCGAACATATCAAACAATGGCATCCGAACAAATCAACCAATGGCACCCGAACAAATCAAACAATGGCACCCGAACAAATCAAACAATGGCACCCGAACGAATCAAACAATGGCACCCGAACAAATCAAACAATGGCACCCGAACATATCAAACAATGGCACCCGAACAAATCAACCAATGACACCCGAACAAATCAACCAATGGCACCCGAACAAATCAAAAAAAGACACCCGAACGAATCAAACAATGGCACCCGAACGAATCAAACAATGGCACCCGAACAAATCAAAAAAAGACACCTGAACAAATCAAACATTAGCACCCGAACAAATCAAACAGTGGCACCCGAACAAATCAACCAATGACACCCGAACAAATCAAACAATGGCACCCGAACAAATCAAACAATGGCACCCGAACAAATCAACCAATGGCACCCGAACAAATCAAACAATGGCACCCGAACAAATCAAAAAATGGCACCCGAACGAATCAAACAATGGCAACGGAACAAATCAAACATTGGCACCCGAACAAATCAAACAGTGGCACCCGAACAAATCAAGCAATGACACCCGAACAAATTAACCAATGGCACCCGAACAAATCAACCAATGGCACCCGAACAAATCAAACAATGGCACCCGAACAAATCAAACAATGGCACCCGAACAAATCAAACAATGGCACCCGAACAAATCAAACAATGGCACCCGAACAAATCAACCAATGGCACCCGAACAAATCAACCAATGGCACCCGAACAAATCAACCAATGGCACCCGAACAAATCAAACAATGGCACCCGAACATATCAAACAATGGCATCCGAACAAATGAACCAATGACACCCGAACAAATCAAACAATAGCACCCGAACAAATCAATCAATGGCGCCCGAACAAATCAAACAATGGCACCCCAACAAATCAAACAATGGCACTCGAACAAATCAAACAATGGCACCCGAACAAATCAATCCTATAGGTTAGTACAAAGATGTCAGAGTGCTCCTAGTACGACTAGCACGGATTCAGTGCACTCTGAAATATTGAGCTCCGATTTCATATAGTTAGGACAAACTAATCTTGAGGGTATAAATAGCATCAGGAAGCTTACCTGAGGTAAAAATTACAAGAGTTGGTCAGTCAGATTGTCAGTTGCACGTAAATCTGGCATTAGAGTGTAGAGAATACAGAGTCCATTTTAACGATAAGAGCTTGGAATTCATTCCCAGTAGCTCATTGGTAGAGCATCGGCTGACAAGTACGACGAACCGTAATTCGATTTCCGGTTGCGGCAACAGAGTTCTTTACAGTATTAATATAAGTCATTCTGTTTGGACTTATAAGTTGCCAGAAATACCCAGTTTCAATTTGCGTGGTGTTAAATAAATGTCAAAAACATTGCGTTGCGGATCTTGTATATCATAATTTCTCTGTAAAACAAGTAACGTCATCACACATGTAGGGAAAACCATGTGCTGCCAACATCAGAATTTTTATGTTTGATACTGCACACAGAAAGACAAAAGGTTGCATAACAGAGGAGTGGCATTACAAGATTTTCTCTCTATTATGCTTGATTTTTAGTCTGATAAAAGGGTCTTCCCACATTACCAATTTCTTCATTAACACTTTACAACATAATTGAAAAGTGTTTATGTCTTTGTTCATTCTGTCTGTCTGTCTGTCCATTAGCACGATAACTGCCGTAAAAATTACTTTATCAAAATGAAATTTTAGTATGTTGTTCAGACGGTCTGTGGGACCTATGGGAATATAAATGAATAATATCACCCAATTAGTTTTGGATTGAACCTGGATTGAAAAAACGAAATACATTGACCCCTATGGGACCTAATTTTTCAAACATTTTTAAGCAGATTTAAAATTCGTAAATTGCTTCGAAAGTTTTAGGAAATATTCAAATTATCCCATAAAATATATAAAAAAAGTTTCAGCAAAATATATTCAGTAGTTTTTAAAATAAAAATAAAAATATTAATTACACCTTTTATATGAAGCTATCAAGCGACCATTATATGAAGATATCACGTGACCCACTTCATAATAAAATATGGCATCCATCCTGTTGTTGTTGAGACCCAGACCGTCCGACCTACCAGAAAGGTGTAAGGTAACAGTTTGGACGGCCGGGAAGTGCCACCCAATTTAGACCGGAACCCAGTGGGGGAGGCATCCACAGGGACCGTACCCTCCTTCCCCTACCACCAACCTCTCGGAAGGACTTACGGACCCACATGTTTAACGTGATCGTACTCCGCGTGAACACGGCGGCAGTTTTGGCAGTGGCTGGAATCGAACCCGGGCCTACCGAGTACAACTCCAGCACGCTAACCAATGGGCTACCGCGCCCCGGCATCCATC
The DNA here is from genome assembly GCA_951213105.1 of Amaurobius ferox. Classification (NCBI taxonomy): domain Eukaryota; kingdom Metazoa; phylum Arthropoda; class Arachnida; order Araneae; family Amaurobiidae; genus Amaurobius; species Amaurobius ferox. The sequence continues at coordinate 51,884,815 of OX578153.1, forward strand.
TTGTGTCAAAATCGTGATTTTTAAAGTTCTTTTTAATTCATATTTAGTGTTGTATCTGTCCTAAAACCGCTTTAGTTTTTGCTTAAATTCTGTGCATCTACATACTGAAACAACGCAATTACAATATATTTGATTTTAAATGGTCATCAAATGATTATTTCTACAACGAAGTCTAATTTTCACTCATGGAAAATGTAAACAGCAAAATATGTAGAATGAGTTGTTAAGAATTGCTGCATTTCTTTAACGCCGCAAAATTATTTAGCTCATGGAGTCTGCAATATAGCTGATATGAATGAAATATTCATAGATTTTACAGAGAGATGGACGATTTTTTCGATGAAGTTTTAAGCATAGAGTTACATTACTTGTACCTCCATGGTCTCTAGTTTTTAAATACAATAAATTTGTATAGTATTGTGATGAATGAAATGAATGGAAAAATGTTTATGAATGCTGCTTTTATAGAGAGAGCCAGACGTGTTATATTTCAATGACGTTATTTGAATAAATTCCATTTGTTTTCAAATATAATAAATTATTGTAGTATTATAGTAATTTTAAAAATATTACCGAGAAGTGTATCGCATTTTAGAGTTTTTTAAACCAGACAATTTATATTTCAATGCCGTCATTTGAATGAAGTTCATTTTTTTTATGAAGTTTTAAGTTTTCAAATATAATAAATTAATATAGTGTTGTGATAATTTTTGAAATATTACCGAGGAATGTATTGCATTTTAGAGATATTTAAATAAAATCGCATTGAAGTTGGAAAGTGTTTCAAATCAATGCGTTATGCATGATTGATCTTTCTTGACTTTAATTCCTACATCCGTGAAACTTTTCTAACGCAACTATACATTTCGGGACTAAGAGTATCTACCAATATCTACTAATAAAATGAAAGTAAATTCATTAGAAACTTTTCTATCAAAGCGTCGAAAGAAATTTATCTATTCACCAGATGTTCACTAATGGGATTAATTCATTCTTGCTGCTTCCGACTAATAAAGTTCAGGGTTCCTGATGGTATGTGGGTGTCTGTGTAATCGTAAAAACAGAAACTTGCTTCTTCTATAAATAATTGTTACTTTTCTTAAAATGCGTAGTATATGAAAAATGAAAACATTGCAATAAAACCGAAAACCCAACTCTAGCTCTTAATATATTTAAACATTTGAACCACCTCCGAATACGGATAAATCATTTTTACAATGATATGTATATGTGTCTATTTATTTATCTTTCTTTAGGCACGATATCTCTTGAAAAAATTGAGCATGTGAAATGAAATTTGGTACTGTTTTTTAAATCGTTAAACATAAGAGGTCTATACATTTATGGAGAAATCGGGCAAGATGAAGGTTATCCCTATTTCAAACAGTTTGCTATTAAATTGAAGGCTCGTTATACAAATAATCATGCTTCAAATTCTGAAGCATATTCAACTTTAAAAATTTATTTAAAAACATATACCATCCTATATCGCTTTCGGTGGTGTTCTGCGAATATTGCACCTTTTTATATAAGATGAAATAATAAAAACAATAAATTAAATATGATAATTTTTATTAAATAATAAACTATTTGTCTGTCTGTATGTATGTTTGTATATTTCTACCGCGTATAGCAGAAATTCTAAGCGGCGCATAGGTGAGGGATATTTGAGATCAGACGAAGATGTTCTTCAGCGATTTTTTTTTCTTGCTGCAAAATTCGAATTAGTTTTGTAGTTACTTATTTAGAATCGTAATTTTGAGCGTTTTTCACACTAATTATTTGCTTAAGAATCGAAAATATTATCGCAGAGTTTCAATCTTAACAGCATTTGAAAGGACATAGACCATCAAGCTTTGAATGGAATCAATGCCATAATATTCTGGTTTTCCCAATTTTACAAAGAATCCCATGGAGAACAATGCATCTTGAACAAGTTGAGAAACTCGAGTTAAATTTGGTACGATTTTTCCAATCAGTATATGTTAGAAACATGTTGATTTTCAGGGTGCTGAAGCCTGAGGAATGTCTCCAATTTTTTTGAAAAATTAATTTCGTATATCGAACATTTTTTTTATATAAAGGCTTAATTATGTTAAAATTAATTGCAAAAACAACCATTTTATACACAATATTTTTAAGTTAGAAATTAGTTTTTATAGAATTTATAACCTGCGCCGTTCTCGTGATATAACACTTGATATAAAATGAAAATTTTGATATAATATGCAGAAAATCTTCAATAAGGTGAATCTGATAATAATATTCTTAAATATAGTATAATGTTTATAAATTTATTAAAATTTTATTTTGGTATAGGTTGCTTGCGCTCGCATGATTGTAACAAAACCACTGCTACCCAGAAACAAAAATATTGCTGATTATGATGCAAAGTATCTATTCCAGAAGTCTTAGATCAAAATCAAACCATTTGCATAATTTAAGTTTTTTTTTTAATTAAATTTAAAATTTAATTACATTAAATTTAATATTTTTTTTAACTTAAATTATTCAAATGTTTCGATTTTGATCTAAGACTTCTTCAATGGATACTTCTGCATCATAATCAGCAATGTTTTTGTTTCTGGAAGCAATAATTTCGTTGCAATCATGCGCGCAAGCAATATGTATAAAACAAATCTGATGGGGGCAGCATATGACTTTCATTATATAATGCAATAAATTTACTTCTTTAACGGTGAAAAGGTGAGGAAAAAGTTATCCACGTCACAGTGTTTGTAATGTTAAATTATACATTTGGCTCGGTAAATTGTACATCCGGATGACAGCAACTTATTTCGTACCCAATTAACTTATATTTTACACAACTCTAAATTAAAAGTTATCAATACTGATAGCATCCTTAATAAGAAATATAGGCCATATATTTAAATATTTTAATAATAAATTCATCAATTAGGCGTCATTTTCATTAACTTGACATCATTTTTGCAATTTTGACGATATTTTCGTCAATGTGGGGTCAAACATCGCCAAATTGGCAATATTTACAAGATCATTTTTTATATAATAAAAGGTTAGTCCATCATATGACGGAATTAAAAATTTGCAAAATATTGCATCCTATGTGGCGTCATTTTTATCAATTTGATAACATTTTCCATCAATTCCGCAACAGTTTCGACAATTTGGCAACAGTTAAAAAAGTCGTCAAGTTGGCCATATGTCGCCAAAATTCGTCGCTAGAATTTTGACGTTACAGAGAGTCTTATGATAGAGTCTTATATTATTTCCAAAATATTGAATTTTAATCAATTAGTTGTCATTTTCATTGATTTAGTGTCAGTCTTATCAATTTGGCGTAATATTTATCAGTTTGACGACATTATCATCAATTTGGCGACATTTCAGAAATATTCCTCCAAATCCATCTCTAAAATTTCGTCAATCATTTTGGTCGGGGAAATAGATTATTCTTATAGCAGATAAACTGATGACTATGGCGACTATGACTGATGACTTAAATGATATAAACTGATGACTATGATTGACTATGGCGTCCAAATACAAAACTTTTACCCAAGGTATTTTCTCGTATAGTAGATTCTTATTCTTTTCTAGACATTAGATTTTCATCAAACTCTTCATTTTCATTGATTTACCGTCATTTTTATCAATTTGGTGACGTTTTTATCAATTTGGCGATATTTTCGTCAATTTAGCAACATTTAAAAAACTTGCCAAGTTGGCGATATTCCGCCAAATTCGGCACCAAAATTTCAATGAAGACGGATCGAGGTGAAGGCGTTTCAAAATGCGTTAAGTTGCCTAATGAAAACGAAAACATATTTAAGCTGCAAACTGGGTATAATTTCAAGTAAGTATGCTTGCCAGATTGAACAATTAAACACAATTTAATGTATTGTGAATTTGAGTTAGTTGGAAAGTCATGTGCTGATCCCAACCACTTGATCGATTATTTTCTAGATTTTGTATTTTATTTTGGAATTTTGAGTATCTGACTACGTTTTATACTGTCGTTTCAAAACTATTCGATATCTTCTATTTTTTCAAATTTGACAACGCTGCTTATACTGCTTACTAATTAGATTGTCACGATTTGATATCAATCATGGCTAAAAGATTATGTTGGCATAAGAGAGCAGCTTTTGTTGGCACAAGAGAACAGCTTCTGTTGGCACAAGAAAGTAGCTTCTGTTGTTAAAAGATAAAATCTTTGATCAGTCCTCTTCTGACCATCCCTGTCTTACATTGGTTTGACCAAGGAATCTTCTTCGGTGTCTTGTTCTGGTGATCTACTTCCTGAGGATGAATGGACCCATAGACTTAGAACAGCTATCGCCCGACCACGAGGAATTAATAACAATAGCAACAACACGATTTGAAGAAATAAGAGCCCACTTTGAAATGTCCAGCAAAAATCGCGAAAATTTGAACTAGAAGACTAAACATGCCGCGATGCACTAATAAAATGTTTATTTTTTACTTAATTCCTAGAGTAAAGGGATTTAGGTTCTTTTCAAGATATATAAAATTAATTACGATTGGAAAATATGTCTTTTTGAGGTACAATACAAAGAATCTGATCTCCAGCTTGGAATCACCAGAGCGTTAAGCAATTTTAAAATAAATCACTGCAACTTAATTTCACCAACAATTAACTGGAATGGGCTCAAGTCGAATTTTTCATACTAGAATTAACCTGTTACTTTCCTTATATACATAATGTATAAGGAAAGTATTGTGACGGGGTCGAAAATTCGAATTCGGGTTTTCGACGGGTGAGCACGTTTCAAGCATCCTGATCACGAATCGAACATTTTTGAAGTGATGTCTGTCTGTGTGTGTGTGAAAGTATATGTGTGTCAGTGAGTCTGTGGAGACGATAACTGAAGAACGAATGGACCGATTCCAACGAAATTTGGTACAAAAATCACAATCCGTAACCACTGGAAGCCTATTGTTTTTATTCGCAATCGAATGTTCAGAACCCCCCTAAATTTTCGAGTGAAATTTTGAAAAAAGTCAAAACCGCTAATAATATTACGCAAATAGATATTTCTTATGTAATTTCTTATTAGAAAACGATTGACATAAATTTTAGCTCACTAACATGAATCGTTCTCGAGATATTGCACATTTTTCAAAAAAATTATCAAAATGTTATATAAAATAAAAAAAAATATTTCCTATTGAGAAACATGTTCACTTTTCATATGTAATACCATGCGATAAATTGGGTGACATCATTCTCGTGGATCTAGCTCGTTCCATTCATGAAAAAATATACTTTGAATAATACTTTTGTATTTGAACGCCAATAGTCATTTATCTGCTGTAAGAATAACTTTTTTCTTAGTGCATAACGCTTGGCGATATTTTGGCGACGAATTTAGCGGAATGTCGCCAACTTGGCGACTTTTTTGAAATGTTGCCAAATTAATGAAAATCTCGCCAAATGGATAAAAATGATGCTAAATCAATGAAAATGACGACTAATTGTCGAAAATTCAATATCTTGGAAAGAATATTAGTATCTACTATAAGAAAAACCTCTTTTTTTACTGTAAAAGTAGTAAATTCATTACATTATATAAGGAAAGTCATGTGTTGCCCACATCAGATTTTTTTACAGTTACTCCAAGTCAGGCTACAAAACAAGAAGTCAAGGTACTTTTGATGCGTATTTGTTTAATTTATTTTAATGGAATAGTATAAACTTTAATTTTTTCTAAACGCAATATTTTTACTAATGTAACTCGTTATTTCAAACTTTAAATTTAAAAGCACTACCAATTTAGATAACCATTTTGGTTTCTTTCCCCGTGGGCTAAACGCGTCTTATATCCGTGAGTTTACATCGCCAACTGCGACTGATCACAATTTTCACGCCGAAGCGTCATGTTATTACGCATATTCATGACGACAGAAAAAGGAGTTCCAATGCTTATCATATGAAATGCAAATCCGCAGTACATGTACAAACACTCGGGAACGAAACACTACGCCAAGGTTTACCGAAACTGGCTGGAAAGATCCAAAAGGCCGAATTACAGAATTGGCGCTTTATCAATTTGGAATAAAATGTAAGAACAAGTTTTAGAATCGAAAGTAAATTAGAATTCGCCGAATGTTGAATTTAGACGGAAATAATTAATAAACAAGGCGTGCATTTCATAACAGTTTATACAGCAGACGAATTTTGTTAAATCTTTTCCGATTTAAGTAATTAAGAAATGCATATAAAAATAAATTTTATCGGAATTTTATTTTTGACTGGAATACATCAATTACGGCATTCGGGTTGAAACGTTACTTGGATTATTAATACTTTCAATTTCTTAAATAATCTATTTTATTTTGGCAAAGATATTTCAAACTTGCAAATTGAATTGAGTTTACTAATGCCATTTTAGCGCTTTCATTTTTACATATGTTGATCCAATATCATAGGTCATTAGATCATTCATTCTAGCATATATTGATCAAATTTCATATTTTTTGTAAATCTGTTTACAAACGGGACTATGATGTTTTATTCTTCAAATCTGCCTGTGAAACTAATTTGTATAGCGAGAACAGAGATTCTTATAATTAGGACACTTAATTAAATATTTTAATCGAATATTTTAAATAACAATGTAATTTAGAATAATAAAAGTATTGTGAATAATTGTGAACTTTCTCTGTTTGTATATTCGGCACGTATAATACTAATAATAATAATGCGAACTATTAATACTCGCATACATCCGCTTTGGGGATCAAACGAATTTGTGTATAATATATATTTGTAAAGTGATGTTACATCTACTGTGTTTATAGTGCTTCGCACAGAATTTTCGGGTTCTTATGCAGCAAATTTGAGAGTCCCCTATTACCACCTATTTTACAAGTTACTGACCTTTTTCATAAACTGTTTATTCGGCCTTTGCGCACAATCTTGAGGGGCCTGTCCCCTGTGCAACACCCCCTTTTGTCCTTTCCTGTCGGTTACTCTGGATGGTTAAATATAAAATAATATCGCAAATATTCAATGAAGCATATTCATATAATTTCTAATGCACTTATTATTATACTAATTAATTGCCAAGAAATCAAGCTAAATATAGTTGCATGATTCTCTAAAAAGATCTGCTCATTTGCTTAAAACGGAAATGATGCGTTTGTTTTTATTGTTGCCCGCTTTTATTATTTGGATGGCGGAAATTAACACTAAGCCATTGAGAATTGCGTTCATTTTATGCATTGAAAGGCTTCGAGTTGCTTCATATTTTTAAAGTGAAAAATTAAACGCAGACGAAAATGTTTGTTTAAAAATGTGAAGAAAATATTATAGCCTACTCGTTGGCAACTGCTAGCATTTACCGATTCTGAAATGTTTTTTGCTCTCAGTTGTAGTTAATGGAATGCTTGAAATCTTCTTGTGGTATAATGTAAATTCGATTAGAATTTTCAATATTTTTATTATGCGTATTTTTAAGAAGGATTTGTTTCTACTATGGATTTCTCAACAATAGGGCTTTTTTCAAGTAAATAATTCAAGTATTTTATTCTGTCTATTTCTTTGTTTTTTAACTTTATTGTCTGAATGATATGTATATTAACACAAAATTAGCATAAAATTAAGCTAACCATAAAAAATATAATCTATTTATTTCTTTTTAATTGAAAGATATATATATTTTGCTTTATGTGATTAAAACATGAAATGCAATTTATTATTTATGTAGTATAATGAAAACTGAACTGTTGATGCTTGTTCTAAAATTAAACTATTTATGCGAATTCTAAAAATAACATTTTATAGATATTTGATAGAAATTGTATAAATGGAATAACATTAATTATCTATGCAGAATGAAAACTGGACAGAAGCAAATTTCAAACCAAAACTATTTATGTGCATTCTAAAACGTAACGTTTTATAAATATATGATAAAAACTGTATAAAGGAAATGCGATTAATTGTTGAAGTCCTGTTTGATGCACGTTTTAAAACTAAACTCTTTAAGTGCGTTCTAATATGTAACATTTTGATATATGATGAAAATTGTATATAACAAAACGTGAATATAATTTCATAGCGTATTTCAAATGATAACTGTTTTTAGAGATAGCATGGCGAACTTTATAGTATACAAAAGTGTTAATAGGATTCTTGTTATAAACTTGTATATATGAAAAATTTTAACTACTATTCTCCGTGGATTTATTTTCCATGTGAATCATTATATATAAACAATACTAAACTCATATTTCTGCGAATTTCACAGAATTTTTTTTATATTCTTATATTCTGTTTAACTTCGTAAATTTACAATTTTGCGTATAATTAAGGTGACCAATCGTCCTCCTTTAGGGAGGACAGTCCTTCTTTTGTAGGTTCTGTCCTTCCTCGAAAAGTGTCCTCCTACCTGTCCTCCTTTTCGATATTTTAAAACTAATCTGTTAATCTCTGTATTCAGAGACGCCGCGCCGAACTGTTACGCGTCATGTGACGGTACAGTTCGGAAAGACGCAATTATGAAACACATGCGCAGTGCATAGGAGAACTTCACGTGTCTCGCACCATTGCGCATTTCACTTTGTTTACTTTATCTCTATATTATACTTCGTGTAATCAAAATTGAATGTTGATACTAAGCTGCAACACTTACCGTAAAATTCAATATGAAGGATATTTCTTGCTCCGAAATTTTCAATATATTGTTACTGTTAGAAAATGATATATTGACAAAAAATATTCATTCAATGGAAAAATACTCGTTTAAGTAAATAATTAAAAGGGATGTAAGCATAATTAGTGTACTTTTGTTTGAATTAATAAAATGTTTCATTTATTTACGTTGTACTTTTTTCTTAAATTATTCCGTCCTCCTTTTCATTGTAAAAAAATTGGTCACCTTAGTATAATATGAGAATTAGGCTATATTAGCGTAATAAAATAATATTTTATAAAACTTAAAATATATATATATATATATATATATATATATATATATATATATATATATATATATATATATATATATATATCATTCTCAGACTTGCAAAGCTTGAAACAAAATGTTCAAATACAGAATAATTGTTTTAGTTTTTGATTTGTTAAAGTTTTGAGATTATATTATTACGACGTATAGCAAAATTAGTCCAAATTTCTGGATAACTAACACTTTTATTTAAAATTCTCAAGCTTAAACAGGAACAATTTATATCTAAAAACAATAAAGGTACCTGGCAAATTTCCCAAAACAGTAGTTAAGTACAATAAAACAGCAATTATAGCCCAACCACCGCACAAACCAGCCGAAACAGTTCTCAAAACACTGACGTATTACACTATACAATTTCACTGGTGTTACGGCTCCACTCTCGATATGAAAGATTGTTCCCTCAACAATGCTCATCATGGAAATTTCAAGAAAGAGGTCGTATCTTCGAAACTAAGAAAACTGTCTAAAAAGTTCCAGCATATTTAGAAAGTCGCCAAGTTGACAATACCTCGCCAAATCTGGCAATAAGAGCACCAACTTTAAACTGTAGACATAATTCGTACTTCTTGTAACAGAGTTTGGTGACTAAATGCCTGAGCTTCCGCCCGATATTGCAAAATATCTGATGTAGACAGCGCATAACTTTCCTTATATAATACAATGAATTTACTTCTTTCACGGTGAAAAAATGATGTATAAGTTCCACAGCACAGCCGTTTTTACGGATAATTGTACATTTGACGCTTTTCCGGATGACAGCATGTAAAACTATTTCGAAGTACCCAACTAATTTATATTTCAAGCAACTGTAAATTAACAATTATCAATATTGATAGCATCTTTAGTAAGCAATAGAATCCTTATATTAAAATATTTAAATACCTAATTCATCAATTTGGCGTCATTTTCGTTAACTTACCATCATTTTTCAATTTTGACGATATTTTCGCTGCAATTTTGACGATATTTTCGATATTTCTCTAGATTATTCACCAAGTTCGCCAAATGTATCGCCAAGTGTAGCAGATAAACGGAGAGAGGGGTATTTTTCTATGTACCAGAAGATATGCTCGTCATATGATGTAATTCAAGATTTGTAAAATATTACCTCACATTTAGTAATATTTTTACCAATTTGGAGATGTTTCATCAATTTGGCAACATTTAAAATGTCGCCAATTAGGCGACATCTCTCTAAATTCGTCTGCAAACTTTTTGCCAAACGTTATGGACAAACGGAGTGAGAAATGGGTTATTAGTATAGTAGATTCTTATATTTCTTCCAAGATATTGAATTTTCATCAATTAGGAGAAATTTTTCTCAATTTGGTGGCATTTGCGTCAATTCGGAAACATTAAAGAAATGTTACCAAGTTGTTTATATTCCACTAAATTAGTCGTCAAAATTTCGTCAGGCGTTAAGGACGGAGACATAGGTTATTCTTATAGTAAATAAATGACTATTGGCGAATAAACAACTATTGGCGGTAGTATAAATGACTATTGGCGAATTGTTAGGCTTCAAGATAGAAAACTATTACCCAAAGTTATCTTTTGAATGGAACGAACTAGATCAACGAGAATTATGTTAACAAATTTATAGCATAATATTACACATGAAAAGTGATCAAACATATTTCACAATAAGTAATCATTCTTCTTTTAATTTTATGTGAAAATGCGCAATATCTCCAGAACGGTTCATACTAGCGTTTTAAAGTTTATGTTAATCGTGTTTATAGTAAAAAAAATTACATAAGGAATGATTATTTACTTCACTTTATTGAAGGTTTTGACTTTTAATGATTTTTCAAAATTTCATTCGAAAATTTTGATGTCTTCCGAACATTCGACTGAGTTTAAAAACAATAAGCTTCCAGTATTCATTGATTGTGATTCTTGTTCCAAATTTCATTCAAATCGCTCCATTCGTTTGTGAGATATCATCTCCACAGGCACACTGACACATACACACACACACACTCTGACATCACTTCAAAAGCGTTTGATTCGTATTCAGGGATGCTTGAAACGTACTTTCCCGTCGAAAACTCGAATTTAAATTTTCGACCACGTCACAATACTTTCCTTATACAAGGTAGGATCATAAAGTTCGGAAACTGTGCTGATAATCGAGGTAGTATATATGGAGAGAGCTTAAGGGTTACAATCAGCGTCAAAGATAAAGGCAGATGTTGTACGGACGAATTTCCCGAGAACCCGTTTCCTCCCCACTGTGACCCTATACATTTCAATGTCAATTTCACACCGAGAGTGTACTCGAGAAATATAAATGGTAAAATAATGGTTATGTACTGTTGTAATTACGGCTGCAAGTAAAAGCATGTACAAGGATGGCTTTACTCTTTTCATGGATAACATTTGTTTTCATTATATATCTTACAAATATAGTTAAAAAGTAATTTGCTAGATTTTAGCATGGTGCATTTCATTTGGCTATTAATTTCATTGCTTTTAATGCTGTATTATTAAAAGTTTTGTTTTATTTTTGGTGTTTATGATATTGCAAAAGACTTATAATGTCATTCTAACACTTTAAAAAAACATTTGGAGTACTATAGAGTAATTTTCGGTATCCTTGTATGTTTTCCCTTCGAGGTAACTTAGCGACAGTTGGAGACTCGCAAGATTTGGTGGCCAGGAAAGAAAAATAGAAGTTTAGATAAGAGAGTAAAGACGTGTCGTATGATAAAATTTTACATTCATAATAAAATATAATAATAGTTAACATTCATTGAAAATGTCAGCCAGATTTTACATCATAACTTTTCAGTGCATTTTATATAAAGATGTATGATATATGAGCATAATCACATTTCTAGTTCAGAGTAAATCATACTTAATAAGTATTACTAGTTAGCATGGACGCCCATAGGGGAAAACAAGGGGGCACTTCAAAATCACAAAGGCAGACAACAAACTAGTCGATGTTGTTAATCTTATCCTTGAATCCCTCCGGAAAAATTGTATAGGTGCCGATGCTGGTTAGAATTAATTTCATATAAACGTCTCGATTAAAAAGATATATTTTCCCCCGTTCAGAAATTAAAAATCAAAGGATGTATCATCAAACTCCCAGTGTTCTCAAAAAGTATTTTGGTATTGCACTCTTGTTTAGTATGGCGTGGTAGCCCAGTGGTTAGCACGCAGGAATTGCACTCGGTAGGCCTGGGTTCGATTCCCTCCGCTGCTAAAACTGCCGCCGTGTTCACGCGGAGTACGATCACATTAAACATGTGGGTCCGTAGGTCCTTCCGAGAGGTTGGTGGTAGGGGAAGGAGGGTACGGTCCCTGTGGATGCCTGCCCCACTGGGTTTCGGTCTAAATTGAGTGGCTCTTCCCGGCCGTCCAAACAGTTACCTTACACCTTTCTGGTAGGTTGAACGGTCTGGATCTCAACAACAACAACTCTTGTTTAGTTCTCGAGAAAGAAATATGCCTTGCCCAAAGAAGTATTTGAATCACCGACTTCTTGATCATGCGTTAGCAATCTATTAAATGAGCAATCTTAACTCTATATATAAATGAACCTCACATTCTCCTCATCATAATTTAAGTAATAGGCTTCTTGATCTAGAAACAGCTCTACCAATATAAATATTTTTACTTACATCATAAATTTTTACTTACATACTTTACATTACAAATGCAGAAGCATTTAATAAAAAATTAACTCTATTTAAAAGTCATTAAAACTTAATTCTGCACATAGCTTTAATTATGATTTTGGTTCTAATACTTTAGTTGTTTTTAAAATTTTTAGAAATAATTTCGGATAGACTGATCTGCAATTTTAACTATAAGTTTTAATATTTGATATGTACAACATTTGATATTTTTATGCCACATTGTTTTAGCCCACTGTAATTGTGCTTACGGTCTATTTAATTCTGGATGCAAATTTCACTATATGTATTTAAAGCATTTTTCAAACGAATTATTAGCAACCAAATCTCTGAAACTATTATAATTAAATGCAAATTTTGTATTTTGTGCCATAATATTTTATAATTTTTATTCCTATTTATACTTTATTTCCTATATATACTTTATAAAAAATATTTTAAAACAATTTCCAAATTCTATATCGATTAAACATGCAAAAACCTTCCGAACACGTTTTGACAATTTAAGAATCATGGCTATTTCAATAGAGCCCCTATATATGAATTTAGACATAATTTTGTATTTTATTCTGAAATGTCATTTTATAAACCAAAAATATATAAATAGAGTCAAATATTTTATTATTGCAAATATTACATTGTTTTATATTTGACAGTACGCATAAAATATATTAAAACAAATTAGATGTTAAATGACTCAGCTGTATTACGCCTCAAAGCTTATATGGATACTGCTAACACAACTTTTAAAGATATAAGTGGAGAATTCTACATTTTACGCAAGCATGCATACAATTTTTCCATATACTTTTTAATTATTTTTAAATATATTATATGCATATTCTTCAATTTGTATACTTGTAATCTATTTCATATCATATTTTATTTGCAATTGCTTTGTAGTTCAATTTGTTTTACGAAATTGAATTCATTAGTAATAAAATATTGAAAGACAGTAGTAAAATGGTGAAAATACATTAGTTATAAAATATTCTAATCCTATTTCGTATTTTTCTTCATATATATATACATATTCTTTAAAATCCTATAACGTATAACACGTATAACAATTTCAAGTTCCCCCTCATCCTCTAGAAGTTAAAAAAATGACTTTCCTTATATAATGCAATGAATTTACTACTTTTACATTTAAAAAAAATGTTATTCTTATAGTAGATACTTATATTCTTTCCAAGATATTGAATTTTCTTCAATTAGTCGTCATTTTCATTGATTCAGCGTCATTTTTATCCATTTGGCGAGATTTTTGTTGATTTGGCAATAATTAAAAATGTCGCCAAGATGGCGACATTCTGCCAAATTCGTCGCCAAAATCTCGCGAAGCGTTATGGACGGATAAATAAGTTATTCTTACTGCAAATAAATGACTATTGGCGTTCAAATACAAAAGCATTACTCAAAGTATCTTTTTTCATGAATGGAACGAGCTAGATCCACGAGAATGATGTCACCCAATTTATCGCATGGTATTACATATGAAAAGTGAACATGTTTCTCAATAGGAAATATTTTTTTTTTTATTTTATATATGTTTTTGATAATTTTTTTGAAAAATGTACAATATCTCGAGAACGGTTCATGTTAGCGTTCTACAATTTATGTCAATCGTTTTCTAATGAAAAATTACATAAGAAATGTCTATTTGCGTAACTTTATTAGCAGTTTTGATTTTTTGACCATTTTTCAAAATTTCACTCGAAAATTTAGGGGTGTTCTGAACATTCGATTGCGTATAAAAACAATAGGCTTCCAGTGTTTACGGATTGTGATTTTTGTAGCAAATTTCGTTCGAATCGGTCCATTCGTTCGTCAGTTATCGTCTCCACAGACTTACTGACACACACACAGACACATACTTTCACACACACAGACATCACTTCAAATATGTTTGATGCGTGATCAGGGATGCTTCAAACGTGCTCTCCCGTCGAAAACTAGAATTCGAATTTTCGACCCCGTCACAAATACTTTCCTTATACATTATGTACATAAGGAAAGTAAAAAAACAGAAGGTACTCTACACAGTTTAGGCGATAAATCGCCAAATCATGAATTTTCTTCTCCTCCTTGACCTACTGCACCTGCTCTATGTTTGACCAAGTTACTAACATGGGGAAGATTGGACCCTCTCCCTCCATATATTCCACTCGTTGGTGCTGATATCTCCAACCCTGATTGGAAGAGAAGGGAACTATTTTACAGTGGCGTAGGAGCATATGTGACGCGAGATGTGAAAAGGAAGATGGTGTTTTTCCAGACAATGCGTGTCTGTGAACTGTAGTCGTTCGAGTTCGTCGAAAGCGGAAATAGAATTTGAAGAACAACGTGCGAATATCAAATTCTGGCAGCGTTTGGGGAACTCGTCGACATTCCGTTTTCGACGAACGCTAACAACTACAATTCACTGATACACATTGTCGGGAAAAACCCTACTCAGCGGACCTGCTTCTTCCTTTTCACATCTAGCTTGACATGTGCCTCTACGCCACGGTAAAATAGTTCCCCGCTCCTCCAATCAGGGTTGGAGATATCAGCACAGTCTCCGAACTTTTTGATCCTACATTGTACATTATACTATACATATAAGGAAAGTAATAACATAAGAAAAAGGTTATCTAATACAAATTGCTTAAAACAATCGAAGAAAATTCAATAGTGTGTAGTATGCTTCTTTTTAAAGTCGACACATTAAGATAAATTAAGATGGTAAAAAAATGTTTTGGAGGCATATCGATATTTCTTGTTAGCGATTTAAAGCAACTGCCACCAGTAATGGATTCATTAGTTTTTAAATTACCATCTAATAATGAAATTTGTAATCTGGATAATTTCAATCCACTTTGGAAAGAATTTCAATATATCAAGCTGGCAGAAATTATGAGACTGAAATGTGATAATATTTTTATAGAAACTCTTAACAGGAAAATGACAGAAAATTACACAAATTTAATCAAATCCTGTGAATTTCAAAAATCCTATGATCCTAAAATAGCTATTTGACTATAAATAGCTATTTGACTCAGAAAACAAAAATGTTGATATATTTAATGAGAAGGAAATAAAAGAGATACTAGGAGAGGAATACAAGTAAGAATCATTAGATATCATTTTAAGTAAAGCAAATGATCAAATCATAAAGTCTAGAATCCCTGAAAAATACACCAACAACAAGTAAACGAGTTGACGTTTAAGATAAAACTAAAAATTGGAGTAAAATACATAGTAATGCCAAATATTGATGTAGCAGACGACCTAGTAAATAGTGGTACTTTAAACAATATCACTTATTGACTTCTTTAAACAATATCACAACTGACTTCTCAAGTGCACCTCATATTCTACAGATAGATTTCGGCACAAATACTGTAGAAATCAAAACAAGATAATCTTACCAGGAATTTATGGAAAGAAGAAAATTGCGCTCAAAATTAACACCCATTTTAAAAAGTTTTATAACTTTAAACAGTAGTATCTGATAAATTGGAATATTATTTTATCACATAACAGCTCCCAATCACATTTGTAGAAGTCATAACTATCCATAAAAGTCATGGCCAAACAAGTTAGGAAATCTGAATAGGTTACGACAGAGCCGATGGATAACGTACCCGATGATGTATATGTAGCTTTAAGCAGAGTTACAAACCTGTGTGAACTGTATTTCGGGAGGAAATTTAAACCTCCCACAGAGACCAAGGTAAACCAACATGAAATTCAAATTCTCGTTACTAATAAAACTCTGGCAATTCCCAACTGTCTTGGAACTGCAACATTACCTTTCCAACACTATATAATATATATTAAATCGTTAAAACGGAATTAAAAGTATATTGTAAAAGAAGTTTGGTATAACAGAGGTTACGTAAATGGATTTTTCATATAAATTGTTTGCATCTTTGAGTACATTTTTCTTATTCTAAATTTTGAAGCAACTATTCCAGCTTACAATGAATCTAGGAATAAATGTGCTTCCTGATAATGCATTACAGAAATTTGGATTCGCAAGACAAACGAATAAAATGTGAGAAATAGGTGTAAATTATGGTATCCGAAGAATGAAACCTCATCATCCATGATAATGTATTTAAATCAGAGACTCGCGTTTCCTAACATTAAATATCGGTGATATTGAAGATTTATTGAATTAATTTGAAGATCTGTTGAATTAATTTGAAATTTTAGTCAATGTATATTAATTTTATAAGTATATTTTAAAACATGATAGTTGCATTATTTTATAAGTATGTTTGTTCATTAACTTACAATAATGAAATAGAAGCCATCTAGAATGTAAACTTTTTACATATTAAATTACATATTATTGACTTTGTACATTGATTAATGTTGATTAATGTGTTTTTTTATATGTTGTATTTGATAAGATAAAAACATGTATTCTTATTTGCTCGTTAAAATACAATGTTAACTCCTTTATATTTTTGATTTCGTACATTGAATGTGGCAATGCTGATAATTTATTTGAAGAAATTTTAATGAGGGGAAAATATATTTCATATTATATGTTAATTTGTTCATTAAATTACAATGATCAAATATATGTTAACTTCATGTATTAAATCATCTGGAGTGGAAACGCCTTTATATTTTTGACTTTGTTAATTGAATGTTGCAATGCTGATAAATTATTTATTGCATTTTATAAGGAATATATATATATTTTCATATTATATATAAGTCTGCTCATTAAATTATAATGATCAAATATATATATTAACTACATGTATCAAGCCATCTGGAACATAAAGATAATTTCATTTTCACTTTGGACATTGAATATTGCAATGTTGATCAATGTTTTTTCTATTTATATGTCGTATTTGATAACGGAAAAACGTATTTATACTATATGTAGATTTGTTCATTAAATTACAAATATATATATATGCTAATAATTTTAATTTACTTGTATTATAAATACCAGAGATTGATTATTTATTGTAAATGGTCTGCAGAGCAAATGTGAAAATAAAATGATCTGAAGTGAAAATTTGAACTCAAAATTGACTACGACAAGCTTGAGAAAATTATAAATAGAACATTATAAATAAAACAGGTACTAAATCTATGTTTAATATTAAATGCAAATTTGTTCATTAAATTATATATATATATATATATATATATATTCTCATTCATTTGCAATAATTAATTATATATTAAATAATTATATGAATCAAGCCATGTGGAATGTAAAAATTTTTATTAAATTTTTTTTACTTAAAATGACATAAATTGAATATTCCATTGTTCATAATTTATATGTTGTATTTTATGAGGGAAAAATCTGTTTTCATATTAAATGTAAGTTTGTTCATTAAATTACAATAATCAAATATGTATATTGACTATATGTATCATACCATCTAGAATGCAGACAGCTTTTTACTTCTGACTTTATATATTGCGTACATGTTAATCAATGTGTTTTCCCTTTATTTTATTAGAGAGAAATATGTATTCATGTTATATGTAAGTTTGCTCATTAAAGTGTAGTAATTAAATATATATTGCGTACATGTTAATCAATGTGTTTTCCCTTTATTTTATTAGGGAGAAATATGTATTCATGTTATATATAAGTTTGCTCATTAAAGTGTAGTAATTAAATATATGTTAACTATGTGTATCAAACCATGTAGATTGTAAACATCTTTACATTATTGACTTTGTACATTGAATGTTGCAATGTTGATAATTTATATCTTGTATTTTATGAGAAAACATCTATGTTTTCATATTACATGCAAATTTGTTCATTAAATTACAGTAATCAAATATATATTAACTATATGTGTCAAGCCATCTAAATGTAAGCTTCTTTATGATTATGACTCTGTACATTAAATGTTGCAATGTTGATCAATTTTTTTCTATTTGCATGTTGTATTTTATAAGGAAATAATATCTATTCATGTTATATATAAGTTTGTTCATTAAATTACACCAATCAAATATATATTAACTATATGTATTAGTAAATCTAGAACATAGATTTCTATATATTTTTGACTTTGTGACATGAAATGTTAGACTTGCAATATGTTATTTTGTGCCATTAAACTTAATAACTACTTCAAAGGTAAAACGAATTCGTGTCTGTGGGGAAAAACATGTTCTGCCCACATCATATTTTTTTTTCAGTAAGAAGAATAAGCATATTGATTTTTTCTCGTAAGATCCCGTAATTTTAAAACTAAATTTGTGTTACTACCGGCTGCTCCAGAAATCCGAAGACTTATTCTAGGAAATGTTATAAAAAGAATTTAAATTGAAAATAAGAGATTATTATTTGATATTTTGTTTACATTATATGTGTTTACATTATATGTTTACATTATATGTGACATTATATGTAAACGTGATCTATTATGTTGTATTCTGTACTATGCCCTTTCATGGATTTTTGTATTACCTTTCTTAGTGTTTACTAATTTCAGGGCAATTTGCGCTGGAATATTTACTTTCAATTTTGTGATTTGTTGAACACTTTTTTCTTTAGGGAGCTTCACAAGAATAAGCCTGGTGAACAAATCAGGTGAACGAATCTGGTTCAAATCTAGTCATCTTACATCATCGGCTTTTGATACCGA
Organism: Amaurobius ferox; assembly: GCA_951213105.1. Taxonomy (NCBI): domain Eukaryota; kingdom Metazoa; phylum Arthropoda; class Arachnida; order Araneae; family Amaurobiidae; genus Amaurobius; species Amaurobius ferox. Next base: position 51,904,072 of record OX578153.1, read on the forward strand.
TAGCTTTAGACGGTTTTGAAGCGTTATAACAGGGGGGGGGGATAGAAATTTAATTTTAAAATAACAAGAAAGACCAATCATGCATTGATTATGAAACACTTTCCAACTTCAATGCAATTTTATTTAAATATCTCTAAAATGTGATACATTCCGCAGTAATATTTTTAAAATTATCACAATAATACATTAATGCACTATATTTGAAAACTTAAAACTTCACCGACACAAAATGAACTTCATTCTAATGACGGCATTGAAATATAAATTACCTGGTTTAAACATCTCTAAAATGCGATACATTCCTCGGTAATATTTTTAAAATTATCACAATACTGCAATAATTTATTATATTTGAAAACTTCATCGAAAACAAATGAACTTTTTCAAAGGAAGTCAAGGAATTATAAAGCGGCTGGCTCTTTAAATAAAAGCAGCATTTCATTCATAAACATTTTTTCATTTATTTCATTCATCACAATACTATAATAATTAATTTTATTTAAAACTTAAAACCAATAATTTAACTCTATGCTCAAAACTTCATCAAAAAAATCGCTTGCTTCTCTGTAAAATCATTGATTCATATCAGCTATATTGCAAACTCCATGGGCTAAAGAATTTTGCTATAAAGAAATGCAGCAATTCTTATACAACTCATTCTACGTATTTTGGTGTTTACCTTTTCCATAAGTGAAAAGTAGACTTCGTTGTAGATATAATCAAAGTTGGATGATCATTTAAACTCAAATATATTGTTTGAGTTTAAATGATCATCTATCATTTTTATTGCTTTGTTTCAGAACATTGATGTACAGAATTTAAGCAAAAATAAAACGGTTTTAGGACGGATACAACACTAATTATGAATTAAAAAGGACTTTAAAAATCACGATTTTGATACAAGATGGATGCCGTATTTTATTTTGAAGTGGATCACGTGATATCTTCATATAATGGTCACGTGATCTCTCCATATAAAGGGTGTAATTATTATTTTAATTTTTATTTAAAAGACTACTGAATATATTTTGCTGAAATTTTATTGGTATATTTTATGGGATAATTTGAATATTTCATAAAACTTTCGAAGGAATTTGTGAATTATAAATTCGTTTGAAAAATTCGGTCCCATAGGGTTCAATGTATTTCATTTTTTCAACACCGGTTCAATCCAAGACTAATTGGGTGATATTATTCATTTATATTCCCATAGGTCCCACAGACTGTCTGAACAACATACTAAAATTTTACTTTGATAAAGTCATTTTTACGGCAGTTATCGTGTTAACGGACAGACAGACAAACAGACAGAATAAACAAAGTCATAAACACTTTTCAATTATATTGTAAAATGTTAATAAATGGACTTTTACCGCACCATGTATTTATCTACAAAATTGAAACATATTAATCTATAGGAGAAAATATATGATGAACTTATAAAATTCTTCATTTCCCTACATAATAATATTCAAAAGTTTTGGAATAGTATCTGACATCGGAATTCAAGTTTTCGACGGATCGACACATTTCGCACACTCTAAAACATCAATCGGCTGCTTTTAACATGACGCCTGTGTGTGTGTGGTGCGTGTGTGTGTGGTGCGTGTGTGTGAGCGCGCGAGTGTGTGAGTGTGTATGTGCTCGCGTGCGTGTGTGCACGTGGTGCGTGTGTGTGTGTGCGTGTGTGCGTGTTTGTGTGTGTCTTTGCAATGCATGTATATCTACTCTAGCTCAAAAACTTCGACGAAATTTTACATAATTTAGTAATTAATTTACTTGTGAGTTGCCATGGTGTTTAGATTTTGTCAAGATCCGGGTGAAAAATCAACAATCGTCCAAATCAGATTAAAAACACTATAAATATGCTGAAATGCATTACTAAAATTATAGTTATATAATTTTTTTTTCTCGGCAAGAGGAATAAAACCAACAAAATTACTCTAGAATGGATCATTTTCGAGATATTGAAGTTTTTGGAACTTTGAGGAGATGACGAAGTTTTTTAATATAGCTAAAAATTTATTCAATGAAATTTCTTAAAATTTGGTGTTTAAGTCACTTGTAGGTTATCTGATGCTAATTAGATTTCGGTATAATTACACAAGAAAGATTAATCATGCATAAAGCATTGATTATCAAGCTCTTTCCAACTGAAATGCAATTTTATTTAAACATCTCTAGAGTGTGATACATTCAGCTGTGATATTTTTTAAATTATTACAGTTACTACAATAACTTATTTTACTTGGAAACTTAAAACTTCATCAAGAAGGCAATGCTATAAAATCGCTTCTTTATGTAAAATCAATGAATATTTCATTCATGCCATTTATATTCCAGATTCTAGAGCTAAATAATTAAAAAATAAGCAATTATTATACAACTCGTCTGACAATCGCTTGATTTCTTTACATTCTGTATACATTACAATGAGGCTTCGTTGAAGAAATAATCAAAGTTTAGTGATCTTTTTAAATAAAAACTATTGTAATTGCGTAGGCATATAATTTATATACACAGATAATATGCAAAAATAAAGCGGTTTTAGGACGAATGCAACACTAAATATAAATATAAACGTTCCTTAAAAATCATGATTTTCACTAAACTAAAAAAAAATGGATGCCATATTTTACTCTGCAGTGAGTCACGTGATCTCTTCATATGATATGGTGGTAATTTATTATTTCAATTTTTATTTAGTAAATTAGTTAAGATATTTTAATGACATTTTCTTACGCATTTTACGTGATAATTTGAATATTTTCTAAAATTTCCAAAGCAATTTGTGAACTTTAACTCCACTTAAAAAAATGTTTGAAAAATAAGGTCCCATAGGGTTCAATGTTCATTTTTCAACGCGGATTCAATCCAAAACTAATGGAGTGATATTATTCATTTACATTCCCCATGTGTCCCACAGATCGTCTCAACAACATATACTAAAATTTCATGATAAAGTCATTTTTACGGCAGCTATCGTGAGAACGGACAGACAGACAGATAAAACAAAGTTATAAACACTTTAAAATTATATTAGAAAGTGCTAAAAAGTTGAACATAACATTTTTATGAAATAACTCACAAAATTTGTCGAAACCTGAAATAAAAAATTCAATATGCATAAAAATATAAATTATATACTTGTTAACACTTTACAACATAGTTGAAAAGTATTTATGACTTTGTTCATTCTGCCTGTCTGTCTGTCTGTCTCCCAGTCTCTCCGCACGATAACTGCAATAAAAATGACTTTATCAAAATGAAATTTTACTATGTTGTTGAGACGGTCTGTGGGACACATGGGAATGTAAATGAATAATACCACCCAATTAGTTTTGGATTGAATCCGGGTTGAAAAATGAAATACATTGATCCCTATGGAACCTAATTTTCCAAACATTTTTAAGCGAATGTAAAATTCACAAATTGCTTCGAAAATTTTAGGAAATATTCAAATTATCCCATAAAATATATATAAAAAATTTCAGCAAAATATGTTCGGTAGTTTTTTCAATAAAAATTAAAATAATAATTGCACCAATATTATATGAAAAGATTACGTGACCCACTTCAAAATAAAATATGGCATCCATTTTGTGTCAAAATCGTGATTTTTAAAGTTCTTAATTTATATTTAATGTTGCATCCGTCTTAAACCCCCCTTTTTTTCTGTGCTTCTATGTACTGCGCCAACGCAATTACATTATTTTGGACTTTAATTGATCATTAAACTTTGATCATTTCTACAACGAAGCCTAACTTTCACGTATGGAGAATGCAAAGACATCAAGCTGTAAGATGAATTGTATAAGAATTGCTGAATTTCTTTAACGCAATATTATTTAACTCTGTAGTCTGCAATATAGCTGATATGAATGAAACATCCATTGGTTTTACATAGAGAAGCAGACGATTCCATATTATTGACGTGGAGGTAGAAGGGCATGGATTTAAAAAGTAATTTTACCTCCATGGTTTTACGTTTTTAAGTGAAATAAATTATTGTAGTATTTTGATAATTTTAAAAATATCGCCTCTGAATGAAAGGAATAGAAAAGTTCATGAATGAAATATTCACTGTTTTTATACAGAGAGCCAGGCGATTTATATTTCGATGACATTATTTGAATAAATTTCATAAATATCATATTTAACTCTGGAGTCTGCAGTCTGCAATACAGTTGATATGAATGAAACAGTCATTGATTTTACATGGAGAACAGACGATTTTATAGCAGACTTTTTCGGTGAAGTTTTAAGCACAGAGTTAAATTACGTTTATTTCCATGGTTTTAAGTTTTTGAGTAAAATAAATTATTGTAGTATTGTGATGAATGATAGGAATAGAGTAAATGTTTATGAATGAAATTTTTACTGCTTCTTCATAAAGATCCAGGCAATTTATATTTCAATGATGTCATTTGAATAAAGTTCATTTTTTCGATGAAATTTTCAAATATAATAAATTATTGTAGTGTGATAATTTTAAATATATCACCCCTGAATGTATCGCATTATAGAGACGTTTAAATAAAATTGCATTTCGGTTGGAATATGTTTCATAATCAATGCTTCATGCATTATTTATTTTTAACGTCGAAATAAGATCATGATGCACTGTTTCAGTATATATAAGGTTTTTTGGGAATATTGAGGAACTGGTGCCGTTATACAATTTGTTAATGAATAAATGAAATCGTACTAAAACTGCAAATTAGATATATTATCAAATAAGTACCCTTACCATTTTGTGCAAGTAGACTTGATTAAATGGGCTATGAAAACGAAAAGAAATTTGAGTTTCTAAGGATAGTCATGTGCTGCCCATGTCATATTTTTATTCTTATACTAGAAATAATTGCCCGATGTTGTCGGCATCTTAAATAAAAGTCCGTGATGAAAATAATGCAGATAAACATTCGATACGCCTTAAATAAGCTCTTTTGGCGCTCATTAAATATTTTTCCACGCATGCACGAAAACATATGTTCAGCCGACAGTTGTCAGAATGACAATAATATCTTACATTCTGTATGCTATATCTTTTAAATTCGTGATGTTAGGGAACAGATATTCAAGAAGTTAGATTCTTAAAGTGCTTAAAACACTAATACATGAAAATACTTGAAGTCGCATAAAGAAAAAAAAACATGTACCTTAATAGCAGAAATAAAATTTGCAAAATTAATAGTTATTTCAGCCAGTATTCATCAGATTTAAGTCAAATATTCAGAGCATACTTATAATATTGAAATAATTTTGAAATATATATTTCCAACATGTTGAAAAATTAGGTCCCATAGGGTTCAATGTATTTCACTTTTTCATCCAGGGTTAAATCCAAAACTTATTGGTGATATTATTCTTTTACATTCCCATATGTTTCAAAGACCGTCTCAACAACATACTAAAATTTTATTTTGATAAAGCCATTTTTACTGCAGTTAACGTGCTAACGAACAGACGGCTAAACAGAACAAAGTCATAAATACTTTCCAACTATGTTGGAAAATGTTAAAAAGTTGAACATATCATTTTTTTACGAAATAACCCACAAAATGTGTCTAAACCTGAAATAAAAAATTGAATATACATAAAAGTATAAATTATATACATGTTTTATACGTAATTTTTAACGTCAAAATGAATAAAATCATGATGGTTTTCGGTATATTTAAAAGACGTACTAAAACTGCAAATTAAATATATTATCAAATAAGTGCCCTAATCATTTTGAGCAATTAGACTTGATTAAATGGATTATGAGAAAGAAAAGGAAATAGAGTTTCTAGGGAAAGTCATATGCTGACCACGTCATATTTTTTATTATAATACTAGAAATAATTACCCAAGGCTGTTGGCATCCTAAATAAACGCCCATGATGGAAATAATGCAGTATTCGATATGCCCTAAATAAGCTCTTTTGGTAGGAGGTCTCAAATATTTTGCCACTCATGCACGGAAACATCTGTTCAGCTGATAGTTGTCAGAACGACCAAAAATGTCTTACATTCTGTATACTATATGTTTTAAATTCGAGAAGTTAGAGAACAGATATTCCAGAAGATAGATTCTTAAATTGCTTAAAAACCACGTACCTTAATTCCAGAAATAAAATTTGCAAAATTAATTGTTATCTCAGCCAGTATTCATCCGATTAAGTCAAATATTCAGAGCACTCTTATAATATTGAAATAGTTACCTGTTTGAAAAATATATTTCCTACATGTTGTAGCTATGCCATATTTTTTAAAAATTAACTTTTAAATTCACGGATCTAGAAAATCGCAAAAATTTATTGCAGCCATGCCTAGACAAAAAGTCTGAGATTCGCAGAACACTTACATCGAGAATGGGAGCACGGAAAAGTTTGTCTGCAGTAGCTGCGATGGTTATAAATATTTGACGAAATGGCGAAAAGGTGGTGTTTCCGGCTTGAAAAGTTAATAAATTTCAAACTAATCTATATATATAAAGAAGAAAAGTATGTATGTATGTATGTATATATGTATGATCCAACATCACGGGAGAACGGCTAAATCGAATTTGATGAAATTTGGTGGGTAGTCTTAAAATAGCCTCACTTAAAATTTAGTCTATGCTTCCAGTTTCTACAACTAGTTTCTACAACTAGGTGTTCTCCCGGCCGTCCAAATAGTTGCTCAAGTCCACTAGATGAGTCCGACGGTCTGGGTTTTCAACTAGGTGTTCTCGAGATATTAGTGAAAAACGAAATTTTCGTTTGTCTCATCATTACGGGAGAACAGCTGCACCGAATTTAATGAAATTTTATGGGTAGCTTTGAAATAACCCCCCATAATTTTAGTCCAAGTTTCGAGTTTCTAAGACCAGGGGGGGGGGGGTTGTCGAGATATTAATGAAAAAAGAAACTTTTTCTTAGGAGTTCTACTCTCTAACTCCATGATTCTCAACGAAAAAGATTGGAAATCGTTGTTTAAAACGTGAAAGTCAATTAAATCTCTGAGTTTTGTGGGAGTTTATTGAACGTATTAGTCACTTTTGAAAATCGTTGGTTTGAAATATGAATTTAAATGGAAACTCTATCACCATGGTTTATTTTTCACAGGCTTACTCAACAAATTGTATTAATTTCAATAACAAAATTTGTTGAGTAAGCCTGTATTATTTATGTATTATTTTTTATATATTTATGTATTATTTTTATATTAATTAATTTATTAATTTCAATAATAAATAAATTAATATAAAAATATCTCTATATATAAAGAATAAAAGTATATGTATGACTAGCTGCGAAGGGATCGCCTACGGCATGCTGGCAGCAGCTATGACTTATATAATGCAATGATTTTTTTCTTACATAATGCAATGAATTTATTTCTTTCACAGTGAAAAAACAATGTATAAGATTCACGGCCCTATATGTGCCGGTGTAATTTTTATCAGAGTTTTGCATCGTAAATCTCGAGCAACGACAGGTAATCGGTGCTAGTTTGTATATAAAGAAACCTCTACAAGGTCTTTCTTATCGGGAATTCAGCTAACTCTTTACCGAATTTCTCCGAAGTTTTGCTTTTCCGATACAGAAGTCATACACACACAAACATCTTTTACTGTGTAAGATCAATGGCCCTAAATAATTTAAAATATAGCTGCAATACAGTTCACTACATGCTCAGAAAACTTGATACATGTTCACTAGCTTTCCTCAATTACTTAAAACATTTTGTTAAGTATAATATTGCTTAATAAAACCTATTAATTCGATTGATTTTTTGCAAGCTTCATTAGATATCCGTCTTTTGCTCAAACGCTCATTAGAATTTTTTTAGGGAGTTTTCGATTCTGTCTACCTGCCAAAGACTGGACACACCCTAGGTTATTCGGATGGGACACACCCTAAGTTATTTGGCGTGCAAAATGATACATATTTTACAGAGCTATGCATCTATACGCCGTTCAAGAATTATTTCACCCTGTTACTGATGTAATAGGTTAAAAATCTATTTCTTTTTATGTGTAAATGTATGACGCTATTTTAAAATTGGATATTTGATACAGGCAATGTAGTAACATTTTTTGTCTGACCTTAATTATTTATAATTTTTATGTAAATTGTTAAATGTGCTGATTTAATTATTGACGATGAAAAGAATAAGGGTGACCCCATAACTCTAAGAATAGCCGTTCTCGAGATATTTTGGTTTTTTGCACATTTTTTTATGCTGTGGTTTTAAGAATAAGCCCAGTTACTAAATGAAAGTAAAAGCTGAATGAAAAGTGTAAATTCAGTGCAATTTTAAATAATTATGCGAATTATTTAGTGCAATTAAACTCTAATGGATTATTAATGAAATAAAGAAAGGATGCATTTAAGTCTACAGGGTAAGTCATGTGCTGCTCACATCAGATTTGTTTTCTACTTTGCGGAGGTAGGACTTCCTGTTGTGTGATCATAGATCGCGTGAGAGTGGAAGCTATTTCCTTTCGCATTTACATATGCTGTCAAAGTAGTGTATTAGAAATATAGAAATGATGTTTGCGAAAGATGTGGTCAATTGAGATTCCCATTTTGTGAATTGGAGATTTTATTTGTATCGTGAGAATGATTTTAGTCTAAAACAGGCTATTTAGAAATTCAGTGTAATGTTATGTATGTCTGTATTATTTAATTACCGGGCAAAATTGGCAAAATATGCTTATACAACAACGATAACCGTACCAAAAATTAAGAGCCCAGCACACATTCCTTAGAATCTGATTCGGCTCTGTGTAGCTGTCGCCTCAAACGCGCATCGATCAACGTCTAATAACTAAGCTGCAATCAGATTAATCATGAGTGCAGACCCGAATCCTTCTCAAGAATATTGGCACAAGGGTTCTACTGCAGCTAAATAGATTCTCGACTAAGATCTGATCTTGGATTCAACAGTATATAGGGTGTCCCAAAAAGATTGAACAGCGCTTTAATTCTTTACTTGTTGGAGATAATTAGGCAATGTAAATTGTAAAAATGTTGAAAGTAAGGTAGGAAATAAGAATACGTTAATGAAATAGTCCTCCCATTGATTTTCAAAAAGTTACACTTTTTAAATTTTTATACGATCCCCTTAGACAAATTTTGTCATTCAGAAAATTTTTATTTTCAACGCAACAAGATCATTAAAAAACACCGTATATCTGTATCTTTAAAATCAACTGAATTATTATAAAGAAAAAAATCTGACTTATGCCACTTTTCCGTACCATGTGAAAGGCTGTTTCATCAGTGAAAATAGGGATCATAAACAAATTGACGATGGAAATTGTTTAGATCAAAAATACGTTAATATGTGTCAAATTGTTTTATCACAAATGCATCTAAATAACGCATTACACAGACAGGGATATATAAAACAGTGGTACTCACTACGCGGTTGGGTATCCTATGTATTATCATCCAGTTCTATATTTTTTGTAATATGTCACAAATTTATATTTCTAATTTGATATATGGTTCCAATTCACAATGTTCAATTTTCAATTAAATATAACTCGCTCAATTTTAAAGATAACATATATACTGTTTTTTAATGATCTTGTTGTATTAAAAATAAAAAAAATTATGATTGACCAATTAAGGGGGATCGTATAAAAATTTATAAAGTGTAACATTTTGAAAATTAATAGAAGGATTATTTCATTAACGTAGTCTTATTTCCTACCTTACTTTCAACATTTTTGCAATTTACATTGCCCACTTATCTCTAACAGGTAAAGAACTAAAGCGCGTTTCAACCTTTTTGGGACACCCTGTATAAGCCGTTCTCTTATATAAAAACGATTTTTGTTGTGTTTAAAAAATTCTGGTTGTTATAATTTTTTTAATATGATAATTAAATCGATCGCCTTCTAATAAAGTACTAAAACAATGTAACACAATACCAAATATAACGTTCAATTATTCTCAAATTAATGTTGTAATACAAAAGAACCTACTTATAGTAGATTCGAATTTAGCGAGTTTCCGGATTTAACGAGGAAATAATGAACTTTCATTTGATACCAACAAAATCCGTGCACTTCATGCTCGACACCCGTCCAAGTACATCACGGGCAGGAATGGGAAACAGAAGCCGGACGATATCAAATCTCACCCACTCTCCCATCCTCTCCTAGATCCCCAGACAAATGCAATATATACATTCAATATTACTAATTAATATATAAGACTCCCTATCAAATATACATTCTATACCAACCACTAACATGATGCAATTAATTTCCGTTTCTCTAGATCCTCTAATAAACGAATTTATTAAGTTTAATACCTCAAACTTTCTATATCAAGTTTTCAATTTCTGGTCATACCTAGTAAAGTTACTAGGAATGTCTAACTTATGGGTCATATAATGCATATTCAACCATTCTTCTTCTATAAATAAAGTTTGCATTAATTGCATTGTTTAAAACGTGAATTTGAAGATAAAGCAGGAAGCAAGACATTCTAACTCCATGGTTTAAATATTCGTTTCCTGAATTTTTAAATTGGGTTGACCTCTCAATTTTAACTTTTCTATTCAGCTGAATCATTAGGTAGTCTTATCTCCGAACTACATAAGTTGAATACAGTTTTCTTTATACTTCTTCATGTGTTAAAGTCTTATGACCATGGAATTCTATTATGTTATGGCAACGGCTTCCACCTGAGAGTTTAAACACAAAATAGGCCAAATTTTGAGAAGCTATTTCTCTATATCCATAGGTTACTTTGAAAAACTGAATTCTGGTGTGGATTTATCCTAGGTGAATTAGTATAAGTTTTTTTCAGTCCTCGGGGTTGCATTTGGGACTCTGACATACTGACACTGCGCATTTAGGGTCGTGATTCAAGCTGGATTTACTCGTTTTTCTTAGATTTAACAAGAGTGCATAATAGTAGTAAAACTGAATGAAATGCTAACATGTAAAGTAAAAATCCGAGAAAAATATAAAATGTTGACTTCGATCACGCATGGATTTATAGAAGTTGTAAGATAGCAGAGATGAGTTAAGTTCGGTTGTTATCATTAGCACCACTAGAGAAAAGAACAGACGAAATCAACTGTTCCAGCTATCCACATATTGAAAATCTGAACCATATGAGGCAGTGCCACCATTACTCATAAGACAATTTTTATTGCAGTTTTATGCTAAAGAAAGAATATACGGATTCATATGTAAAACTAACTAACTTTAAGCATTTTCTTTAAAAAATGTTAAACAATTTCTGATTTTGGATTAACTGGCACATTGTAGTACATAAGTCAGTTATTTTTACTTTCCCTATATACATAGTATTATGCATAGGGAAAGCATAGTGACGGTGTGTTGTTGTTGAGACCCAAACTTTCCGACCTACCAGAAAGGTGTAAGGGGATAGTGACGGTGTGTGGCGCAACTCGATACCAGAATCTATTTTTAAGCATCTTTTAATTCTTCAATGTTTACAATCAAAAATGTTGAAAATCCGTATAGTTGTTCCTAATGACCTCAATTATAGCACGTTATCCTTCATTTTGAAGGGCTTGAAAAAAATCTTTCGATTGATATCAAGCCTGTTAATGTACCCTCCTATGGTGGGGGACTAAGAACGTCACAAACACAAAATTTGTATCGCGGCTATCTTTCGCTACAGTTATTGAAACTGTTAAGTTTCCTAATTATTAAGCTATAAATAACATTCTTTATGCGTAATTATGTCACATTCATTTTGTCCTGCGCTGCCATGTTCAGGAAATACAAAATTCCGAATAAATTTCGAAGATTACGCTCGTATTGAAAAAAAATCCTTTCTAATTCTAGATTTTTCGTTAATAAAGCAGAACATCAAGTTTCCTGAAAATACACTATTATTTGTGCAGGTATTGTGTACATAAGAAATTGACCACAGGCAAAGTGAAAGACGAACATCACACTAATAATAGTAAAACCGAGTTCAGGAGGTCCTAAAACATGTATTGGCATCAAATTCAAAAATTTTCGCGAAAACAATACTTTCTCAATACTACGTATGAGAAAGTATAAATTCGCAAGTCGATTGTCTAAAAGTATTATGCACAATTCTTTATAATCTGTTAGCTGTATATTATTTCCTTTATTACAACCAGTAACTGTATCTTTAACCCCCAAAAATGTTGAAATCTTATTCATTACACTACTGCTCACTCAGTCGTTTTAACTCCTTGATTTCTTCTATTGCTTCTTACTCATGCACCTCATCTTGCCTCTATTTCTCAAAGTACATTGTCATAGAGTTAGAGTACTTTTACCTCCATGAATATTATGTATTTCATTACTCGAGTCACATTGTTTTCTTATAAAAGAAAGTTGGTAAGTTTTATGACACGATTCTTTAATTTATTTGAAACATCTATATCTGAAATGTATTTTTTTATAAATGATGTAATGCCAAACGGATTCTGATTGGAACTTCAACCATCAGCCATGTGAAAAGACATTTCTTTCTGTAGTAAAATAAAAAAAATTATAGCTAGAAAAAAACAATAAATTTTTTCTCTAAAAGCTAGAGTTCATTTTATGGTATTATATAATTTAGAATTTTGCAACGGACTCTAAATTTTTATTTTTTATGCAATATTCAAGTGAAAATTTAAGTTTTTTTCTTATCAAACCATAACGAATCACTTAATTATCTTACATTTTTAACATATTTGTCATCAAATAGCCTTCATTACAGGGCTGTAGGCACTATACTTCTATAGCACTACTCAATTTTCCCATTAATGTGGATGGTTTGTACTTGTAAATTGATTTTTACGTACTCTTTAATTACTTTTAAATGAAACCGAGAATCTTATCAATCAACTGACAAATTTTATCTTGAACTATTTAATATCTTTATCCGTGACAAATTATCTAAATACTTTAATCATTGCAGATTCTAATACACTTTATTTCGTAGTTGTATGTTTATATAGGGACTTGAAATTGAATATTATACTGTAATCCATAGCGAAATTGAATTTAATGCAAGAAAAGCACTGCCGTAATGGATTATACCAGAGGATTAAGTTATTTGCATCGTGATCGGTTCATAAAAAATATTTAGTTCAATTTTCGAAGAATAATGAAGAGTGTTTTTAAAAACATAAATATGCACTGCCTTCCAAAGTAGACCGACTTGATCCGATATCCAATTATATATATTTCTGGGGTTTCTTTAAAAGGGCTATAAATTACTCGCAAATTAGCTTTTTATTTTCCCTCCGATTTCAACCAGATTCCCTCACATGTACTTCCTGTCAAAATATCAAATGATTTTTCTAACTTGCTTGCCGGCAAGTTAAACGCATACAATATCTCTGAGGAGATTTAAGTTTCAGGTTTATTTATAAACTTGCCTTCCGGCACATAAATAAGCACTGGAATTTCATGATTCCGTTCCTTCTCTTCAAACATCATTAATCATTAAGCATCTTTAGAATACCAAAGTTTACTTAACTTCCGTATTTGTTTAAAAAAAATTTCTTGCTTTTGCTCTAATATTTCATCGAAGAAACATATTGAGCTGCAACATTTGTAACATTTTGAATATCACTGTTTTCCCCAGGTTAAAACATTAAAATATTGAAATTACAACCAATATAGTTAAAAAACTAAGAACACTCTATCCAAAATCCAATTATATATATATATATATATATATATATATATATATATATATATATATTATTTATGAAGGGTGAAGGTATAGATTGAACATATAAGGTGGTGGAGAAAAATTAAAGGGGAATAAAGTGCAAAGCAAGAAGGGGGATACATACAGGTAAGGCAGTAAAAGGCCAGGGGGGATTGTGACCCCCTGTTACCGGTTAAAGCAGCTTTAATCCATGAAAACACTCCCAGAGCCACTACCTTCCTGAAGCAATCCTCCGTCCGACAAAACGCCAAGAAACATCAACGACATAAATGAATCATAAACCAGAGTTCCGGATGGGGACGGATAGAATAAACAAAGAAACATATCCACAAAGAGCATGTCTGACACCTCACAAATAACATTCCCGTAATCAAGTCGTACCATCCTAATTAAAGTGCACTATACGTACGTATACCGCATTATAACATTAGCTTGTTGAAATTGGTACGAGTGGTGTTCGCATTATTATAAAAGGCGTTATAATAATGTAGATAACGAATTGGATAATGTTGTTTCACTGCTTCTGCTATTAATTTTCTCTCGCATCCCTCACGTACTTCCTTTGCTGCATTTGTCTTTTATAACGTTGTAGATGGTTAATTTTCAAGTTTCGGAAAATACTGTTACTCAGGTTAGAATTCCAATCGATTATGTAGTTTATATCAATATCGAAAGTATTTCTCTTATCAAAAAGTTTGAAACATATGGAGTCCTGTGTATCATAATAAATACTGATGTCCAAAAAATCTACACATTCTTCCTGGTTATTATGAGATTCGATAAGTTCGAGGTTTGTTGGGTAGAATCCAAAATCAAACTGACATGAACGATCTATTGTACCAATCAAAACGTCATCCACGAACCTAAAAAACGGAACTTCGTTAAGTAAATATGTCCCTTGTTCATATTTATTAAGATACATGTCGGCGAGGATGGAAGAACATCCGCCTCCCATAGGAATTCCTTGTACCTGCTTGTAAAAACATATGCCGTTATATAAGATGTTCTCGTATAATACGAGTTTTATTAATTGTTTGTATTTGTTGATGGTGATCGTTGATTGCAATTTGTAAGTTTCGTATGTTTCAACCAATATATCATACAAATTCTTTAAATTAACATTGTTGAAAAGGTCTTTGAAATTGTAACATTTTAAGTATAACTTATCTTTTATTGTGCACAATTTTTTAATCGCTTCGCAATTATTTGATACCATGACATTGCCGCCTGCTTTAATTTCTTTTAATGCAGATTTTAGTATGTTTAACAAGTTGGCATTGGCTTTTGTGAGATAGGTTCAACATCCCACAGTTACTGGGCGGAATTTTACTGGTTTTTTGTGCATTTTAGGAATCATTACTAAGTATGGAAATTTTACTTTCCCGATGTCATATCTGATTCTTTTATAAATTGCCTTAAGGGGACGGTAGACGTTGAAATTTTTTTTATTTATATATTGACTTAGAAAGATGAAAATTTGTATAATTATTCCTCTTAACATTACTATATAAAATACTATTAATTTTTTTTCAATTTTATTATAATTTTGTATTTTTTTTTAAATTTAATTTTTTTTAACGAAAATTTCAAAATGCTCCTTGCGTACCATTTGTTCACATTTTTGATTAATTTTACATTGTGATCACTCAAAAACACATTATTAACAAATTTGGGTATTCATTTTTAAGTCCCTTAGAATGTCAATTTTTAAAAAATATTTTTCTGCGTTGAAACTTAATTTTCATCATTAAATTAGATTCTTTTATTCACTTTTAATTACCTTAATAAAATCCAATTATAAAATGCATACCCAGTTTCATTAAAAAGTATGAAAGGTGTCTTATTGCCAAATTTCATGCATCTCAAACAAAAATTAAGACGCATGGAGCATTTTAAAAATGTAAAACCTTTGAAAATTCCGTTTCAAAAAACATGCATTTAACCTTTTGTTTACGGGTGGGACAGCGTCCATCCCAAACGAAGAACCTCCCAAAAAGACAGATATTTGGCATACCCTATCCCAAACAGTTCGATCCCCCTTTGCAAGCATTGGCGTCCATGGAAATCGCCGGCAGAAACATTGCACCTGCTGTCAGCAGGTGCAATGTTTCAGATCATTTCAACGTCCACCGTCCCCTTAATACGATTTTTAACAGTGCTATGTGTTGATCCAAGATTTTTATACATTATTTTGTTGTCATAACTTGTTCTCAGGAGATCCACGTAGTATTTTTTGCATGTAAATGCAAAATTACAAGGGACCTTGTCCATGTATGTTATTGCGTATTTATTCCGCAAGGTTTTCAATTTATACCTTTCCAGTCTGCATTCATCAACATTGTTGTATACGATTTTATAGGGATGTTTAAAATCCGTTAAAATTGCAGCTCTCCATTCCTGGAAAGTTTCTGTTGGGTAACTATACTTGGCGGCAGTTTTATAAATAAAATCATCTATTTCTTGACTAAAAATTATATCACATTTATAAAAATTCTGATTGCGGTATTTTGTACTAAGTCGTAATTTTTTTTAAAAATCATCCTCATCCATCATGTCTAATTTACCTGTGATAACGTGGCCGCGTTCATTATCAATGCCGGTATTCGTTTCACAACTGCAAGATGGGTTTTCATATTTGCACATCTGTTTACCGATTTCATTATAATTAAAGATTTTGTAACCGTTTGTTTTTACATATTTGTAAGTTATTCTGACTTTTGTATTTTGCATAGGAAGCAAGTCGTTGTTGTCTTTCAATATATTTTTAAAGGGACCAGGTTGTAGTTTTTATTACAGAAGGTAGTGACTAAATATTCCTTATTTGTCTCTTTAATGGGATGAATGTCCAGATCAATATTCAAATTCCTAGCTCTCATCTTCATCAGATTATAAAATATTGCAATATTGGTCATATATGTATAATGTACTTGTTCTTGATTTGATATCATAGGGTGTTTATACCACTCCATCCATAATCTCTTGATGCAAATTTTCTTAATACCATAAACCATATTTTTTATCCAAGCAGACCTAGTCGTATGGTTTTCTCTGATTTCTTCAATAAATGTGTTTAGGTATTTCAAAGTAGTTTCATATCCTAAGATTTTATTCTTTCCTCCTTGTTTCCATCGTGTTATTTTCTTCTTATTATGATCGTTATTGATGGGAGCATTATTTACCGCGGTATAAAATTCAAGATTATGTACTTTTTCAAAATTTATTGAATTTAAGCCAAATGATAAAACAGAGCCGTATTGTTTAATATGGACGTTTTCCCACCATAATCGTTCCTTCTGGTCTACTACAATATCGAGGATGGATATCTTTATGTTTTCAAATCCATGGTCTGAGAAGTGACAGAACTCCATCGTTCTCGTTTAATCGTTTAAACCGACTTCTGTGTAAATTTATTCTTATGTTTAATTGATTTGTAGTCTGCCCGATGTAACTTAAATCACATACTGTGCAATATATGCAATATATACAGCTGTACACTTTACAGAACTCTCTGTAACCAGGTTTATCATTGTTAATTTGTCCTTCATTGGAACATGGACATAGTTTACCTCGCTTGGACTTGCATTGTCGTAATCGATTTGCCTTCATTTGCTTGAAGTAATGTTCTTGATTGTTTGTATTATTTATCATTGGACTAAATGGATCAATATTGTCATTTTCACATGTATTTACCTTACAGACGTTATTTTGTCTTTCCACTCGTTCCTGGTACACGGGTTTGAAATATTTCAAAATGGAATTAATCTATAGCAAAGTCGCTTGATATAGATCCTACAGTTACCTTGGATCACTGTATTACCGAGCAATTGTAAAAGTATTTACAATGTTGCCAGTTGTGAGTTCAATAAGGTTGTACATATCATAAATTTTTTTTCAATAATTTTAACTCTTATTGAGGAGTATAGTAATTGTAGAAAAGAGTGTAGATTCGTACATATGAGTACCGTATCTTACTACATGTGAAGTATCCATTTCAAATTGTAAGTATATCCCAATTGAAAATTACCGCTATGCCGTCGAAGAGTGGAAAATGTTTTCATGATATCTATTAGTTTTTTTGGTTGTATTACGATGATAGGGACATATAATATAATCAATCCCCCAACCTAATACAATTTATTTATAATACTAGAATCGCATTGACGTCTATCTACTTTTAAATTTAATTAAAGCATGAAAAATATTAAATTCTATACACGATAAAAATACTGTCCTAAATGTCAATGAACCGGTTAAAACATTAAAACATTAAAGCATTAAAATCCAATAAAACTTTATAATATGAAAAGTGTTAAATGCCTAAAACAAAACGTTATGAATACATTCGATGAGCGATGTCAAACCTAACGAGACGCAGTATGATGTAAAACCCACAAATAAATAAACTCAATTATGTACGTTCGAAGCCATTAAATAGCCGTATTATGTCTATCGTAATAGTGCCTCATACCAGCACACCACTGTCCTCACGGCAGCAGACGAGAAGAACCCCATATAGAACTCTAATTCGCGTATCCATAAAAGAGACGTTTAAAGAAGAATCTCATTAAGGACGGAGAACAACTTCATCACAGTCAGTGGTTGGGAATCTCGTATAAAATACAGTAAACGAAAACCGGAACGTAATTTGAAACAAAATTAGAAAATCCCAGGCGCAATGCTGCTCTATCAGCTTTCTAAATAACATGTATATAAGAACATTAAAAATTTAATGATATTTCAAAACGATACACTTAAAGCTTCGTATATCAAAGGCACCATGCCGCTCTTTCAATATAAGCCAAAACAGTATTTATAAAGGGTGAAGGTAACGGTATAATATTGAATAATTTCAATATTTTGAATTTATAAATTCAAAATATTGAAATTATTTTTGTGTATTCATAAATGGTACCATATATAAAACAACTTTTTTTTTTACTTTCCCATGCGTAGCATTGAAAAAGTATTGTTTTCACGAAAATTTTCTATTTCGAGATTTTGATGCCAATATATATTTAAATACCTATTGAACACGTTTTGACTATTTTTGGAGTGATGACCTTCTGTCTGTCTGTCTGGTCCATTTATTGTGTACACAATAGCCACCACAAATATTAATAGATTTTTATGAACTTTCATATTCTACTTTGATGTAAGAAACCTCGAACTAGATATAATTTTTTTTTAATTCGAGCGAGAATTTCGAAATTTATTCGAAATTTTATACTTTTTACTTTCCTTATATACACAGTGTATAAGGAAAGTATTGTGACGGGGTCGAAAATTCGAATTCGAGTTTTCGACGGGAGAGCACGTTTCAAGCATTCCTGATCACGCACCAAACATTTTTGAGGTGATATCTGTGTCTGTGTGTGAAAGTATGTGTGTGTGTGAAAATATGTGTGTGTGTGTGTGGAGATGATATCTCACAAACGAATGGAGCGATTCGAATGAAAATTGGTACAAAAATCACAATCCGTGAATACTGGAAGCCTATTGTTTTTAAACGTAATCGAATGCTCAGAACCCTTTAAATTTTCGAGTGAACTTTTAAAAACACCACCAAAAACTCAAAACCTTTAATAAAGTTTCAAATAGACATTTCTTATGTAATTTTTAATTAAAAAACGATTGACATAAACTTTAGAACGCTAGCATGAACCGTTCTCGAGATATTACACATTTTTAAAATAAATTTCCCCTAAATTAAGAAAAAATATTAACTGTTGAGAAATATGTTCACTTTTCATATATAATATCAAGCGATAAATTTGGTGAAATCATTTTCGTGGATGTAGCTCGTTCCATTCATGAGAAAAGATAATTTGAGTAATACTTTTGTATTTGAACGCCAATAGTCATTTATTTATCTGCTATAAGAATATATTTCTCTCCATACCGCTTGGCGAGATTTTGGCGACGAATTTGGCGGAATTTCGCCAACTTGGCGAGTTTTTGAAATATTGCCAAATTAACGAAAATCTCGCCAAATGGATAAAAATGACGCTAATCAATGAAAATGACGACTAATTGTCGAAAATTCAATATCTTGGAAAAATATAAGTATCTACTCTAAGAAAAATATATTTTTTTACTGTAAATGTAGTAAATTCATTGCATTATATAAGGAAAGTCGTGTTGCCCACATCAGATTTTATAACATGGCAGCATAGAATAAAACTTGACATTCAATCCTTGTTGTGAAAAGTAGCAACGATATAAATATTTTTGTTTGTGACGATATTAGTTCCCCTTCCCCCTGGGAGGTACATTGTCAAGTATTATATCGTTCTAAAGATTGTTTTAAGCCCTTTAAAGTGAAGTTAACATGTTATAGTTGTAATAATTTGGATCTACGATACTAATTTTTCAAATTTTTTCTAATAAAATTTGAAAAACAGTGAAATCTGGTTTGAGAAAGTCGAGTTGCAGCACACTACAGTTATTTCATTTACATGTTTGTAAGTGACATTCAGAGATAAACTCGTACAAAGGGTTTACATTTTCACTTTCCTTATATACAATAATAAGGAAAGTATTGTGATGGGGTCGAAAATTCGAATTCGTGTTTTCGACGGGAGAGCACATTTTAAACATCCCTGATCACGAATCGAACATTTTTGAAGTGATGTCTGTGTGTGTGTCAGTGAGTCTATGGAGAAGATAACTGACGAACGAATGGACCGATTCGAATAAAATTTGGTACAAAAATTACAATCCGTAAACACGGGTTGGTCGTGTGGTCAGGGTCTTCAATCATTCAATCAATCCGTAAACACGGGAAGCCTATTGGTTTTATACGCAATCGAATGTTCAGAACTACCCTAAATTTTCGAGTGAAATTTTGAAAAAAAACGTCAAAAAATCAAAAAAGCTAATAAAGTTACGCAAATAGACATTTCTTATGTAATGTTTTATTAGAAAACGATTGACATAAGTTTTAGAATGCTAACATGAACCGTTCTCGAGATACTGCACATTTTTCAAAAAATTATCAAAAAATCATATAAAATGAAAAAATATTTCCTATTGAGAAACATGTTCATTTTTCATATGTTATTCCATGCGATAGATTTGCGACGTGGATCTCGTGGATCTAGCTCGTTCCATTCATGAAAAAAGATACTTTGAGTAATACTTTTGTATTTGAACGCCAATAGTCATTTATCTGCTGCAAGAATAACTTATTTCTCCGTCCGTAACGCTTGACGAGGTTTTGGCGACGAATTTGGTGGGATGTCGCCAACTTAACGACTTTTTTCAGTGTTGCTAAATTAACGAAAAACTCGCCAAATGGATAAAAATGACGCTAAATTAATGGAAATGACGACTCATTGACGAAAATTCAATATCTTGGAACGAATATAAATTATATAAGGAACGAATATAAATTATATAAGGAAGTCATGTGCTGCCCACATCAGATTTTTTCTAACGATTCGATATCAGTCAGAGAGACATCAAACGTAGATTTTATCGACATCAAAAATTAAAAAAATCCCTCTCGTTCCATGTTAATTTCTCCCACCCCCCACCCCACCCCTCACCTTTGGCCTTCGTTATCTAAAGCCTGTAATCTAAAACTTTCGCATTTGGTGGTTTCCTGGTGATTATCAAAGTGTCGTTTATTAATGTTGTCTGTTATTTCTTAATTTAAATAACAATAGGCTATTTTTCATTTTAGGTCACTATGTCTAAAACCTGGTGTTATAAAAGAAAGAGATGCAGTCGTATAACAACTAGTAAACGCTCTGCGCGTGTAAAAGAAGAAGCTGGTGGACCTTCTGATAAAGCGGAATACAGAAACTTCACTAATGACCTTGTATCTGGTGAAAACTCTTCATCAATAAATAGCTTCATAATTCATAGACCTTCTTCGGCACTAATGCCTGCTCGTCTTCTTGGTGCAACAGATGAAGAATATCGACCTTTCAATGTGAATTCCTTCCGAATCAAGATTGAGCCGAATGAAAATGTTAATAACTCTATTACGAAAGAAGAAGGTCCATACGATGTTAAAGATATGCATTTAGGCACTACGACAGAATCACCCGCAGGAATCGTTTCAAAACCGAAAAGGTTAGGAAAAGTAAATGCTCCTGATACAGACAGCACCTGTTGGCCTAATATGAGAATAAAATTGGAACCTATCTCTCCCGTTAGTTCTCCAACGCCCACTATACCAAATGCAGCTGAAGATGAATCGGCGAATCTCACAACAACCAGTGAGAATCATCCTACACAATCTGATTTGGAAACTAAAAGAGTTTTAAACCAGTCTATTTTCACCAATCCAAATCGTGAAGAACCACGTGATATTCTGTCCCATCATCAGGTTAAAATAAAGGTTGAGAATCCAGCATTTGGTTGTAGTACTACAGCAAATGCTCTCACAGAAATAAAAAAAATTAAGGTAGAGCCTAATTCCCCGCGCTGTTCTCTATTTTGTGAATCAAAATCATGTGATCCAGAGATTAATTATAATAAAGACGTTAAAGTTGAAAATTTGGTGTTTGATGAAAACAAGTCTGTCCAAGAGCATGCAACTACTCAGACGATCTTAAAGGTTGAGCAAAAATGTGAAACAGACAAAACATTTACTGCAGGTGACACGTGCAACACACAAAGCACCCCAGTCAAAAATAACTGTCAAATCCAGTCAAACATCTTGCATACATCTACTGAAAACTCAAGTACTAGTTACTCATCTCAAAAATTTTCTTCAAGTTTCAATTTAACCGATTGTAAAAAATATTTGCTTCATAATGTCGATTATAATGAAAAGGATATTCTATATTGCATAAATAAGATATCAAATATATATCTAAAAAATAATAGAAGTTCAATGGATATTTTTTACGATCAAGAGGAGGAAGTTGTGTATAATAAAAGCAGCCAAACTATTCCCAACAGGACTATAGATCTCCCTACAGTAAATCAAATGAATACTGACTATCATTCGCCACAAAAAAGAGAAGCACACACGGCGGCTGCTTACAACTATAATCAATTGTGGTCAGTTCCAGAAACTATGCCTAAAGAGAGTTCTTACGCGAACAATATTTGTCAAAATGTTAAAATAAATATTCCAAAGGAAGATTTATTGAGTATAATCCGGAATGCATCTACAAACTTTTCATCTAATGCTTCCATTAATTCCGATATCACTCCTAATGTTCCTAGTTCCTGTGAACCAAGAAACCATTACGCTGACCGGGAATTATCACATGATATGCCCAACGGATATTTCACTTATGAAAGTTATTTGGAAGGCATCAATGTGATAAAAAGGAAAAATAACGATGAGATTATATTGCCGTTGTCTAGTGCACCTCATGTGAATAATAAAAATGTGCTTTCCTCAAAAGCCCCTATCACTCAAAGTAGACATCTTCAAGATCAGTCTCCTGTTCCAGTAGTCAAGTCAAGACAACAGTCAAATTTACAACATATTGGGCATGAAAACAGTTTTATAGAAACTCAAAATAAAAATTCGCTTTCGTCAGTTCAAATGGAAAAGTCATCATTCGCTGCAACTCCATCCTATATACGTCCGTCTACATTTGCTTTTGAACAATCTCTTTTAAACGAAATCCGCGATACAAAACCACATTCTCTCCATAATAATGAAACTTCTAAAATATCAAAATGTGCAATTGAGACTATGTTATCTGGTGCATCTGATGTAAAAAATACTAACATACTGTCCTTGAGAGCATCCTCCGATCCAAGTAGGCATCTCCAAAATCAGTCTACTATACCGGTCAGACCAAGAATAAAGTTAAATTTACGACATATTGGTTGTGCAAGCAGTTTTTCAGAAACTCAGAGTAAAAATTCCCTGTCACCCGTTCAAACTGGAAATTCATCATTTGCTGCAATTCGATCATGTTCACATCCGACTACATTTGGTTGTGAAAAATCTCTTTCAAATGAAATCTGCGATACAAAACCACATTTCTGTCAAATGAGTGCAGCTTCTAAAATATCAGAAAATGCAATTGAAACTATGTTGTCTGGTGCAGTTGATGTGAATAGTATGAACATGATATACTTAAAAGCATCTTCCGATACAAGCATGCATCTCCAAGATCAGTTTACCATTCCAATGGTCAAATCAAGAATAAAGTCACATTTACATCATACTGGTCATGCAAGAAACTCAAAAGCACATACCATTGCAAGTCAACACCTGCATGATCGGGCTACTATTCCAGTACTCATATCAGGAATAAGATCTAATTTACATCATACTGGTCAAGCAAGAAGTTTTACAGAAACACAAAGTGAAAACTTGCGTTCGTTAATTCAAATTGAAAAATCATCATCTACTGCAACGTCATCCTGTTAACATCCAACGACATTTACGTTTCAACAATCTCTTTCGAATAATATGCGCATTGCAAATCCATATTCCCTTCATATTAGTACGGTTTTTAAATTATCAAAAAGTTCAAGAGCGAAAAAATTGTCTGGTTTATCTTCTTATATAAGCAACGTTCTTAATTTTCAACCTGAAACATGAATCTCTGCCAGCAAAAAACCAAGTCTTCTATTCTCCAGATGATTCTAGATTAAAGAAAGCTAGAAGTTGGCATGATCCTGTGAAAACTGCATGCAGTTTTTCCACATTAATAATCTGTTCCTCTCTACTAACTACTTTAAATGGACATCTTTCTGTTGCTACTGTAGCAGTGCCCTAGAAACACCAACTCTAAAAGTTTTTAGACGATATTTTAAGAAATAGTTATCTTAAATGTTCTTTCAAAATTATTTGACGATTGTTCAAACTGCTTGAAAAGTTAGATCTAACGTACATCATTGATAAATAATGTCCTTGAACATACATTGAAACTTTGTTTCGCAATATGTTTGTATAAACCAAAGTATGTGTATGTGATGTTAATGGGTTAAAGCTGCTGAAAATTGCATATGTGTTTTATCTCTTATTTTATAATAAAGAACAAACTTTATTATTTGACAAACTTTATTTTTTCTTTCTCAAAACGAAATTAAGCTGTATTAGAAGGCAGCTGAACTAAAATCACTGGAAGCCAAGCGTTACCAAATTTTCAATAAATTATTAGCTGCAAATTTTGGTATTTTTTCAGCAGTTATCTGTTTCATTTTAATGAAATTTATAAGAATGATGGCTCGAAAACAAAAGCTGTAATTATTTATTTTTTAAGTTAACCCTTGTTAAATTGTTTAATTTAGGTGTGTTCAGCAAAATAAATTAACTGAAGTGTAGTTCAACTCAACTTTTCATACTAGAATCCATATTTAAGTAGCTTGCGATGATTTTATTACAAATTTTACCAGAAAAAATTACCAAATTTGTCGCCAAGTGAGGCTGTAGCTCGACAGATAAAGCCTGGCAAAACATCATTACAGTGCTATCTTCGAAAAAAACACAATTTCATTAATTTAGCATCATTTTATCAATATGGTGATATTTTTATCGATTTAGCGACATTTTGATCAATTTGGCGACATTTTAAACATTTTCCAAATTTGTCGCCAAGTGAGGCTGTAGCTCGACAGATAAAGCCTGGCAAAACATCATTACAGTGCTATCTTCGAAAAAAACACAATTTCATTAATTTAGCATCATTTTATCAATATGGTGATATTTTTATCGATTTAGCGACATTTTGATCAATTTGGCGACATTTTAAACATTTTCCAAATTTGTCGCCAAGTGGAACGGTTGGACTGGCAGACATAGGCTACTGAAACATTACTACAGTATTATCTCCTAACAAAAAACAATTAATTTGATTGATTTATTGTAATGTTTATCAATTTTGCGATAATTTCGTCAATTTAGTAAACTGATAATAATCTCCCCAAGTTGGCGATATCCCGTCAAATTCTTCGCCAACTGTCTCACCAAACATTATGGATGGACTATCGATGAAATAGGTTATTAAGATATTAAATTCATAAATCCCACAAAGTGACAGGGATTAACAAGGAAATTGAACTTAATGTTGCAAAATAATGAATTTTCACCAATTAAGCGCCATTTTCAACAATTTAGTGTCATTTTATTAATTTGACGACAATTTGAATTATTTAGCGATATATTCGACGGTTGCAGAATGTTTTACACTGTAGCGAGCTTGCGAGCCAAGTTGGAGGCAAATCATCCTTGGTCGTCTCTTGCCGTCTATCAAAATGGGCTAAGTTGATGATGTCCAAAAAAAAACAAGACACACAGAAAACTCCCTTTGGGTGAGATGGAGGCCTGGGTAAAAAGAAAACAAAGATCAATCATGCATAAAGAAGTACTGATTATGAAACACTTTCCAACGGAAATGCAATTTTATATAAATACCTCTAAAATGCGATACATTCAGAGGTGATATTTTCAAAATTTATCACAATACTGCAATAATTTATTACATTTGAAAGCTTCTTCGAAAGCAAATGAACTGTATTCAAATAACGTCATTGAAATATAAATCGCCTGGCTCTCTATATACATTCACAGACAATGAAAGTTGCGCACCAAGAAGGAAGCATAGGATGGACCTGAAATTTTATTGATGGAAGGATACAGATGAGTGATATACATGATCACAAAAACAGCGCAGCAGAACACGTACAGAGGGAGCTGTAGTACACAGTCCGGTCATCCTCAACAGCGCGTTGCACCGCCTCGTGCTGCCATACAAGCAGCAATACGGTCAGGCATGGTGTTGAACAGACGCCTGATGTTGTCTTGCGGCAGAAGAGTCCACACCTGTTGGGCGTTACGTTCTAAATTCCGCAGATTGCGGCAACGAAGCAGCTGGCGTTTCAAATAGTCCCATACATGCTCTATAGGGTACAGGTCTGGGGAGTGGGCAGGCCATGGAAGTATCTGGACACGTCTCAGGCAGGCTTGGGCGACCCGAGTCGTGTGCAGCCTAGCATTATCCTGCTAGAATTGCGCACCTGGAATCCCAGCAACGAATGGAAGCACATGGGACCGTAGAATCCCATTCACGTACCGCTGGCTCGTCAATGTTCCTGGTACCACTACTAGAGCGTATCGGATGTCGTAGGCTATGTCTCCCCAGCCCATGACGCATGCAGTGGGGCTGATGTGGTGCTCGATAACAAGGTTGGGATTGTGGCGTTGAGCAGGAGACCTCCACACCCGGACGCGATAAGCCCAAAGGTATACCAATTCAGAAAGCTTCTCTCACATCACACGCCAAACGTTGTTTTATCGCCAGTTCTGGTACACTATTTTTGCAACTCCTGCAAAAGCGGAGGGAAAGATGATTGCTTTTAATCCACGATATTGTTTATGAAGGCCGATTAGATACATTTGTATCCTATTATTTAAATCATGTTTTATGTACATTTTGGTTTTAAAGTAATACTATGAAAATACATGTATTTAAGACCTTTTTGTACTGCACGCAGATTGTTTGCAATGAGTGTAAGAAATGTTCCACCCACATATATAATTTATTATTTGAATAAAACGTTTATATGCGAGATTTTGGAGTAAATATATGTGTAGGATCCGTATGTTGTTCAATATTTATATTGTACAACAATCAGTGACGAAAATTGAAGATTATTTGAAAGGAGGGAATATTTGTTATTTTAAAAATGCAAAATTTGTGACATTTTAAGGAAATTTGCTTGACATTTTCGGTTTGGGGGAGCAATAAATATTACTTTTCTGACATGCCTAATATAATGCATTGTATTTCAAGGTGGACTTTTCAAAGTTTTCGGAACCCTTGGGATTCCGCGACGTGATAGTTTCATGCAAATTGTCTTAAATTTAAAAACGTGTAACATTTTGATGCATAATTCAGACAACAGGGGATATTTCTTATTTTGGGATTCCACCATCAAATTAAATTTCAAAAGGGTTTCTTGACAAAATGAATTTGAAAAACACTGATATAATGTATAGGGAAAGTATTATGACGAGGTTAAAAACTCGGATTCTGCTTTGTGTTTTCGACGGTAGAGCTTGTTTCAAACATCCCTGAAATCGAATCGAATGTTTTTAAAGTGATATCTGTGTGTGTGTGTGTATGTATATTAATGTATGTAGTATGTGCATGTATATTAGTGTGTGTATGTGTATTAATGTGTGTGTCCTTGAGTCAGTGGATGCGATATCTAACGAACGGATGGAACGTTTCAAACAAAAAAAATTTCGATTACTACAATCAGTGAATACTGGAAGTCTATTGATTTTATAAGCAATCGAATATTTGGAAACCAGCTTCAAACTTTCGAATGAAATTTTGAAAAACATCATAAAAAATCAGAACCTTTAATATTGTTACATAAAATATCATTTTTTATTTAATTTTTTATTAGAAAATGAATAACATAAACTTTGGGATAATAGCATGAACCATTCTTGATATATTGCACGTTTTTAAAATAAATTTAAAAAATACATGAAATTAAAATAGTACTAACTACTGTAATATGTTTCCATTCCATGTACAATATTATGTGACAACGGTGTTAGCATCATTCTGGTAGGTTTTATTCACGAGACACTGTTTCACAATAGTTTTGTATTTTGACATCAAACAATTCGTCAAATGTAATTTATTAGTTTGTCTGTCTGTCTGTCTGTAATGCTTGTCGATACACTAACAAAATATCGTCAACTTGACATTTTATTTAAAATGTTTCCAAATTGGCAAAAATGACACTAAATTAATAAAAATAATGTCAAATTGATGAATATTCAATATCTTGGAAAATGAAGTTTAATTTATTTGATAATTCCTGTCCCTTTGGGGAAATTAATATTCTTGATTTAAGATATGTTGAGTTTCGCGGCTATAATCGTTTCAAATACAATATTTGCACAAAATAAAAGTTAATTCGGTTAAGCTGTGAAGGACTCAAGGTCATTGATTGATAAAGTCTTTTTGACACTCCCACCCATTTTATTCACCCTCGAGTGAGAAACAAAAATATTAAGCTCCGTTAGGTTCTGTGCCGTTGTCGATACTGTAAGCATAGGCGCCCATAGCACTTTTCTAGGCGTTAAACTCAATGATATGTACAATATCGACTACCTTGATCCCCACATTTGGGACCTTGAATGTCCAGGGGAGCGAAAGTGCCTCCTTTCCCTCCCCTATGGGCGCTCATTGAAAACAACTCCCTACTTATACTAGTAACCTCAGGACAGAACGAACCTAACGGAGTTGAGTTTCAATTTCCCCAGGGATGGAAAAATGGAGTCTTTCCAGACCCCACAAAAGTTTCCGTGAAGTCTAAAGTTTTACACACTTATAGCCATAGGGCCAACGGCCGTACTGTGCTGAAAACACCGGTTCTCGTTAGATCACCGAAGTGAAGCAGCATCGGGCGCGGTTAGTATTTGGTGGGTGACCACCTCGGAACGCCGCGTGCTGTTGGCCATCTCGGGTGCGGTATCCCCGTGGTTTGCGCGCTAGATTTGCACGCTGCCACAAATGCCGCCGTGTTCATGCGGAGTACGATCACGTTAAACATGTGGGTCCGTAAGTCCTTCCGAGAGGTTGGTGGTAGGGGAAGGAGGGTACGGTCCCTGTGGATGCCTCCCCCACTGGGTTCCGGTCTAAATTGGGTGGCACTTCCCGGCCGTCCATACAGTTACCTTACACCTTTCTGGTAGGTCGGACGGTCTGGGTCTCAACAACAACAACACTTATAGCCATCCTTCCCGGCCGTCCAAATAGATACTCTAAGTCCTCTGGACGAGTCGGACGGCCTGGGGCTTTCACACTTATAGCCATCACAAGTCCTCTGGATGAGTCGGACGGCCTGGGTTTTCCACACTTATAGCCATACAGGGCGCGGTAGCCCATTGGTTAGCGCGCTGGAGTTGCACTCAGTAGGCCCGGGTTCGATTCCAGCCACTGCCAAAACTGCCGCCGTGTTTACGCGGAGTACGATCACGTTAAACATGTGGGTCCGTAAGTCCTTCCGAGAAGTTGGTGGTAGGGGAAGGAGGGCACGGTCTCTGTGGATGCCTCCCCCACTGGGTTCCGGTCTAAAAACAACACTTATAGCCATCCGGTTGGCTGTGTGGTCTGGGCCTTCCACACTTATAGCCATCCGATCGTCCAATTAGATGCTCAAGTCCTCAGGATGAGTCGGACGGTCTGGGTCTTCAACACTTATAGCCATATGCCAACGGCCCTACCGTGTTGAAAACACCAGTTCTCGTTAGATCACCGAAGTCAAGCAGCAACGGGCACGGTTAGTACTTGGGTGGGTGACCACCTGGGAACACCGCGTGCTGTTGGCACATTTCGGGCGCGGTAGCCCGGTGGTTTGCGCGCTGGATTTGCACGCTGCCACAACTGCCGCCGTGTTCATGCGGAGTACGATCACGTTAAACATGTGGGTCCGTAAGTCCTTCCGAGAGGTTGGTGGTAGGGGAAGGAAGGTACGGTCCCTGTGGATGCCTCCCCCACTGGGTTCCGGTCTAAATTGGGTGGCACTTCCCGGCAGTCAAAACGGTTACCTTACACCTTTCTGGTAGGTCGGACGGTCAGGGTCTCAACAACAACACTTATAGCCATTCCGACCACTCAAATAGCTGCTGTAAGCCCTCTGGGTCAGTCAAGTGGTTTGGGTCTGCAACACTTATAGCCACATAATAATATATTAGTCTGTGCTTATAGCCATCTCTCCCGGCCACTCAAACAGCTCCTGTAAACCCTATAGGGCTAGTCAAATGGTCTGGGTCTTCAACACTTATAACCATGTGTGCCCATAGGGGCGTTCAAAGTCACAAATGTAGGTATCAAGCTAGTCAACATTGTACTTCTCATCCATGAGTTTACCGTCTGGAAAATGTTCTATGGGCGCCCATAGGGGAGCGCGAGGAGGCACTTTCGCTCCCGCGGACGTTCAAGGTCAGAACTGTAGGTATTAAGTTAATAGATATTTACCTCCCATCCTTGAGTTTGGCCATCTCAGGAATAAGTTTTATGGGCGCCCTTGAATCCTACTCGTTCGAAATAAGGTCGACCTCTCCTGCAGTACCACACTATATTTTGATCGTACTATATTTTGAGACTCACACAACCACACTCTTTCTCTCTCGCTTCTGTGTCTCCCTCCCTCCCTTTCACCAGTATTCTATTCACGTTAATTACATGATGATCTACCTAATTCTAATTTTTTCAGAATGCAGCTACATATAGAATTTCGTGGCTGTACGTACTCTCTCTAATTTAACATCTCTATTTTGGAATAATGTTTTAATCCCATTTATTACAAAATATTCTACCTGTTTCTAATTTTATACAGAATGCATCTACATATAAATTGCCATAGTGATACGTGCATTCGCACCCCACAGATACACACACACACACACGAATGGAAATATTTCCCAAAATGTTCGAAATGTGTTCATGGTGTCTTTAAGTGTATTTTTTCGTCTAAATGTCGTGATTATCCGTGAACTTCCTCTATACAATAGCATTAGAAAATAATAAAATGATTCTTTAATTGAGTGAATACTGAATTAATTTAATTCTAATCTAAGAGATAATGCATTTAAAAAGTGTCTATATTGCTTAGTTGTAAGTTATATATCGGCGATAAGCCCATATTGCTTAATTGTAAGTTATATATCGGCTTCTTTAATCTAATCAATATTGAATTAATTTAATTCCAATCTAAGAGACACTCCATTTAAATCGTGTGTCTATTGCTAAATTGTAAGTTATATATCCTATAAAAAGATAAACCAAATTGTGAGAGTCCTTTCTCTTGATGTGGCTGCTATAGTAACCTTGAGAGAGAGAGAGGGCTCTTTCGTGTATCACGCTGGCGATAAAACGAAGTTTGGCGTCTGATTTGAAAGAAGGCTTTCTGGCTTAGTATACTTTCTGGCCTTCCGCCACCCGGACACGCTGATCATCGGTCTCCAAAACGAAGCGGCACCCATCGCTAAACACCTCACATCGGCAATCTGTGGCGTTCTACGTTGCTCTGGCCAGGCACCACTGCAACCGGAGCCGCCGATGTTCCCGTGTTAACGGCATCACATATGAGAGGCGCTGGGATCGCATATTAACTTCCTTCAGGCGTTTAGATATAGTTTGTGGGCACACTGGAGCCGCTACGTGTGTCTGTATCGCGGATAGAATCGCCGTGGCTCTATACGTGACCGCCGCAAGATCATTCGATCCTCTCTACTCGTAGTGTGCCTGGTCTGTCCAGAGTCAGTCCTCCGTATCTGGGTGGCGTCCCGTGACCAGTGCTCCCAACACCGTCGGACGGTATAGTCCAAACGATTCACGTAAAGGGCTATCCGGAGCGCTGACCACCCTGCGGTTTTCAGCCCGATGATCAGGCGTAGTCCGTCAATTGCGTATATCGACGTTTCCGGTGCCTACCCATCATTCTTTTTACTCCGTACTCGTGCTTGCGTCGGCCGAAGCTTCTCGTATTGATAGGGCATTGACTACACGCCGGTTTATATGGACGCCTGCTCATGCTTGCAGCGCCACTCATGGGTGTACGGTGATGCGCAATCACACCAGACTGGGATCATTTGCATACCAGCCCACCCTCTAGGTATTTACATCATTTCGCGGTTGAACAATGTCTTCTTCTTGGTGCGCAACTTCATTGTCCGTGAGTGTAAAAACAGTGAATATTTCAGTCATAAACTTTTTCCATTCCTTCCATTCAGCGGCGATATTTTTAAAATTGTCACAGAATTACAATAATTTATTTTATTTAAAATCGTAAAACCATAGAGGTAAAATTACTTTCTATCTCCATGCTTAAAACTTCACCAAAAAAGAAATGATATGGAATCGTCTGCTTCTCTATGTAAAATCAATGAATGTTTCATTCATACAGTATTGTGGCAATTAATTGAGAAATGTCATTTTTTTCGTTTTATCACACGTAAGCTTAGGAAGAAGCACTCCAAATTAGCTCAGAGTTCAAATTGCAGTTATTATCAAAGTAGCAGGTGTTCGTATGCACCTGGTAAGTAGCATGTGTTCAAATTCCTCCGCCAGGTGGCAGGTGTTCCGCAGTGGTAGTTTCTCAGTTGTTGCGGGGCTTATTAGCGTCATGGATATCAGCGCGGAAGCACGTGCTAAAGTGATTTCGCTTAGAGAACGTCTAAGACGTTCGAGGAAATAGGTAAAATATGTGGAGTGAGTACAGCAAGTGTCGGGAGGATCTGGAAGCGGTTTCAGGAAACAGGAAATGCTGGAACCAGACGCTCTGGAAGTTCGGCCGAAAAAGATCAACTTCGACTCGTGACGACAAAACTTTACATCGAATGAGTGTTAAAAATCCTCGATTAACTAGTTTTGACCTGTCTAAGTCCATGGTGGCAGCTGGTGTTGATATTGCACCAGCAATACAGGCTGTTAGAACGCGGACGGAGAGCACGTCGAGCGTACAAGAAGCAGCTTCTGAAGCTTCGCATGAAGAAAAAAAGGTTGGAATGGGCACGGAAATACAAAACATGGACTGAGAAGGACTGGGAGAAAGTTATCTTTTCTGACGAAACACATTTTGTGGTTCAGGGATTTAGATCTATGTTCGTGAGAAGGAGCCAAGGAGAACCTCTCAATCAGCACCACATCAATCAAGCATCCGCCCAAAAAGATGTTTTGGAGTTGTTTCAGCGTTTTGGGGACAGAATCTCTTGTTCCCGTAGAGGGAATGATGAACAGTGCCAGTTACGAAGTCATATTGACCCGAAAAGTGCTTACCATGGCTAAACTGTGGCCGAACGGAGATTGCGTTTTCCAACAAGACAGCGCGCCATGTCACACTTCGATGCGAATCAAAAATTTCTGCTCAAAAAAAAATATTACCGTACTAGTCTAGTACATTCCATGCCGAAACGTGTCTGTGATGTTATAAAGTCTCGGGGAGGTCATATCACTTATTAGTTTAAATGTATCCATAGAAAACTTGAATAAAACTGAATTTTATAAAAAAAACTCCATTTCTCAATTAATTGCCACAATACTGTATCCACTATATTGCAGACTCCAGAGCTAAATAATTTTACGTTAAAAAAATGCAGCAATTCTTATACAACTCATGTAACAGCTGGATGTGTTTACATTCTAAATACGTGAAAGTTAGGCTTCGTTGTAGAAATGATCAAAGTTTGGTGATCATTCAAACTCCAAAGTATTGTAATTGCGTTGGCGCAGTATATGCACAGAAAAAAAAAATAAAGTGGCTTTAGGACGGATGAACTTTAAAAATTACGATTTTGACACATGGATGCCATATTTTATTTTGAAGTCAGCCACGTGATCTCTTCATATAATATGGGTGCAATTATTATTTTAATTTTTATTTAAAAAACTACTGAACATATTTTTTTATATACTTTTTATTTGAAAATTTGAATATTTCCTAAAATTTTCGAAGCAATTTGTGAATTTTAAATTTGCTCAAAAAATGTTTGAAAAACTAGGTCCCATAGGGTACAATGCATTTAATTTTTTCAACCTGGGTTCAATCATAAACTAATCGGATGACATTATTCATTTACATTCCCATATGTCCCACAGACCGTCTCAACAACGTACTAAAATTTCAATTTGATAAAGTCATTTTTACGGCAGTAATTGTGCTAACGGATAGACAGACAGACTGAACAAAGACATAAACACTTTTCAACTATGTTGTAAAGTGTTAAAAAACAGACAAACAGAAAACTACAGATTATAAATCTACATCAAATAAATGTATAAATTGCTTAAACTATAATGATATTTGGAACGGAAATGTAAACATAAATCTTCCTATATACAGTAAAGAGTGTCCATTTCTGTTGGAGGAATTAAAAAGAATAGAAAATTTTCACAAAATAAGATCACTGTAAAACAATAAATATATTGCAGTTTTTACTAAATAATTTTGAAATTTAGCCTTAAATATTATCAATAGACTTGTAGAAAAAGCTACGTTTTTCTTGAAGTTTATTTCTTGAATTAAAACGAATTAAAGCCGTTCGCTTTTGTAATATGGATTTGTTCATACATTATCTAACGCATTAAAATGAAAAGATTCATGGGATATATTTTTCATTAGAGAATTTCTGAGCGATATTTTATTTAAACCATGCAGGAAATAGTCTTGCAATCAATATAAGGACCAAAGATATATTTGTTATTTTATTTAATATTTTAATTTAAACAGCTTTTCATAGTTATTACATTTAAATTTAATTTGATGGCACATTCAGGGAAAATCATAAAATTATTTAAATGTATATATGAATTATTTGCTACATTCGAAGTTAATGTGAAATTTTATACATTCACTGCATTCATATCTCTACATTTAAAACTATTTGTTAGCAAAATCACTGAAAACATTACTTAATATTTTTAATTGTCTATAATTAGTAAACATTTACACCAAAACATATTATGTTTAACTAGCCGCCTTTGGCGACCAGCCTGTTCGCTACCCTTGAAAATTCTGACCGTGGCAAATTCTAACCGTGGCACACTCGCTGGCGCGACCTACCAGAAAGGTGTAATGTAACTGTTCGGACGGCCAGGAAGTGCCACCCAATTTTAGCCGGAACTCAGTGGGGGAGGCATATACAGGGACCGTACCCTCCTTCCCCTACCACCAACCTCTCGGAAGGACTTACGGTCTCACATGTTTAACGCGATCGTACTCCGCTTGAACACGGTGGAAGTATTGGCAGTGGCGGGAATCGAACCCGGACCTACCGCGCCCTCCGCGACAATCTCCATAACCTTCCTTTTATTCACCCAATTTAGACCGGAACCCAGTGGGAGAGTCATCCACAGGGACCGTATCCACCTTCCTCTACCACCAACCTGCCGGAAGGACTTACGTACCCACATGTTTAACGTGATCGTACTCCGCGTGAACACGGCAGCAGTTTTGGCAGTGGCGGTAATTGAACCTGAGCCTACCGAGTGCAATGCCCGCTCGCTAACCACTGGGCTACCGCGCCCTCCGCGACAATCTTCATAACTTTCTTTTTATTCACCAATTTTAGACTGGAACCCAGTGGGGGAGACATCCAGAGGGACCGTACCCTCCTTCCTCTATCAACAACCTCTCGGAAGGACTTACGGACCCACATGTTTAGCGTGATCGTACTCCGCGTGAAAATGGCAGCAGTTTTGGCAGTGACAGTAATCGAACCCGGGCCTACCGAGTGAAATTCCCGCACGCTAACCACTGGGCTACCGCGCCCTCCGCGACAATCTCCATAACTTTCTTTTTATTCACCCAATTTGGACCGAAGCCCAGTGGGGGAACCATCCACAGAGACCGTACCCTCCTTCCCCTGCCACCAACCTCTCGGAAGGACTTATCGACCCATATGTTTAACGTGATCGTACTCCGCGTCAGTGGCGGGAATCGAACCCAGGCCTACCGAGTGCAATTCTCGCGCACTAACTTCCCGCGCGCTAATTTAAATTTTATAATGACCATATGCTAAGCTCTTAATTTCACCATCCTCGTTCCATCATTTAAAATATCCATAAAATTAAAATATCTATAAATTAAAATATCCATAAATTAAAATATCCATTTAAAATAAAAAAATCATCCATATCGTTCCACCAATCCATAAAAATAATAATTTCAAATACATAACCACAATTCAAACCACCATGATTCAATCATTTAAATTATTTAAAATATCCATTTAAAAATATCCATTTAAAATATCCATGCAAAATATCCATTTAAGATATCATGTAAATATAATAATTTCGCCCGATGTATACAACACTTATGCTAGGCTCTTAATTCATTTAAAACCGAAAGAGCGGTCTTCATGGAGACGGGGAAGAAACTACTGCCGATGGGGGGGAAATGCCGTTGAAGAACTGAGCAGATTGCCGAGAAATTTAAAATCATGACGTCTTTAAAATTGCGATCCTGAAAGCAATTTTCATTATTTCTGGACCAGATTAGACTTGTAAGAATGCCAGATATTTCAGCTTTCTAAAAATGTAAATTATTAGTCGAAATTATGAGTACTTTTCACTATGCGGGAATTTAAAAACCAAAAATCGTTTTTTTTAGCCAAAAGTGACTTTTGTTTTAAAATCTTTAAAAAATATTAGAAATCGAAATTGAGAGTTAAAATTGATATATTTTTACTCGCAATTGTCTGTTCTTTCCGGTGGTGTGATTTGTTTTTTCTACGATGTCCGGATCGTGGAGAAAAAAGAGCAAAAAACGGTCAAAATCGCTTAAAACATTAAATAACAAAAAAAATAATTAAAATTTTAAAAATCGGTTTTCACGTGTCCCCTTCCCGCCCCCCCCCCCCCGGGTCTCCGATTGCCAAATTTCGTAGCTCTCCGACGCGCGGTCGCTGAACGTATAGTGTATAAGACAGACACACACACACACAGACAGACATTCTTTTATTAAATAGATATTATCCAATATGAATTGGAAGTACCTGTATTATTTACTAACTAAATTAATATCCATGTAAAAAATGTCAACTCTTTTATGATCTGTGTCAACTCTCTTATGATCTATGTCGGCTTTCTTATGATCTATGTCAGCTTTCTTATGATATATGTAGCCTTTTTAATTTTTGAATAAATATACTTTTGAGAGGTATAGATCAACTATCTCTTCAAATCATTATTTAGTAAGGATCTTTATCCTCCCTAGAAAAGTGAAAAAAAAATATACATATACACAGAAGGTGTGAAGAAAAAAATAATATGATCACTGAACAGCAACGAATCAGTCATGAGAATACGATTGGACACCAACGAAATCAGTCATGAGCATACGACTGAACACCAACGAAATCAGTCACGGGCATACAACTGGTCACCAACGAAATCAGTCATGAGCATACGACTGTACACCAACGAAATGAGTCATGAGCATACAACTGGACACCAACGAAACGAGTCATGAACATACGACTGGACACCAACGAAATCAGTCATGAGCATACGACAGGTCACCAACAAAATCAGTCATGAGCATACGACTGGACACCAACGAAATCAGTCATGAGCATACGACTGGACACCAACGAAATCAGTCATGAGCATACGACTATGATTACACAAGTAAGCCTAGTGTTATAAGTTTAATGCCAACGGTCATGAGAAAAGACATTTCAGATGAAAGGCTTATATTGGAAGCAGCGGAGTATTTGATGATGTTACCATTTCTTCTGAATTTAATATTATGACGAAGTACCTATTAATTTAAACAAAATTTAATAATTTCCAATCTGATATTACATTTTAAAATTTCCCTGAAGTCCGTCATTAAGCTGTAATTCCCTAAAGCCGTCATAGAGACTGTTGAAATTTCTAAATTTTTGAATTTTTTTTTTCAAAATATATACGTAGAAACATCTTTTTTTAGCATTTTAAAATGATCAGCATTAAAAGTTTCAACAAAGTTTTCACTCAAAATATCTCACGTATAGCAGTGAAAAATTTATTAAGAAATATATACTTTGAAGTCTTTTTTTTTTTTTTTGACGTTGCGCGCAAAATAACTGTAAAACTTCTCAATACTTTTTCATAGAATTTTCAGATTTTCAGAATATATAACGTACATTAGTCTTGCTAAAATGAATGTTTTCTCGTGTTCTTGTTGCAAAATTATATTTAAAATGTAAGGTTGTTGAAATTTCAAAAAATTCGGGAATACTAGGTGCGACACTGCATAATATAGAAATGTACTTTATATAGAAATTAATTTTGATAAAATAAAGCAATTGTTCCAAAGTATAGTTAGACACCAAAATTTTGTTTTGGATACAAATTTTTCCGAGTTATAATGCGCGCAAACAGTTATACTAATTTTTGGTTCGACAAATGGTACATAGATTTCAACTTTCCATAAAAAATATATGTCTTTATATTATGTTTGAAAAAAAGAAACTAAAAGGACAAGAGCGTTTTTATAATATATACTTTGTAACATATACAATGTTAAATATGATGTATTTTTCTAGTCCTATACCACTTGGAGAGTCCTCTCTCTCTCTCTCTCTCTCTCTCTCTCTCTCTATAATCACTTAGTTTTAAATATTAAACATAAATAATACATAAATTAAATTAGATTTATGCGTAATTAATGACCTAACTTTTAATAAAGCTTATCTTAAGTAGAGCTTAAGTTTACAAGTATCCAGCAATAGGTTTTCAGTAGTATATTGGAAGATTATAATACACAATACAATGCTTAAGGATTACTAGAGAATTTCTGCATTCATGATCAGTAATTATTTAGCACCACCAAGGATGCTCCTACCTTTAAACCTTACTCCATAATCTCAAAACCTTATTTCGTAATCTCAAAACTTTATAATCTCAAAACTTTACTTCATATTCTCAAAACTTTATAAGCTCAAAACTTTACTTCATTATCTCAAAACTTAACTTCATAATCTCAAAACTTTACTTCATAATTTCGAAACTTTATAATCTCAAAACTTTATAATCTCAAACTTTTACGTCATAATCTCAAAACCTTCCTTCATAATCTCAAAGCATTACTACACAGTCTGTAACATACATAATAAGGCCCATAGCTAAAGCATTTCAGATATATAACTACCTGTGCATAAACTATTCTGAATTTCGTAACGAGAGTTCTACTGAATCAAGAAAAAAAAAAACTCGAAGAGTAAACGCTATGGATGAATCCGCAGAGACATGGAAATAATGTTGTTTCTACTCAAATTCAAGGCTGAGCATTCAATTACAAATACATAACCCTCATCTTTTTTTTTATTTCCACAGTCAAGCCTTTCCGCCACTAAATAACAAAATAAGCTCTTTCCTTTTTTCAAAAGTATCTCAACAACAATGTTGAGATACTTTTTTAGAGCTGCACCGAGTACTTACTTTAAAGGAAGCGTAATTACTAAACTTTTCAACTTTATCCGAAGTGCTCTTTTTTGCTGTTTTCTCTTGTATGAAATGGGCTAGAAAGAGCAACTAAACTTTATGTATTTTGGAGCTTCCTTACTGCGATAAATGTGGCACTTTTTGTGTAGAAAAGTTTCGAACAAGATATCGAATTTTTTCGAATCTGCTTTTTAGAAATGAGCATTGAAAGTTCTTTTGGTTAAAACTGCAGACGGAAATGTGTAGTGACGAAAATGTGAAAGGCGGATTGTAAAACGGAAATGTGAAAGAAATCATATAGAACATCGAGGTATTATTATATCTCATTAATATAGGGGGTTACGGTTTATCTACAGTAAGTGAATACACCCGATGGAATAAAAGTGATTGTAATTAATGTAAAATTTAAAAAAGTTAGGAAAACAGACACAGAACAAAAGCGAGAGAGGTGAAAAAGCCAATTATGAAGTTGTATAGTATTGTATAATTAGTAGGACCGGTTACAGAAAGCATTTATTGTCATAATTTGTTTACTGGTGAATTGCTGTCAAATGCAGTAATAATACAATAAACAACACTTATATGCACAGGAATCTAAGGTGGAGCCTGTTTTAAGTACACACAGTCGACATCAATGCATATTTGAATACGAAAAACAATATTTATCCTTTAATACTTGTCTGTTTATCTAGAAACTAGCAAAATAGGACGGACATTTATTGCCTTCTATATATTTGTGTACTAGTAGTCGTATTTTAGTTGAGCTTGTACAGGCTAATTCATATAGTTAAGGAAGACTCAAAGTATCATAGGCGCCGACTTGAAAAATTATAAAGGATTCTGTAAATTTTAAATCGAATTACCCATATATTTATCAAAATATTTAAGTCTAATTTAAATTTCATTCAGTTAGATTATCCTTGCACAATACAACATTTGAAATGCAAAAATGAGGCGAATTATAGTGGAGTACAGAAAAATATCATTTTTTTCTCCCGATATATATTTGTTACATTTATTTTGCTTTTGTAGACGCAATATTATTATATACAATATACAGACACTGCTTGAATTTCCAACTCAATTGCTTTTATAAATGCAAGAAAAAAAATCTGATGTGGGCAACATATGTCTTTCCTTATATAATGCAACGAATTTACTACTTTTACAGTTAAAAAAATGTTATTCTTATAGTAGATACTTATATTCTTTCCAAGATAGTGAATTTTCTTCAATTAGTCGTCATTTTCATTGATTTAGCGTCATTTTTATCTATTTGGCGAGATTTTCGTTAATTTGGCAACATTTAAAAAGTCGCCAAGTTAGCGACATTCCGCCAAATTTGTCGCTAAAATCTCGCCAAGCGCTATGGACGGAGAAATAAGTTATTATTATACCAGATAAATGACTATTGACGTTCAAATCAAAAGTATTACTCAAAGTATCTTTTCTCGTGAACAGAATGAGCTAGATCCACGAGAATGATGTCATCAAATTTATCGCAGGGTATCACATATGAAAAGTGAACACGTTTCTCAACAGTTAATATATTTTTTAATTTATGGGATTTTTTGATAAATTTATTTGAAAAATGTGCAATATCTCGATCATGCTGGCGTTATAAAGTTTATGTCAATCGTTTGCTAAGAAAAAATTACATAAGAAATGTCTAGTTGCGTAACTTTATTAAAGGTTTTGATTTTTTGATGATTTTTTCAAAATTTCACTCGAAAATTTAGGGGGGGTTCTGAACATTCGATTGCGTTTAAAAACAATAGGCTTCCAGTATTTATGAATTGTGATTTTTGTACCAAATTTCATTCGAATCGCTCCATTCGTTCGTGAGATATCGTCTCCACAGACTCATAAACACACACATACACACAGACATCACGTCAAAAATATTTGATTCGTGATCAGGGATGCTTGAAACGTGCTTTCCCGTCGAAAACTCGAATTCGTATTTTCGACCCCTTCACAATACTTTCCTTATACATTATGTATATAAGGAAAGTAAAAATGTAAAATTTATTCTTATATTATATACCAATGGTATATAATATAATAGTATTTCCGCTGCTGAAAAAGTCAACAAATTTCTCTTTAACTTATTTATGAGTTAAAATCTTGTATTCAGAGTACAATAAAGAGTGTGAGGGGTGAATTTCTATACACACTGTTTATATAATAAACAGGAAATAATATAGTGAAAAATTTGAATTTATTGCAAATTAAAAGTTATGCATATACATATATTCCCCCCTAATTACGCACAAAATATTAGAGTTTCAGGAACCTGCAACAAAATTTTTGGTGGTTCAAAAAGTGTCTCGAACCCACTCAGTTAAAATTGTCTCGCACCTACCAACACTTGGCAATTAGTATATATAGATTGTTTCTGCTACACCGTATAGTTAAGTCTGTGAGATAAATAAGTTATATAAATCATTTTGGGATAAAAAGCTTTTAAATGTTTCCTAGTTTTAATCATGTAGGGTGCAGCGTCTGACAGACGCACCAACACTTTGCCGTTTACATACCTGCCAACTTTTACGAATTTTTCGTAATTTGTACGAAAATTCTCTTATTTTACGATTTTACGCGCGTAATCAATTTCTTTACGATTTTTAATATTTTTTACTAATTACGCCTAAAAATCGCGCCAATTTGCCGATTTATCGCCAAATGTATATTTTTACACCAAAATGTCGCCAAGCATTTGGATTGCTTGTCACACGAGAACGTTCGCTTTCTCGTGTGACAAGCAATCCAAATGAACGCAGACAATGAACGCGGCAATGAACGCTGACGTTCTCGTGTGACAAGCTCTATTTATTCTGGTACTTCCAGCACGCAGCGTTCAAGAAACGGACGGCAGACAATGCTCGTCTTTCTAACCCGGAAGTGTAGGCATAAAATCCCCCACAGAAAGGAATCAAAAATAAGTTGTAGATTTTTGTCTCCGTAATCACCGTGAT
Source organism: Amaurobius ferox (assembly GCA_951213105.1). Classification (NCBI taxonomy): domain Eukaryota; kingdom Metazoa; phylum Arthropoda; class Arachnida; order Araneae; family Amaurobiidae; genus Amaurobius; species Amaurobius ferox. Next base: position 51,946,603 of record OX578153.1, read on the forward strand.
GTATGTTATCATATATATCATTAATACATATGTTGTCATTGGACTCAAAGGGGAAACAGAAGAAAAAACTTCGCACAGCATTTGAAAATATTTGTTTTACTTTTACCCCTTTGTGTTGAGAGTCCAAAATTACCAGTTTGCATCCATTTTCTTCTTCTAATGATTTCATATCAGAACAATAGACCTAATTTATTTTTATAGTGCGAATAAAAATAAAGAATTATTTTACTAAACAAATTATATTTCGCTTAAATTTTAAGATGAGCAATTCAGTCTTTTCTTTTCAGGCTTTGCTGAGAGTACATAATTGCCTTTTTCCATCCATCTCCATCCCCTGATTATTACACATTAACTTTACTAAACTAGCATATTTTTATATTTCAGTTGATTATAAAGGTCAGCTTTTTAATTATTTTCATATAAATAGTAATTTTTTTTTTCATCTCTGCAGCGGTTGCCGAGAGAACGCTATTATCCTTTTCCATCGATCTCCATCTCCCTATTGTTGCACATTAACTTGATTAAATTAACTTATTTTCATATTTTGGTTGATTATAAAGGCAAATTTTTTTAATTATTTTCACATAAATAGTACGATCGTGAAATTCAGTTTTTTTTCGCTGGCGTTTCCGAGATTACGCAATTATCCTTTTCCATCGATCTCCTTCTCCTTATTGTTGCACATTAACTGGACTAAAGTAGCTTATTTTCATAGTTTGGTTGATTATAAAAGTTAATTTTTTAATTATTTTCATATAAATAGTACGATCATGAAATTCAATCTTTTTCTATCTGAAGCCCTTTTTCTGCCACATTTTTATGAAAAGATATTTTTGAACAAAATAAACATTGTCTTTAAAATATACTGCCACCAATTTTTATTTATGTGTAGACACTAGACAATGCACATTTTAATAATACATGATAATTTTATGAATGTGTTTAAAAATATACTGCAGTTTAAGAACAAAAAATGTGTGTCTTCCCAATTGTAAAAAAAATTTTTTTTGTGAAATTAAGTTCATAAATCCTGACTATTGTAATGATTTAATTTCAACAAAACTGACAAAATAAAAGCATGAGTTAGTATAGATAACAAAATCATAGTTTAGAATTAATATAAAGGAATGTGTTAAAATTAAATTTGCCCATGTATTTAAACAACCCTGTTCTTAAACGCAATTGTCAAACTTGCATTTTCTAAATATAATAGAATTATATCATTTTTCATCATTACATAACGAATTATATCATCATTACCTAACGTAACTTTCTGTCAAAATATTTTGAGAGATGAAGGATACAATGTAAATAATGTACAAATGAACATGCATACAACTGTTTCCAAAGAGATCTCAAAACAGTTGTGTGTTTCACATATTTGTGCATTATTTACATTGTGTCCTTTGAAAATCAGATTTATGTCGATTTGTTCTGTAAAACTCATTTTACGTGCTATTCTGATTTTTTTTCAAAAATCTTCTGATTTTTACTCCAAATAAGTTGGCAGCTATGCGTTTAGCACATTTTGATGTGAAACATATGAGGCCGCGATGTAGACTAAAGTATTGAAATAATAGGGACATGGATGAAATAGATGTATATAACGCATGTGATATCATTTTGTTACGAATACGTAACAGATAATCATTGTTATAATTTGAAGATCTCGGTTGATTGATCTTAGCGATAAATTCGCTGAACATGGCGGGGATTTTGGGGAAATATCATCAGTTTGGAAACTTTGGGCAAATTCTAGAAATGTATCAAATTTTGTAGATTAGCTAAAAATTCCGCGAATTACGTGCTTTTTCCAAAACTTTTCACAGAGGGTACGGTATATAAGCTCATCATAGTTCAGTGGAGTTGTTGACGTGATAAGCGTAAGAGTATCTGCTGAACTCAGTACAGAACCCAATGTTGAGACCCAGACCGTCCGACCTATCAGAAAGGTGTACGGTAACTGTTTTGAGCGGCCGGGAAGTGCCACCCAATTTAGACCGGAACCCAGTGGGGGAGGCATCCACAGGTACCGTACCCTCCTTCCCCTACCACCAACATCTCAGAAGGACATACGGATCCACATGTTTAACGTGATCGTACTCCGCGTGAACAAAGCGGCAGTTTTGGCGGGAATCGTACCCGGGACTACCGAGTGCAATTCCCGCACGCTAACCACTGAGCTACCGCGCCCTACAGAATCCAATGTAAAATATTTCTTTTAATTATATTTATATAACCTGGTTGGCTTCCAGGAGTTGATTTTTCCTGCAGTGAATACCCTCACACGTTGATTTACATGGCAACGAAACAGTTGACTTGCTGGCAAAGAAGGGCTGCCTGAAGAGCATTCCTACTCATTGTGATCTTACTGCCATGGAGATTTACTCTGCGTATAAAATAAAAAATAATAATGAATGGAAAGTTCCTCTCCTTCATCTCTGGCATTCTGCGGGACACCTTGGACTATTATTAGAGCTTAAGGGTTCCAGACAACACCAGACTGTTCTGACAAGTCTCAAAAGCTGACATACTAGGCAGATGACTTTCGAAAAGGGAGTGAACTGTTTCCCTACATGTCTTTGATTGACTCCTCCTATTACACCCAGTCATATTGTTGATTATTTGGGTGTCTCTGTGCGTCACCTCTCCGACGAACAGCTGAGCGGATTCTTCGTAATGGTCTTATGGACTTGGTCTAGGGTATTCTTAGACTATGGAGTTTAGTAATAATAAGAATATAACCTTTAAGTTGCGTTATCATACAATACTGGTAGAAAAGTGTAAAAATCTCAATTTTAGATTTACGACATCTGTGCATCAGCATCTGCGTGATACACCAGCGTGCGATTATCGCTTACGCAGACCGCACGTTAGCCCGGTGGAGTTACTGCAAACGTTACATCCAAACATGTCCTCTTATATAACTTTATAATTTGTAGTCAGATTCGGAGAAAATAAACTGTATTCTATTAATCTATCAAAACAGTAAAATTGAAAGAAGAAATAAAAATAAAATAAAAATATCGAAACTGTTCTTTGTGGACCCTGTACCATCGTCGCAGACAATGCACATCAAACTTTACCATTTAAAATATGCAAAAAGGGTGATGTTTCACATCAATTTATAATAAGTGACAGTGCTACTCATTATTTCTTTTACTACAAAAATAACATGCTGTCATTTTCCATGTATCCTTTTTCAGAGTGCTCGTTTAATCAAATGAGACCCAAATGCAATTTTCTCAGACTCGAAACTTAAATTGGCACACCGTTTCATTGAAGGGTTTTGATAATTACTAATTTTTATTGCTGGTCATTTTTCATCTTTTGTTACAAACGAAAATATATATAAATCATGCGATTTTTTTATAATGAATCAGATATATGCAATTATATGTAATAAACCCAGAAATATCCCCAAATTAAGGTTCTTAAAAAGTATAATTAAAAATAGTATTGTGCTGCTCAGATTGCTTTTAAACGTCATGATTGGTTGAAATTGACAAAGTTATACTCCAGGTAAAAATATGCAAATACATAAAAATCCGCCATCTAGTCGTCAGTCACTATACGCAGATCATTTGCCTTTGTTTTCGTCTGTTCGCTAATCGAGTCGCCACCATTGCCGGCAGTACAAAACGGCTGTGTGGCCGTACAAAACCTATTAAAAGTTTCACTTAAATTTTAATTTATATTTAAATTAAGATAATTTGTAAATTAAAATAATTAAATTTGTTTACAATGTATATTTAAAAGCTTGTTGGGTTCACGGGTTATAATTTTATTTTACAATAAGGATGCGGCTCTCGGTGCAACTCTGACATACAGCATAAATAACATTTACAAAGGTATTACAAACAAAACAATTATACAAACAATTTACAAAGGTATTACAAAGGTATAACCTTTACAAAGGTATTTACAAATTATCAAAGTAGCGGTCAATTGCTCTAAATTAACATTGACTAACTTTTAAGTAACCCTACCTACATAGCGGATTTTCATGCCGCTGATCCCAAAAGTTTACACGTTTTCTTATAACTAGTCCACCGTTATACATGTCTGCCTATTTCAATTGGCTGCGTCCTTATTCAGTGCAGCTTTCTGGATTTATAACAAAGAGCGATTTAATTCGAAGGTTAATTGAAATCATTTCTTATATATTATATACTATTAAAATATTATCGGTAGATATGTATAGTACGCAACAAAAAAAAAATGATCCGGCAGCACATTTCTCTACATAATGCAATGAATTTACTTCTTTCTGGTTAATTTGCTATTTCGAAGTACGCAATTGGCTTATATTTTACTAAACTCTAAATTGGCAATTATCAATATTGACAGCATCTGCAGTAAACAATATTGTCCATATAGTAAAATACTTTAAAAATTAATTCATCAATTTGGCGTCATTTTCGTTAACCAGTGTCCTTATTTTTCAATTTTATTGATATTTTCGTTAATCTGGGGCTCAATATCGCCAAAATTGGTCATCATGTTCACCAAAATCATCGCCAATATCCAATCCCAGATTGGCTTAGAATGATTACGATTAGGGAAAATTGAACTACCTCTGTTTTTGCGAAATGGTCCACAAAATCGTTACAACTTGAAATAAATGATAAAGGCAAAATTCAAAATAGCAATAAAAAATGTGCAAAGTTACTTATTGAAAATGTAATGCAAAGTACGCTCGAAAGTATTCATTAAATGCTTGTTTCATACGTCATATTTAAAGACGAAACGAATAAGACCATTTCCATTAATCTAGGTCAAACCGCTTTCGAGATATTCAGGATTTTTGGAATTTTGAGGAGATGGCTATGCTTTGACATGAATGACGTTGCCTAGTAAAAAAATCTGATATGGGCAGCATATGATTTTCCCTATATAATGCAGTGAATTTACTTCTTCCACAGTGAAGAAATTATGTATAATATCCGCGGCACAATGTTTTTAACATTGAATTGTACATTTGACGCTTTTCTTCGTGACAACTTCTAAAACTGTTCCGAAGTAACTAATTAACTTATATTTCACACAATTCTAAACTGGCAATAATCATTATTGCTAGCATCCGCAATAAGTAATATAGTCAATATATTAAAATATTTTAGTAATTAATTAATCAATGTGGCGTCATTTCCGTTAATTTAGTATTTATATTGCAATTTTGAATATATTTCGTCGATCTGGGACGACATATCGCTAAGGTGGTGCTATATCACTAAATGAGTTGCCGAATTCTCCAAATTGATCGCCAAGCATTACATACAGACGGAGAAGAGAGATTTCCTTATTTAAATGACTATTGGCAAACTGTTAATTATAAAAATGCAAAATTACTAGACAAGCGTATCTTCTTCTCTCGTGAATGAGACAAAATGGATTCACCAGAATGATGTCAAAATATTTGTCGTATAATATTACATGAAAGTGAACATACTTCACAAAAGTTAATACTTTATTTAATTTTATGTAATCTTTGTGATATATTTTTTTATTAGAATAACATGCAATATCTATAGAACGGTTCATGCTAGCGATCTGAAGTGTGTGTCATTCGTGTTTTAACGAAAGATTATATAAGAAAGGATTATTTCCATAGTATTATTTAAATTTTGATTTTTAATGATTTTTTCAAAATTTCATTCTAAAACTTGGGGGAGGGGGGTTCTTCCGAATCTTCCATTGCGTTTAATATAAATGGGTTTCCAGCATTCATCTATTGTAATATTTGTGCCAAATTTCGTTCAAAACATCCTATTCGTTCGCCTCCACACACTCACGGACACACATAAACTAAACTACACACGAAACATACACACTCGAATACACACATTAACACACACACACTGTATGTAAGGCCAACGGCCGTACCGTGCTGAAAACACCGGTTCTCGTTAGATCACCGAAGTCAAGCAGCATCGGGCGCGGTTAGTACTTGGTGGGTGACCACCTCGGAACACCGCGTGCTGTTGGCCATCTCGGGTGCGGTATCCCCGTGGTTTGCGCGCTAGATTTGCACGCTACCACAAATGCCGCCGTGTTCATGCGGAGTACGATCACGTTAAACATGTGGGTCCGTAAGTCCTTCCGAGAGGTTGGTGGTAGGGGAAGGAGGGTACGGTCCCTGTGGATGCCTCCCCCACTGGGTTCCGGTCTAAATTGGGTGGCACTTCCCGGCCGTCCATACAGTTACCTTACACCTTTCTGGTAGGTCGAACGGTCTGGGTCTCAACAACAACAACACACACTGTATGTACAGGGTGGTCATAAAAAAAAACTTCCCTGATATATGAACCACTAGCGGCCTATTCGCTCAACCAATCGAAAGGAAATTTCAGATATTGTTATTTGAAGATATGCGCTCGAGATTGTGATGATTTCAAACAATAGAACTCTCACGGTTACGGTTACAGTGAAAAAATTTCGAAATAATTTTCGTATGGCAACACCCCACATTTTTCCTACGCAAATTGACCAGCGCATTAAAAAACCATAAATGGCGTTGGAACGATACACGTATGACGAAAATTGGCGGCGTAAAACATTTGCAAAGAGGATCATTGTAAATGACCAATGACAAGACAAGAGAGGAGAGGGAAATTTTTTTTATTGGAATTACAAGTTTTCAACGTGCCCACCTTCACAGACGATAACGCATTACATGCGGGAGATTGTTAACAACAATGACGAACGTAACATCGCAGGAGGAATCTGTATTACATCCAGTTTTATAGCATCTTTCAATTCTGACAAATCTCGTGGATTTGATGCGTACACCTCAGATTTCAGATAACCCCAGAACCAGAAATCCATCGGAGTGAGGTCGGGTAGATAGCGTTGGCAACGAAACTGCAAAGTTACGGGAGATGACTCAATCACCAAAGTTTTGTTGCAGCACTTGTTGAACACATGTAGAGACGTGTGGAAGAGCACCAGCTTGCATCCATACAATGTCATTAACGACATTTCGCTGCTGCAATTCTGGAATTACGTAATTCTGCAACATTATTTTATACCGAGAACCTGTGATGGAGCACGTTTGCATACCATTGGAAGTGACCTCTTCGAAGAAATACGGACCGAGAACGAATGTGCTTGCGATGCCGCACTACACAGTCACTTTAGCTTCGTGTAAAGGTACTGATGCCACATCGTGAGAATTTCATCAGCCCAGTGAACGCAGTTCTTGGAGTTTACGTTCCCAGTTAAGGAGAAATGTACCTCATCCTTCCATAATATCCGCAGCGGCCATCTGCTATCTTCATCATATCTGATGAGGAAAAAATTCGCAAAGTCGACACGTTGTTGCTCGTCTCCAGATTGCAACATCTGGACGCACTGAAACCGATAAGGAAACATCCGCAGGGCAGAGTGCAGAAGCTTGAGGACTGTGGTTTTCGGTACATCCAAATTGCAGGTAACACTTCTTGGAGTACGCAATGGACCTACGGCAATCGTTTTATGCACTTCCGCAACAACTTCAACAGGGACATATGATCGTCCGAATGGCGGTCTATCACATGTGCATCCAGTTTCTTAAAATATTTTTACCAAATCACGTACAGTTCGTACGGGACATGGGCCTCGTCTTAGCTTATGATTTCGTCGATAAACTCGCATTGCTTCGGCAGCATTTTCCCAGTTCATATAAAGCAGCTTTATTAATTCATCTCGTTGTTTCCCTGTAAGTATTATTTTGTTGGCACGTTCGAATACCTGATTGAAGAAACAATCTTCCCACACTGCTTATTAAAGGTTTTCCACAAGCAATGCTTTGTATATGGTGTTCTGTGATTGGTGCTTCAACTGTCTATCCCTGTGAATTATGCAAAGTGCGGCAATACACCTCCTCTGTGTGTTGCCATTGCTCCTTTACATTGCTCTTTGCAAATGTTTTAAGCC